>OX377202.1:45736804-46365568 GCA_947396885.1 Heligmosomoides polygyrus polygyrus | reverse complement strand
CGATGTTTGTGATCTTAACCCGAGGACGCCTACTGCAAAAGTTCACCATGGAGACCACAGGAGAGAGCGGTTCAAAATGGTGGTCAAGCTTGTGGCGACCAATGACCAAACGGTTGCTGGCAACGCCTGGAGGCGTTCTGAATCCATACAAAAACCTCAAAAGTGAGCGGAATGAGCGAGTGATTCTATGTGGATAGTATGGGAGATTATACCATGCATCAGCTAGCCATTGATTGCGACACCTGTCTCTTGATAACGGTCATGCTACAGACTGTTGGATCCGTCGGCTTCATGTATAGCGACTGTCCCTGTCTTTCTGCTCGGTGATCGAAGTCTTTCATATGCTAGGCAGCTACAACTCGATATGTCCTTTGGTTTCAAGCCCTGCAGGTTATAATGCCGACCCGTTGGGCAACAGATATCTGTGAAGCATTGTGTAGAACCCAAACTTTATTATAAAAGGATAAAGGATAAAGAACGGCGTTACTCACCTTTAGCATTGAGTAAGGCCGTCCTTTATTCTACTTCTACGGGATGTCGTGGAGGCGAACCAAATGCGTACTTGGCCTAAGCAATGATTTGCGGTGGCGATTGAAAAAAATCAGTGTTTTTTAAGCCATGTTCGCCTCTCTCGTTTCTTCTTACTGGATCTAATTTCTAGTCCACCTTTACAGGTCTTCCCTCCCCTCTTTAGCTCCCCACCTTCCTTGTCCCAACTACTGGTCCACTTCTTTGTTTCCACTATTGACACCTACTGGTATCTTCTTGCTGGTTTCCCCGTCCTGCCCTCTCCTCCAGGTTATTCCTTTCCTTCCTGGTCGCTCTCCAGGTCCACCATAGAGGCCCCCCTTACCGCCCTTCTCCACTACCCCCTTAGTGGTCCTCCCATGCTCACGGCACGGTCGGTGACACGTATTCAGAATCAGGATGCTTGCTGCGCGACGTAGGGGGCCCGTTTTCTGGATCCAGAAGCTCAGAAGCGCGCGCAGTCGCCGCTGTGTCAAGCAAGAAGAGGCTATGCATATGACAAATGTTACTTCGACTCTTCCAGGCTCTGACGAAGGCGACATCGCCGAAACGTTAGCCAGAATAAAGGTCGATACCAATCTTGGTCAACAGCTGCAGTCAACTTCATATCATCAGTGCTAACAATGCCAAGATTTATGGAAAGTCGGACGTGGACAGTGCTACGTGGTGTACCAGCTGGCTGTTCCCGACTTGTGATGGATGTCTTGTCATTGAGACAGAAGATCGTCTCTACAAGACAGTCCATCTATTTTCTCCGCCGTTGCGAACAACATGGAGTCGTGCCGAAATTCATCCGTCGAAAGCGTCTCCACGAGCTATGCGGACATTCCAAGGATGACAGAAGAACGCACAAGATCGAGATGAAGCTACTCAAGTTGAGTATAAGAAGCAGACGAGATCATCTGTACATGCTTCTATCGAAATGTGTGTATAAGGAAGCGTGCTGTGAAAAGTTCGTGCCCAGTCGTCTTTGGAGGAGAATTGTGGGTGAGTCGAAGAACATCTGTGATTCTATTCGCTCTAAGATCAAAGTAAAATTGCAGGAAAAATTCTTAAGGTTAAAGGAGCAAGAGCGATGTTTTAGACCCCAATCGTCAACCAGTAGTCACCATACAGTTGAGGAAAACGAGGGTGGAGTGCGTGCGGCACGTGTGACGGTCATCGGCAACGTCAACTTGTCGAGCGGCGCACTCTCCGCGCTGGATTTGGGGCCCAGTTTCGCCTCGGCTCAGTGTTTTTCTGCTAGCGCAGCGCGCAAGATCGTAGGAAACCTCCAGTCGTTGCATGATCACCTGCGGCATAGGGCCAGGATCGATGCGCGGGGGATCGGGTCCGGTGTTGCCAGTAGCACGACAATACCGCCTCCTCCCTTCCCAGCGACGTACATTGGGCCACAGGAGGCAAATCCTGTGGTAGATGCAAAATTTCGCATATTTGCGAACTCCCTGCTCACGGTGCTGCGTCGGAGTGCTGAGCAGTCCTGCATCTCCAGGGTTTCTTATCTGACAGCGGTAGAAAGAAGTGGTTTGAGGGAAATAAGGGAACTGGCAAAATCTGGTGCCATAAGAGTCACAGTTAGTGACAAAGGTGGGGAATTTGTGGTGCTCTCTCAAGAGCTGGACAAGGCCATAACGAGGATTCATCTTCAAGATGACACCGTTTATGCCCCTTCCTCTCATGAGGAATTTGTCAAGCAGTTCCGCCGCCTAAACAGGAAATGGACAGAGATTGCCAGGTCGGCAAACCTTCCTAGAGGAGTAGTTACACGGCTCAGGTGTGAACTACCTGTGTGTCCAGTGCTATACGTACTTATTAAGACACACAAGCTACCTCCCGAGGGTGCTACCGCTGTCGACCCCTCCCTATTTAAGGTTAGGCCCATTGTAAGTAACGTTGCTGGTCCCACAGATCGCATCTCGTGGCTTCTCAATCTTGTCCTGGTACAGCTGTTCAAATTTATTCCCTCACACTTGCCAAACACTGAGGCATTCCTTCAAGTGCTCAACACAACCAGGGTTGAGGATGGGTATGTGATGGAATCGTTTGATGTATCCTCGTTGTACACAAACGTTTCTAAGGAAAGCGCCTTGCAGGCCGTCTTCGAAATCCTCACCGAACACCAGGCCAGTTTGAACTTTTACGGCCTCAGCATTGAGCAGATCATGACATTGCTGAATGAGTGCCTAAAGTGCAACATATTCAGGTGGTGCGGAGAGTAGTACAGTCAGGTGAGAGGACTGGCAATGGGACAACGATTGGCTCCCGTGCTTGCGGTAGCATTCATGTCGAAAGTGGAAGCTCCGCTCATAGACCGCAAACCTATCGTTTACTGTAGGTACATAGACGACTGTTTCGTAGTGTGTTCCACTCAATCTGAGATGGACACCTGTTTCCACCTGCTGAACGAACAGTCGGAGCATATAAAGCTCACTAGAGAAGTGCCTACAGAAAACTGGCTTCCATTCTTGAATGTGCAGGTTTGCCTCTCTGGAGGAGTTTTCAGGACGAGGTGGTACCGCAAGCCGAGCAACAAAAATATCCTTGTCCACTTCCGATCCTCTCATCCGACCAGTACGAAGAGAGGAATAGTTCGAAATATGTTTCGAACAGCGGCCTTAGTTTCGTCTGATGCGGAGCAGAAAGCCACGTCAAAGAATCTGGCGAGTGGTATTGCCAGAACAAACGGGTATCCCGCGGAAAGGTTTCAGGGATGGCGGAGACGGCGAGCTGTGGCGGCGGCTCATCGTCAGGACGATGGAAAAATACCCTTCTGCATCCCTTTTTGGACAGACGAAACAAGTGCGGCCGTCCGCACATGCCTACGCAAGGCAGGTCTAGAGGAGCTGGTGAGAGTGATAGAGGTTCCTCCCACCAACCTAAAGGGGCAACTAGTCCGGAATCGGCTGTACGACAGGACATCTACCACGCCATCCTGTGTTATCTGCCCGTTTGGAAGCGAAGGAGACTGCATGACATCGGGGGTGGTGTATCTCATTACCTGCAGTCAATGTGGAGAGGGGTATATAGGGGAGACGGGCAGACCCCTTTGTACAAGGGTAAAGGAGCACTTGGACGGCCTAAAGAAGTCCAATGTGTCGACCCCTTTGGGGGAGCACAGGGTCCGAAGCCATGGTGGCGCAATGGTTGAGGTGGCTGTGACGATCTTGGCGCGCGAGCGCGACATCTCGGCACGCAGAACACTCGAAGCGTTTTGGATCGCTGCCCAAAATCCAAAAATCAACCGCAAGGAGGAGTGCATCGCGGTGACGCAAGAACTGGCGCCCTTCGTCGACCTCTGCGGGTTTGACCTACGTGGTCGTGCTCAGGGGGGTCCCCGGGGCAGGTGGTCCGTAAATATAAGCTCGCCCACCCACCTGAGTTAGCCCACCTCCAGCTAAAGGTGACTGGTGGATCATCTCGACCCCCACCGTAAAGGTTAGCGTTGCTGGTTTCTACTACATCGCTCCTTGTCTCCTTGTTTCCTTAGGAATTAGTTTCTGTAAGATGAAATGGTGTTTGGGCGAATAGTTTCCAAATGTTACTTCGACTCTTCCAGGCTCTGACGAAGGCGACATCGCCGAAACGTTAGCCAGAATAAAGGTCGATACCAATCTTGGTCAACAGCTGCAGTCAACTTCATATCGACAGATTAATTGTTCTCCGTATGAATTCCCTTAGGCCTATGGTATACTCCAGAGATGAGCAGATTAACCGTTATCCGTTACCCGCTATCCGGTTTCCGGCGGGTTTTGGCCTATCCGTTTTGTTGTTCGTTATCCGGCCGAAAATCGCCGAATAACAAACAACAAAATCTGACTCATGACTGCTTATCATTGGCTGAATTAATTTAGTCTTCTGGCTTTTTATGATTAGTTAAATAAAAGGACAATTTTTTACAAATCGTTTTGTGTTTTTTGCACTGCTAATTGAGATACGTTTGCAGTGCTAGGTTGGTGTCCTCTCTTATGATTAGCTCCCTGTGGTATGATTAGGCTAAACTACCTGCTCACAGCGGATTTTAAAACGCAGAACGCTTCCTTGCTCATTTCTGATTGTAGGGTTTTCCCCAAAATTTCTTCTAGCATAATCTCGATCTCGAACTCATAGATCTCGAAAAACCAGTCGACAGAAGAGGAAGGGATAAACGTTCATATGAATCAGCTCATTTTAAAGATGTGCCAGATGTTTAACTTATAGTTCTTTGAAACTATGCTTCCAGTGCTTCCAGTGCTTCCAGTGATAAATTCCTATGGCTGGTCGATGTACTAGCACTATGTACTAGTACCTTAATATTTCCAAATAAATCCAGATTCATCTGTAGGTTTACGGGTAGTTGTTGAACAGTAGAAAAAGCTGTCAAGGGGCTGTGGATCCAATACTGGTACAAGAACCGACTGACGGTTTGGCACAACCACCTTCAGAGTCTGAACAAGAAAAGCAATGCTTGAAAGAGTACTTGTCCGTGAATACAGCGGGTTGTAATTGCTTCTTATGCTATGGGAGAGACGAAATGAAGGAGGGCAAAACCAGACTGACCGTGACTGTGGAAACAGCCGAAAGGCTGATAAATCACTCTTGGATGAGCATAGATGTTAAATAATGAGGCGCATGAGTCACGTCTATTTCTATACGAAGATGTTTACCAGGTTTTGCCCTGCTTTCTTATGGACTCTCGCTGTCCACCGCCTCTTTCATCTTATTTTCGAATCAATATCAAACTACTGTACTTGAAATGTTCATCGAATTGGCAATTCCTCTGTTCTTATCCAGACTCTGAAGAAGGCGCTCGCAAGAGCCGAGATTAGTCTGTTTAACCGCATAGGTTCCACAGCTTGATGAACTTACTGCCATTCTCCCTAAATACCCTTAGCAGCAATTCGCCTTGTTCGGAGCAATATAGTCTTGTTCGATCTGGGCAAGAATTAGTGCTAAAGCTGATCAAAGAGTAGACGAAAAGCGACTTTTTAATGCCTGCCCACCAAGGCTCAGAAGTTCAGTGGGATCTATACCTAGCGACTCTATTGCAACTAAAAAATATGAATAAAGGATATAAGACGACGTTAGTCAATTCCTCTGCGGGATGCGCCTCGCATTCCACTTCTACGGGACGTGGTGGAGGCAGTAAGAAAAACATCAACAGGGAAAAAGTGGCTTATTTGACACGTGACGTGGACAGTATTATAAATCCCAACCTATTAAAGGAGAAAAATGGTTTAAAAGTAGTTTTAATTATTGTTGTTTGTTCGTTATCCGTTTTCCGTTATTCGGCCATTTTTCAACAAAATTATCCGTTATCCGTTATACGGCTTTCAAAATTTCATTGTCCGCTCATCCCTGCGCGTTGCGAGCCGTCGTCATCGCTGAGGCTGACATAGCTCACGCAGTTCTGCAGACGGAGACTTTTGCAGAAGTTGCGAATCTGCTGATTCAGTGCATTTTTTCTTGGATTCCTTGTTTTCTCGACCATTTCGTTCGTGATATCGCGTTCTTTTCCCTTCTATCGCGTTCTGACCCGTATGCCGTTGTAGGATTGTTGTTTTAAAGGTATTTTGCCAAGGTCGTGTTTTGCTAAGGGGGTTTCCGCCATGCCTGTGCCCATTCATGCATTTCTTTTGTTTCACGTTCCACCCACAGGCATGGAAGCCGACGTTTCTGTGCTCGACACGACAAGAGAGGGTTCTCGTGACGTGTCCAGCATGGAATCGCCCCAGTTGAGGCACTATTTTTTGAAAGTTATATTTTCCTGGGAGGGGGGGGGTTCGTGTATGCGTTGATTCGCTTTGGCCTAGGTACCTATAACTTACATACCTGCTTTTTAGAAACAATGCGATGAGAGTGGCGGTCAGCTCATGCTCGAGGACATCCAGCTCCGCCGTGAACGCGCATAAGTCGGAGAAATCAGTGATTTCAATCTAACCCAACGGCCCTCCTTAGGGCCACAATTGTGACATGTACGAATCTCAAAAGAACTCATGCCGAGAGCAAGAGTGGACTGATAGTAGTGATCTGAATAAACCTGTGCCTCAATCGAATTGTCCCTTGTTATGATAGAGGTGATAAGGCAGGAAGAAGAAACGGGAGAGGCACTGTGGAAAAGTCCTTGACCACAGATAACGTGATAGAGAAGTGTGGATGTTGTGGTGTGCATTTGCTACGAAAGCTCAAAAAACGCGAGAAGACGCGGAAAAAACCGAGCTAGAACAACTGACTTTGAAAAAAATCGGCCTTCGATTGGCGCATTTCTGTGCCGGACATGTCAATAGAACCTCCATGTGACTTGTCCGGCTCAGAAATGTAAAATTCGGTGCCGGCGAGGATGCTCAGAGGCAAAAAAATGCGAGGATCTGCACGCACAAAAGTGAGAAAAACGGCCCAGAAAATATCCCCTCAAAAGGCTAGCCGTTCGCGCCGTCGAAAAATCCCAAAATGAGTCTAGCCACGATGAAATCCTACGATGAGAACAACAGAGACATCACATGACCACCCATCATCACCACACATGTGTTGAAATTGCTGTGGTATGGTCACGAACCAAGGAAGTGTTGAAATAAGTGAGCGGAAGTGCATACAATAGGGCACGACAAGCACTCCCCCTCCGCGACCATCGCTGCCCGTCGGGAGTAAGGCCTATGGTATACTCGCGCGTCGCTCTAGTGACGGGCGCGGGGCAACTGTTAACGGCGCGCCTTCGCTGCACTCAGAAAATTTTGAACATGTTACTTGCGCCTTATGAGCCTCAAAACAAGTTACTTGCGCCTTTAGACTTGGACAACAAGTTACTTGCGACTTATCCCTCGCGGTTAACTAACTTGCAAGGTTGCATCCAGGAATTTTAAACTTGCACGCAACTAGCTCCAGTGCAAACTTCTAAGAAACTTTCGTGCAAGCCAATGTTTCGCGCCTAATTGGTTTCAAACATTACGCACGCGCTTTCACACGCGGCGTGTGAGGATCTCCGCCGACGCTGCTCTGCCGAGCCAGCCACTGGCCTGCCCTTGCTTCTGTCGCCTTCCTTGTTTCTTCTGTGTGTATATGTGTGTTTTCCGTCCGTCCGTCCCTCCGTCCGTCACAACTGGGGTGGGCACGCACTGCGTACTGGCCATACTCAACGGTTGGAATGCTCAACAGCGTCCCAAAACTTCAGCCCTGGGGTAATCGAGGCCATTGACCTCGAATCTGAGGTTCGTTTTTGAAATATCGATTGTCATCAGTCGATATTGATCAAATTATCGATTTTCTGTGGATGTCATTCAAGCGGGCCGAAACTTCAGCCCTGGGGTAATCGAGGTCGCTGAACACGAATCTGGAGTTCGTTTTCAAAGTATCGATATTGGTCAAATAGTCGATTTTTGTGGATGTTGTTTATTGTTCTATTTCTTTATAACTTACTCCGATCGATGTAATTAAGGTGTTCTTCTTGAGGAAACCATGACATAGGTGGCAGCTACAATTGATGATGAGAAGCTATTACCACGACGAAGCCGTTTAGAAGATATCAGTGCGGTCGAGAGGCCGCTGTGACGGCTGGTACGAAATAAATAAATAGAAATGAAAGCATGCATTTTATTGGTTTGCCAGTTTCTAATTTTGTCATCGAAACCTTCTCTCATTGTTGTAGTCATTCCAATGCGAATGAAGGGTTTAAGCAAGTCTAGAGAGGGTTGCATACTTACGTTCTTTTATAACATCCAGGGTACCCAAAACATGCTGACCTTCGCCTACCCTATTAATGCACTTGTTTTTCTTTAAAAAAAATAAAATATAAACCAATTAAGACACAGCTATAGCGACGTATTATTAGGTTAAGTACATTTCGAATAGAAAGGAAATATTTCTGAGAAAGAAGAGGGTGCTAGTTTGGAAAGGTAGCTAGTGACATGTTTATTCCCACGGTTTGGAGTGGAACGAACAAGGTGAAAGGCTGTCTGAGTTCATCAAGTCGACCAAAACCATCCATGGATGCGTCGGACTCTGATGTACTGAGTAGGAACGCCCTGCTCACTCAGGGCGTTCCTACTCAGTACATCAGAGTCCTTCGAGAGCTGTACAGTGGATTCACGACCAAGATCTCACCATTCTGCAACGAAGTAGTCATCGACGTGAAAAGAGGGGTTCGGCAGGAGGATACCATATCCCCAAAGCTTTTCAGTGCCACCCTCGAAAACGTCTTCCGCGAACTAGAATAGGAAGACATCGGAGTGAATGTCGACGACCGGATACTCACTATCTCCGCTTTGCTGACGACATCATGCTCATAACACCGAGCATCAGCCCGGCGGAGCGAATGCTGATCAACTTCGATCGTGTATGTGGGAATGTTGGACTGCAGCTGAATCTTACGAAGACGATGTTCATGAGAAACGGACAAGTTTCTGATGCACCATTCTCGCTCAACGGAACGAGCACCTCCGAATGCTCCAGCTACGTGTACCTGTGGTCGCGAAGCCAACATGACCAACGACCTAGCGCCAGAACTGGGAAGGGGACACGAGTGGCTTGGGAAGCATTCAAGAGCGTCGAAGAAGTCGTTAAGAAGACGAAGAACGTCCGATTGTGCGCCCAACTACTCGACTGCACTGCTATTCCTGCCCTGACATACGCCTCAGAGACCTGGGCTATATGAAAGCAGGACGAGCACGCGATCAGCGTCGAGCAGCGCGGAATCGAGAGGACGACGCTCGAAGAAACCCGATTCACGCAAGTGAGAGAAGGAGAGAAGGCCTCCGGAGTTCCGAGCTTCGCGGACGTTCAAAGATCAGAGACGCTGTCGAGTGGGCTAAGTTGTCGAAAATGAATGGGGCGGCCACGTAATGCGCTTCGCAGACACCCGATGGACGAGAGCCGTTACGAAAAAAAAATGGAAATGAAGGTTAATGTTAGAGATTAGTGAAAACCTGTGTGACAGACTTGTACTGTAAGAAGGAGAAAGGCATTACTATAAGGCATTCCAAGTCGTAAAAGGTGCCATTTGAGGATAAGTAGAGAATGTTAGCCTGGCCAGATATACCCTCGCTTCCACTCTAGGCTTGCACCACGCAGTGTTATTCAGGATGAAAGCAAAGGTCGAGTTTTATTTTTAGCCAAATTTGGCAGGTGGAAATCGTTATGCTATCGTTTATTTTATTATCGTTTATTACATTTTCACAAAAGGTAAAGGACCAAGGTCCATGTGAACGAATACATTTGTAGTCCGTAGATCTAAACTATGTAGATTTATACTAGTGGATGTTACCTATGATTTACAGGGGTCTTCGTGCAACTTACATGCAATTCCGCTCACTTCCTTGGTTCTTGACCATACCATAGCAATTTCAACACACGTCTGTTGATATTGGGTGGTCATGTGATGTCACTGTTGTTCTCCTCGTAGGGTTTTCGTCGTGGCTAGACTCATTTTGGGTTTCTTGGACGGCTTGAACGGCTAGTTTTTTGAGGAGATATTTTTCTAGGCCGTTTTTTCTCACTTTTGTACCGATCCTCGTATTTTTTTCGCCTCTGGGCTTCCTCGCCGGCACCGAAATCTACATTTGTGTGCCGGGCAAGTCACATGGAAGCTCTTTTGACATGTGCGGCACAGAGATGTGCCAATCAAAGGCCGATTTTTTTTCAAAGTCATGTTGTTCTAGCGGGGTTTTTTCCTCGTCTTCGCTGACTGCAGTATTCCTCTTGATTCTCATGTTCCACATAGGCATGGAGACGCAGTTTTGTGCCTGACAGATCATTTGAGGGTTATCGTGACGCTTGAATACAGAAATCACCAATCATATCACCCCTCTCATAACAAGGAACAATTCAATTGAGGCACAGATTTATTCAGATCACTACTATCAGTCCACTCTTGCTCTCGGCATGAGTTCTTTTGAGATTCGTACATGTCACAATTGTGGCCCTAAGGAGGGCCGTTGGGTTAGATTGAAATCACTGATTTCTCCGACTTATGCGCGTTCACGGCGGAGCTGGATGTCCTCGAGCATGAGCTGACCGCCACTCTCATCGCATTGTTTCTAAAAATCAGGTATGTAAGCTATAGGTACCTAGGCCAAAGCGAATCAACGCATACACGAACCCCCCCCTCCCAGGAAAATATAACTTTCAAAAAATAGTGCCTCAACTGGGGCGATTCCATGCTGGACACGTCACGAGAACCCTCTCTTGTCGTGTCGAGCACAGAAACGTCGGCTTCCATGCCTGTGGGTGGAACGTGAAACAAAAGAAACGCATGAATGGGCACAGGCATGGCGGAAACCCCCTTAGCAAAACACGACCTTTCAAAATACCTTTAAAACAACAATCCTACAACGGCATACGGGTCAGAACGCGATAGAAGGGAAAAGAACGCGAGATCACGAACGAAATGGTCGAGAAAACAAGGAATCCAAGAAAAAATGCACTGAATCAGCAGATTCGCAACTTCTGCAAAAGTCTCCGTCTGCAGAACTGCGTGAGCTATGTCAGCCTCAGCGATGACGACGGCTCGCAACGCGCATCGCGAGCAGTCGCATCGCTGTGCCCTCCCGCGTCGCTCCAGCGACGGGCGCGGGGCAACTGTCAACGGCGCGCCTTCGCTGCAGTGGCGGACGGTGCATTGCAGCCGGTTGTCAGTTGACCCTGTGGGTGGAAAGAGAAACGAAAGAAATGCATCAGTGGGCACAGGCATGGCGAAAACCCCTTGGCGATACATCACTTTGTAAAAATTGAGCCTCAACTGGGACGGTTCCATGCTGGACAAGTCACGAGAATCCTCTCGTGTCGTGTCAACACAGAAACGTCGGTTTCCGTGCCTGTGGGTAGAAAGAGAAACGAAAGAAATGCATAAGTTGGTACAGGCATAACGGAAACCCCTTAGATATCGACGAAATACCCTTGAAAACAACAATCCTACAACGGTACGCAGATCAGAAGGCGATAAAGATGGAATAAAACGCGAAATCATGAACAGGAAGGCTCTGGCGGCCAGGAATCCAGGAAAAAGTGCACTGAATCAGCTGATTCGCTAAAATTCTGCAAAAGTCTCCGTCTGCAGAACTGCGTGAACTATGTCAGTCTCGGCGACAGGGGTGTGCGTAATTACGATTTACGATTTACGATTTTACGATTTACGGCGAATTGGCAAATTTTTTACGATTTACGATTTACGACATTTTGGGTCGTAAATCGTAAATTTTCGTAAATATGATCTTTGATCTAACCCCAAATGGGGCGATGCAGCCCGTGATATAAAGATGTGCCCTTGTGAAAAGTATCGCTCCCTCTGTTCGTTTTAGTGTCTATGTTTTGATGTCGAACCATGACAGAGGACAAAGTACTGTGCACAGGTGTCGCGCGTCTCGACAGAGTTCTTTGCTTAACTGACTTTTGCATTTCTCTAACACTGTAAGGGCTGCGATTTGCTACCAGACCTGTTGTAAAGTAGAAGCATAGAAGCAACAACGCTACATAATCATACGATATAATTATGCGCTAAGCGCTGTGTCACACTATCGGTCGGCGCTGCCGCAGAAATTAGTCATGCAATAGGGGAAAATGAGGGAAATTCGGCAGGAAAATAGCGGAAAATATCCAGACGTCTTCTACATGCCAGGGGATTCAGAAGACGTGTCAACGCGTTTGGAGATTCAGTTAGACGTGCCGAAATCGTCCAATGTGCCTGGGGATTCAGAAGGCGTACCGAAGACGTCGTTCGCTAAGGGTGGATCATTCAGGGAGGCCAATACCAGTAATGGGGAACCATTTCACTAAGGCGCCTTTTATACTCCCGCCGCGACGCGGCGCGTCAATTTGGAGAGCGGCGCGGCCAGTCGCGCCGCGCTCCGAATTGACGCGCCGCTGCGCGATTGCAGTTAGGAAGGGGAGCGTCAGCGACGTGCGGCCACGAGCTTCTGCGCATTACGGCCCGTGCTCAGGAAACGGTCCATGTGTCATTGAGGGAGCAAAACAGAAAGGATTCCTCTGGCATCTTGTCAATGTTTGTCGTGGGATTCCTATGGGGAGCGACAAATCCTCTTCTAAGCCTGGAGTCGAAGTCGTCCGCTCAACCTATGGTTGAAACTGGTGAGTGTGGTATTGAGTCGAATCCCCTGCAATGCAGACGGCTTTAAACCACTCTTTATTTTGTGATATGTGCGGGTCCAAAAGTAAAACTGCTGGAAGGTACTCATCGTGGAGAATCACTCAAAATTCTTTCTCATATGGCCATTCTGAGGTCACTGTGCACTAAGCATATCTTTAGCATGGTATATGAAGCTTCGTGAATGTGTACAGATCTCCATTCTCTTCCTAGGTTACAGAACGTACGGGCTAAGGTCATGGTCACCGATTTCGCCTAAACTCCCTAACCATCCAAACCTAGTAATCGCTTGTAACATCAAAAACGATGTCAGATTCGTGATCAGCACCCTAAATACCTCCTCCTCTTTCCCAATAGGAGAAGTTTGGTGGAAAAGGTGAAATCTCTCACCCTACACCGAGTCTGCCGCGGCTGATCGCGCCGCGCCGCGCCCTTCCCCTCAGCGGCGCGATTCGCCGAATACCGTAACCCAAAATTCCGTCAAGTGTGGTGTTTTGCGGCGGCGGAGTATAGAAGCGATGCGGCGCCGCCTCGCGGCGCGAAAAATCGATAGCCATGCCGACCATCACGCCGCGCCGCGGGGCGGCGCAAGTATAAAAGGCGCCTAAGGGAGGACCAGTAGTGAGGAACCAATATATATCATAATCGTCATGCTATATACTGTACGTACTGCGAGCCTTTTGTACTGCTAGGTAGGGAAAAAAGCTCTGTACAAGTAGAGCAGCTAGCTTGATGTGATTGTCCTTAGCTTAGTGGTACTGTAACATCGCGCGAAGCGCGCAAGTGCGAGGAACTCCGATAGGCGTGACGGAGCACTTGTGAAAAATAAGGTCACTGGACGATTGCACTCCTTCTTTTCTAGCAAAGCATGCATTCTACTGTCGAAGAAAGCTTCATTCCAGCTCACAGAAAGATATTCGACGCTATTTTGTAGGGAAAAGAAATGAGTATTTGCCGATTCACATCCTAAAAGGTAACTACCACTTGGTCATTCTGTTCATAGACGATTCAAGCTACTCGCTCCGAAGAGGGCTGATGCAAGACATGATGGAATATCATTCGTGATTGGAGGCGGGGTGTAGACGATTACTAGAATCATATGGAAAGATCATATGGAAATCACTGATGGGTCTATGGATCAGCACTGTACGCTCTATATATTGCGGAGCAAATGGGTATTCAAAGTGCTGTAAACGAAAACTTGGAACTTATTCGAAGAAATAGTCGAAGTGCTTTTGGCAGTTTTGGTCTCCCCTTCAAGCGGTATAGTTGAGGCTGTCCCGCTCACCTTGCCTAACCCGGCTAAGAATGCTGCGTACTCTCCGAGAGCACGTGTTCGTTACAGAACTGGCGGCAAAAGTTTAGACTTCGAGTGCACTGTTATTTCTTCTTTACAATCACACATTCATCTTTGTTTACCTCCGTGTTCTGGCAAGGGAAGTAATTCCAGGATGTAGGCAATTTTAAAACGGGTGCGCTAGCCGGGCCACACTCCGAAGTCTCTTCGTCTGCCAAAATCTGTGCTCTCCTCCGCGTCTGCTCGTTTTTCTTTGTCCGTGTTACTCAAGCTTTTTGGAGAGTGACCTCCTTCAAGCATCATAGCGCCGAAGCCTGATATTGTCGGTCGATGTTTCGGAAATGTTGTGTACCTGTGTTAGGAAGTTTTGAATGTCTTTCTTTTAAAGTGTCTAAATCGCCCTACAGTTCACAGAGACATGAAATCGGGTATTGCACGGTGGATGAGGTTGCTAGCTACCTTCTCATTACACATTCTATGTTTAACTACCTTCATGTGATGGGTTTTATTATATTTACAGTTTTTCTTTGTCATTTTCAAAACGGTCTTTTAGAAATCAAAACAACCATTTTCCACTTTAATCTGCACTCTTCCCAACCCAACTTGGATTTTCAAAAATCAAACAAGACATCTTCCAAATCAAATTGGATGTCTATGGAATCAAACTGGAGACGCCTTAAAAAGGGTACACATTACGCTTTCAATTCAAAAGCTACTACAGGGTGCCGAGGGTGACAAGAAATATGGTCGTTGTTTCGGTGGTCGCAAGTTTCATATCCTACTGGCAATATTTCTGAATGAATTTCGAAATGTAAAAAGCGGAGGAACTTCTGGGCGTCATACACTGCTGCTTTCGTCGAGAGTCAGCGGTGAATTTCTAGAAAAATTTCAGTCTTCATAGCGCCTTGGATGGCCATGTATTGGGAAAATAGGTTATTTGAATCGACAATTTATTCACTTTCTTTAAAGGTGTAGTGATTGATGTAGAAAGTGTCCGACTAAAATGAAAAAGAAAAGTTAAAAAAGCAAAAGTTTGGGAAGAAAACTGTCCGGCTTAAGCTGAAAATAACACAGTACATATATAAATATTGGAACACTTTTGAATAACAGCAAGTAAAACTAGTTGTACTGCTTTACACGTCAGGACACCCTTACGATTTACGGTTTACGATTTACGATTTACGACGGTTTTTTCGTAATTACGATTTACGAAATTTCGGATTTCACTTACGCACACCCCTGCTCGGCGACGACGACGCGCATCGCGAGCCGTCGCATCGCTGTGCACTCCTGCGTCGCTTCAGCGGACGGGAGTATACCATAGGCCTAAGTTTCACTCCCGCGACGCGGAGGTATAACATCCCTCTGCGCCGCATCGCGGGAGGAATGCGCGCCGTTGACAGTTGCCCCGCGCCCGTCGCTGGAGCGACGTGGTAGTATACCATAGGCTTTAGGGAATCTTCTTGTTGGTTCCCCGTCCTGGTCCCGCCTCCAGGTCCCTTCTTCCAGGTAGATTCCTCCCTCCTCGGGATCCTCCCTACTATGTACCAATTAAGTAGCCCTCCCACTCTCACGACAGGACGACGGCGAGCGAGCGACCATTGTGCGACATCGGTGTCTCATCCTCTAAATCCGGTCTCTTACTGGTAATGGATCCCTTTGCTGATCCTCCTTACTGCCCACCCCCCTAGGTTGGTAACTCCATGCTGGTCCCTCCTTAGAGCCTAAGCCCTTCTTTTGTGCCACCTCCTGGCCTGCTTCATTGTTCCCCCTATCGACCCCCATTCCGACGTCTCCTCCTCAAGTCGCTCCCACCTGATCGCTGTCGGTTTTCCACCCTCGAAGTCCCCTTCTACTCTTACCCCATTAGGGGTCTTGTCATGCTAACGGCACGACGTCGGCTTCTGAATCTGGACGCTCAGAAGCACGCGTAGGTGCTGTTGTGTCGAGCAGTAAAGGGCTGCGTTTCCCCGCTGCAGCAACATCCCACGTTCAATAGCCAATTTTGTGGTATATATGGTTGTATATATATATGTATATATATACTATATGTACATTTATATACATATATGTATATAGTCGCCTCTCGTTATAACGCCTCCGGATAAGACGCGACTCTCGATATAACGTAGACTTTCCCCGGCCCGACCAACTTACCTTTACACCAATACAAATCAACTCCGCTTAAGACGCGTTGGACGCTACTCTCATTATAGCGCGGTTTTGGGAGGAACTCTGCGTTCAAAGTGACTCTCGTTATAACGCGACCCGGGCTCTGTTCTGGTCTCACACGGAAAATGAAGAGGAGCAAGGAACTGACCGCCTCTGCGATCAGACTTACCCTTCCATTTCCTCGTTTCTAGTCGCGACCACCACCTGTGTGACAGTCAATTAAATGCTTAGCAACGTTTTTCGCGCATGTACGGTGCAGGAATGTTCATAGTCAGCAATATGACGACCACGATGAAAGACTCCCGGTTGTCGTTAGACGCTTCCGTATATTGGGGGATTTCCTCCATAGGGAGCGAGAAAGGACACACTCTTCATTGTCACAGATTTTAGTGCTATAGCCTCATTTAGCCTATTAATGCGATTTTTGGTCTATCGCGCGTAAGGGAGGGTAAAAAAGGTAAGCCCCGGTCAGGGTCAAGCGTGGGGTTCGATTTTTGCCGAAAATTTACGACCCTCCCCTCCCAGAGTGGATCTGGTACGACCCCCCCCCCTGTATAGACCACCGTTTTATTTCCTATCCGCATCGAGTTTTTTGAATTTTTTATGCGATTTTTGTACCGTTTACAATCGAACGAGGAATCGGCCCGCCGCTTTGACCGCGAAATACTGAAGGAAGCTATCGAGACGTCGGGAGACGATCAGCTGATCCGTGAGTTGGAACAAGGCCGGATTACCTCTCATCGCCACCCTGCTGGGAAACCTTGAAAGCCTGGCGAACGTGGTCGCATAATCAAAATTTCCTTGCCAAGCCAGGCTCTTCGGAATTACCTGCTCGACCACATGCGGAGTGGTCGCCAGAGCCTTACGCGGTGGTTTGTCCACTCCTTTGCCCGTAGGGATTATACTGCGGAGGAATTGAGTGTTGACAGAGCGCTGCGTAGGGAGGCTGGAGACCTCAACACCAGAGAGGGTAAGCTGGCATACGTTGTGCGCGACTTTAATATAGTCAAACCGAAAATGCCACGTGAGCTGTCTAGGCGTCCGCTTACCAAGGATGCCCCGCAGAGTTCATCATCCTCCTCTGAGTCCTGGGGCTGAGTGAAACCCGTCCTTCTGTCAGAGGTCGCACTGAACGCGATCAGCATATACCTGCCAGCCAAGCCCTGCCCATAAATGCACCAACCTGTTTTATCTCGCATAACTACCTCCTCAGTGATAACAACCTAAGCACGCCGTTTCCTTGTCAAGGCACAAACTTTCCTCATTTACCGGAAACGTCAGAAACAGTGGTGCTCATCAATGCAAGATCAATCTGTAACAAAATTCCAGACCTTCAATTTTTACTATCCACAAATCCTCTGATTGTGAGCATAACAGAGACCTGGTGTAAACCGGATGCTATTCACGATTCTACTTTATCACAAAATTCAAAATACGAGGCTTACAGATGTGACCGAATGGGATCCATTACAGGTGGAGGTGTTCTGGCTTTAGTTAAGAATACTCTTCCCCATCATCCCATTCTGTCAAGAAATTTTTCGGCATATTGCCAATGTTTAATTCTTTGTATTTTCTCAAACCCACTGCCCACATATTTTGTCACTATCTACCGCAATCCATCTTGCGATGCTCGTTCCTTCATCGATGCTCTAGACACAGTTACCGCGTCAATTTGTGAAAACTCCAACTGCATTATAATGGGTGATATGAATTTCCCAGAAATCACCTGGACAGCTGAAAATTCACCCGTCTATGGCCCTGCTCGTGTCCTTTGAGACTTCTGTTCTAGACGTGCGTTGACTCAGCTCGTCACAACTACACACGGAGGCAACATACTTGACCCGGTGCTTATGAACAACGTTGACATTGTACAAGATGTACGCGTCCTTCCTCCCTTCTCCACCTCCGTCCATCTATTTTAATTTCTTGACCCATTTTCGTCTGCCAAAAGTTCAGTGTCATCTTCTGGACTTCATGCACGGTGATTACAACGCAATTTGTGAAGAACTTCAGAAAATTGATAGGCGCGTCAGATTTGAAAGATGTTCATGATGAGTGCTATGATGTATATCTTGAAATCTGCAATAGACTTATTGAAAAATACATCACTCTACGTCGACAAAACATGTGCACTGTTTATCAAGCTAAAACTCGCATGCTTGCTTCTAAAGTGTTTCGACTGCATCGCACTCGGTTTATAACTGGTTTCGGAAAGTACCTTCATTTTTCTAGAAAACTTAAACGCGAACTTGCAATGCTCAGTTTAAGGAACGAAGAGAAGATAGCCTAGTCAAGAAACTCAAAACTTTTCTACAAATTTGTTAATACCAAAATCAAAGCTACAAATAGAATTGGCACTATTAAGAACTCTAACGGTGAACCGTGCTTGACCGAGGTGGATAAGGCGGAAGCCTTTGCGTCCTTTTTTAAGTCTGTCTACAAAAACTGCACCGAAAGTGATATGGTCTGTACCCCATTCACCGAAGCAAAATTAGACTACTTGGACATTAACAGTGAATTAGTCTATAGAACGCTGTCTCGCATCCCACTACGTACATCTACTTCACCCGATAAAATTCACTACATATTTCTTAAGAAAGCTGCACTGGGTTGCCAGTGCTTACACTTTTATTTAATAGGTTTCTTCTTCATGGGGAAGTCCCATCTGTGTGGCTTTCCAGTCTCTTTAGACCTGCCTTTAAAAAAGGATGCAAAACCGACGTAAAAAATTACAGACCCATCTGCCTTACTTGTTCAACTAGTAAAGTCTTGGAGAGAAATGTTTGTAAACAACTTTACGACTACCTTCATAAAAACAACCTAATTACTAAACATCAGCACGGTTTCCTGCAGAGGAAGTCAACATTGACAGCTCTCATGTCCTCTGTTTCCACTCAGAATCAAGCTCTGGACACCGTTGGTTATGTCACCGTTTGTTACGTTGACTACGCTAAAGCATTCGACTCCATTCCGCTCTGCCTTCTCACCAAGAAGCTTCGAGCGTCCGGCCTTAGTGGGTTCCTGTTAAGCTTCCTTCAGCCGTTCCTACTCGGGCATAGCCAACGGTTATTGTTAGGTTCTTTGTCTGCAACGTACCCAACTACCAGCGGTGTTCCTCAAGGCACTTGTCTTGGCCCACTTATGTTCCTGCTATACATAAACGGTATGCCAAGCTGCCTTCCTTCAGAAGTCCATTGCGCTATTTACGCAGATGATTCCAAAATCTTTTCAATAAATAACTATGACACTCTTCAAAAGGCGTTAGATGCCCTGCTAAACTGGTCCGAGAAATGGAAGCTCGACATTTTCTTAGAAAATGTGAGTTGAGTCGGCAGTAATGTGCGGTGCGTGCAGACATCCTCCCAACTGCTCATTTTACCTGGAAAACTATCGTCTAGCCATCGAGAAGTCAGTGCGAGATCTCGGTATTGCGTACAACGACAAACTTTCGTACCAGGAACATTTTGAGAAGATAGTGTCGATGGCATATGCAAAGTCAAACTTTATCCTGCGAGCTTTCAAAACACGAAATATGGGAACACTTTTCAAGCTTTTCGTGACCTATGTTAGGGCAATCTTGGAGTATTGTACGCCGCTGTGGTATCCTTCTCGAGTTCAGCACATTAATAAAATTGTAGATGTTCAAAAAAGATTCACAAAAGAGATATTTGCGAGAAACGATCAATTTCTCCTCAGTTACCGTGAGCGACTGACTTTTAGTGGGTGGAAGTTCAACAAAACTGAGAAGGGTGATGTACGACCAAAGTTTTCTATTTAAGCTGTTTATGGGATACGTTGACATTAGCTGTGATTTCCCACTAATAATGTCACAGTCCGTCATTAGAAGAAGAGGACACCGTCTTCGACTACTTCCAGGAAGAGCCCGCACGCAGCTTTATGCAGAGTCCTTTTGGTGCCGAGTGATAGGTACATGGAACCAGCTCCCAACGTGTTTACTGATGTCAACATCTCCATATAGCTTTAGTCGGCATCTTGAAGGCTTTCTAAAACAGAGGGATCTTTTTTGATTCTATTATCTTTTGACTCGCATAAACTGCTGCGCCATAATTTCAGGCAGCTTTTTCTTTTCGGTTGTTGAAACGATGCTATGTCTTGTTGCGGGAACTCTGGAGCGTACGATCTGTTACATCGAATCAGCTGAGGAGTAGCACTGCAGAAGAGTTTTCCCGGATCCGTAACGTGCGGTCTTGGTGGTGTTGGGGGGGGCCTACTAAGTTGGTACCCGGAGTCCTACGCGCCACATAAACGACTTGCAGTGCTGGCCGCCCACTGCTCTTCACCATCAGTTCACCGCCCGGGGTTCCGGCTTGTTTAATCAGCAGTGCCGTTTTATTCATCTTATGGATTGTATATAAATTTTCACCTCTCGCTTCTTCACTTGTTTTATGTTATTATTATTTTGTTCAGTCCCACAGTTATCGGCCGTTGTCTTAATTTGAGGTTGTACTTCTTTTTTTTCACGGATCTCCCTCGATAGAGAGCCTTCGGGCTCTCTTGTTAAGAGGGATCTCAGGCCGCTTGTCGCAGGGCTACGTGGCGCGTCTCCGGGTGGTGGATAGGGGAATTAAACGCGAACCAAATGCGACCGTGAACTGCCCAGAGACGTAGGTGGGATGCAGGGATGGACTTCTTGCTCCTGCTGTGTCGGTTCGACGCGTTCCTTGTGCGTGGGAGCGGCATGTTCGTGCACAGTGTGCGCGGATGTGTCCGTGACTGTGCGGATTGAAACTGTGTCGGCTCGGCCAAAAGCTTGCACTCGGTAGACTGGGAGTACATCGTAAGGCGATTCGAGGCCGTCTTAAGTCTCGCCCCGTCCCTTCGGGCAGTCTGGCTGGCTGCTCGGAGTTCTTCCACGACAGAGCCTGACTAGCTACCCGTGTTGTATGGAAGTCAAACACAGCAGCACTAAAGGGCCTCATTCCCCTGACCCCGAAAGAGCCCCCATTTCTGCAGCGATGGGAAGGACGAGTACGGAGAGGCTGGTAAAATCTCAGGGCCTAACCAGACTGCGCAAATTGAGAAGGACTAGGATGACGATCTGTACTTACAACAGCAGGGAGTAGGCGGCGTTGGTGTCCTGATCAACACGCACTTGGCCATGAACATCGATTCGTACGAGTCTCTGACAAGCCGAATCGGACGTCTGCGACTGAAGCCATGTGGCTCCGTGCCAGCTTTGACTGTATTAGTCGCGTATGCCCCAACATCGGACTACGACGACGAAGAGGTCGAAGCCTTCTACGTGGAGCTGGAGAAGTTCTATAAGGAAGATCACACCTTCTACAAGGTGATCGTCGGCGACTTCAACGCCAAGATCGGACCGTGAAGGTCGCCGGAAGAACTTCACATCGGAACCCACGGTTTGGAGTGGAACGAGCAAGGTGAAAGGCTGTCTGAGTTTATCATGTCGACCAAGACCATCCATGGAAACTCACAGTTCCAGAAACCTCCCTCTCTACGATGGACCTGGGAATCCCTCGGTGGCTAGTTCCACAACGAGATCGACCACATCATCTTCAATCGCAAGTATTGCCTGACCGACGTTTCCGTTGTCCCCAAGTTCTACAGGGGATCGGACCACCGCCTCCTTCGCGCGAGGTTTCGCTTTTCGGGTCAAGAAGAGAAGGCCGCGAAGTTCAAGAAGAGGAATCCCAGAACGACCATCAACTGGGACCCCTACACCTCTCTTGTCGGCCTTTGGGAAGATGCCGTCATGGACAACGTCGATGAGAAATACGACCGCTTCGTGCACCATCTCCACGATAGTGCTAAGGGAGCTGAGAGCTTGAACATAATAGAACAGAACAGAACATTTATTAGCCAAAATGTGATACAAAGTAAGTTTTGTCCAAAAGGATACATCGAATGTTGGCTTTTGAAAATTATCAAAATCAGAATGTAGAAATTTGTTGAGCAAAAAGAGTAATACAGATCAGTTTAGCACAAAATATAATGGCAAAAGTCAACGATTTAGTCCTTCAACGACAGCAAAAGCGTTTTGTTTCCATGCTTAAACTAAAGTGAAAAACACTTCTTTTCTTAAGAGCGACTCCGTGATTCATAAACTGAAAAATCTATTATATGTTAAAGCAAGGTATCGTTCATTTTGCTTAAAAACTAATTTGCAGTCGACCTCACAAATGTACTCCTTGTTTAAGAAAGTTTTCCAATTTGTAATTAAACGTCCCAGGTGAAGAACTGAGAATCAATGCTGGAAGTTCATTCCAGATTTTAATAACACGAGCCAAAAAGGATTTTCGAAACATTTTTGAGTGCGGTCTTTGCGGTTGAATTCTAAGATTGTGCCCTATCGTAATCCCTTTGAATGAGGAAAAGGTGAAGAGTTCATTTTTATCAATATCCAAGCAATCATTAACTATTCTAAAAACGTTTTGGTCGTAGATTATTTGTCTTAGTGATCACGATGTAGTACCGAGACGAGCCAGCCTTTCAAGATAAGAAACTTCGAATAGACCGTTTCTAATGAACACTTGCTTTGTAAATCTTTTTTGTACACCTTCTATTAGACTTATACTACTTTGTTTTAATGGTGACCATACAGGTGTACAGTATTCTAAAAGCGGCCTTACATAAATAGAAAAATGTTTAAATAACGTTGCCATACTGCGAGTTTGAAAGGCTCGTGATATGCAGCTTGATTTAGCATGAGCTGTAGCAACAGTCTTCTCAATATATTCATCAAAAGTTAGTTGGTCGGAGTATACAATTCCCAAGTCACGAACAGAGTTTGAAGTATGCAGTTTGTAACCAGCTAGATGGAAGGAGCAGTTTTTGGGATGATGACGCCCAATAAGCATGACAGTAGTTTATCGAGTGAGATATCTAGTAGCCATTTCGAAGACCATGCTGTTAGAGAGTTTAGCCCTTCCGACCACCAAGAGACGTCTGTCTCCGGAAACTCTCGAGCCGATACGCCAGCGTGGAACAACACGAGCGTCAGGCAACTACCAACTGACGTCCGAGCTTGCGAAGCTATGCGGAGCGGCGATAAAGGAGGATCTTAAGGACAGCAGGGCGAAAGTATTCGCTGAAGCTAGAGAGGCAGAGTTGAGCGTCCGCAATGTCCGCTGAACTTCGCCAACTTCAAGACCAAGATGACCGCTCTCCGACGTCCTGACGGAACCGCCATCTCTTCCAGAAGGACCACGGAGAAGGTCATCCACGACTTCTACTCCGATCTCTTCGATAGCCACATCCACCTGCCCCCATGCCATCTTCCGCAGGATGGATACGTCGTTCCCTCTGTTCTCCCTTCCGAGATCCGATACGCCATCTCGTCGGTGAAGAAACGTACAACATCCGGTCCCGACAGGATCAGACCCGAACACCTGAAGAATCTCCCGCCAGCGCTCATCAACACTCTGGCGCGGCTCTTCACACGATACCTGTCGGTGTGCAAGGTTCCATCTCAGGGGAAGACCTGCAAGACCGTCTTGCTGTACAAGAAGGGAGACATGCACGACATTGGCAACTATCGCCCGATCTGCCTGCTGTCCGTAGTCTACAAGCTGTTCACTCGTCATCCTGAATAGGATAAGCAGAACGCTGGACGAAGGACAGCCACGCGAACAAGCAGGATTTCGGAGAGGATTCAGCACGATCGACCACATACACACCATTACGAAGCTCATCGAAGTGTCGCGAGAGTATAAGCTGCCGCTGTACCTCACGATCATCGACCTGAAGAAGGCATTCGACTCCGTCGAGGCTGAAGCGGTCCTCGAAGCCCTGCTCACTCAGGGCGTTCCTACTCAGTACATCAGAGTCCTTCGAGAGCTGTACAGTGGATTCACGACCAAGATCTCACCATTCTACAACGACGTCGTCATTGACGTAAGGAGAGGGGTTCTACAAGGGGATAGCATATCCCTGAAGCTCTTCAGCGCCACCCTCGAAAACGTCATGCGCGAACTAGAAAGGGAAGACATGGGAGTGAAGGTCGACGGCCAGCAGCTGCACCATCTTCGTTTCGCTGACGACATCGTGCTCATAACACCGAGCATCAGCCAGGCGGAGCGAATGCTGGCCGACTTCGATCATGCATGTGGGAACGTTGGACTGCAGCTGAATCCTACGAAGACGATGTTCATGAGGAACGGATGGGTTTCTGATGCCCCATTCTCGCTCAACGGAACGAACATCTCCGAATGCTCCAGGTACGTGTATCTGGGTCGCGAAGCGAATATGGCCAACGACCTAGCGCCGATGCTGAGCAGGAGGAAACGAGCGGCTTGGGAGCTTTCAAGAGCGTCGAAGAAATCGCGAAGAAGACGGAGAACGTCCGACTCCGTGCCCACCTATTCGACTCTACCGTTCTTCCTGCCCTAGCATACGAAAGCAGGATGAACACGCGATCAGCGTCGCGCAGCGTGGAATCGAGAGGACGATGCTCGGAGTGACACGACTCACGCAAGTGGGAGAAGGCCTCCGAAGTTCTGAGCTTCGCCGACGTCGAAGATCAGAGACGCTGTCGCTTGGGCCAAGCTGTCGAAAATTAGGTGGGCCGGCCACATAATGCGTTTCGCAGACACCAGCTGGACGAGAGCGGTTACCGACTGGATTACGCGGGATGTCATGAGAACACCAGGACGCCCACCAACGCGTTGGACGGACTTCTTCTTGAAAGCCCTGAACGACCACTATGACGCTCGTCGTGTCCCTCGAGCGAGGAGGATCCATTGGACCACTCTGGCACGCGACAGGGACGAATGGAGACGCTGCTGGCGCCCGCTCGAGCAAGTCGATGATCAACGGGACGACAGGTGATACTTCTTTTTTTAACCTGCTGCTGATAATAAATTATTATTATTAATAGGTCCTTCTTTCCAGGTGCAGCGTCGACTGTGTAAGATCAGTTCAAGAAAGAGTGTTACTGAATAACTGTTTAATTTAGTAATTTGTTAGAAAAAACGCTGATAAGGCTTTTGTGTATGTTATCTTTTGATAATACTATTTTGTTTGTTTACAGCTGAAAATAAAGCATTTTTGACTGCAGTTGTCGAATTATTCACAACGAGTTTAACTTTTCAAGCTTTCCGAGCATCTCATTGACACGGCACATTTTTGTACCTGAAGGAGCAACATCTGCATTCGAAATTATGTAAAATCTATACAATGCCGAGCGGATAAAACTGACTTAAGTGCTTTTCCTACAAGATTTTTGGAAGCACTCTTCGAAGCGATGACCGAATGGCAACCGGAGGATGGACTTGTCACGGAACTAATTTTCTCTCTTCTGCAGGAAACAGCATCAGAAAGTGAAGTTGTACCCAATAAAAGTTTAAGCCACAGTTTGACACACAGTAATAAAGCATGTTTCTATGAAACAATCCTTTGTATGAACAGACGCTCCGATTTGTATCATTTGCCGAAGATTTTTGACACCGTTAATCACATGGAAGCTGCTACAACACCAGCCCTATCTTTTGTCAATTCGGCGCAAGACCGCGACTTTTGCGCCGTTTTGGGAGAGAAAGCGCCGCTTTTCAATAACTCGGTTCACTTGTGATGAGATTTCCTATCTAACCATGTTAGTATTTCTAGATAATTTTTAAATTGAAATTTAGGTCAGCTGACGGTTACTGTAGTGCTCCTGTGGCCACGATAGGTTTACACCCGTTCCTTTCTCTCCGGAGATAATTACCTCCTAAGGACCTTTTATCTCTTTGCGACCGGCGGCTGCCTGTTGGATTCTCCCTAAATGTGATAGACTTCAGCAGAAGATTTCTGCACATTTAATGAACTATAACTTCCTACAACCAAGAGTAAAGTAGCTGGGCTTGTTTATAGTTATTTCTCTTATGTGGCTTTGAGGCACTGCCCATAGAAAAGTTCGTTTTCTTTTCAACTGGTGGTCCTGGGACTGCCGCACAGAACGGCCTTGAAGCCGCGGCCAATGTCCCTCGACTTGCAGCAGGGCCACTTCGTCTCCTGCACCGCACAGAAATCTATCTTTCTTCGCTCCAGTGCTTCTACCAACACGCACGAGCGGCCCATCAACGTACCCACATTCAACGTGGCTACGCGGGTCTTGCCTACGTTACGGGACTTTCGGACTAGCTCAGTTGCCCCCCGATGCCGTCCTCGCACCAGAGCCTCGCATACTTCTCACACTCGCCGGGCTTTGCGAGTACGCGTCGGCTCCGCGGACGCCGTAGCATTATCTTGAGAGTTCTGAAACTTACCATATGATGTGACACAAAATGTTCGTAGGCCGGCCTGTCACTAGGGACTGTCACCTGCATTCGATTGCCCGTGATTAGCTCGACTTGCAAAGGCAAGCAGCTTCCAGTGGCACCACGTGGAGGAATGGACATCGCCACCGAATTCATGAAGAATGCCGTCCCGAGAATGCCCATGAGGTAGATCTGGGGCCGTATGCTATTCTCGCCCGACTCGGGGACGGTACCCGTCGCGAAAAGTCGATAGCGCATGATGTGCATACCGGGGAGGCGGGCGGAGACCGCCTCATACCAGGCCGGGGCCGGTTGGGGAGAGAATAGCATACGGCGCCTGGCATTGAGTCAGGAAGATTGGATTGATAACGAAGTACAGGAAGGGTCTTGCTCTGTGTCTGCGAACGCAGAAAGTGTGATAGGATTATGAAACCAGCAATCAATACTGGCTAGTGTGTTTACAAGGAGAACGATTAAAAAAAAACTTTTCGAAATGTGAATACTTTTTTCCAACCTAATACATTAAGTAAACTGGGAGGGTACTGGCGGTTCGCTTGAAAGAACACTTGGCAGGTAAAAGGCGCGGCATTTTGACTAGTCCACTGGGCAGCACAGAGTGGAGGGGCATAGGGTAGATTTTGACGTGAAGTGCACGATTCTGACGTATGAGACTGACATCTCGTCGAGAAAAGCGTTGGAAGCGTCCTGAATTTTCGCAAGAAATCTGACGCTTAACAGCCGAAATGAGTGTCCCTCGATCACTGGTGACTTCCTACCATTCATTCTGCATTGTGAGCTATAGACGACCGGTGGTGACAGGCGTGTCCTTATGAGTGACTCTCGTGTACTCAGTATAGCCAGTTCGGAATGACACAGTGTCTCACTCGGCAGCTAACAACCGCGGTAGCGACGTCGCACCGCGTGAACGGTGATTCAGCGGGTGAGTTTAGTTCTCATACGTTGGGGATTTTTTGCAGTGGGGCGGGATGTACGGCCGAGTTGCGAGGGGGCGGAGTCAAGTTTCTATCCAAGTGTACCGAGGGGGCGGAAAATTTGTTTTGTCTCTAAAGTTTTGTTTTGTGTCTATGACGATTTCTGAAAGACAACTCTCGTTCCCAACGGCATCGAACGAGCGAAACAGCTCGGTTTACCCACACTCAAGAGCAGGAGGAGGAGATATGATTTAATGGTGATGCATAGCATTCTTACAGAGGAAACCATAGTTAACTCATCCGACATTTTCGATCCAATTCCCAGTAAAACTAGGGCTGGAACGTGAAAGCTTGCCGCCTCGGTCGCAAAAACTAGGATCACGACAGATTTCTTCTCCTTTAAAACATTTCGCTGTTTTGTACCTTTGATTAAAGACGAGGGACTCGAAATGCCCAGTAATGTGTTTAAAAGATATGTTGACCGAAGGCTTAAGAAGATGCAACTTTAAGTTTAGATAGTTGCGCACCTACGCTCTTTTACTTATGTTTTAGTACTTAGGTTTCATGATGGCGTTTTGATTGCCTATTTTTGTGTATTTTCATCCGTTTTGTTTGTCTGTTTCTACTGTTCATTTGTACTTCGGTTTTTCCAGCTGTTGTTTTGAAAAGCGACTTTTGCTCGCGTCCCGAAATAAATAAATAAATAAAGCCGCTCGTTATCTTTTAACTCAACGTAACGTTTTAGTTTGTGGTTCTGGAGAAAGTACTCGAATCCGGATGCCATGTTGCGGAATAGTAGACGCGTTCCGCTATGTAGAGTTGAGCCCCCCCCCCCCATATTCCTCTCTCTGCAGAATTTTCCCAGGAACCCGGTGACCACATTATGAGTTTTTAGAGCGAGCTTGGCATTGTCCTGATCGAAGAGTGACCAATTTCAGTAGAGATCTTCACCACTTGACACGTCTTCTGAATCTAAAAGTTGCCGCACGATCTTCAACCGTATCGCCCTCGCAGTGTGCCAAAAGTACAGTGATCGCCAATTGCGAGAACTGTCCACGATTAAACTCAAAGAAACAGCTGGCTGGCGTCGCCACATTACACGATTCAGTATCATTTGGCTCCCCCTCTGTGTGACTGACGACGTCACGCACGGATTAACCGCTTTATACAAAGCAGGATAAGCAGTCCGTTGTCTACGAGGACGTTCTGGGGCCGGATTCATCAACAATTAAACCCGTGGGTATGGGGGGTATAAGGGGTAGAGATAAGACTCAGGTAGAGATAAGGCTAGAGTCAGAGACGCAGGTTTCATCGTGGGTATCTCTACCCCTATACCCGCGGGTTAGCCGTTGATGAATCCGGCCTCAGGATGACGTACAGGTATTAAGACATTCGTCTCCGACATCCGTTACAATGTCGGAATTGTGTTCCCTCCAGCACTACGCTTCTTTATCCTCATCGCAAAACGCCATGCAGCAATCGACTACAACGTCTCAAGACCTAATGCCAAACTAAGAATCTAAATATATTTAGCGGTACGTTCCATATTTCTTTCCGTGGTTGCCCCAGTACTCCGGATCAGGCGCTGAATCGGGAGGAATACCCAGCTCCTCATCGGAGAACTCGTCCAGGTATGGCATGTACCAATGCCCCTGAAATGAAATTATGAATGGCTGAGCGGGCCCCAGCGACTACAAGCAACTCACAAGTAGATGACCGGAGTGGTAGTACATGTGGTACGTTACCCAGAACCAGAGCAATGCTGATATAAAGGTAGTCACGCATCTGTCTATGTATGTGGTCCTCGTCGAGGAGCTTCGATAGGAGAAACTGCAAAACCACATCAGTTGGAAAGGAAAACCAGTTGTCAAGTGGAGGCTTTACTCACTCAGGAATTAGTATATCTCCTTTCGACGGAGTTCCACGGTACACTCCATCATAGGTATGCAGTTCGGGATTCTCCTGTGCTCCCATCTTACCCCCAACAGGGACGTTGGGACCAAGCGCATCTTCGCCCCATGCTAGACGGTGCCTGAAATATCGAGGCTGAGCCACAGCTGCTGTTTGTTCGTCCAAATCCCTGCCAAACATATCAAAGTTCGTTACGGCTGCTTCCGTGAAATAGTTTCTAGGCCCCTAAAAATGGTGATGTAGAACAGTGCTAATGGGAATGATGTGCCACGTATACATATACATCCACGAGATGTCGTGGAGGCACTTTAAAATTGAATTTGGCCTACACAGTCGGTGAGCGTCCGATGGACAAGTCAGTGTTTTATCCTGTACCAGGCTTGACCGGGCAGGATAACTCGCTGACTTGTCCATCTGCTGCCCATCGCAAAGCCTTGCATACGCCAAAGGCGCATTCTAATTGCCTCAGCAACACCTCGTACCAAAGCGTAGCGCACCTTGGAAACTAATAACGACCATTGTGCTTTCTCCTGTTTGGTCTACACGACGACTGGTGGTGACCAGCTGGTGGACAATTCAGCCAGTTTGATGGGAGGTCGAACTTGATGCTTTGAACCACTGCTTTATATAAGGTGAAAGACGATTTAAAAACGAACCCTGAACACCCCAATATTACGACCGTCGTTTGACGGAGGGAGGGGTTAAGAATATGACCCCATAATGAGCTTCAACGATTTGCTTCCAGGAGCAAGACGTTTGACTAGTCTGCTTGCCTCCACCTATATCCCTTCCGCTAGCAAAGCAAACGCACACCAGCTCTCATCAAAATAGTCGTTCGTTACCTTAGGGGTCCAAGACTTGCTCGCCCTCCGATTTGTGCTCGTACTCGAAGCTGGTGTATGGCTGCCAGTGCAAGCCTTTGGCTCAACATCCCTGTTGCAAAACTGCTCTGATTTAAACCAAAATGACACTCAGCGAAGCATAAAACTTATGATATCACACGGCAATTTCGACCGCGTTTTTCACAACAACACCAGCACAATACTTTGAGTATTTATGTTTTTACATGTAAATTCTGAACATGACAGTATGAACAACAACAGCAGCAACAACAACAACAATGACGATACATCTCTATAATCATAGGAAAAACCTCCGCCGTGATGTTTCCATTTCGTGGCGCTGAAAGGGAAAATACATAACGTACAACGTTGCAAGCCGTTCGATTAATAACAGAAAATTCAGAAAGAGTGCCTACCTTTAGGACCCACTCAAATTCGCCCCATTTCGTGTCGAAAGTTCCCTTTTGAAGCCATTTCAATCTCAGCGTAAACCGAGGTCCTAGCTCAAGCAGAGCTGCTTTTTGGCCTTCTTTCTTGAACTCGTACCTTAACTTTCCACTTTTTGCACATAATGACTATATTCATGTCTCCTACTATTTGTAATTTAAAACACATCATTTGTTTCGCTCGTTATCTAAGACCAACAGCTTGCGCAATAAACGAAATGGAATATTCTGTTATACGGAATCTATTCTTTAAAATGGATAGTAGTAGTCATTGCAGCCTGCAGTGGAGGAGGAAAATCGTCAGCTAATCCAAGCAACGACCGTACTATGACACTTCTATTCGGTGAGGCCGAAGCTGAAGCACGTCACTCTGAAAGAACTCCCAACGTTGGGCAATTTTGACACGAACAGCTTAGATGGTCCTCCTAGTTAAGGGTCAACGTCGAGTAACTCCTCAGGCACCACGTGAGTGTTTCAGACCCGGCCGCATTGACCGAGGTGCACCCGAAGGGAGAGTGGACGGTCGCTGCTCTGACATACTGCCACCTCTCATCTCCTGTGCTGGTCACATTATCGACTAGCACCCCAAAAAGTTATATAAGCTGTTCCAACACGATTCAAACGTTCCCGCAAAAAATAAGTACAGCACTCACCGATGATGGCGGAAGAAAATATAGTCCCTCTGATTGTGAAACGTCACAACACGCCTTCCAGTGAACTTTGGGTCGTGTGGGAAGAGACATGCAAACATTCGCGCTATGCTGAAAATATGAACGTAAAGGCCCCACACACTTCTGCGACAACGCCGCGGCAGGAACGCAGAGCTCGTTGCCGGCGGCGTCCCTGCTCTATCCTTAACCATAGCGGCATCGGTGCACCGCAGAAGTGTGCGGGGGCCTTAAGACGCTCTGAGGAAAACCATTACGCTGTGGAATAAGCAGAAGACCAGTTGAGCTTCCTTACCTATGTCCTAGTCGAGTGTTAAAGTTGTTGAGCACAATTTCCGGATTGTGGGAAGATGGCTCGCCACAACGCTGCAAGAAATCATCTGCATCTACACGGTTTTGTAGGTCATTCAATGGACTCTAGGACAAGTGCAGAAGGTAGGAGAGGTACGAAGGGGAGCGCCCACAAACAACACGGCAGCTATGAGCGGGCAGCCACACCTCTGGAACCATTTACGGTGTATGAGGGCAAGAAAACAAAACGGTGATGCGCTTCGAATCTCATACCGATGACGTAATTATTCAGGAGAGGCTATTAAAGGGATAAATTTCGTAACTGATCAACCTCCCTGGGATGCACAAAGATTTTGATTCCTAGAGGGGAACCAAAGTGAGTTGAGCGCTACTACCTGGACGAACAACAATTGTGTCTGACTAATACAATGAAGTTCGGTGCCAAAATTACTCGGTGATGTACCTAAGCAGACAAAACGTTATCTACATAATCGACCCACATATCTCCTAGCTGCGACTACCCAATGGTTGTCCTCCCCCCCCCCCCCCCCCCCCCCCCAGCTGAATCTGAGGCCAATTCTGCTAGCACAGCAGAATAGAGGATCTGTCGATTTCGGGTTTTCTTCGTTGTCTGGCCAATCAAGCAGATTCAACGAGACGAAAACCACCACTAGTTGGCCAGTCGTCGATGGTAGCATAGATGTTGCGTTCGATCAAAAGCGATGATGATGCAATGCGTAGAATCCAAGCCGTACATCAGGGTTGCAGGTTGGAGTCCCGACTGACGCTAAAGTTTCGAACGCACACAAACACCCTTGTAGCACATTCCTTCAAGAGACAACAGCGGGCCATATTCACGGTCCTTGTACGTTAAGATGCACGCATGCAACCTATAGTGTAGGCAAAATTGTGATGAGATATGGATGACAGAGTTGTCCCGTCTCCAATCATAATTTAAAGAGAGAAAGGTTTACAATTGCAGGGAACCGATACATTAGCTCTAACTGGGTAAGAAATGAATGATTGTACCATCACTGCAGAAATGAAGGTTTTCGTTTTTATTTCAGTCTAGGGCAGCTGTTATTGAAAAATCGTAGCATACTTACACGGAAAGCAGGCACCTAGTGTAAGTTCTGATAGTAACTAAACACCATTGATCAAATAGGACAGGTGTTATGCACTTGCTTACTAGTATTTAACAGATGCAGCTTACCGGAATATCTTTGGAGAATCTCAAGCTGTTGATCTTAAAATACGCTGTCGGTCCCTCGGGAAGATGGCAGAATATGATGCCGTCTGAAGAGCACGATCATCACAAATAATCTAATCTCTCCCTTTCTCATTCCCTCTCTAGAACACTCACTCGGCTTCTTCTGATCCTCATGTACAACTATAAGGTCGGTATATGATTTCGCAATGGCCTGCTTCACGACCTTTTTTAATGGAACACCCTTTCGTGAGAAAATCTCTGCACTTGGAATACACTTCTTCATCTCGAAACAAAATTTCCATGTTGTCTGAAAAACAAAAACGTCGAGTAAACTCTTTCGAATGACAAAGAAAGGTGCAATCCTAGTTAGTGGTGGCCATTCTTAAGCGATTTTGCGACATAACGGAACTCCGCGTCAGCGGAGGAGAGCAATGAAGAGGGAAGGAGAAAGAACTCCGGAGTCTGGCTGATCTAACCTACCCGTTTTAAGACACCTTGCCGGTGTGCAGCGGGCAGCAGCCCACTTGGTACCAAAACCATGTAGAAATAGGGGGGCTACACCAACCTGGGGCCGCATTCATCAACCACTTACCGCCCTCTAACGGTGAAACTATCGCCAAATACCCATGCTGATGAATGTCATAGTTGATGAATCAGGCTCCTGCTTGCTCAGATAGACTGTTCCCGAGTTCCTACATGGGAGGGATCCTAAAAAGGACCATTCTCTGTGCAAGTCTAGTAAGGGAGGAGCTCATATTAAATTACATCAAGAATAGACCATCTTCTAGCAGATAACGACACAGAAGAATTCATAGATGGGGAACTGACGAGATCTGTAAGAGGAAAGCTCAAACTACGTGTACCTCTTGCAAAGTCAAGACTTAGAACAGATTTCCTAACTTACAGAACTAAACTTGCTTCTTGGTAGATATGACGATATTACGACTATGTCTGCACATGTTTGGAGTAGAGCTATTGCTTGTTGATGTTTTTATGTGTGATTGTAGCTGACTAACGTATGATAGCGTTTTGTTCGTCTGTGGTAGTTTTGTCCTTGTTTTTGTTTGCGTTGAATTTCTATACGTGAATCACGTTCGCGCTTGAATAAATAAGTAAATAAATAAAACAGATTACATGAGTGAAATAAAAAATAAACTAGACCAAGATACCGCCAGTCAATCAACGTTTTTAATGCAATGCCAGATCTATGGGCACAGACACGAGAATGCACATCACATCCAACCATTTGCAAACGTCCCGACATGGCTCACAAATGCTGCAGATTCTCATGTGTTCTGTGTTGTTTATTTTGATTTCTTCAATGCAGTTACTTTCTATGGGATAAGTGAGTTCAGTATATTTCAATACTGAACACATTCAGTTCTTAAAATTGAATAAAAATAAAATTGTTTAAGAGTGGCCACCACCAACTAGGATTGTACCCAAATGCGTTCAAATAGGGATAAAAGGGTTCGCACCTTTTTCGCAAATGGAGACATCGTTATAAGAACTTTCGGAGTTGTTTCGCGGTTAAAATACTGAGCGAATTCGTCGTGAGCTTCATCGTGCTCTACCTTAAAAGCAAACTTTCTTTGTTGCACAAAAACCTTCCTAAAACAAAAGCCCCGAAACATGAAAAAGCAATAGCAAATATTCAAAGGATAAGGACACATGCACTGAACTGTGGAAGGTATAAATTGTAATCCACAGCACAGCGTTTGAGAGAAAACGTTGAATAAGTCACATAGAATAGGAGACCACGCTTACTAACAAGGGGTCTCCACAAACTTCCCTGAAAATTTGCAAGTGACCTATTCAGTGTTGTGAGGGACTGTCTGGAAACCTTCTGTAATGCTTGTCATATTTCCGGCGGACGTCTGAGGTGGTCAAAAATGGCGAAAAACCGTATCGCTTCGGTGTCGACTAATGTGCACAAACTGACCCTTGGAACTGTTTTGTCATGCTCAGAAATTAGTCTGAAAAGAGTTAGAGCTTCAGCCATAGTCACAGCAATTTGTTAGGTCTCTTAAAAACGCTACTTCTAGATTACTCCTTACAAGAAAAGTGGATGCAAATAGGTGACCGATGGGGATACCCACGCCTACCTTCAGGAGCGGGCCCGGTGGTTAGATTGCGAAGGTTGTGTTATCGAATTGTTGGGTGGAGTCTTAGCTTTATAAATGTAGAATACATTTCGACTTCGGTAGGGTATTGTCTTCGCTTCCTAACCGTTTTTAACCTGTTGTCAGATGTGGAAAAGGCTAGATTTCGTTACATGTGATTACGCTGCATTCCTCTTTGATATGGTTGATAACGGGCGTCGGATTCGTGTCCGGCATTCCAAAAAGTCCCTAGGCGAAGTTTGAGCCAAATCGGTGGATTCGAAATAATTTTATTAGAGGTGCGTCCCAATTTGGGATGCATTGTCGTCAACGTGTTAACTGGGTAACACCAACGGTGGCTCTAAACGAGACCAGCTTTATGGGATTCGCTTCCACCTTGTTCCGGAGCAGTTCCAAATCCAAGCCCACCCAGTGTCCAGAGACTGGATGGAGTATCCACCAATACGAACTTTTCTCTGTAAATGGCAAACTACTCCGTTTCGGAAAATCGTAGGAGAAAGGATATGAATGGGAAAGACCATAACACTGCGCATTTCGTGTGCAAAAAGCATGAAATGCGAAGCTATAACACCAGCTAGGAACTAGATTGCAGCGAATGCTGAGAATGATTTTGTAGGGCTTCCTCTACTCTTTCGAGCTGTTTATGTTCGGACAACTGCTCACAGTGGCCTCAAAACTCTTCTCAAAGGAACGAACGCACTCGAAATCGTCCAAAAAGCTGAGTAACAACCTAACATAGTTCAGGTAAAATACCTCATCATCGTTATCTTGGACCATCGTTTCGTCATACTCTCTAGTGCTTTCAATAGTTCTCGGCACTTCTTTTTCCGGTGCGGCATCGCCGAGTACTTCTCGAAGCTTTTCACGTTCTGCTTGACGAGCTCGTTTATTCTGGAAACAAAACTTCGCTGTAAACAGCAAAGGGAGGTCATCTATCTACTGTTGTACAGACCTTCTTCAGAGCTTTCCTTAAAGCACTTCCTCTCTCAGTTTTTGGCAGATCCTTGAAGTCGTCCTTGCACACCGTTGGCTTCTTTTTAACCTACAAACCACATCAAATAAATAACTTACGCCATACACGAACATCAGCGATTCAAACAGAACAAAACATTTCAGTTACAAACTGAGTACTTGTTCTGAGCTAAAAACAACTCCATTTCGCTAAGAGTGCCTTCGGAGAAATGTAGCTGTTTCATAACGTGTTCGAAAGACAAGCGTAACCTCAAAAGAGGGCATTACCTAACAATATCATAACCAAGGGCTCTTCGAAACGAGAAAATGAAGAACTCTGATAGTCTCAAATTCCAAATTATTGCCAGTTGCACTGAATAACTAAAAACTGTCTCGTCCTTTAAAGAAAATCCAAGCAGGCGAATAATTGGTGACACAAGTTCTCTTTCCACCACTATCCCCTAGGCTTTTCTCGCAAATGGTTAAATGAAAATGGTTATGAACCAGAGTAAAGAAGCAATAGATCCATTACCTCTTCATATTGTTTCAGCAGTGTTTCTCTATCCAAGCCAGATATGTCCTCCTCCTTCTTCACCACCTTCCTCTTCTTAGCGCTCATGCTATATGTCGTTGTTCAACACTAATAGAAAACAATGAAGCCTAGAAAACGGAAAGAGCAAAATAGGGCGAAATACTGGAAGTGAACCCACTGAGGCAATTACATGACGCATAACCTGACTATTTATTAGAAACAGCACAAGGTGCTCATGAAAGTGGCGACCTCTATACGACAGCGAGCAAATTTTCATCAAAAGGCCATACATCCGCGTGACCACGTTGATGAAGGTCTACCATGTAGGAGTCTACAATGTATTGCTCTTTATGCCCACTTATAACGCGATTCTCCTGAGAGCACATTTATCCATGCTTCTACGAGCTCCGCATGCAAGCAACACCTGAAAATTTTACCGCTAGAGACTTTCGCTTCTCGACGAGAGAACACGTAGCTAAAAAGCAGGCACCTTACCTCTTTACGTGAAGATAAACGGAGTAGAATCCCCAGGTAAGGATGGTCAATCGCTTATCAGTTCGTCTGAAACGTGTCATCAGCAGAATCCACACACTTTCATTCCCCTTCTCTGTGAAACATTAGAAACTAGATGGAGAACATTGTACGGCAAAGCCACGCTTTTCCTAGACCGAGTTCGGCTAGCACATTTCACCAAATCACAACCTTGATTGCCTGAACTGGCCCGCGTGAACCTAGGCGACAGACACTGTTAGGCGTGGTGCTACTTTCAAGACGCTAAGTACACACAAAGGGATGATGCCGTCTGATAAGCGGCCAGTAATCTCAACACTAAAATGGACTTCCGAGTTTCAACGTAAGAATAATTTATCGTGTCCTCGTCATTCAGCAGAACACGCGTCGATGCACCGATACGGCTGAAAGCCACCCACGCACGAAACATGCACTGGAATGAGTCTCGACGGATGCAGAATTTCCACAAGATAGACCTCGAACAACGACTGCCAAGTGTTGTGTTTGACGTTCCAGCGGATTAATTCTCTTGCCTCCACCGATTTCTTCAACAACTTTCAAACTAAACATGTTGTGTATAGGTACATTAATAATAGAGTAATTTGAGAATTGAGAAGAACATTGGCTCTTAACTATGAGTGAAGTCTCTCCTGGATGTCACCAATTTCGAATGGCAGCAGCGAACTGCACGACCCCGCCAGAAGAAAAATCTATGGGAAATCATACTGTAGTTTCTAGCACGCGCAAGGATGGGTCATTTAAGCAACGAAGTAGATAGCTGTACAAATCAAACCATAAAACTCGAGATATCTAAGAAGTACCTTCACAGGGACCCTCCAGAATCTTTTCCAGGTTTCCACATAGACTACCGTCAGTGTCCCAAATTTCACAATCCATATTGGCAAATCTGTGCTCATCGGTGCTGGAGATGAAGCGTGGGAAATCAGTAGGATTTCTCCAGTCCACATGAACCGTTATGGTCTCCTCAACGGATACCTGAAACTGCTCCATTTCAACCCAATTCATAATAACTTGTAGCCTTGATTTACCCGAAGTCGGATTTGAACAGCAAGAGACTCGTGGTCATCCTCACAGAATGAATACCCAACCAGCGCCATTTTTTCACCGTCCAACGACTTGATTTCAGAAATTGTCGCGTCGAGGACACTACAGTAGTCACCGTAGCTTTTGACGACATCCGCAAGAGTAGTTTGCTGAAAATATTAATGTCAGTTACGAATAGCCAAAGAAAGCTCTCTGCTCGCTGCCACCGCAATTTTCTAAAGCGTACTCACACGTTCCTGCTTAATAAATAGATAATGCTTTTTTAAAGTGAACAACCGTTGAAACTACACCAACGACGCAACTAATCAATACTAAGACGGGCTCCTAACTGACCAGTGAGTCAGAGTCTCGGTAGGTCCGCTTGATATGTGAGCATTAGGCGCTTAAGCATGATATCAAACTGAAACCAATCCTGAATAGAAAATGGATCCGGATGCATATCTAGGGAAGGATGCCGACGACGAAATTCTTCCGTAGCTAAAAGCTTCGCCCTAGAGGTAGCAAACCTAGGTTTTCTTCACAGTTCTAAAATTACTCTATTATTAATGTAACCATACACAACATTTTCAAATTGAAAGTTGTTGGAGAATTTCGCTGGATGTGGAAGGACGGTAGACCTTCTCTCTAGACTTGGAGACACATTTGGAAACTTCGAGATGACGAATGCTCTACGCTAGGATGGTAGCTAGGATAGATATTTGCCATTCGTCAGTTATTATCAAGTCATAACGCCTACGTGGAGAATAAAACCTTTCACACTATACACATCTCACCCTAAAACAGACATATTACCTAACTGGAAGTGGAAAAGAAACAAAATGGATTGGACTCCAACTCAAGGAGACTGTGATATGCGACAAGAGTATATTAAGTTTCCTTAGCGATTTAAGGCAATCATCACCATAAAACTACATCTCATGATCATCATTTGTGTACTAACTTCTCTTCCACCCATATCCAGCCCACTTACGTACTTGATCATAAAGCACAGGCATGTCCCAACATATGCAATCAAAGCCGGTCGGATGTCACCTAGGCAGCATCACGCCCTATCTAACCTCCTCATCGGAATCACCAGTTGAGTTCCACTCGAAAGAAAATCCTTGCTGGTAGGCACAGTTCACAGTCGGTGGCTGTGAAGGGAACTCGTGTCCAGGATGCAAAGCAATCCAGTAGTCTCCACTTCTGAAAGTTGCTAGAGTTAATCTGGCAGCAAATGTTGTGCCTATACGAAATTAGCAAATACTGAAATTAACAGAACTGACTGCAGCTTGAAGTGGATCGCAGGCGCATAAGGATCGGTGAGATCTAGGTTGTCGGTAGGCAGAGCAGCAACCTGCTCCAGCCATTTCCATTCCCACTCCAGAATACTTCCACAGCAGTTTTGCTCTCGAGTATTTGTCGAGTTCACATCTTCCAGGAAAAAACGCCACACCTCACTGGACAGCGGTAGATCGAGGAGCATTGCTGCGAAGAGACAGTACAGACAGTGGGTGGTGTGCCCTCTCCGTTCTCAAGGCACTTAGCTTTCCCACCCATTTGTATGATATCAGTATCCCTCTATTATCCCAGCACATAGGATGACACAGCACATCAACAATAAAAGTTCTAGACAAGATAACAGGCAGAAACCCAATGAGCATTATAGCAAAAGACCAAGAATTTATAGGTTCATATAATGAATAACCTATTTCAAATAACAGTGATCAACAACAACAACAAGCAGTCCCACCATAACAAAGAGTAAATCAGGAAGGCATGTGTATATAAGGCTATAATACAGTTTTGTTCAAATTACTAAATCCTATCCCCATAGCTGTAACTAGCGCTTTCTTATTGCTTCCCAACTGCAATCCGTCTCTATCGTCCTCTTTATTATCCTCGGATCGTCGTATCCGGTCCCATTCTTCAACTTTGAACTGTATTTCAAAGAACGCCTTCAGGTGGCGAAACGCGTGCACACTGAAACCGAATGCGACTTGTTAAGTAAACGAGAATAAAATGTAGAACTGAAAATCTCAGTACCTATACACAGTCAGTGGGCCGTACAAAAACTTAGAAACGTCCTTCTGCCCAAGAGCCATAAATGAGCTTGCGAGGATTTGAGCCGAACTGTCTAAGCATCCACCCTGAAATTTTATACATGGACTACGAACAGAGAGAGGATGGAATCAAAGGCTCGTGTAGGTCACCATCCTTGGTAGCCACATCCACCATGACCCGACGATTATGGAGGCACACTGATGATCTGCTCCATACAACACTCTATAAGGGCCAACCAATGAACAGGTCAGGATCTGGCGCTCAAGAAACCAATTCTCCCCCCCCCCTTTCAGAGGCCTTCTAAGAGTCATATATCAATAACCGGTCGTACTTTCTTACTTTTGACCGATGGAGGTGTGCGATACAAAAGAAAACAGGATTTACATTCAAGGGTGCGATACAATGTCAAGTCGTGCTACATTAAAAGCTACATTCGGCGTGTGTAGTAATAAGTCGAAGCAAACGAAACAGTTATTCTAAAAACTAAGCGGTTCATCTCATACTTTTTTGTAACCGCATTTCCTCTACAAAAAAGGTTTAGTATCGTGACATACTGAAGTAATCCTGTTCTGCGCTGAAATGCTAGCTACTCTGGGCAACTCTCCATACCACACTCTAAATCTCTTGCTACATTATCAAGAACAAATAAAGAATAATGAAGCGGGTCGTTTTATTTATGTTACGAAGAGGACAAAATTTCTCTAAGCAAATCTTCCCTGAATCTCCAACCAAATGTGGCGTTAGTTCACACTTTTTTCGTGAAATGAACTCCAAACCGTCCAAACCGTTGGAAAATGTAGCACAAAGTCCGCCCCTTACTTTGTTGGACTAGGCGCACTTCTAGCTTGGGAAGAAGGGTGTTCAGTTAGGAAAAATAGGTTGTCCGGCACGTTCTCAGCGTTTTGAGTGCTTCACATTGAAGTACCATAACTTTCTCAAGTCCTGTCGGATTCAGTCGAGATAAACATCATTCGAGTCAGCACACTTTTGCCAACACGCCGCCAGTCGAGTTATTCCATCAGGGAACAAATTAGGTGGTCGAGATTCGACAAGATCCACGAAAGCTGTTTTGGCTTGGTCCTGATTGGTGAGCGTTCTACCAGCGAGAAAGTTCTGAAACTGTTTGAAAAGGTGGTAGTCGGTTGGTGAGGGGTGTAGAGAATATGGCGGGTGACGCGGCAAAAGTCGCCGTAATTGGGCGACTTCAACGGCCAACGGCCCGCGGCCCAAAACCCATGGTCCAGGATCTCGGAGCAACATTCCTCTCTGGAGAACTCGTCACTGTCATCTCGTCATCACTACAGCTGAGTGAAAAGAGACCCGAAGACCACTAAACCTCGCATTTCCAATGCCCCAAAACTGCAGTCAGACTTGGACCAGGAATATTGTTAACCGAACGATATGCGACAATCCTTTTCAAGAAAGCAGAACGTGGAGGATAACAGAATGGGCGGAAAACGGAGGGAACTGGAGTAGGAAAACTGAAACGCAAACAAAAGTAAATCAAATTTTGTTTAAAAAACACCGAAATGGTGTGTGGAATGACTATTACCGCTCGTTCTCTACCTGAATAAAACTCTCACAGCTGGTATCAATTTTCAACGAGACATACACAATAGAGTAAAACATGCCTGCTTAACATCAATGAATTATCTTCTAGTAAGAACTTGGGTGCAAGTCTAGAGCGAGAGGTCCACCCTCTTTTTCTAAACTTACGGATTTTTTTGAAATTTTCTTAAATGAAAACGGTAAGCACGATTACAGGAGTATTATTGCTTAGAAATTCACTTAGAGTTGGTGCGTTTAAGAAAAGCTGCCAGCTTAGAGCTAGATACAGGATGGGCTCCTATCTAAACTTGCATCAGAACCTACACATCATTTTCACTGCGGTAGTGCGTCTCATTTTCAGTTTCTCCTGAACAAGCATCATCTAAAAAAATTAAATTTTAGCAACCCCTATATTCCGCGACTGCGCCAGAATGTTGTTTAGTAACTCGAACTCAATTTCTGAACCAGAGCATGTTCTCCCGCAGCTGGGATACCAACACCAAGGACGTGCGGAAATTTTTCTGGAGAAAGCGGAAGACGAAAGACGGAACGGAAACGCTCAAAAATGGCCGGAAACCGGAATACGAAACGCGGAAACGGAAAATACACATATACGCCAAGGTGACACAGATGGGCAGTTTCAAGATGGCTCTCGAATCAATAGTTTTGGTCAGAATTCAATAAGTCTCCCTAGTCAATCAAAATAACACCTACTGGTAGATATTCGTGATGCTTCATTAACAAATGAATTGCATAACTCCATATGGATGAATATTCTACCTAACGAAATTAAGAAAAAAATGAAATTTACACCTTCGATCAGGAGAATTGATGTAATCTTGGGGCAGACAACCTCATGGCACAACCTTCACTGAACCCTTTGTTTCATGACACTGCGCTATATGCTTACAAAGCTTTTGAAAGCTATTTGTAACTCACGGATTAAGCATTTTATGATCATTCAAATGTTGAGTGCACTTTCTTAGCATACAATGCATACATGGCTTTCGCTGGCCCATTAATTTTGCCCTGCACTCAGCCGTTTCTATTTTTGAGTATCTTTTTTTGGTAGTCTAACCAATTCCAAGAATATTAATACTAGAGTTGTCAAACAGCCTTTTTCTCACAATTATATGAAAGAGAACTCTTTTGAATTGATAAGCTTATTGTATTCAATAGAAAACTAGTGTGGAGCAGTGCCCATTTCCGTTTCCGCCTTTCGGTCCAATATCAGGCGGAACGCGGAACGGAACGGAAGAGCCAAAATGGCCCGAAACCGGAATTCGGAACACGGAAACGGAAATTCCGCACATCCCTGATCAACACGCAAAGCTAGCGTCTGCAGCAGGTCATGAGCGACAACTCGCACGACCGGAGCTCAACGCGCATGCGACAGTCGTTGTCGCGGGCGCGGTGACCATTCGTGCATAAAGACCGCCCCTCCATACGTACATTTACATTTATTACATGCATACGCATGTACAGTACAACTGCTCACAACACTATAGCAAAAAAAAGGAAACGGATCAACTAAACACAACTATTAAAAAAGAATGAGAAAAACATAGAGCGAAGAAAGAAAAAATATTGGGCAACAAAACGAAGAAGGAAAGAAAAACAGAGAGCTTCATAGTTCCGCCTGCAGGTACCGACGGACAATTGTTCTGAACTTAGTAAAATTGTTAGGCAGCATGTTCTTCTTGACAATCTTAGAAAACTCCAACGCAGCACGACAGGAAAAGAATTGTCTCCTCAATGTGGTTCTGGGTCTACCGAAACTTAGCTTAAACCTGTTACCTCTGGTTTTCGATGGCATCAACTTGAACAGGTTGTTAGATCTAATGGAAGCCTTCCCACACAAGATTTTATAGACGAGAAATAGATAATTTCTTTTCCTCCTAGTGGCCAACGACCACAATCCCAAAATCTTCTTACGAACAACACTGTTAGGAACAGTACCATAACTAAAACCGAAGGACCTAAGAAAAACTTTTCTAGTGAAGCTATTCTGAACACGCTCTAACCTTGCTATGATCTCCCTCTTATAGGGACAATAAACACAAGTACCATACTCTAGCAAGGACCTAACAAAGACCTTGTAGGCCCTCGTTAAAGCCTAGGATCCTTAGACAAGAGAGTTTTAAAAAGAAGAAACAGTCTTTGACCGGCTCGGGCAGCAATACTTTTACAGTGCTCATGCATATAGCAGAGAGTATCTCTAAGGACAGGACTTTATTAATAGCCTAAAGATGTTCCTTGCCTTCACACTCGCCTTCTGGTCACATATTTCATTACTATAGCCATATTTAGTCACTGTGATTTTAGATAAATCTACGCGTAAAATGGTGTAAAAGAGGGCTACCCCGGTGAGGACGCGACTCCCGCTATAACGCAGATTTCTTCTGGTTCCTTCATACGCACTATAACGAGAGGGGACTGCACTTCAATAAGCCTTTCAAAAACAGAAATATAAAACAACGTTGAACAATAAATTATTTAGTCAAATAGGGTGAAAAATTCTGCACAGGAAGCAGCATCAATGCACAATGCAAGTTTAATTTTTACCTAATAATAGACGAATGAAAAATAGTAACATAAAACGCTAAGAAGTTTCCCGACAACGTAATAATTGTTCAGATGATCTCTTGTCTGGGTCTGGAACGGTTGCCACCGAAGACCGCCCCGCGAATGCGATTTTCGCTGCCGCGGGCAAGCCAACTATGCCTTTAACATTTTGTAAATATTCTCCAAGTTTAATTTTATGCTGATTGTTGAAAAACTTCATCTCCAAGTCACTGATGTGGATATGGCATATCATTGATTCGGTAGCAATGGTCACCATCAAACCCACAATCTCAATCCGCCTCAATTCCGCCAATTCTTATGCTCGTGGTTTAGTTCTTATCTGGAATATCGTGTCTTGTTGCATTCTTATGTTACTTTGACACCAGACTGTGCAGACATAATGCACCGTTCTGAACAAGTACAGACTCTGCAGCGTGATGGCGACCGTTGCGCTTGTCGCCGCGCATAGACGCCCGTCCGTGCAAAACAGCGTTGCCGTCACTTGAACGAGAAGCTGCTACAAGGAGGCTGGCTGCGGTTGTAACTCTACTGCCAAACGAGTCTCAAACACAACCACCTGCATCTGGGGCGGCGACCTATCTGCACTATTCTTTTATAGAGATGATGCGGTCGAACAAACAGCAAAAGCGGTGGAATGGCGCGAGCATCGCGCTCTGGTAGTAGCGGGTGTGTGTTCGAGTCACGCCCCGGGCTAGAATTATGATCGCCACTAAACGTCTAACAGTTAGGAAATATGTAAACCAACGAAAACCAACCCGGTAAATTTCCTCCAGCAGAGCCACAGCGGCATTTATGCCCACATCCTCAGCCACTATAGGATCGCCAGGTTCTCCCTTCGGCTTCGACATTGCTTCGCCATGATAGGTGACTCCCTCTGTTGTCTCAGCAGTGAGAAAAAGTCCATAGCCAGGAGAGCTGAAAACTAGTGGAAAGCTGCGACTTCGTGGTCCAACCAGAACTCTTACAATATGGCGAGCATTTAATGAATATGCTGCAACGACTGCGTTATACAAAAAGACAGAAAGCAGCATATCGATTGGATACCCCAGTTTCGCCGCCGGCTGTTGGAAGTGCCTCGCGATCCAAAAATACAGAAGATTTTCTAAACTGGGAGGATAGTAGAAAGGCGAAAAGCTTCTCAACATCTAAAATACCTAAAAGCTACAGCTAGGCATTGAAGAGGAATGAGGTTTTCAAATTAACATATCTTTTTGACGTCGAAACTATGGTAATAAAAGGGCACAAGAAGTAGGATCGCTGAAGAGAAATAGAAAATATCGTCTACCATCTACGGTCCACCGCTTCATGAGACCTACACAGACACCTACCAACAATTGTTAGGATCAAACACGTCGTGTCTGAAAGTAAACACTTACTTTCCGCCAGAATCTCCTTTACGCTGGTCAACTGTTATGTAGACGTCTGCGATATAACCGTGAAGCATTTTCTTCGCTGCATCGATTATTCTGTACGCAAGTGATGGGGTCACCTTCGTGACATACGCCAAGCCTCGAATTTTGCACACCTTTCCAGGCTTTTCCCTCTGCAAAATTTTTCACCGAGATGCAGGACATCAACACAGAAGGAAATGTAGGGCTTTAAAACCAAAAGAACCGAAGCTGCTTCAAATCGAACCTGTACTGGCCGCAGAGTCTTGACGATAGGGGCCGAAAACGTCACACATCCTCCTCCGGCCGGTTTCAGACCTCTCGCACTCACCTGGAAAGGTATGTTATGCGCGATTCTTAGGGAAACTGAAAATGCCTCAACCTTTTTTCTCAATTATTTTGGTAGTCGAGTAGATCCGCGCTAACAGTGGGAAGAGCTGGCCACGTTAAACTTGACCAAAACCTAATCTCCCCACAACGAATCGAGAACGATATTCATACCAAAACATATCTATGATGATCTATCTAATGTTAAAATTCTTCCTAGTTGATTCTAATCCTTTTTAGTTCATATAGATACGCTGTGTGCATCGCCCACTCACGCATTAGTAACCCATCACTTTGCTATTTGGCTAATGGAAAAGCGAATTTGACTGGCTGTACCTAAATAGCTGCTGACTACATTAACCTCGCAGATGCTTCTCATCTAATCTAACGAATACTAAAAACACGACAATTTTTGAGAAAGCATGAGTGCGGAAACTGTTAAAAAAAACACGAAGGAATCACCACACATGATAGCTAAGAGTTAAGAGCCTATTTGTTTGATGGGAAATGATACCTCCTTGCGAGCAACTCAAGCTCGCGATGGTTTTCGTTCCCCAGTTCCCTCCGCAAACGAAACTGCCAGCTCAACGCCGCACAATAGGATTCCCTCGGTAAACTATTGAGCGGTCACCGGACTGGCTGTTTCTGCTTACTAGCAAACATTCGATCACTTGTAAGAAATTGTAATGCGCTGTTTATGGAACTACGTCTTCATGATTATGGAGTTGTTCTACTAACTGAAACATGGCTTACTAGTGAAAATGAGCTGAGACCTCTTCTGGGTATCGTCAGTAACCATTATTTGGGAATTAGATGTGATCGACTCTCTAAAAAAGGCGGTGGTATATTACTTTTGGTGAAAAATTCACTATGGTACACTGAAGTGTTCAGTGAGTCAGTGGCAAATAGTTATGAGATCTTAGTTTGCGATTTGATGCAAGAGAATATAACGTTTCGGGTTATCTGCGTATATAGAACACCTAACGTGGTGTCATAGGAACACGCCTACTAGCGAAAGCTATAAGCGATTTTTCTGCGAACAGTCTAACAACGGTTTTATTGGGTGATTTTAATCTGCCAGACTTAATGTCACATTGTAATGGTTATGCATCTAAAATCCTTTCTGAAGTTTTCGAGTCACACAGATTCAACCAGTATGTGCAATTTCCCACAAGAAGAAACTCTGTTTTGGACCTTGTTCTCTGTAACAAATCAAACTTTGTTAGAGAAGTGCATGTTGCCCCTCCTATTGGCACAAGTGATCATACCACAGTTACGTTCCATTTAGACTTCAAACCTAAGAACAAGGAATCCAAATGGGTGCAGGATTTCAAATGCGCTGACTATCAACAGATTGAGGCGTATCTAGCCAGCATTGATTGGATCGGTGCAATGAATTCTAGTAGCTCGGCTGATCAATTATATGAAACGTTGCTTGCAATCCTTCACCATACAATCGATCTGTATGTGCCCATACGTATAACCAATGCAGATGAAAAAGGATATCCAACCTATATCATAAGATTGAACAAACGTCGTTCTTACGCCTGGAAGAAGGCTCGTGCCTCTGGTAGTAGTCATGACTGATCACTGTATGAGTCGTTATCCACCAAAGTAGAGCCGTTTATCGTTACAACCTTTACATAGAAAGAAAAGTGACAGAAACAAGGGATAAAACAGCCTTCTATAATTTTATAAGATCACGTATATGGAATAGCAATGACGTCCCCAGTTTGTTGAAAGACAGCGGTGAACTGGCTTCGACAGAGAAAGAAAAAGCGGATTTATTAGGGGAAGTATTTCAAAAGGTCTTCAACAAGAGAAATACTTGCTCAGATAGTATGACATGCAATGATAGAGCAGATCTTCCGCATTTTCCAAGAATGAGCAGTACCTTGTGGTTTCATAAGGACGAAATCATCGACATTCTATCTAAATGGCCAACGTCTTCCTCAGTTTCTCCTGACTTCATCCCTCTTAGTTTTATTAAAAAATCATCTATTATATAGCTTACCCTTTGGAGCATATATTTAACCTAAGTTATACTAGAGCTGAGGTGCCCGCTAGATGGAAACATGCATTCGTAACTCCTATTTACAAAAAAGCTCCCCGGTCTGATCCCAGAAATTACAGGCCAGTCAGCATAACATCAATATTTGCGCGAACCTTTGAGAAGATACTCAAGAAACATTAATGTATCTTGAAGATCACAATACAATTTCGGAAAATCAATACGGCTTCCTCAAAGGAAGATCAGTCGAAATTGCCCTTCTTACCTCTCTCAATGACTGGACAAGGGCGCTAGAAGAAAGAAAGCGTACGGACGTTATATATTTTGATTTCGCAAAAGCTTTCGATAGGGTCTTGGTGAACAATCTGTTGGTTAAAATGGAAGCGGTAGGAATCCACCCTATGATTATATGTTGGGTAAAGCAATTTTTATCTGGCAGAACATATCAAGTTGGCATAAAGGGTCTGTTTTCGAAAGTGTTTTCCACGTATAGCGGAGTTCCTCAAGGAGCGGTGTTATCGCCAATCTTATTTTTACTGTACACCTACGAACTTCCGAACTATCTTACCAATCTGGGTGTCACCTGTAAAATGTACGCAGATGATGTGAAGGTTTACAAAAAAATTATAGACACTTCTGATGAACTGTCCCTTCAGTCCGCGATAAATTACATCTCCAATTGGGCAAAAAAGTGGGATCTACCACTTGCACATGAAAAACCACCTTTCTAACAACTGGATCTAAAAGACAGTCACAGTTCCCAACATACAGTATTAATGGTCAGGGTGTAAAAAATGTAAAAGAAGCCCGCGATCTGGGATTCATAATAACATCCAATCTATGCTTTTCACAGCACTGCAGACTTCTCGTTAAAAAGGCCGGCTACCGTATATATATATATATATATATATATATATATATATATATATATATATATATATATATATAACCTCTTTCGAGCTCTAAAGTCAAATCAACCAGAAATTTATATCCGAGCTTATAAAATATATGGGATGTGAGGCCAATTGTTGAATCGGGAATCACGGTATTCAATCCAACTAAGAAGAAAGATATCGGGCTTTTGGAAAGTGTTCAAAATAGCTTCACTAGAAAATTTGATGATGAGATGCTTTTCAATGAACTACGATCAGATTCCACATGCTTCTCAAAGATCAGTCTTACTTGGCCTACCGTCGCTCAAGAATAGAAGAAAAGCAGCAGATCGTGTTATGATGTTCAAGATCATTAGCAACAAGTTATCCGTTAACCCAACCGATTTCTTTGATGGCGCTCTGACGAGATCCGTAAGAGGAAAGCTTAAGCTTCGAGTTTCAGTTGCCAAAACTCGAGTCAGATCTGATTTTCTAACATACAGAACACTTGATGATTTCAATCTGCTGCTAGGTAAATACAAAGACATGTCAAGGTTATCTGTACAGGTCTGCAAAAGGTTTTCCACACCTTAAGCATTATAAAATATTGCGCAGTCAGTAGACGCTTATTATGTCATCGAATTCAATGCGCATATAACTCATTCTTTCGTGTTTTGTTGTGTCGTGTATGTACAGTTTTTTTGTGTTCCCTCATTCTTTAAACAAGACTGTTGTCTTTGTTTAAATAAATAAATAAATAAATAAAATATCATTCTTACTGGAGCTGCAGCACCCCGACTTACTTAGCGGGCTTGTTTCTGCAGCAAGGTTGCACATGCTCATAAAACAATCGCACAACACGGCTCTGTGCTCTCCTCCCCTGACGTATAGGAGAGCACAGAACTAGGCAACGGAAGGAATTCCGAAGCTTTACTGATCTAACGTATTCTGTTTAATATGCCTTGCCGGTGTGATGCGGCTACATACCCGCCAAGTACCGCTTTTTAAGACATGTGCCGGATTAGAATTCGAAAGCTATGAATGGAAACGCGTGGCAGGACACCGCGACCTTCTGGAAGCAAACACATGTTTCAAGGAGTTCTTCTACGCTTGAGAACTTGAAGAATTTCTCAAGACTAACCTGGTAAATAGAGTTTAGCGGCCACAACCTTAGCCATTTGACAAGGACGCGAAGAAAGTTTGGTTTTGTTTTCATTTCACGAAAAAACGAACAAAAACTGTGTTGAAACTAATTTCCATCATTGCTACAACTAAAAAAATACCCTCCACTTCAGTACCCAGAAGATGAGTATGCTAAATAATTACAAGGTGTTCCATGTGCGACTGTCCTTGAATCTTGGCATGTCTTAGAACAGTATGGCAGGTAGTCGTCGAGCTGTCGTGCCAAGATTGATATCGAACGTTTATTCGGCTTACGTTTCGGCGTAACCGCCTTCTTCAGAGCCTGGAAAAGACAAGGGGAGCTGGAGAAATTACCCGTCCAAGAGTCATTTGAAGTTTCAGCCATCTCAAAAGCTAAAGGGAGAAAGAGACGAACCGCGAGGAGGACAGCCCAACTGACCTTATGTAAACAGCCGAAGGCTGTGGAGTCACCCTTCAGATGGAGATAAATGTGGGTGAATGAGGTCCTCCCTTCGGGTCAGCCCCTCAGCGACCTTCCGGCTGGCGCCCCCGGGGTCAAGCCCACAGAGGTCGGCAAATGGAGCCAACTCCTGGGTTATGGCCACCCGTTCCTCCTTCCTATTGATTGCGGGGTTCTTGAACGCAATCCACAGCGCCTCCAAGGCCTTGCGCGCTGCGATGTCGACCTCGCGAGCCAGGATCGTCACCGCCACCGCTGCGCCACTATGACTTCGCAGCCTGTGCTCCCCCAAGGGTGTGCTGACTTTGCACCTGTTGAGCCTGTCCACATGCTCCTTCACCCTTACTATATATATTCGATATCAATCTTGGCACGACAGCTCGACGACTACCTGCCATACTGTTCTAATTACAAGGTGCTTCAGAAATGTGCCACCGCAGTAGCTGTTGGAATAATAAAAAGCCTAACAGAAATATTTCGTAGTGAGAAGGGGTTTGATGTGAGTAGGATGGATACCCATCTCTGACATTTCACCTCGTTGATTAAGCATTTTTAATCGAAAACATACCTTCAACTCCAGTTTTTCGTCATTTAGCACAAATTTGTTGTATACTGAGAGCCAAGTTGCTTTTATCGCGTCCACGGACACTTCTCCAGGAGCATTTGTGACTCCTAAAAAGAGGAAGACCAGGCTGCTAGAAATACAGCCGTATAAAATGCACGGAGCGAGCAGACCTTTTAATTTCGCCGTGATAGGGTTTTTACAAAATGGTGATATTATTATCAGCGGCTCGAAGAAGTAGGACAGGCAGCGCTCGACACCGCAATCCATGGTCAGAACTCCTCCGGTTATGATGCCAGGGCGAAAGCGCACTTCCGTACCTTAACAGTACGTGAAAGAAGAATTCTTAACTGTGTGTTCAGTGCCCACAATGTGACTGCACTTATACCCTTCAGATCCGTGCGGACCCCTTCTTAGCAGAGCGACTGGACAGCCTCCATGCTTTACGCAAAATAACGAAAACAACCTTTACCATTAGATGCAACGCCTAAGCATACTCGGCAGTAAATGGCTCAAGGAGGGGTCACCGTGAAAGACAGCCCTGGCGACTTTACATGTTGCACGAAATTAAACAATCTATGTAACCCTCGCAATAAAACCAATCGGTTTTGTTCGACCGGTCTACACTCTTACTGTCCGACGGTAGTAGCGCGCATCCGATTCCTTCCTGTCCTTCCTCCCAACAAACGGAGAAAAGGAATGACAGTTAAACATGCGCACGCTCGTTGCACGAAGCCTTTAAAAGGTCTTCTAAAAATCGATCGCCTACTGCGCAAAGTATTGTCTGTGGCACGCCCTCCGAATCCGGACGCATGTTGCGCGACGTCTGTGACACACTCGCCGAATCCCGACGCACGTGCCACGACGTCTGTGGCATATCTTCTGCACCCAGGCACACGTAGCAAGTCTCTGACACGTCTTCTGAATAAATGGTTTCAACGCCTTGATAATAAATTCAATGCCGTGAAGCTCCTGCTGAACCACTTGCCGCCCCGAATCATCATCATTTTCATTAGCGTCTGTCCCGCTCGGTGGCGGGGTCCGCTCTTCTGGTGTGGTGACGCCAATTCTTCCGATCAAATGCTTGATCAGGGTGCACACCAGCCATCTTTAAGTCCAAGTGCAACGTATCAAGGCAACGTTGCTTCGGTCGTCCCCTGGGCCGCTTTCCAGGGACCTCAAGGTTCAGGCCAATCTTACGGACGGTGTCGTCGTTAGCGCGAAGGACATGGCCGTACCATCGAATATGAGCTTCGCGCAGCTTCTCGGCTATCGGGGCGACACCGAACCTCTGTCATATGGCGTCGCTGCGAACGCGGTCCAAATGCGTAACCCCAGCAGTCCACCGTAGCATTTTCGTCTCCATTATAGAGGCGGCTTTCAATTTCCTTCGTCACGGGCCAGCACTCAGCACCTACGTCGCTACTGGGCGGACGACTGTTCTATAAACCTTCGATTTGAGGTGCTCAGGTATTGTCCTGTCGCAAAGCACCCCGGTCAGTGAGCGCCATTTGGACCAAGCCGCACTCACGCGCCACCCCAAATCATATTCAGGCAAAAATATAAAAATGTACTTGGGTCCCTTCACAGTTTTCCACAGCAATTAGGGCAATGGATAACGTGCTACAAAATTGTATTGTAGTTTTCCCTTCTCCAGCCTTTCGGATTTGTGTTACTGGGTGGAGGTTGAGATTGGTGGATCTTGTGGGTGCCTAATTTTCATCGTCTCCGTTATGAAGGATAGGCAGACTGAATCCTACCCGCGACCTGACTCTTTAAACTATGCAAACATGGCCAACACGGAAGGTTCTCTAGTTTAACAACATATAAACCTACCAGTTGCACTGATTTCTACTCTGGTGCCGTTTGTTATCCTCTCCAATAGAGCGATTAGCTTTGCTTCAAAATCTGAAGAAATCTCAGGTTCAGGGACGCAGTGGAAATTACAAAAATGACGCCGACAGTGGCAAGCCTACCTCTAATACCGGGCGCATCGTCGTCTTTTCGAATGTTTTTGATTGTGGTAGGACGTCCACTCAACACAGAATATGCGAGCCTTTGTCGGAAAAAGTTACATCCCTCAAATACGAGTTCTTCCGTGCTCATAACTTGTATCGCCCCACAGCGTACGTAGCAGTGCACGTTGAAAAGCAATCAGCTTTCAAGTCCCAATGAGCAAGAGCCGAACCTTGAATGATAAACGAATGAAACGTTATTCCAGAACGATCAACGCTTTTAGCGGTTACATTATCGCTCAGAACAATTATCCTTCACAATCTGCGAAATCCGAAACGTTACTACATCAACGCAACACACAGCTTCGACGAAGAAACACTCCAAGGGATATTTCAAATTGAGGAAAATAGAAAAAGTCCGTCAGTTCACGTGCGCCTCGTGTGGTGCAGACCAAACCACCACTACACGTCTACGGGCAAGGGTCAACTCAGACACTCGCAACGGTGACGACTGGGGGACGATGACGAATTATGACGTTGCGGGTGACGACTGGGTGGCGTTTCAGGGCGGAGCTTTGCGAGCGGCAAGACGGCGGCTGCATGACGTCACTCAGCCGCTCTTCGCAACACGCTGCGCGAGCGGAATGTTGAATTAGGGCGCGCTAATCCTGTTTGGTCTAGGGTACAAGACCAGAGGGTCCACCCTGCATCTCTGAACTAGCAGCTTTGTCCTACTTGTGGCAGTCCTGGGTGTCTTCCTATAGTTGCAGAGTGCATGTAGTTGGACAATACGTTCTCATTTCAATAGCTTTGTGACAAATAGCTCTAATGCTATGAAGAGGGAAGAGGTCCGTCTCTCCTTTCCAGACTTGCTGTTATCTGGTGGTACCTTGTTTCGTATCGGTTTCTCTTTCTTCTTTCATGTTCCTTGATATCAATCACTACCTTATCTAGTTCCTCGGCGTTCTACAGACAAATATGTCTTCAGGTTGCCGTCCCTGACTTGGTTGAGTTTTCGGAACGAACATTTTTACTTTCGTGGACTCTCACCAGTTCGTCACAAGTAAGTCGTTGATTTTTTTTGTTTCGTTCTTTTTCTGCCGCGTGAGCGAAGCTTTACTATTCTGTTTATGTGTCTATTCGCTACTTCTTTAGAAATCCGCCATCAGATTGAGGGTAAACTTGGAGTGAGGATATCAGGCAAAGCAGAACACATCCTCCCCATTCTCATTGGAACACGTTATAATTCCTCCTTTTTTCACGGTTGTCATCCCTCATATCTTGTGCTCAATTTTTTCCTTTAACGATGTAACATTAGTGTTCTACCCCTTCTCATTAATATTGCATTGCTCTTAAAATGGTTTCTTTTTGTGAGCACCACTTTAGAAGTGATTTTTGCAGATATGCATGTTGTTCATTGTCGATTTCTACAGTACTACTTCGCTCATCACTAATGGCAAAATCTTCTCGCGTTGAAGCCGCTGGTGCACTAGAAAACAGTCTGATGGGAGAGCCGCGCGTCATAAGAGGTATACAATCCGCCTTTTCTCGGCTTAGGGGTTCCGACTATTTAGCTTGTATAATTTACGTCATTGTCTTGCAGTATAGTCCGACATAAGTTCAACCCTGGTATGTCCACGCGATTATGGATGCCTTCTAGGCCGCTCGCAGTGCTCAGGTGAGGATCTCATAACGACGCTTCTCAATAATACAGCGAGCTTGACCATACCTTCACTGTGGGATTTTTTTTCAGGGTTTACGTGAGCTCGGTGAAGCTGCGAGTTACCTATTCTGCTTATTTCCATTGACGGAACGAGTCACGATGATCAACCACCACGCACTCAGGCACACGGCTTGGTTCGAGGAAGCAGTGCTGCAGTCTCCTTCAAGGTAAGTCTATACCCTGTCTATGTCTCAAATTTCGTACAGTCCAAGTTTGAACTTATGTCGGTCTATTACAGAACTGTCTGCGACACCACTTTTCAGAACTACCATTCCTCTCCTGAAAATGGCTGCAAATGTTATCTAGATAATGACAATCCCATTCTTTCTATTATATACACCATTGTAAGTGGTGAGTACGGCCTTTAAGTTAGAGCAAGTTTGAGAATAACAAGCATAGCATGATTTTTGATTTTTTAGAAGCGTCATTCAGCCGGATGGCTACGTCTACGGCCAATGAAGTTTCCAGTCAAACCGCCTACGATGCCGTTCTGCTGTATGAACAGATTTTTTTCGCGTGAATTACGAGTGATGACCACGAACCTTCATATTCCCACCAGTCGTTCAGCGGCCTAGCGGCCGCCTCCGACTGGTTGGGGGCTTCGCCCCCAAACCCCGAGAAGAGAACACTCCGACCATCTTCTTTTCCCAACTTTTAGACCTTCATACCTTAAAAACAAACTTCAGATTCGTGTTAAGCGACCTCGATTACCCCCAGGGCCAAAGTTTCGCGCCACTTGAGCGCCATCCTCAAAAAATCGATAATATCGATCGATATCGATTGGTCGACTTCAAATTCGAGTTCAGCGACCTCGATTACCCCCAGTGCCAAAGTTCCGCGCCACTTGAGCGCCATCCTCAAAAAATCGATAATATCGATCGATATCGATTGGTCGACTTCAGATTCGTGTTCAGCGACCTCGATTACCCCCAGGGCCAAAGTTTCGCGCCACTTGAGCGCCATCCTCAAAAAATCGATAATATCGATCGATATCGATTGGTCGACTTCAAATTCGAGTTCAGCGACCTCGATTACCCCCAGGGCCAAAGTTTCGCGCCACTTGAGCGCCATCCTCAAAAAATCGATAATATCGATCGATATCGATTGGTCGACTTCAGATTCGTGTTCAGCGACCTCGATTACCCCCAGTGCCAAAGTTCCGCGCCACTTGAGCGCCATCCTCAAAAAATCGATAATATCGATCGATATCGATTGGTCGACTTCAAATTCGAGTTCAGCGACCTCGATTACCCCCAGGGCCAAAGTTTCGCGCCACTTGAGCGCCATCCTCAAAAAATCGATAATATCGATCGATATCGATTGGTCGACTTCAGATTCGTGTTCAGCGACCTCGATTACCCCCAGGGCTGAAGTTTCGTGCCGCCGACGTGTTTGGCACGTCTACGGCTCGCCATGCACGGCTGCCGACGTGCTCGGCACGTCTACGGCTCGCCATGCATGGTTGCCGACGTGCTCGGCACGTCTACGGCTCGCCATGCATGGTTGCCGACGTGCTCGGCACGTCTACGGCTCGCCATGCATGGTTGCCGACGTGTTCAGCACGTCTGCGCCTCGCCATGCACGGTTGCCGACGTGCTCGGTACCTCTCCGGCTCGCCATGCACGGTTCTCGACGTGTTCGGCTCCCGCGCCCCAACTCAAAATCGGACGGACGGACAGTGTGACACACACACACAGTGACACAGTGACACACACACACACGCTTGCTCCTTTATATATAGTAGGATTGCTTCTTAAATGCTCTGCAGTATACAAAGGTTGTGATTTTGTTCCTGTGTTATCGTTATATTTTGTATCGTAATTTTTTGTATTAGAGATTCTGTTGTTTCCTCATGTAGTCTTACCTGACAGATTTTTTGTGTCGGTGATTTCCCCGGTTGTGAAATGCTTCTTGTTCATTGTGGAGTCGAATACTGTATACGTTCACTATTACTAAATATTATGTAAGATATGTAATAAAAATAAATGACCTACATGTGTACAAACTACAATAAGCAAGCCTAAATGTAATGAACAAGCGCTACATGAGCGAAGGAAGGGCAACTCCGGTCACCAACGGGGGAGCGTCCGGTCACCATCGGGGGACGGCGCGGTGACGACTGCGGCACGGCCGAGTCACCACTGATTTGTTCCGAGGGTGACCACGACGTCCCGCAGTCGTCACCGCTGCGAGTGTCTGAGCAACCAAAGCAGCGGAGTGGCGCAGGGGACACACTCCTGCTGCGCTCTGACCGAACGAGCTAACTCAGCGCTTAGGTGAGAGATATAGTTGTGCTCTCGCAGAATTTTCGAATATTCGAGTGGCTTCGAATACCTGCATTATCTAAACATTCGAATTCGAACACATTCGGAAGTCGCGATTTTTTGAACATTCGAATATTCGAATATTCAGATTCGAATGAAAATCATTGGAATACCTATTTGAATAGGTCGTTCGAGCACAACTACAGGGTGCACCAAAATTATGGCGACAGCACACGCACGAGCAATCTGATCCTCCTATTCGGAGCGTCTGCTTTTTTTTTGTGCTTTTATTGTTTCTACTGCATTCAATTTGTTTATGGTTATCTCAATCAAGCATAAAAATAAGTTGTTTTTCAAGATTGTGAAACGCTCTTGTCATGGTGCTTCAATCATTGAACTTCACCGTCAAGGCTTCTCGGCACGCGACCTTCACCAGCGTCTTGGACTTCATCGAAGTGTTCGGGTGGATCTATGGCCGCTAAAGTCAGATCGGAATAGATTTTTGCGTCGGGGCGCAACATTTGCATTCGAGCACGGTTGTATCAATATGACCGCTCTATTTAAGCGTTACTGAAGGGACTCCAGGGTGGGTGCGATCCAAGCTGCTCGCGCGGAAACTGCTTTCTTCGCTCAGGGAGAGTTCGCAGCTAGGTTCTGCAGAAGCGCATACAGCTGAAAAAATGCACGGAGAACACCAGAAAATGGTGTAGACGTCAAGACCGCTCAAACTTCAATCAATCAGTTGAAGTGCAAAACTCCCACGACGCAGGAGAACCGAACCCCCAACCTCCCTCGCATGAGGCAGCCCTCTTCCACTGTGCCACGATCCTTCTGGCAGCAAGGCCACCGCGGGCATACAAGAGACCGGTGCTCATCGATCGAATGCCCTCGTGGAGGCTCACGTAACTCACGTGTGCATTCACGTCGAACGATTGCGTTCCTGCACCGCTCAGCCACGCGTCTATTCCGATCTGATTCTAGACGCCTTAGCAATTCTCGAAGTGTTCTATATAGATCCATCAAACACTACGAAGACCTGAGAACCAAGGATGATAGACACGGACGAAGAATACACTTTTATGTGGCAACTACGGAAGACATCGTGAAGGTATGTGAACGAATTCTCAGGTGCCCGGCACGCTCGGTCCGCTGGATGTTGCGAGAAATGGAGATCAGGGAGAACTATTTGAACCTTATGAAGGACGAACTGTTACTCTGGGCTAGTGTCTCACTTTGGAAACCGCTCTTGGACCTTACAACAGGATGGAGCTTCAGCTCACAGGACGTGAATGATGCAGGACTGATGCAAAGGCAACTTCCCGGCCTCCATCAGCCTCCATGAGTGGCCAGCCAACTCTCCGGATTTGAATCCGACGGATTAAACCGTCTGAGCAGTTTTAGAAGCCAAAACCTGCGGGCAACTCACCGCTCCGGGGATTCTTCGAAGGAAGCTCTCCAGAAGGCGTGGAATGAGCTCAATGCACCATACCTGCATGCCGCCGTCGATGCCTTCCTGAAGTGTCTCAAAGCCTGTATCGACGCCGATGGAGAGATATTCGAATCTCAATGTTGTGTATAGCTCACAATAGACTAATAAACATTGTTTCATCGTTGGTTTTTCGAAGGTGCTGCATTTTCGCTTTCGGCGTTTTGAATAACTTGTCGCCATAATTTTGGCGCCCCCTGTATAGTGAGAGAGCACGCTCGTCGCCTGCGTCTCCAATGCTCGCCGGCCAATGCGGACACTTTGTAGTGAAGGGAACTGAATTTCAAAGAGAACATTTAACATCTAACATTTATTTCATGTGGAACCACATGCACATGCATATACTAAACTCCGGTGTGAACACAAACAAAACACAGTAGTGAAAGACTCAAACGTACAAGTATGGTAGTGAAATGAATGAACTAGAACTAAGGTGATAGAAATATGAAGGCAAACAAACAAAACAAGGAAAGTAGAATGCGATAGAGAAAAGGAAACCACATTTCTAGCGTAGGTAGTGGAAAACAGTCGTCTTAAACTTGTGAAATTCTGTAGGAATGTGATTGGATTTACTTAGCTTAGCGAACTCCAAGCTGGCTCGACACGCAAAGCCGTTGCGCCTAAGAGACGTTTTTGGACAGGTAAAATTTAGCCTAAAACCAGCTCCTCTCTTCGAAGACTGAACTATTTTGAAAAAGTCGTCAGAGTGAAGTCCGATTCTTCCATATAAGATGTTATAGAGCAATAACAGGTCATTCCTCCTCCTTCGGATTTCAAGGGTGTCGATGTTAAGTATTTTATTCCTTTCTGAGCTTGAAGGGATGTCATTGTAGTTGAGACCCTGTGTTCTAATGAACAGTTTCCTCGTGAAACTGTTTTGCACCTTTTCAAGTCTTTCAATCACAGACTTCTTATGAGGGCTATAAACACAAGTGCCATATTCGAGAATCGATCTAACGTAGATTTTGTAGGCTTCTAGGAGAATATGCGGGTCCTTTGATCTTAATGTTTTAAAAAGGAGATAGAGCCTGCGTTCAGCCGTTGCAGCCACCTGACAACAGTGTTCGTCAAAGGAAAGCATACGATCAAAAAGAAGGCCTAGATCCTTAACTTTATTCACATCCTCTAACATAATGCCATCGATTTTTAGTTATACGTAGGATTTGTAGACCCTAAATGGAGCACTTTGGTCTTAGCAACAGATATTGGAAGACCCCAGTCATTTGCCCATTGATATATATATATATATATATATATATATATATATATATATATATATATCATCGACACAGACCTGAAGATCAACGTTTCTCGTAATATTAGCATGATCAACTTCAGCAAAAATTTTGATATCATCCGCAAATAGTCTATAGTGAATGCATATTTGCTAGTTAAATCCGGGATCTCAAAGGTATAAATATTAAAAAGTGTAGGATATAAAACTCCCCCTTGCGGGACTCCACTAGGGGCAGATCTTAGGCCTCTGTTATACTCCCGCGGGAGCATCCGCGGAACGTCCGCCGACCAATGGTGCACGGCGGAGGCGGGCGTGGCGAGGCGCGGCGGTTGGCCAGGTGAGGAGTCTCGGCGCGATTCCCGCCCTTCCGCGGATGCCCCCGCGGGAGTATAACAGATGCCTTATAGAAGAAAGCGAGCTGTTCACCTGCACCTGAAAAGTACGATTAAAAAGAAAAGCCTGAATCCAATCAATGATCTTAGGGAGAATACCAACAAGTCTAAGCTTATAAAGTAACCTATAATAAATCATTTTATCAAACGCTTTCTCAAAATCAAGATATATCACATCCACATTTCCCTTATCATCTAAGATTTTGGACCATAAATTGAGCGTGCCAATCATTTGTGTAACAGTAGACTTATTCTTTCTCAGATCACGCTGATTATTTGATAGAATGTGATACTTATCTAAGTGATCTGTAATGAAATTGTTAATCTTTTCGAACATCCGAGCGAAGATGGAGGTGATACTAGCAGGTCTGTAATTAGACGGATCCGAGTAAGGTGGCTTTTTGCGGATGGGAATGACTAGAGAATGATTCCATCTTTTAGGCACTTCGGATTTAAGAAAAGTAAAGTTAGAAATAAATTCTAATGGCGCTGCAATGTGATTGACCACTCTTTTAATAAAACAGAATGGAATTTTGTCCGAGGTGATAGCACCCGAACTCGACCACTTACATGTGAGACTGTTGATAGTACCATGATCAAAAGAAGGAGAATTCACCATTGAGGGGACTGCAGGAAAAGAATTGCCAATAAATTCAGTACTACAACTACAAGCAAGTGTCTCCCTTACGAAAACCCGTTCAAAGAAGTCGGCTAACCTATTTGCCTTACCACAATCCTTGACAATTACTTCCCCATTAGAGTTAATTATAGCAGGAACTCCTTTTTTAGGGTTAAGACTAGAGCCGACAAGTTTATAAAATGCCCTTTTGTGCTCACTCCCAATTACCTTAGACTCTATCGAAGCATTGAATTTGTTAAGTCTACGATCAAAAATGGGAGAATTTTTCTTGTAAATATCCCACAACAGAGTGGAGTTGATGACATAGCTTCCTTGTATGCCTTACACTTCGCCTCACATAACTTGTTCAAATAATGAGGCAGCTTGTTTTTAATCAACGGTACCCTTATTATTGGAATAAACAAAGAGATAACGTGGTTTAGAATAAAGATGAAAGTTTCATACATTGCATCTGCCGTTGTGGAACAACTGAAAGACCCTATCCAATCAATGCTATCTAAATAATTACCGATAGTCTCATAGGTAGCCTCTTTGAAGTTTCTGACAACTACATATTGTGGTTCCATCTGAGAAATGTTAACGCTGAATATGATGGTTGAGTGGTCACTTGCTCCAATTGGCGGAGTCCTATGAATACCTCTAACAAGGCAAGGGTCATTGCAGAGAAGTAAATCCAAACAGCTATCTCCACTAGTATTTTTATCGACTAATTGAGCATAGCCGTGTCTCTCAACCAACTCACGAAACTCTTTGGATCCCGGGCAATAATGTTTATGTTTCGCATGCGAGGATATTGGGGAAATCCATGAAATATTCGGAAAATTGAAGTCACCTAATAAAAGACAAGATAAATTACAAGAAGACAGGTCGCTAATACTTTTAAATAGTTGATGTCCCATTGGTGAACCACATTTAGGCTAGCGATATACTAGGATTACTCTGCATTTAATAAGAAGGAAGTCTAAATCGCAAGATACAATTTCCTTTAAAACGAGAACTGGTTTAAAGTCATGTTTGGCTAGCAAGGCAACACCGCCCCTCTACCAATGATACGATCACATCTAATAATGTCATAGGATAAAACGAAATCACCAACTAAAGACTGAAGTGACATACCTGGTTCCATCCATGTCTCTGTTAGCGCAACTACTCCGGGATCAAGCTGAGTGATGGAGAATGCTAAGGACTGATCATTCTTGTAGCATGACCTAATATTACTCAAAAGGCATCTGATTCCACTACCTGAATACTGCGAACACGTAACTATGTAGTTTCCCTGAGAATTATTAAGAGCAATGTTCCGAAACAGAAGAGAATGTTCCGAAACAGTAGGACTTCCTGGAAGTCACAAGCAAGAAGTGCCGAATCTGATACCTTCTACGGCTGAAAGATTGTCACCAAGAAAGGTACTGTTGGTTGATCTTTGAAGCGTGAAACTCGAAGCCACGTGTAGTGGAAAAAACAGCATAAAATCTCAATCTTGCACGTACAGTTAGCGATATAACAAACTTTCTAGTTGCACGAAACGTTGCTTGTAACCATAAACAACGAATTTACTACTGTTGTTTTCTATTCAGTACATGACGGCTCCCTAGCCCAACGCAACGTAATGGCAATCCTTTCTGTTGTCCAACATGACTTTGCCTTTACGCGATATTTTCCAACCGACTTGTGCCAGAAATGACGAAAATCTGATCTCATTGATGTGGGTGATAGACCGGCTTCCCAAGCAGGCACCCATCCTCCGAGAAATGAGTGCTAATGAAGGGTACTGGTCAGGCCCGGTCCCAAGGGGTGCTCTAGCGTCGAGCTGCTCCGCTGTCCCGACTCTAGCATGGGCGAACAGAGACGTAGGGGCTATACGTGAAGAATCTCAAGTCAGGAGGGCACCGACGGCGCGCGATCAATCGACGAAAACATGAGGCATGGTTGTCCTTCGCCCTGTAACCATCACTATAGGTTTAAAATTTCTGGAAGGTACTCATCGTCGAGATTCAGAATATCCTCTCATATGGCCATTCCGGGGTTGTGTACTAAACATATCTTTAGCGTAGTGGGTGGAACTTGTTGAATGCCTACAGATCTCCGTTTGCTTCCTAGGTTACGGAAGGTGAGGGTTACTAAGGCCATGGTCACTGATTTCGCCCAAACTCCAGCGTAGTATGAAAAATGGATGTTGATTCGTGATCGCACCCCAAATAACCCCCTTAAGCGAAGTTTAGGCGAAGTTGGTGGTTATGACTTCGACAGCCTTAGTCACCTGAACACACCGTAATCGGCTGTAATTTCAAAAACCGATGTCAGATTCGTGATCAATACTCTAAATACAACTCCCCCTAGGCGAAGTTCGGCAAAAATTTTTTGAACTTTTTTCGTCCTCTGGAGTGCTGAAAGTACAATAGTGCCATCATTTTGCTACACCCTTTTTGTTCTGTTGGTTGAGGAACCAAAACAAGAAGCACATAGCAAAATGATTCACTCCGGTGTGAAATCTTCCACTCCACATCGAGTCTGCCCTAGCTGATCGGTTACGGTATTCGGCGCTGCGCCCTTCCCTCGCGCGATTCGCCGAATGCCGTACCCGAAATTCCGTCAAATGTTGGGTTTTGAGGAGGCGGAGTATGAATGCAACGCGAGAAATCGATAGCTATGGCCTATGTTATACTTCGGCGACGCTGTCTTGCGCGGCTGCTACGCACTGCGTGGCAGCCCGCTTAACTCTGTCGCCGATGTCGTTGAAAACAGCGTCGCCGAAGTATAACATAGGCCTATGTCGGCTATCCCGCCGGCTATGGCCGGGATAGACATCGACCGAGCGGCGCGAAAAATCGATAGCTATGGCGATCGTGGTGCAGCGCCGCGTAGCGCCGCAAGTGTAAACTAGGGCTAAGGTTGGGGCGCGGCGCGACTGGCCGCGCCGCTGCGCCATTGCAGTTAGAATGTAGGGCATCAGCGACGCGCGGCCACGACCTTTTGCTTACAGCGGTCCGTGAGCCAAGGATGGCGAAGGGGACTGTCCATGAGTCACCGGAGGACCAAAACAGAGAGGATTCGTCCGGCTGATCAACGGAATGCATTTTCCTAATGCTGGGCTTCCTGTAGGAAGCGACGAATCCTCTCGTAAGACAGAGGTCAAAGTCGTCTGACGGTTGAAACTGGTGAGTGTGGTTTTGAGTCGAATCCCTTGCTATGCAAATGCCACTATACGATACCTTATTTTGCAACATGGGCGGGTCCAAAAGCAAAATTGCTGCAAGATTCTCATCGTCGAGAATCAGCCAGAATTCTCTCTTATACGGTCATTCTGTGGTCGCTGGGCACTAAACATATCTATAGAGTAGTAGCTGAAACTTCGTGAATGTCTACAGATCTTCATTCCCTTTCTAGGCTACGCTAGTTATGGTTGACCAAGGTCATGGTCACCAATTTCGCCCAAGCGCCAGCATAATACAAAAACTGATGCCAGATTCGTGATCAGTACCCTGAATATCCCCCCACGGGTGAAGAGAAAGCTTTTTCGACCTATCGTCGAGCTCTGGAAGTACCTGCTGAAAGTGCCATCATATTGCTAATCTTTTTATTGTGCTGGTTGGGAACCAAAACAAAAAGGGCATAGCAAAATGATTCATCCCGGTGTGAAATCCCCAATCCACACCGAGCCTGCCGCAGCTGATCGCGCTGGGACGGAGCAGAGGTTATGGGATGCCGCCGGGACGCCACGAGTGCCTGAACTCATTTTTCGTCGATTGTTCGGGTGGTCGGTGCCCACCAGGCTAGAGAATTCCCCTCGCATAGCTGGCTACTATGGAAATCGAAAAAAATTGAAAACCTTATAATTGGAAATTCGATTATCTGGATACCACTATGCTCTCGGACCCGGATTTTTGAATGATTCGGATAACTTCGATTTGGATGGCCTCGGATTTTTGGATGGTTCGTTTCGAGATATCCGAAAATGATTCATTCAATACATTAGGCCCGATCGAATGTTCGGATAATTGCATGATTCAGGTGCCGCTAATTTCGGGACGCCGGATTTCTGGATGATTCCGATCGGGATACCCAAAGTAATCTTAATTTTAGTGCTAACATCAAAATCCAAAAATGTAGGAGAACAACTGATGCATCCAACTTTTGGTATCGAGTAGGTCACTCGTACCGAGGTGCTCTTGTTTCAGTACGATCGGGCCGCCTACACAATCAAGAAACATTGCTGAATCATTTTTAGCCCTTTCACGGAAGGCTGCTTGATGTAGATTTCCACTGATACTGTTGCATCAGCACTTTGGTGTTTTCCGTATTCCAAAAGCAAGATCGAGAAGTAGGGGTTCTAGTAACAGAACTCAGCAATGGCAAATCCTTATGGATTACTTCTTGCCCCTTTTTAACGTTATGAACAGATTCATTCAGTATGTATTCCTTGACTACATGTAAGCGAAGAGAGCCGAGCGTTCTGTAACTTTCACGCCTCCTCTGATCGGATTGATTCCAGCGAGCGGGGGCGCGGAGCGATCGGGAAGAGGCGACGAGGCGACGACGGCGGCCGGCAGCATCGACGACGACAGCGACGACGAGAACACGAAGGACGACGCTAGCGGCAGCTCGACCGACTCCTGATCCCGAAGTCTGTGATCCACTCTACCGTCAGTATTCCGTACGCTGCTATGGATGCATCTTATTCTGAAACTGGTGTTTCCACCTATCACGTTTACTGGTAGCAGCAAGTGGGGGATCACGAACTCGGGAAGGCGAGGTAAGAACTTTTCAAGTTTCGAGCGTTTTGTTCTGTTTCGCTGCCTCGTAGAGACATAAACGGATCTGGCCAATCTGATTTTGCCGAAGGAAGCCTGGACAGCCGCTCGTCACGATCGTATGCGTACCCTCCTGCGTCATCGTCCTCAAACGCGGTGATTCCGAAAGTGGCAGCGTTTTGCAGTAAAGTGCAGGTGGTTAATTATCAGCACTGAGAGAATCAACGTGTCTGATCATTTCGGATAAATAATAAAGCATTCATATGATGTAGCTATCGGAGTCAGGAAACCTATTATATCCTGTTCCCTCTCTGAGCCCTATACAGGATATAATAGAGGGAAGAATAAAAGGTACTACAATGAACTCCCGGGGGGTGGTCAGTAGGGCAGGGAGTTGTAGTACAACCTAGACCGACCGGGGTGGGGTTTACAGCAGTCAGCAAAAGGCGAGAAGAGATAGAAGGTCGAATGATGCAGGATCAAAACTTAATATTGGACCAGGAGGTGATTGTATATGAAATAAGGTTGTAATCTACTGATGAAGTACTACCAGGATAGGTTAAGCATGTTTTCAATAAAAGTACTAGTTTCCTTAAAGGTAATCGGAAACCTATACCTAGAGCTAATGCATTTATTATTAAGTATACATCGCTTGTGTAATAATTTCTTTATGGTAACCTAAATCTATCAATGACTACATAAGTAACTTACGTTTACTAATAAAATCCTCCTTTGGACTGCAGTGCCTATAGATGCGTAAAGTTTCTGTGTATATTAAAGATCTTTTCAAACAATCGCTTGTGTAAGAACTGTAATGTGGAAACCTAATAACATTAAACTTGAAATGATCAGTTTTATCGTATTGCTTAGTGTATCTTTTCTTCCTGTATAGGGCGGGTGTAGCGCAGTCGGAGGAGGCGCGACTGTCGCGTGCACCCGATACCAGGTTCCTGGTTCGGATTTCCCGCCCAGGCCAACCAAGCCTTCCATCCCTCCGGGGTCGGTGAATTGGTACCAGACTTGTCTGGGAAGGATAAAGCGCTGACTTGTTCATCGGCTGGCCACCGCTAGTCATTGTATGGCCAAAGACGCATTCATGTCGCCTCCACGACATCCCGTAGAAGTAGAATGCGCTGGCGCATCAAAAGGGATTGCGTAACGCCGTCCTTTATCCTTTATCCTTTATAGTAATAGTAAGATCTAAGCATTCATTAGAATTGGCGATAGTCCGACTAATATCTAAGCAGTTTTGGTATATGTTCATTGCCATTTCTTCTACATATTTGTCTAACACAGCTGAACAGTTCCTAGATAGTTCTCGAAGCAATAGTTTTGTGTCAGAATTTAATAAGTCACCATAGTGAACCAAAATAACAGCTCATGGTAGATTCGTGATGCTTCATTAAAAATGAATCGCACAACTCCATGTGGATGAATACCACACCTGGCGAAATTAGACATTGAAATTAGCACTTTGATCAGGAACACTGATGTAATCTTGGAGCAGACAACCGCATATCGCAACCTTCACTGAACCCTTTGTTTGATGATACTGCGTTATATGCTTACAATGTTTTTTTATCTATTTGTAACTAATGGATCAAGAATTTTATGAGCATTCAAATGTTGGATGCATTTGTGGCACATTAGTTTTTCTCTGCATTCAGCCGTTGCCACTTTTGAGTGCTTACTTTGGTAGTCTAACCTATTTCAAGACTATTAAGGGGGGCAGTCGTTCGGTACACCGTGCTGCCCCAGCCCACTTCCTGCCCTGCCCGCGCCGCCCTTCTGGGACGAGTTTGCTGCGCGCAAAACCGTCGTTAATTGGCCTGACGTCGTCCAAAATCCTAACAACTGATAGCAGACGATTGGGAAGCGCATTTCGAGGGACTCTGAAGTCATTTTCCAGATGTTGCCAACTCTGAAGATGTTGCTGTACTTGTCGGAAAATGCAGACGACGCCTTAGTACTGAGCAATATGGCGGGACCTGAAGAAAGCCTTGGCGCTGCAGCTGAAAACTCTTTTTCTTCAAATATGGTGATCAAGATTCTGACTTCTGTCTCAAGAACGAAATCAGTTCAGGATAGAGCTGCAGGGCCAAGGGAAATGATTAGAAATGCGATGCCTCCATAAGGCCCGGACATCTTGTCCTCGACGCGCACCTCGTCCCGCCCCTTTCTAGGGGCTGTGTATCCAACGACTCTCCGCCGACTATTAATACTAGAGTAGTCAAACAGTATTCCTCTCACAATTATATGAAGGAAAACTTTTTTAATTGATGAGCAGATTGTGTTCAATGGAAAACTAGTGTGGAACAGTGCCCGTTTCCGTTTCCGCCTTCCGGCCCAAAAACAGGCGAAACACGGAACGGAACGGAAGATCCCAAAACGGCCGGAAACCGGAATTCGGAATGCGGAAACGGAAATTCCGCACATCCCTGGTAATTACGCACATCCCTGGTTGGCACTACTATATCCCCGTTTGGGATGCAACTTGTTCTTATTCATAGGGAATACCGAGGAGTTACATTGGATGCGTATTTAGAATTTGAATGACTTGATGTGACCAACTAATGGATAAGTCAGCGCTTCGTTTTCCTAGAGAAGTTGGCTACTAAGTGGCCGATCCCCGAGGGATCCGATGATCGGCTGACTTTGGCAGGACCCGAACTGATGCCAAATTCGCAATTCTGATGCCAAATTCGCAATTAGTGGAGCGAACTTCTCGGAATACTCCAGCTGTGCATATCTTACAAGGGAGGCCCATGAACTTCCCCCAAAAATTCTCAAAGTGACCTATATGGATGGCCATGTAGAGCATCGGACCAGAATCACAGAACTGCTTCGTTTTTGCTACGGGCCACTGGGTGGTCCAAATATGGCAAAAATGGTATCACTTCAGGGCGGGCTGATAAGGCAAAAGTGACACCTGGAACGGCCCTGTCGTGCTCTGAACTTAATTTACAAAAGGTTTGAACTCAAATTAAAGTTAGATGTAATGCAATTATTTCCTACGCTTCCTAGACGAAGTTGCAGTGTGAATTCGAGTGATTCACTCGTGACTGTCACGGCAGAGACTTGGTAGTCGAGTGGATAGCGAAGTGGTCTTAGTGAGGGGTGCCGAGGTTTCGATTCCGGAGGCGGAGTTTCTGCATTGCTAGGTGGTATTTTTGTCAATATACAATGCATTTTGGCTTCGGTAGGGTTCATTATTGGCTTCCTAAATCTACTTTCAACCTGTTGTCAGATGTGGAAGAAGCTTGTTTTGTCGTGTGGAGTGATGTCGCACGTCCATTACACCACGCTTGTCTCGCTGAGGAAAGTCCCGTTAGAGGTCATTCCCCAAATGACCTCTTTGGAATGCTCTCAATCAGTTTTGGAAGTGTTTCTCGCTGTCATGCCTTTTGAAAACGCGGTCGACAACTGTTGATTTGACCCATCATCAAGAAATGCACATTGTTCTTCGAACTTCCTTATAGACTGCTTTCTGTTCTTCTGGCAGTTTTCACTATTTGAGCTAACTGTTACCAAGTACACCATGTTTATCCACCTCGACTGATTGGTCGCCTTGCTGTGTATTTCTTCCTCATCACTCTCGTATACACCTGCGGGAGACGTGTCGGGGCATAGCAGGAGCACTTGCACTCACTCCCTCAACTCTAGAGGTCGGAAAAGATTTTCCGTTCAAAATTCATCTATAAGGCTATTCTGGAGGCAGATCACCAATCTGGCAACCGTTTTCATCGAAACGATAGATTACAGATGGTTACTAGAGTGTAAGTAAAGGAGTGCACGCGGAATAACCGTCACTGCTGTTCCAAAGGTCGAGGAGAGGTCGAAAGAAAAATTTTCGCTGAAACGTCGACCAGAGGGGTTATTTGGGGTGCTGATCACGGATATGATATCTATTCTTAAAATTTCAGTCGATTACGGTGAGTTACGGTAGATATGGGTAACTTAAGCTTCTACGTTAGTAGAATAGCTTTTCTATCCAATGTGATCAGACATATTTTCCAACCTTTGACATTGAGATGCAAAGTAGTGCAAGAAAATGAAAATTTAGAAAAAACGATAGATTTGTGATCAGCAGCTTAATTAATTCCCCAAAAAATTGAAGTCTGGGCGGAATCGGTGGTCGTAACCTCGTACCTTTTTCACCGCTACCCAATAATACGGCACTCTATCGAGGCCGAAATGTACTCTCCTTTTGTAAAAAATGAAACAGACAACCTAGCGAACCCCACAACTCCCTCAGGAATCGAACCCTCGTCACCACTTACCAAGTCCGCTTCGCTATCCACTTGACCACCCAGTCGATACCGCTGACGTTGCGAATGAATCACTTGAATTCACACTGCAGCTTCGTCTAGGAACCGCAGGAAATTGTCGTATTACTATAATCTTCTTCTTCTTCAGCGTTTATCCCGCTTCGTCGCGGGGTCCGCTCTTCTGGTGTCATGACGCCACCTTTCCCGGTCATGCGCTTGATCAGGGTGGACGCCAGTTACTTTCATGTCCATGTGTAACGTATCCGACCAACGTTGCTTTGGGCGTCCTCTAAGCCGCTTTCGTGACACTTCCAACCCAAGGCCTATCTTGCGGACGCTGTCTTCCTTTCCACGCAGAACGTGGCCGTACCATCGTAAGCGAGCTTCGCGCATCTTGGCCGCTATCGGCGCGACACCGAACTTCTGCCGAATAGCATCATTTCTGATGCGGTCCATGTGGGTGACTCCAGCCGTCCAGCGCAGCATCTTCGTCTCCATGACGCTGAGGCGCGTTTCAACTTCCTTAGTCGCAGGCCAACACTCAGCGCCGTACATCGCTACTGGCCGGATGACTGTTCTGTAGATCTTTGACTTCAGGTGCACTGGTATCTTCCTATCGCAGAGCACACCAGTCAGCGAACGCCACTTGGACCAAGCTGCACTCACGCGTGAGTTCACTTCAACCATCAGACCGCCGTCAGACGCTATTGCTGATCCGAGGTATTTAAACACCGAAGTGCGTGCAAGCTCAGTACCGTTAATCTTAATGGAGCCGGACTCGCTTACGTCAGTCGTTAGGTACTCGGTCTTCTTGACGTTGAATTTGAGTCCGAACATCGCCAGGCGGTCGCACCAAGCTTGCACCTGCCGCTCGAGATCATCCTTATCTTCGCAAGCGAGCATCACGTCATCAGCATAGAGCAATGTCCATAGGACAGGCTTCTGAAGATCTCGCGTAATGGCATCCATGACGACAACAAAGAGGAGGGGAGAAAGCGCAGAACCTTGGTGCACCCCAACAGAGATGGGAAACTCCATTGAGGTTCCAGCTGCAGCTTGCACTCTACTCTTTGGGCAAGAGTAGAGCATCCGCACCCACTCTATAGGTTCCTCAGGTACGTTGTGTTGTCGCAAGGCGTACCATATAACCTCACGCGGTACGCGGTCGAAGGCCTTCTCCAAGTCGAGAAAGGCGATATGCACTGGTTTCTGTTTCTCACGATGCTTCTCCAACCAGGAGGCGGGCGGCGTGTATAGCATCAAGGTCCCACAACCAGACACAAAACCGCACTGGTTGTCGGAGAGCTTGACGATTTCACGTCGAGGATTCGCTCGAAGATCTTCATGCTGTGCGAAAGCAAGCGAATCGGACGATAATTGGAGCAGTCTGCAGGACTGCCCTTCTTCTTCTAAATCGGAATCGTCGTACTGTTGTGCCAACACTCCGGTACTTTCTTCTCCTTTACTACCTGGTTGAAGAACTCAGCCAACCACTCAGCAGGATACCAGAGCTTCGATTTCCAAACATCGGCTGCCAGATCGTCCGGCCCTGTCGCCTTGCATGGCTTCATCATCTTTAGAGCCGCTTCCGTTTTCTCCACGGTAATCTTGTGAACGGGACCGTGAACAGAACCCACATAAGGGATGGCCGGGTGAGGAAATTCCATAGTGGAAATTTCCTCAAAGTAATCACGCCATCGCTTCAGCGTCTTTTTGCGGTCTGTCAGAAGATGGCCGCTCTCATCATTGATGCCAATGAACTTTTCAATATCCTCGGTTTGGCGATGACGGGTCTTAGCAAGTCGGTACAAATACCGCTCACCATCGCGCGACTCGAGCTTTTCGTTGACATCACTATAATGAGTGGCTTTCGCAACAGCCACGGCTTTCTTTGCAGCCTTCTTCGCCTTCTGATACTTCTGCCAGTTGTCGGCCGTCTTATCGCTGAGAAACACGTGATAGAGCGACTTCTTCTCTCTAACCTTTGCCTTCACATCGTCCGTCCACAGCCATGTCTGCTTATCGACCTTGCGTCGCCCAGGCTTCGTTATGCCGAGTTCCAACCTTGCAGCCTGGCGTATCGCGTCGGTTGCTTTCTTCCAAGTTTCGTCGACAGTCGTGACTGTCGGTAACCGTACGCGGGAAATGGGAAATCACAGCTGCTTCCTTCTCTTTCATTCGCCACCACTTGATTCTCGCAGCACCGCATCGCTCAACTTGCTGCATCCTCGGAGGGGTGATCTTAAAGGTGCAGACTAGCGGTCGATGCTGTGGGCGACCGTCTCATACGGCATGACCTTTGCGTCTGTGACAATGCTTCGGTCGCGATCCTTGACAAGGACAAAGTCTATCTGAGACTTGGAGCTCCCACTATAGTACGAGATGAGGTGGGAGTCGCGTTTTCGGAAAACGGTGTTCACAATGGTGAGATTATGCGATTCCACATACTCAAGAATGCGCTCACCATCGGCGTTACGAGACCCGTATCCGAAACCACCATGACAGCTGTACCCGTCCTTCGCAGCACCTACGTGCCCATTAAGGTCACCAGCGACTATGATGACATCTTTCGGCGGTACCTCTGCTGTCTTCTCATCAAGCAGGCTCCAAAACTCTTGCTTGGCTTGATCGGAGCAGCCACTCTGCGGAGCATACGCAGAGAAGAAGTGATAGAGTCGCTCCTTCGCGGCGAAAACGATCTTCATCAACCGATCGTCATAGCGTTCGACGCTTACAGTCGAGTCACGAAATCGTTCGGAGACGGTTATTCCGACACCACCGGTGGTCCTGGGACTTCCACATAGAACGGCCTTGAAGCCACGTCCTATGTCCCTTAACTTGCTGCAGGACCACCTCGTCTCCTGCACCGCACAGAAATCAACTCTTCTACGCTCCAGTGCTTCAACCAACTCGCACGAGCGGCCCGTTAACGTACCCACATTCATCGTTGCTACGCGGGTCCTGCTTACGTTACGGGACTTTCGGACTAGCTCAGTTGCCCCCCGATGCCGTCCTCGCATCAGGGACTCTAGCATACTTTCCACACTCGCCGGGCTCTGCGAGTGCTCGTCGGTTCCCGCGGACGCCGTAGCACAATCTCGAAAAACATGACCATTCATACACCATTTGATGTGACATGGGTCTTCGTAGGCCGGCCTGTCACAAGGACCTGTCGCCTGCATTCGAGTGTCCGTGCTTAGCTTAGCTCACAAAGCGAGCAGTTTCCAGTGGCACCACGTGGAGGAACGGACATCGTAACCTGTCGTATAACTATAATCTAACTTTAATTTGAGCTCCAAACCTTTTGTAAGATGAGTTCAGGGCACGACAGGGCCATTCCAGGTGTCACCTTTGCCTTATCAGCCCGTCCTAAAGTGATACCATTTTTTCCATTTTTGGACCGCCCAATGGCCCATAGCAAACAAAAAACACAGTTCTGTGATCCTCGTCCAATGCTCTACAAGACCATGTAGGTCACTTTGAGAATCTTTGGGGGAAGTTCATGGGCTTCCCTTGTAAAACGCGAAGACTACCCAGTCAACGACCTAGCTCCGGAGTTGAACAAGGGAAACGAGCGGCTTGGGAATACTTCACGAGTGTCAAAGAATTCGTGAAGAAGGCGGAAGACGTGCGGCTTCGTACCTACATTTCGTTTACGCTGTTCTTCCTGCACTAACGCACTCCTCGGAGACCTGGACGACTCGAAAACAGGATGAGCACGCGTCCGACATGGCGCAACGAGGAATCAAATGGGCCAAGTCGTCGAAAATTAGGTGGGCCGGCCACGTAATGCGTTTCGCACATGCCCGCAAGGCGAGTCACAGACTGGACTCCGCAGGATGTCAAAATATCACGGAATGTTGTCACGCTTTGGTCGGATTTCGTCGTAGAAGTCCTGGACGAACGATATAACGTTCTTCGAGACCCTCGGGTATAGGACTCTTTGTAGCATTTTTGCACGTGGTGGGAACAAATGGAGGGTATGCAGGAGCCCGCATCAACAACTGGATGGTCAACTAGACGGCAGAAGACACCGGTGAGTGGTGAGCAACATGTAAGCTGTTTCTTCGGCCAGCTCTATCGCTACCACATGCATCCCTCGCATGAAAGTGCAAAAATGTAAAGGACATGCCCCACAGAGGGTACAAGCCTCTGACCTTGCGCTCATGAGCGATTACGCTGTCCACATGGCCATCAGTCGACTTAGGGCTTCGAAAAAACCCTGAACTCGAGAGTGATAGGGTAGTAGCCACTCTCATTGCTTTCACACTCCGCTTCTATTGTACAATTTTTTGGGCCGGAACTCTGCTGAGTGTTTTACTCGGGACAAGATTCTCGCATTTCGTTACTTCTCAGGGCAAAACGATCCTACAACGATACAACGCATTATTTATTTATTTATAAAACGAGCATAGTCATGCATTAAATACGTAATGTCACATACGCAAACTCTAGGTCACACGAACTTACAACGAACAGAAAATTAAACACTACACAACTAACATAGTTCTTTCGAGCCATGAAGGACTTGAGCGAACTCACAGACATATTTATGGTATTCCTCACCTAACAAGAAGTTCAGTTCTCTGGGATTTCTATAAGTGAGGAAGTTTGATCTCGTCTGCGATTTTGGATCAGGAAGGTGAAGCCTTAGGTTCCGTCTCCTATTCGTAGTAGGAGGCAGACAAACACTCCAGACACACACTTTAGGTCGTTCACTGGTATGAATATGTATTTTTCCTAATTTCTCCGGCCAGCAACACATTTTTATTTAGTACGCTGTGCTGAAACTATATGAAACGGAGCCTAAAATACACAACGTTCTGTCGCTCTAAGAAATTTAGAATGTTAGGTAAGGGGTCCCCAAGTCCTGTGTGGTGTATGTTTTGTGTTGTTCTGTTATGCTTTTAATGTCGTTTTAGGCAATTTTGTTCGCTCATCATCATCATATTTTTTTTATTCAATCACTAGCCCTGACCATTCAATCACCAGCCCTGACCGTGAGTGGTCGTGCGGACTACGCTCTCCGTTATCATTCATCGGTGTTTTCAATCTACTTTGTTCCAACTGTTGTGTGTTCAATTACTTTGTATTCAGCCTAAATTTTTAGTGAAATGCCGTCTAAGACTCAGCGTGTTCTGAAATCTGGTGCATCATCGTCCCAGCCACCCTCATCAATCAATGCCACACTCTCTGCCAGTCTTGATCCTGTGCTCCATCCTGATAGGATGTCTGTTGGTTCCCTGCTTGACAAAGCACTGGAAATCAATAGAGATCCTACGGTACAGCAATTACTTCTTGCTCTGAAAGATAAGATCCCTGGCGAGTTTTCTGCGTTCCTGGAACGCGAGAAGCGTGACCGCAGTGTGGTAATAAGTGGGATTGATGAGGAACCGATGGAATCTCGGCCCTCTGACCGGCAAAAAAGCCTTGAAGAAAAGATCAACAAGGTTTTCGATGCCATAAATGTAGAATGTCGACCATCTGAAATCTACCGCATGGGAAAAATAGACCCTAGACGTCCACGCTTAGTTAACCCATTGACGACCGCGCGGCAAATCGCGTGACTGGCGCGTGGGACCGCGCGCTGGGACCGCCTTGAGGCTCGAATCTCGCGCATTCACTACTTCACGGTATTCCAAATGAAGCTCCCTCTCCAATGGGTGAGCCACATATTGGAAAAGGCCGAAATGGGTTCGAAGCAAAACGTAGAAGATGTATTTGCTGCTACAAAAAGGTCGGCACAGAAAAGGGCGCACGTTCGTCACGAATCGTACAAATAAGGTGACCACACGATGTAGCAAGTGTTTGAAATATTTTTTCTAAATTGGGTTCAAGTTTTTCGCAAGAAATTTGAATAGATGTCTTAACCATGACCATTTTTGTAAGATATACGTAGTTGTTCGTGAGTAGTATCTATTTATTTGAGGTTTGAATAGTGTGTTGTGCTGATTTTTTTTATCAAAGCTTTCGTTAGAAGTAAATGATTCTCGGACCACTGTGCAGGTAGCATTGCTAGGATCCAACGAATCTAATGAATACTAGTAAACAATGAAAAATCGAGGAAGTGCGCCGCAGCGAACATTTTTTTAACCGCGGGCTAAAGTTGGGCCGCGCGGTCCCACGCGACAGAAAAACTGCGGGCCGAAATTGGGGGGCGCGGTCGTCAATGGGTTAAAGTTGTCTTCCCTTCTCAAGCTCATTGGCGCAGTGCTTTAGCAAATGCTCTTTTGCTTAAAGAGTCAGGATTTCCCAATGTGTTCATAAGAAGGATTATGACAGCAGAGAACGTCAACATGAATATGAGCTCCGCCAGACGGCAAGAGAGCGAAACAGAGGCAAAGGATTCAAAGAGTGGGTTGTCTATAAAGGTAATCTTATCCGTGCTTCTGAAATCCCTCACAAACACTTGGAAAACCCATAAATCCGCATGGTAGCCCTACTTTAAATGCTTTTTGTTTAACGCCCGTAGTACATGCAATAAGATCGATCATTTGTAATCATTTCTGAACACGAATAGCCACGACTTGGTCTTTATCACAGAGACGTGGCTCTCAGACAAATCCAAGATTCTGAGGTTATAGGTGGACTCCCTTATTCCATTTACATGTCTGATCGTAAGCTAGAAAAAGGCGGAGGGGCTTGTTGCATTATTAGAGTTGATCTATATGCTGAATTTATAGAACATCGTGTAACACTAAAAGCGGATGTGTTATTTATAGATCTATTGGTTTCTGTACCTCTCTCTCGCGTTCGTTTTATCACAGTCTACCGACCACCAAATTCAACTACAACCGATGACAACCTGCTGTTAGATCTACTTCGTGAGCTTTCTTCCTTCCACTCCTCTACTGTTTTGGTAGGTGACTTTAACCTTAAAGTAAATTGGTCTACTATGACCCCACTATGCTCTGGAGCTATCATATTCCTCGACTTCTTTCTGAATACAGGGTACACGCAATATGTAAAAGATCCCACCTTTGGTAACAAGATCTTTGATATCGTATCTTCCTCGATTCCCAATGTATGTAATGTTTTCACACTACCCCCTTAGCCACTTCTGACCATGCCGTTGTTAGCTTTGAGATTTGCTGCACTTTTAGCATTGATTGGCTTGAGGTTTTCGATCAATATTCAACAGTGACTGAAGCTTGTCAACGATTTTATGCAGTCCTTTATAAAGCTCTTGCGATGTACGTGTGCCTTTCAAGTTTCCGAAATGTTCGCACATCAACTACCCAAGACATATTAAGAATCTGTTGGAGCAAAAAACAAGGATTTATCAACAGTTATCTGATCCACTATCCAACTGGTTCTATAAAAAGATCTGCTCTGATCTTAGTCTTCACCTCAAAAAATTTCTGGCCAATTACGAACGCCGTCTTGCTAAAAATGCATCATGGAAACAGTTTCATCAATATTTGAGCAAGAAAGTTAAGCCTAAGACTTCACTACCCACTCTAACTGATTATTCTGGAAATCGATACGTTACTGATAACGAAAAGGCGGAAGCTCTTGCTTCGTATTTTGCAAATGTCTTCACTACCGATTATTATCCGTTTGACTTTCTTTCTGAAAACTCCAGTACTCAAGACACGCTTGCTGACATCTACTTTTATACCGATGATGTTTCTACTGCACTCAAGAGACTTAAACCTTCAACTGGAGAACCTTTTGTGGTCTTCCTCAAATAATTTACAAGAAATGCTATCGTGCCTTGTGTAAGCCGCTTGCACGCTTGTTTAATCTCTCCTTTATGTTGAGCGAGGTTCCACACTTGTGGAAGCATGCTCTTGTCACACCTATACCATAGCCTCGAAAGAGTAATGTTGTTAACAACTTTCGCCCAATAGGTATTACACCTGCTCCCATAAAGGTGATGGAAAGAATAATAAGAGACAAAATCAGAAGAGTCTCTTTTATTCCCGACGAACAGCACGGTTTCCTGCCCGGAGCTTCTACTTTAACGAATACTCTCGATTCTTTTCATGATTGGGTTAATGCAATCAACAGTGGTAATTCGGTTGATGTCATATTTTTTGACTTCTCTACGGCTTTTGATAAAGTCTGTCATAGTAAATTAATTGGAAAGCTTAGCTCTATAAGCATTTGTGGTAAACTCCTGGCTTGGTTCGAGTCTTACCTAGATGAACGGCGTATGACGGTTAAGGTTAGACAATCCTACTCTGCAGACCATATTTGCTCTAGTGGGGTACCTCAAGGCGCCGTCTTGTCACCTCTTCTCTTTTTGATATATACCCACGATTTGCCTGAAATACTTAAGACTGATTCCCGAATAAATGTTAAAGCTTATGCCGACGACATCAAAATATATGGCATATACGATGAGGCGAATAGAACAGTCGTACATACAGCTCTTCTGTCCTCAGCTCAAAAATTGAATCAATGGGCTACTTGCTGGAATATCCCTCTCAACTTAGATAAGATCATGGTTCTACATATAGGTGATTCTGACCCCATCGATTTTTCTATCAATGGTGTCGCTTTGCCAAATTGCAGTTCTGTCAAAGATCTTGGAGTTATTTTTGACCAGGAACTCAAATTTTCGAAACACATTGACTTTTCGACTAAAAAGGCTTATAGTGCACTATTTATGATCTTGCGTAATATTAAGTGCTCCGATGCAGCAGTATTGATACGTCTTTACAAGATATTCGTACTGCCACACCTTGAGTACTGCACACAAGTCTGGAATCCTTATCTCAAAAAGGATGTACTAAAGGTCGAAAAAGTCAAACAAGTTTTTACTCGAATTCTGTGGTGCAAAACAACCGCCTCCGCCTGTTATGATCGTACTGCCTTGCCTAACTACAAAGACCGATTAAGAATGTTTTCCATACGCTGCTTGCAATGCAGAAGACTAATGGCGGACATGGTATTTTGCTACCGTATTCTAAGGAGAGAGATTAAGCTACTTTCGAGCAAGTACTGGGTCTATAGGCCTACTTGCCCTAGGATAATTAGCCTAAATATTCATTACACTAGGATAAGTCGAAAACATTACACGACTGTTTTTCATCCTTTTTTCTATTGATGTGCTAGATGGATGAGTCTTCTTTCTGTTGAGGTATTTCAGGCGAACACAGCTAAAGCTTTTAAAAGAAGAATTATGAGGTTAGATCTTTCGCGATTACTTAACTACCGGCAGTTTTGCTAACCCCGAATTTTCTAGGCTATCCGTCATTCCGCGTTCCAGCATTGTTTAGTTGACTGCAGATCTACCTCTCCATCAGCATATGATCAATGGGTTGCGAGTTTCCTGAGATGTGGTGCTGTGGTTACTATGATCTTATACCTTGTTTGTGTTGTGTGTTTTTTTTGTGATGCTTAGTGAGTCATTATGCCTGCTCTGCTTTTGTGCTCGACGTCGGCGGCAGTTATTCAAGGCCTAAGTAGAAAGGAGCCTACAATCCACTGATCTTACATCCATGTTTTATTAATATAATGTATATATAGATTGTTTTATTAATATAATGTATATATATAGATTTATTCTTGACATTATCAATGTACTACCGCATGTTCGGTTTGATTGTCTCAGTTACTATGGAAGCAGCCTCGAATGAAGGCCTAGGTATGACCGGAATTAAGACCGGACTCCAAGGTGCTTCCGTTTGTCTAGCTGCTCGAAAGTGATTTCCTTACCCCATCGGAATCACACCATAGTTATACTGTTCGCCAAACCGATTACTGCATCCAAAATATCAATAAAGTTTTTTTTGCTTAAGTTTCTTTCAGTTAATTCATACACCACTTTTAAATCTCATTACACGTTTGTTTGTGATCGCAATCTCCTTATACTTAGGCTTCCGAATTACTGCCGAACACTAGGCCCTACTAAAGTTTCAGTGCATACTGATAATTTGCTTCAATTGTTTCACCATTGTTCTTTATGGCGCACGTTGTGCATAAATAAATAAATAAATAAATAAATATCGACTGCACAGACGGCCCGGCACCGATGACGTGGCATAGATCGATTGTGAGCGGTGTCGGCGGGGTAGTGGATCACGCCTAGCCAGCCAATCGTGGCCAGAAGGGGGGCTTGGGGCGCGCTAACTCCATGAAAGCCGGCCAGCATGGGCACAGGGTCCAATCTAGCAGTTGTGTGGTCGGGAATCAGTCTACTCTTGTCAGCAGCCGAGTAATTGGCAGTTAAACCGCCTGAAGTCTCCCTCGGACCGGCATGGTCCCCCAATCAGCATAGTCAAGTACCGGAAAGGATTCTGGGAACCCGGAGAGGTGTTTAGCTCCCCGCCAACCTTGCGTACAAGGGGAAGGTCTGCGCATACGTTCGTTAGCGACGCCGCTAACTGAGTCATCGTTCAAGGGCACACTCCCCCGCTCAGCCGACACCGCGGCTCTAGGTCCCACTCCTCTCCATGAAATAGATAATGCCTGTGCTTTGGACTCTCAGTTCCATCGCAGAGTAGTTATTGATAAACCTTATATCCATTGCGGTGTGCTGTGTCCGTGAACTGGTTACCAAGCCAGGAGTATCGTGGGAGTTGTCTCGTACTGGTGCGGTACGAAGTCGGAACGTTCTTCTTTCAGATTGAAGCGATCATCTTTCTCCGGAAGCGAGTAATGAGCCGTCAGGCAGAAAGCCCGATAAGGAATTTGAACCTCTCTGAGCCGCTCGGCAATGACCGGGAAAGGTTGTGTGCGGGTAAATCTGCCGGCATAGCCGGCATGGGGCCTGGCCAAGCTCCCCGTGTCAGAGTGCAGACTTCGCCATGATTCAGCCATCCACTAGACACCAAGAGGTCATACCCATAAATGTCATAACTGACAACGTAACTGACAAGAAACCTAGCCGCAGTGTTATAAAATCACTTTACTGATACTGTACCTCAACAATATGCAGATTTTGGAACGCGTCGATTGTGGATAAGGAATCGAGGAAAAAGGGTTCGCAAAGCTTCGACATCTTGTAGTAGTGATTGTTGAAAAGTAATCAATGTAGGGTTACGAATGCGCAGACCTTTTTCGATATACTGATAGGAAGAGTTGCACCTGCTTCCTGTATACGATCATTAGCAGCAAAGCAGATATTACCACCGGTATTCTTAGGCTTATTCTTGGAAAATTAAAAATCACATCTATTTTGAGTTGTTTCTGTTTCCGCGCTGCGTGTTCCGACGCGCTTATTTTTGAGCTCTTACGTTTCGCCCCCTCATTTCAGTCTCCCAAAACAAAAATCCACCCATCCATGGTGAAAAGGCTGTTACGAAGCTCGCTGGCAGTACACTAGCTAGCTCCAGGCGATACCCCAACCCGCACCACTTGCTATCCGGGCGGGTGCTGAGCCATAACGGCCACCCTCTCCAATTGAACGAAAACAATATCCATGGTACTTCATGACACCAATAAATGTATGTACCTACTCGTGATGTCTGCATCGAATTGTTGATCTCGTACAGGTGATTTGAACGGTTCCTACCGGATCTCAGAGAACCTGCACGTCGCAGGACGGGCTATAGAATGGATGAGCAGAATCGATCTACATGAGATTTAGAAAGTCAATAAGATCCTAACCTAAGATCCCACTCTAGCTCGGGAAACGGCTGCTCCGTCACGGGTTCCTCCCAGGTTTAGGTTTGAAATGTTTGTTGTTTAATGCCAGAAGCATAAAAAATAAGCTCTTCCACCTTCACCATTTACTAGCTACAACTTATCCAGATTTTGTCTTTATCACGGAGACATGGCTTACCGAAAATATCAGTAGCAGTGAAATCCTTGGCGGTTTTCCTTATGTTTAGAAACGACCGTAAGACAGGTAAAGGCAGTGGTGTATGTTGTTTATGTAAAGATACTCTTTGTGTTAAACAAATGCTTTTTCATTCTGTTTTCTCTATCTATTATCTCTGCGTGGATCTATTAGGTTGTGAGTCTGTTAGCAGCACCAGATTTATCCTCGTCTACAGACCTCCTAGTAGTTCCCTCCAAGATGACGAAGTGCTCCTGGATTCACTAAGCTACATGTGCTCCACAGATTATGCATTGGTGTTACTTGGAGACTTCAACTTAGACTACGACTGGAAAAGCAAAAGGTTGAAGAGCAAGTCGTCAATGAGATTTGCTAATTTCTTTGAAGCGTGCCATCTAACCCAAAACGTATTAGAGCCTACTCGTGGTGAAAGTATCCTGGACTTAATCCTGACATCTCGTGAGCTATACACAAATATACTATACCACCCTCCATTCCATACATCCGACCACAAAATTCTAGAATTTCACTTTACTATTACGCCGGAATCCCCACAGCTGCTACCTCTGCCTAATTTCTGCAAAACAGACTTTTCTGCGCTCAATAGCTTCCTTGGGAACATTAACTGGTGGCAGATTTTTGACAATTTTTACTCGGTGGACGACATGTACATGAGATTTTGCTTGGTTTTGTACGAAGGTTTTAAAAAATATTTTTTCCATTCAGCCACGAAGGTAAAAAAAAGATGAAATACCCTCTCCACATTCAGAATCTCTTCAAGCAGAAAGCAAGGCTTTTTCATGTACGTCGTCTCCACTCTATAAAAAAGTCTGTTCAGATATCAACTTTCATATTAAGAAGTTTCATGCTAATTATGAAAAGAGATTGGCAAGAAAGTCGTCCTCAAGGCAATTATTCGAATTCATTAGGATTAAAATGAAAGGTTGTGGCAAGCTTCCCACTCTAGAGGACGAAGACGGCAACACTTTTGTGACTGGCGAACAAAAAGCAGAAGGAATTGCTTAATATTTTTCTTGCGTGTTTTCCAATGGAATTGTTAATGACTTGAGGTCGGATGGTTGCTTCTTTGGTTCATCCAGCCGTCATCCTTTCAATCTTACCATCGACTGCAAGGATGTGCTGGATCATTTATTAGTTCTGAGACAGTCCTCGGCTTCTACCTTCGACGGGATACCTCAAATAGTCTTTAAGAGATGTGCCCAAAGTCTTTGCAAGCCTCTGACTATGCTTCTTAATTCTTCCCTTATGTTCCAAACCGTTCCTTCCATGTGGAAAGAAGCACTTGTCACACCTATACCAAAACGTTCAAAAAAGACAATATCAAATGTAGTGTCAAATTATAGACCGATTAGCATTGCTCCAATACCAATAAAAATACTCGAAAAAATTTTACGTGAAAAACTTTTGAGTTGGCTTCAGCGTAGAAATTTACTTCCACCAGAACAACACGGTTTTTTGAAAGGTGCTTCTACAACCACACAGTTACTCGATAGCACATTTGATTGGTACTCTGCTTCGAAAAACAACCTTTCTGTTGATGTTATATACTTTGATTTATCAAAGGCATTCGATCGAGTTAATCACTCTAAGTTGATTATTAGGTTAAGAAAAGTGGGAATCGATGGTGATTTGCTGACGTGGTTCTCATCTTACCTTTCAGGGGCTGGATTCATCAAAGTTACTGCAGTAACTTTAACAGAGAATTGTAAGCAAATAGCTCAGGTAACGCGGCTTATCAAGCGATATGGTGAGCGATAAGCCACGTTATCTGAGCTTTCGTTTACGGTTCTCCGTTAAAGTTACTGCAGTAACTTTGATGAATCCGGCCCCAGATCGTCACATGTGGGTGAAAATAGAAAATTCATTCTCTAAACGCTACCCTTGCCCGAGTGGTGTGCCCCAAGGCGGCGTACTTTCACCACTTCTTTTTGTTATTCATTGCCTTGACCTTCCAGCTATTTTAAAGACTCACACGTCAGTAAAAATTCAGCTCTATGCCGATGACATTAAAGTATATGGAATTTATGGAAATGAAGATAAATATGAAATCCACGCAGCATTGAGTCAATCGATATGCAGGTTAATGGAGTGGGCAGAAAGTTGGGATCTCCCGGTCAACCTTGAAAAAACATATGTTGTGCATTTAGGCAGAAATTATGGACTAGAATATAGATACAGAGGGGTCGTTTTCAAGAAATTCGACGAGGTTAAAGATTTAGGAGTAAATATCAATGGCTCTCTTAATTTTAAGACGCACATAAGCAATATTGTTCGTAAAGCACAGAAATGCCTGTTCTTCCTTTTCAGGAACATACACTCCAATGATAAAAACATATTCTTGAGACTTTATAAAGCCTATGTACTTCCACAATTGGAATATTGCAGCCAGGTGTGGAGTCCTCACGGCAATAAGAAACTACAAATGCAGATTGAAAAGGTTCAGCAAACTTTTACACGTATCCTGATGTGTAGGGTTTTTGACGTGAGATGCCCTTATTCCATGCCTAACTACCTTACCAGGTTGCAAATTTTCGGTCTCAAAAGCCTCCTATTTCGTCGAGTTTTCAACAACCTTGTTCTCGGCTTTCGTATGTTGCATATGGACGTAAAGCTCAAAACTAGCAAGTATTGGAAATTTAGACCCACCTCTGGTTGCAAAAAGCTTTGCAATCGATTGCTCCCCGCTTGAAAAATGGCATCGGTCTCAAGTTTACAACTCCTTCTTTTACCGAACATCAAGGTGGTTGCAAATTCTACCCGCTGAAGTGTTAAGTTCTCCTAGTGTTTCAGTGTTTCGTAGCAGGTTAAGTAAATTAAATCTTCTTTCGATAATAGGTGTTCAGGATCTTTAGAGATCGGCATCAAACAACAGATACATCTCCCTCCTTTGTCATGCCGTGGGTTTATTTTTTTAAAGTTTTCAAGCAGTGCTTATTGTTATTTATTTCTAATGTTTTGTTGTTTTCAGCTCACGGAATTAACTGACTAGGTGTTGTATTGATTAAGTGAATTTGATCTTCTTTGGTTACTAAATGCTCACGTTTTTTTCCAGACACGAGCATTTAGAAGCTCTTGGATTACTTTCCACAAATTGGCAGGCAGACTGCTTTCGCAGCTACTCTCGTCAACACAAGAATGCGGAATGACACATGATTTTTTTCTGTTTATCGTTATTGATTTATTAACAATGTGTACTGGGTCATTATGCACGCTTTGCTTTTTATGATGATACGAGGTGCTATTCAGAACTTAAGAACCAATGAGCCCACCCACCATGATTCCGCAATTTTTTCGTTTTTTTCTCTATTTACATTCTTTATTTATTCAATATCTGTTCATACTACAAGTTCGGTTTGGCTAACTCGGTTCTATGGAAGCAGCTCCGAAAGGAAGCTTAATGCTGTTGCGGCACGCCTGGTTATGATCGGAATTAAGGCCGGACTCCCAGGTGCTTTCTTCTGTCCAAGCTGCTCGAAAGTGATTTCATATCTCAATCAGAATCACACCATAGCAATACTGAGTGCCAAACCGACTTCTGCAGATTTGAACAAGAAAAGCAAATTATTTTGACTAAATTCTTGGTAAATTAAGCTAACTTATCGCTGCGTTCCTCATTACTATCCTATGTATATTCATGCGTTGGGTGGCCTCCCTGTATGTATCTGTGTCTTCTGAATGGCTGAAAGCATTGGCCAAATTGCGTTGCATAGTGACATCATATTGTTCTTTTTTTCTACGTAAATTAGTTGTAACTGATCGATTTGTTTTCCAAGGTCCTGTTTACTGTGCGCACCTTTGTGCAATTATAAATAAATAAATAAATAAATAAATAACTATCGATTTTTGCACGCACTTGCTCATGAGAATCGCGATGATGTGACGACCGCAGGACGGACTTTGAAAACGGGTGAAGAAACTCGTTATAGCCACACCAAATTTTAAATTCAGGGGAACCATATAAACAGTTTGTAAATCTGAACCAATAAAAATTTCGAGAAATGTGCGATTCAGTAGTTTCCTGCGTATATTTGGATTTCACACGTTAGTTTTTTCACTCTGTTTAACACCACTATGTTAGTAGAAACGGCACCTTTTAGCCTTCTCAAAAATCAAGGGAAACAGAGACTTTGGCGCCGTGTGCCTAATGAATTATTCTAATAATCATTTTCGAACATTCGACTATTTGAAAGCCAAACAGTATTTGAAAAATCATAATTCGACATCTTTAAAAACGAATATTATTCACTTAGCCTTTCTAAAACCGAATAACCTTCGACAACTCGAAATTTGATATTTCTGAAGACCGAACGGCCATTCGAAAACTCGATTTTTTTCCGAAGCACAAAGGTATAATCAACACACGATTGTTTAAGACAGAAAGGGAAAGCGTGGTCGGAATGGGTTAGTTATGGTAACTGCGCCTAGTGGAGTCAGCTAAGGGTGAGTACGCTGCGTGAGCTTTACATAAAAGTCCGCCCGGCTTCTGTCATTTGTGGCAAGTGATGTAAGCATGGGGTTGGATTTTGTTGGCGAACCCAGACGTATGTCGCCGTGACGCCGTGAACAAGACAAAGAATGAGATGAATGCGGAGGTTTTTAGTTAGGTAATAAAGAGCTGTTAAATGGAGAAGACCCTAGCGTATGATTTGGGTACTAATTAAATCGACGCCGAAGAAATCGATTCCAATGAACAAAACGAAGCACAACTGAAAGCGAAGCTTTGTTTTCTTGATTGGAAGCTGAAGTCGCTATAGTTCCTAGCAGTCTCGAAGAAGTTGCTAGGCTTGCTCCGGTACTATTCCACCCAACAAGGATGCGTTTCTCCTACCTGGCCGAAGGAGGTTCTCAATATATTGCAGCGAATTAGAATCACTGATTTTGCCTCCATGTGTTTACCAAATAGGCTGCCCTAAACTTCGCAAACGATCCTTACCCGTAGAAGAATTTGAATTGTGACTGTCCATCTGGTATATAGTGTCATCTGGTAAATAGTGTCATGAGCTTCGCTGATTAAATTTCTGCAATACGGTAGTGATCGTTGTACTCATGATCTCGTGATTGTGGAGTTCGTCATCGGCACTGCGAAATTTGGATCTGCTGCTTCGACCATGAGAGGTAGCCGTCGTGATTAATAGGTGCTCCGTATTTCTACTACTTTCATCAGTCCCGCAACCCTTCACTGGATGTTGCTTCATAGGAATGGCGACCACCTCCACCAGCACGAATTCACTTGAAAACGTAATCCTAGCACTATATGGAACAACGCTCCACTGTGTTTTTGAGGACTACCATGCTGCAGGTGCCTATCGGTTTGCAGCTACTTCCTGTGAATAGCTGGGTTAACGACGTAGATAGAGATTCTTCCGAGGTCCATGACCGATAGGGTCTGTCGGAATAAACACTTCCCGTCATCTCTTGCTTTTTGGGATATTATTACTTTTATTCAGAACAAGCAGTCGTCTTCAAGCGGATGACAGTTTTCGACGTAGTCCTCCCCAGTGGTGTCTAGAAAGACTTGAAGTTCAAATTTCTCTACAAGGTCACAGTTTCCAATGACGACGAGTTTGTTGATCGCAACGAAACTAGTCGAGAGCTTGAAAGAACTTCGGCATTAGCCAATGTTGAGGTGAACATCTTGTTACAAGTAAGGTGTGGAATGACTGGAGGAATTACACGTATCGAGGGATAACCCGCGGATGCTGTAATGAACATGCCAGTCAGTTACCAGTCAGTGATTACCCGTTCCCTGTGTACCCACCTCTCATTTGTGCTTTATTGAGTAAAAGTGTCATTTGCAGTCATCCTTGAGAAGAACTCTTCACTGAGATCACGCTAATACAAATGGCTGAACAAAACCGCAAGTCCTCGATAAGACGTGGATCTGCGCTTGCAGGCAACGGGAAACAAGACATTCTAGACATCGCTAAACAGCTAGCGCTCTGACAGTTCGCTACTCAAAGAGTATACAGTGCGGAAAGGACCTGGGAAAGTGTGAGTTGACTCGAGCGGAACACAGGGAATCACGGGAGTGTGACACCGGAGTGTGACACATCAGCTCAGAGGAAGAGCTTAGGAAGGGGCTCCTAACATGGCGACTCGTTCACCTAGCTGTGGGCAGCTACAAAAACAAGGAGTAATACACAGCCATCGCAGCTGTTGTTGGCACAAACGTCTGATAAGCACAAAGTGACCGCTGCGAAGAGAACTGGGAAGTCGTGTCTGCATTAGTCGCAGTGGTCCCTTCTTTCTCGGAAGGGTGCAGTTTCGAGCCCTTCAGTGGAGTTGAAGTAGAAAAGGCCTCCGCTTGAGAAGTTTCGTCCTCCAGGTTCACGATCTCGACTCTTTCCGTTTCTCGTTTTGGAACCTGGCTTTCAGACGATGGCATGCTCTCCGGATGATTGTATCCTGAAAGCACTGCGCAGTGGCAAATTCTAAGAAGCGAGTCGTTCAAATTCAGATTAAAATCAAATAGGAGCAGTTACGAAGATACTGACAGGAAAGAAGGAGGTGCGGTTCTAAGCGAAAGACTACTCAGTAAATGTTTAACCCTTCTGAAAAGCAACCACTTGCTGGCACTAATAACCGCTAACGCTTTCAGACAAATATTTTCTAGCGGCCGCCTTTCACAATGTCTCAAACGTCTTTACGAACATACCGGCTCCGACCGGTAAAAAGGCACTGTTGAAGTCCTGCTCTCCCTCAGAGTCCACTTCAGGCACTTCTCCAAAGTCTCTCAGCAGCTCGCCGTCCGTGGTTTCCGACCGGGTCAGAATCGGCCTTCGATGAACGTCCGCGATGTCATTCGCAAGAGGCTCGCCGAGATGCATTACGCCTGGCGCCGCATTAACCAGGTCTTAAAACTCTCATGGTTGGAGCAGCGATAGAGAAAAGAGAAAGAAACAGCAACAAAATAAACAGATGCATAAAAGCACAGGGATAGCGGCCAAAAGCGGGCACCGAAAGCAAAAGGTGGCGAAAAAGAGCAAAAGCAAGGATCAAATGCCTCGAGTCCTGCTGTCCATAAACCTCTGCGCATTTCCTTCTTTTATTGTAATTCCAATGAGACTTAGTATTTAATTTTCGTCACTAGAATACTGCTTTACGCATTTAGCGCGACTAAAAAATACTAGGCTGCTGAGATGAACACCAAGAAAGCTCCTACAAAGCTCGGGACCCGCTGAGGACAACGTCAGAATGACGCTCTACTGTTAAGGCCGCTACAGACTTCTGCGGCGCCGCTCGGCGGCGCCGCTGCCCTATGCTTAACCATAGGGCAGAGACGCAGAGCTCGCATCCAGCGGCGCCGCCAGCGGCGCCGCTGAGCGGCACCGCAGAAGTCTGTGGCGGCCTTTAGAGAAGCTCGTCGTTCCACAAACCTGCTGAGTGCCGCTGCCTTAGGCGATTGTGTACGTCTACGAACTGTCGTTCGGTTAGGTATACAGCCTCCATGTCATCGATCACGTCAGTCATAAAACCATTCCAGTGGTTTGCTGGAAGAGGATTGTTGAGAAGAACAAATAACACTCGACGTTAAAAACCTCTTCTGGGGGAGCACCACGGATCCTGATTCTACGCAATATCGTGAGAATAGTTTGAAGGTGTATCGTGCCTTCACGACCACGATATGATAGAAATTCGGAATTTCGTATCTCTTTGGTAGAAACTCGCGAAGAAAGATACGCAGTATGTCGCAGCCGCATGCACTTGGGGGATTTTTTGCAAAATTTGCAACCCATGAACCATTCAAAGCCGGAAAATGCTTCAGAATGTCCCTTAAAAACCTTTCATAGTAAACACTGCTCTAAGTGAGTGAGCCTGGAAATATGCTGCATGGCTAGGAAATTCCACTGCATGGATGTTGAGAGACCTACAAAGCTAACGTCTTGCCCCCCTCCCCCCCCCCCCCCCCCTCGAAAACCTTTAGTGTTCCTACTATATTTTTTGGAGCTGGCAGATGGCAAAGCAGAAGCCATGGTCCACCCACATTTAAACCCGGGATGAAATGGAAAAGCAGTTCTCCCAGAGCAGTTTAGATCTGCATGAGGTCGTCGTATGCTTCGTATGGCCGAAGCTTCAGCGGGTCCATAGGCGCAATAGCGGTAGAGGGGGGGGGGGGGGCACATAAAACTTCAAATTTGCGGAAAACAAAAAAGAACGGACATACTCTCAGCCACGAAAACTAAAAAACTGCTTTAACAACGATGTTCTGTTGCTATCAAACATTGTTATGAAAGCTATAAGCTCATTACCAGATTACCAGCCACTTGAAGCTTAAACAACCTTACAACCTCATTACCAGCAACTTGAAGTTTAAAAGAAATAAAATGAATATTGCCTTAGCTGGGCTCTGTGCACAAATCCAGGAAAGTGGTGGAACTCCGGGGTGTGGTCAACTCTGCCCAACATGGAGTCAAAACCAAAGCGAATGTGGGCGGAATAGATGCGTCACAGCATGTCCCCCACCCACCACCCTCGAAGTCCCCAGCACCTCTGTGCCGCCTTCTTCTGAGCCTTACTGCGATCTTTTGAGGCACCGGTGGAAGTCGCACAAGGTGGACGTGTTCGAGAGTAGTCTATCGCCTCGCATACGGTGTGGTTATACACCTGTTTGTGCCAATGCGGCTTCCACAGATCCTTCAGTGGGCTCCGAAGAAGACGATCGAGCTGAGACCTTAGCCAATAAAGCTGCGCCTCCCTTTCAGACACTGGCGAATTGGCCGATTTGTAGGCCGATTAGAGTGGACAAAACAATCTTGTTTAATCCTACTACAGCATGACATCAACTACCTCAGCATCAGCCACACTTAACCTAGCGACTTGTCTAGCATAGAACATGCGTGGATACGCTACTATGAGGACGACTCCATATACAGTCCCTTCCATTGTAACACCTTTGAAGGGACCGCCGAAAATCCGCGTTATAACGGGAGTACATTCTAAGCGGAGCTGGCCTTTTCACACTCTCTTACGCGCATATTTATCTAAAATTGCATTCATTGACTAAATAGCAGTGAAATGTGTAACAGTGGACACAGTGTGAAGCATGGAATGAAGTTAGGTTATTAGTGCTGTCCCTGTCTTCAGAAATACTCTCTTTAATAAACACATGTATGATAAATCCCCCACGGATCTCCCTCGATAGAGAGCCTTCGGGCTCTCTTCTTAAGAGGGATCTCGGGCCGCTTGTCGCAGGGCCACGTGGCGCGACCCCGGGTGGTGGATAGGGGAATTAAACGCAAACCAAATGCGACCGTGTACTGCCCAGAGACGCAGGTGGGATGCAGGGGATGGACTCCTTGCTCCTGCTGTGTCGGGTCGACGCGTTCCTTGTGCGTGAGAGCGGCATGTTCATGCACAATGTGCGTGGATGTGTCCGTGACTGTGCGGATTGTAACTGTGTCGGCCCGGCCAAAAGCTTGCACTCGGTAGACTGAGAGTACATCGTAAGGCGATTCGAGGCCGCCCTAAGTCTTGCCCCGTCCCTTCGGGCAGTCTGGCTGCTGCCCGGAGTTCTTCGTCCGCACGACAGAGCCCGACTAGCTACCGGTGTGTATGTGTTTCATTCAAAAACAGCAGCACTAAAAGGTTCCCCTGACCCCGAAAGAGCCCCCATTTCTGCAGCGATGGGAAGGACGAGTACGGAGAGGTTGCTAAAATCTCAGGGCCTAACCAGGCTGCGCAAATTGAGAAGGACTAGGATGACGATCTGTACTTACAACGCCCGCACGCTCGCATCGGAAGCATCCGTTGAGGACCTGATGATGCAAGCCAGGAAGATCAAGTGCGACGTCATCGGACTGACCGAGACGAGAAGACACCACCTCCTACACGCCGCCTACGACTCCGGAGAAGAACTGTTCCTCGGAACATGCGACAGCAGGGGAGTAGGTGGCGTTGGTGTCCTCGTCAACACGCACTTGGCCATGAACATCGATTCGGACGAGTCTCTGACAACCCGAGTCGAACGTCTGCGACTGAAGCGATGTGGCTCCGTGCCAGCTTTGACTGTATTCGTCGCGTATGCCCCAACATCCGACTACGACGACGAAGAGGTCGAAGCCTTCTACGTAGAGCTGGAGAAGCTATAAGGAAGATCACACCTTCTACAAGGTGATCGTCGGTGACTTCAACGCCAAGATCGGACCGCGAAGGTCGCCGGAAGAACTTCACATCGGAACCCACGGTTTGGAGTGGAACGAGCGAGGCGAAAGGCTGTCTGAGTTTATCATGTCGACCAAGACCATTCATGGAAACTCATGTCGACCAAGACCATCCATGGAAACTCAAAGTTCCAGAAGCCTCCCTCCCTACGATGGACCTGGGAATCTCCTGGTGGCCAGTTCCACAACGAGATCGACCACATCATCTTCAATCGCAACTATAGCCTGACCGACGTTTCCGTTGTCCCCAAGTTCTACACGGGATCGAACCATCGCCTCCTTCGCGCAAGGTTCCGCTTTTCGAGTCAAGGAGAGAAGGCCGTGAAGTTCAAGAAGAGGAGTCTCAGAACGACCATCAACTGGGACATTTACACCTCTCTTGCCGGCCTTTGGGAAGATACCGTTATGGATAACATCGATGAGGAATACGTCCACTTCGTGCACCATCTCCGCGATAGTGCTAAGGGAGTCGAGAGCTTGAATACCACCAAGAGACGCCTTCAGAAACTCCCGAGCTGAGAGGCCAGCGTGGAGCAGCACAAGCGTCAGGCAACTACCAACTGACGACCGAGCTTTCGAAGCTATGCAGAGCCGCGATAAAGGAGGATCTTAAGGAGAGAAGGGCGGAAGTGTTGGCTGAAGCAGCAGAGGCAGGGCTGAGCATCCGCAATGCCCGCCGGAACTTCGCCAACTTCAAGACCAAGATGACAGCTCTCCGACGTCCCGACGGAACCGTCACCTCTTCCAGAAGGACCATGGAGAAGGTCATCCACGACTTCTACTCCGATCTCTTCGATAGCCACGTCCACCTGCCTCCACGCCATCTTCCGCAGGATGGATACGTCGTTCCTTCTGTCCTCTCTTCCGAGATCCGACACGCCATCTCGTCGGTGAAGAAACGTACAACACCCGGTCCCGACAGGATCAGACCCGAACACCTGAAGAATCTCCCGCCAGCGCTCATCAACACCTTGGCGCGGCTCTTCACACGATACCTGTCGGAGTGCAAGGTTCCATCTTAGTGGAAGACCTGCAAGACGGTCTTGCTGTACAAGAAGGGAGACGTGCACGACATTGGCAACTACCGCCCGATCTGCCTGCTGTCCGTAGTCTACAAGCTGTTCACTCGAGTCATCCTGAATAGGATCAGCAGAACGCTGGATGAAGGACAGCCATGCGAGCAAGCAGGATTTCGGAGAGGATTCAGCACGATCGCCCACATTCACACCATTACGAAGCTCATCGAAGAGTGTCGCGAGAGTACAAGCTGCCGCTGTGCCTTACGTTCATCGACCTGAAGAAGACTGAAGTGGTCATCGACGCCTTGCTCACTCAGGGCGTTCCTACTCTGTACATCAGAGTCCTTCGAGAGCTGTACAGATCTTACCATTCTACAACGACGTCGTCATCGACGTAAGGAGAGGGGTTCGGCAAGGGGATACCATATCCCCGAAGCTCTTCAGCGCCATCCTCGAAAACGTCATGCGCGAACTAGAATGGGAAGACATGGGAGTGAAGATCGACGGCCTGCAACTGCACCATCTTCGCTTCGCTGACGACATCGTGCTCACAACACCGAGCATCAGCCAGGTGGAGCGAATTCTGGCCGACTTCGATCGTGTATGTGGGAACGTTGGACTGCAGCTGAATCTTACGAAGGCGATGTTCATGAGGAACGGACATGTTTCTGATGCCCCATTCTCGCTAAACGGAACGAACATCTCCGAGTGCTCCAGCTATGTGTATCTGGGTCACGAAGTCAACATGGCCAACGACCTAGCGCCAGAGCTGAGCAGGAGGAAACGAGCGGCTTGGGGAGCTTTCAAGAGCGTCGAAGAAGTCGCGAAGAAAACGAAGAACGTCCGACTCCGTGCCCACCTATTCGACTCCACTGTTCTTCCTGCCCTAACCTACGCCTCAGAGACCTGGGCTATACGAAAGCAGGATGAACATGCGATCAGGGCGCGCAGCGTGGAATCGAGAGGACGATGCTCGGAGTGACACGACTCACGCAAGTGAGAGAAGGCCTCCGGAGTTCCGAGCTTCGCCGACGTTCGAAGATCAGAGACGCTGTCGCATGGGCCAAGTCGTCGAAAATTAGGTGGGCCGGCCACGTAATGCGATTCGCAGACACCCGCTGGACGAGAGCCGTCACAGACTGGATTCCGCGGGACGTCAAAAGAACACCAGGACGCCCACCAACGCGTTGGTCGGACTTCTTCGTGAAAGCCCTGAACGACCGCTATGACGCTCTTCGTGTCCCTCGAGCGAGGAGGATCCATTGGAGCACTCTGGCACGCGACAGGGACGAATGGAGACGCTGCTGGCGCCCGCTCGAGCAAGCCGATGATCAACGGGACGACAGGTGATACAGGTGATGACAAATACAGTACCCTCGCTAAATATCCGCCAAAAAGCGGCCGGCAGCGGATTATCCGCCGTTTCCGCCGCTTTGCCATAACTCCCCTCAAAGTCGATAGTATCCGACGAAGTGTACATTGTTGGAATCAGAATTACATGATCCCAATGGCATAAAAAGTTTGGCAGGATTTTAGAATTTTTGGGTCCGAGATGACCTAGATTGAGCGAGCCCGTAATTGTCTTGACCTGACCGACATTCGCTCCTGAGTCCGCCTAATTACGATCCTGACAGGGATGGACCTGCCCAGCAGAATTCTTTAATTTTTAAACCCTCTCGAAAGTGTTTTTCATGCCAATTTTAGGTTTCGCCCCATCGTGTCCATCTGTTTAACATCAATTGTGCATAGATTGGCTCCATTTTGTGTTCCACTCCATGCATTCTCAACTGTCGGTTTTTTCAATATCGGCAAGAATCTACAGTTCCCTCCCGTTATAACGCGTATGTAGGGACCGAAGAAATTTCGCATTATAACGGGAGTCGCGTCCTAACCGGAGCTGATCTTTTCCGACCCTTTTAGGTGTAAGATTTATTTAGACTAGCATACAATTGTTAAATATGGCTATAGTAATGAAATATGTGACCATGAAGGAAGTATGAAGGTGAAGGTAAAGAACATCTTCAGACTATTAATGACCTCCTGTCCTCAGAGATAGTCTCTGCTATTTATCTGCATAAGAATGACAGACTTGTGGGAGGAATAACGAATACCAGAGGTGAGTTAGAAGTGGTCAACAACAAAACTGTGTAACCTGATGTTACATGATCTTTTGCCGCCATCAAAACTCTCGCGCCAAGCGGTACATGGACCCGCACTCTACCTTCCAATCAGGATGCTGGCCCACTACGCTATCAGCGCTGTAAATCGCGTTCCGCAACCGCCGTATCCTTGTTGCAGCGACCTTTTAGCACTCTTCCACGATATCGGGATGCTGTTTGTGATCCAACAGTGCTAGTCCTGTAATCCTGCCCGGAAAGCAGAGGGTGCAGGTACAAATCATGCATACCGCGAGAGTTCTGATCGCAACATAACATCATGTGGCAGCATATAGCCTCTACATCAGCTGCTCTAGGTTTAGGACAAATGCGTAGGATCTTGTTTTGAATAATCTGAGTTTTAACCCACACCTTCTGTCCTTTCGGATAGGAAACCCCCAATTTACGGCAACTATAAATCTACACGTAACTGTTCTGCTAATATAGTGACGCCACGCTGAAAAAATCCAACATTTTTGGATGATATAAAATATTCAGAGAAACATAATTTCATTGTCGGGTGAGAATATTAATATAGAGACTAAATATACAAAATATTGGTGGACTACCCTTCACAGACTTCAACTACCACCAAGGCTAGTTTCGAACCGCTTGTATTACATCCACAAAAAATCGGCCACCAAAATCAAGCAGGTAATGCTGTAGTTGTGTTTTAACACAACTGTTAGCATTCCCTGTTTATTTTCATTACCATCAGTTTGTCTGGCTTCTTCTTTTTTTGTGTTAGTAAAACTTTTCATAAGGTGATCTCTCTTACACGAAGGAACACTACAGGCTATTTGAGAATACTAGAGACCTTTCATATGAAAGGAAATGTTGTATGTAAGCCCAATTTCACGTGAAGATTATTCTAAAGATACGTAGATTTTAAGTAAAGGTGCTGTAAATGCAGTTTCATCTTTTTGTATCGTGTATTGCTGACACCGGTTTCCCAACCTGTAGGCGGAACGGAAAACGCACATCATATACTGTAAGAGAGATGTCCTTGACAATTCGAATGCTGGTCGATCCCCCGTAACAGGAAAGCTTGCACTAGCCCTTGACGTCCTGCTTGTCGGCACGAGCTAAGATTTGAGGGAAAAGTCAAAAAAGAGACGATCGTTATGGGTTATGGGATCTTCGTAGGCCTTCGAAAAAGACCAGGAGTTGTTAAAATTTTCCGCGATAATATGCAGAACTAGAGTGCATTTCAAGAAGTAGCAATACAGTCTTCTATCTGCTTAACATTTTACAGAATTGAAACACTAGTTGGTCTGTTTATTATAGGCACGTTTTATTGTTCAGCAAAATGCGGTTACTCGTTAATCGTTCATTCGAACAATTTATTTGACTATTCAAATATTCGGATAAATGAAAAATTGGACCTTATTCGATTTTCGATCATACGAAAATTTGCGACGTCGAATAAATTCGATCGTTCTTTCGTTCGAAAAATTTTGCCATCGAATAGATTCGCTCGAGCATTCGTTCGAAAATTCTTGACATCGAATTTATTCGTTCATTCATTCATTCGAAAATTCTTGACATCGAATTTATTCGTTCATTCATTCGTCCGGTAAAATTTCTGAAAAGACAACTACACACTCTATCGGAGTGAAAACGAACGCGTAAAAGACTGTTTTCGGTAAACTGCGTCTGGTCGAGATACCTTGGCCTCTACTTCACTAGGAGGCGGCCAGCTTATGTCTATTCAGGGCGTCAACCTACCCAAACACAGGCACTGCGAACCCGCCATCACTGGAAGAAGGGAATGCTTGAACCGCTCAAGACAAGTATATAGAGATGACAGCCACTTCGGGATGACTTTGACGGACACAAGCCGGGAACACCGCCGCCGTTGTGAAACATTACGCCACTGCATGAAGTAGTTGAGAGATATCATTTCGAAGGCCCACAAGGTAGATATCACTTGCTATGTTTCAGCAAGAGACATTTAGGAGCCGAACATGGAAACGCATGCCCAAAAAGCGGAAAGTTCGAATTCGGCTGCCACAAACGTACTCATCTCATTCTGCATGATTTCCTTAGCCCTCGCTATTCGCTTCCGATCAGCTGTCTCCGGGAAGACCAGATGACAGGCGCTGGTGAACTCATCACCGGCCCAGGAAATCACGCCGTTCAATATGTACTCGCAGTAGAACGTCTGCGCAACCTAGAAGTAGTAACGATATATGCACCCGCAGCAGTTTCTAACGTTAAAATTCAAGGTTTAAAGCTGATCAAAATTCTAGCTATTATCTCTTCAAAAATCAGCATTGAACGACGTAAAACCTCGCCATGTTCTTTCCCATTTGTGCGACTACAAAAAGTATTAGGTTATTACAGAAGTTCTCGCCATTTTCAAGACACCACATTTTTTTAGTTTTGTAAAAAAGTGAACATGTGAAGAAACGAAGTAACCGCCATCATGTCCTATCACTCTTCTCCACCTTTCAGACAGACTCCTGATCCCGTCAGCGTGGAACTTTTCTAGCTTTTATGCGGGAAAGCCAGCCAACCAGCGTTCCACGTCGTCCTCGTCGTCGAACGTTTTTCCTTGCATGGCATTTTAAAGAGACAGTAAAAGGTGATAGTCTTTTGGTGCAGTATCTGGGTTGTACGGTGGTTGAGGCAGCGCTTCCCATCCAAGATCGAGAAGCTTTTGGCGAGTAATTCTTGCAATGTGTGGTTGAGCACTGTCGTGCAAGAATCGCATTGTGCCGTGATTCAGACGCTCTTCTGCGATCCTGGCGGGCAGTCTATCCAGCTGCTTACAGTATAAGTCCGCTGTTAGAGTTTCGTTACTGGCCAGCAGCTCGTAGTAGATGAGACCTTTGTAATCCCACCATACAGAAAGAGAAAGCATGATCTTCGACGGGGGAGGGCTCTCATTTGGCTGTGGCTCAGGCTACTCATCCTTGTCAACCCAGTGCCTGCTCCTCTTGATGTTGACGTACAGGCACCACTTCTCATCTCCTGTGATGATGGACGTCAGCCAACTATCTGTGCGCTTGTACGAGAGCAAATGAGTGGCCACCTCAACGCGTCGCTGGCGGCCGCGCTCGGTGAGGTCGTGGGGAACCCACTGTGCCAACTTGTGCACCTTACCCAGTCGATGTAGGTGCCTGGCGATAGTGGCATAGTGCACACCCAAGTTCTGCAGAAGTTCACGAGTAGGGTCTCCACCAGCTGTAGCAATCGGTCGTTGTCGGCATCGAATTCACGTCCTGATCTGAACGAACCTTGAAGGTTAAACTCACCTTTGCGAAAACGTGTGAACCATTCTCGTGCAGTGCGATCGTTCACTCTGTCCTCCGCAATTACATATTGATGCGACGACAGAAAGCGGCTACTGACTCACCAAATTTGAAGTCATACAATAACAGACCTCAAATGTACTCATTTGAAAGCTCCATTTTTCCAGGAGTTACGCGAGAGTGAGTAGCTAGCAATAACAATAAACTTATACATGCCTGATCTCTCTACGTGAGGAAAAGGTAGGTTGCTATAAGGTAGCGTTAGTGAGAAACAAGCACATTCAAAAAATGGCGGGAATTTTCGCAACAATCTAATACAATACCAGAAAAGTTCTCCTGCGATTTTCTGTGGTCAAAACGAGATCACTAACCATTTAGAAAAGGTAACCGAACGATCAGCACTACTAGAGATTGACTAGAAGATACTTGCCTTCTTCGAGCTCTTTTTCTCGATTTCGTTGTTAACGTGATTCTGTAGGTCATGGTTCGCCACCCCAAATCCCAACATTCGAAACAGGTAGAAGCTGAAGAGGAATGCATTATACCTGTGGAGAAATCGGTGGAAACGAGTGCCACCAACCGATACATCTTCATCAAGTCGTCGTTACCCCACTCCTTCCACTTCGGCTCCTCGCTGGCAGCGATCAGCTTCTTCCCGCACGTGTCTGTGTATCCTCGACCAGTCATGTCCACCAGGTACTGCAATTCATCACAATTGTTTCGACTGCTTCAGCGATGAATGAACTGTAGCCCATAGTTTACGTTATTTCGCACAAAGGTGCGAAAAGTTTCCGCCTGGACAACAGTCTTTCCCTTACCACCGCTTCGCGCCGCTCTGTGACTGAACAGCTCACATAACATATTTGAGCTATCCGGAAAGTGTTGTTCGTTTTGGAAGTAGTTCGAGCGTTGATCGGTCATGAGATTGTATCACTAGGTACGCTGGTCAGAATGGCCTGCTATGTGAACATCTACGGATCAACAGCTTCTGTTCAGTGCTAAAAATCTGTCTATTCGAAACGAGAATTCGTATAAATTATTCAGGAAATCAATAGAATTAGTTATAAATCTATCTATAAAATTTTTTGCGGCTAATTCACGCGTAGATTGCGGAATGTCGCCTTCCACTACAGCTTTCAATTCATCGTTATCCACCTTGGACACAGTTCTCCCACGTGGCTTATTTTCAAGAATAAAATCGCCAGATGAATGCTTCTCGAACCATCGACGTACTGCGCGTTCGCTATGTTCATCCTCGCCGAAAACCTCATTGATGTTCCGGACACCTTTCTCTCAAGGCGGAACTCATTCGAAAACAGCACAAATTTACTACTTCCATGGTTTCGAAAAACTGTTCTAAAAAAGACATTTGGGAAGACTGTTACAAAGCAAAACAAGTGATCAATAGTGTGAGAATGTTCCTTTGGAACAGAGAAAAATCGAGAACGGTAGAAGCGCTTTTAGCCGAAATATCAACCCTGAAGATTAACAGTGACAAAATCGGCGATTGAATCGAACAATGTTCGAAAAACATCGAAAGTCGGCTGCCAAAACCCTCGAAACGAAAACACAGATTCGAATTTGAATATGGCAGAATAATCCGGTGAAATGCTCATTTTCATTTAGAAGCGAAATCAATAGAACCCTCGAAACGAAATTATGTATTCGAATTCCCATCTGGCCGAATCAGCCTGCACTCGCAGGGCGCACCGACTCGATCGATGATATCGAGAGGCTGAACGTGTGAAATGCCGTCGAGCGCGTTCAAACGGTCCGTTCCTGTCAATTACCGTAGGCCCAGAAGTGGGGCGAGTTTGAACGCTGTTTTTTCGGGGAACAGAGACGACCCATACTCTGGCGGCCAACTCTTGGTTTTGTTCGAACATTGTTCCATTTCGAACAATATTCGAACAATGCTCTTTCGCGATCTTCGATTTCGAACAATGTTCGAACAGTGTCTTCCAAGATCAGATTTCGAACAATGTTCGAACAATGGTTTTTCGCGAAAGTCGATTTCGAATAATGTTCGAATAATGGTTTTTCGCGAAAGCCAATTTCGAATAATATTCGAATAATGAGTTTTCGCGAAAGTCGATTTCGAACAATGTTCGAATAATGGTTTTTCGCAAAAGTCAATTTCGAATAATGTTCGAATAATGAGTTTTCGCGAAAGTCGATTTCGAACAATGTTCGAATAATGGTTTTTCGCAAAAGCCAATTTCGAATAATGTTCGAATAATGAGTTTTCGCGAAAGTCGATTTCGAACAATGTTCGAATTATGAGTTTTCGCGAAAGTCGATTTCGAACAATGTTCGAATAATGGTTTTTCGCAAAAGTCAATTTCGAATAATGTTCGAATAATGAGTTTTCGCGAAAGTCGATTTCGAACAATGTTCGAATAATGGTTTTTCGCGAAAGTCGATTTCGAATAATGTTCGAATAATGGTTTTTCGCGGAAGTCTATTTCGAATAATGTTCGAATAATGGTTTTTCGCGAAAGTCGATTTCGCACAATGTTCGAACAATGGTTTTTCGCGAAAGTCGATTTCGAATAATGTTCGAATAATGGTTTTTCGCGAAAGCCAATTTCGAATAATATTCGAATAATGAGTTTTCGCGAAAGTCGATTTCGAACAATGTTCGAATAATGGTTTTTCGCAAAAGTCAATTTCGAATAATGTTCGAATAATGAGTTTTCGCGAAAGTCGATTTCGAACAATGTTCGAATAATGGTTTTTCGCAAAAGCCAATTTCGAATAATGTTCGAATAATGAGTTTTCGCGAAAGTCGATTTCGAACAATGTTCGAATAATGGTTTTTCGCGAAAGTCGATTTCGAATAATGTTCGAATAATGGTTTTTCGCGGAAGTCTATTTCGAATAATGTTCGAATAATGGTTTTTCGCGAAAGTCGATTTCGCACAATGTTCGAACAATGGTTTTTCGCGAAAGTCGATTTCGAATAATGTTCGAATAATGGTTTTTCGCGAAAGCCAATTTCGAATAATATTCGAATAATGAGTTTTCGCGAAAGTCGATTTCGAACAATGTTCGAATAATGGTTTTTCGCAAAAGTCAATTTCGAATAATGTTCGAATAATGAGTTTTCGCGAAAGTCGATTTCGAACAATGTTCGAATAATGGTTTTTCGCAAAAGCCAATTTCGAATAATGTTCGAATAATGAGTTTTCGCGAAAGTCGATTTCGAACAATGTTCGAATTATGAGTTTTCGCGAAAGTCGATTTCGAATAATGTTCGAATAATGAGTTTTCGCGAAAGTCGATTTCGAACAATGTTCGAATAATGGTTTTTCGCGAAAGTCGATTTCGAATAATGATCGAATAATGGTTTTTCGCGGAAGTCTATTTCGAACAATGTTCGAATAATGGTTTTTCGCGAAAGTCGATTTCGAATAATGATCGAATAATGGTTTTTCGCGGAAGTCTATTTCGAACAATGTTCGAATAATGGTTTTTCGCAAAAGTCAATTTCGAATAATATTCGAATAATGAGTTTTCGCGAAAGTCGATTTCGAACAATTTCGAACAATGGTTTTTCGCGAAAGTCGATTTCGAATAATGTTCGAATAATGGTTTTTCGCGAAAGCCAATTTCGAATAATATTCGAATAATGAGTTTTTCGCGAAAGCCAATTTCGAACAATGTTCGAACAATGGTTTTTCGCGAAAGTCGATTTCGAATAATGTTCGAATAATGGTTTTTCGCGAAAGCCAATTTCGAATAATATTCGAATAATGGTTTTTCGCGAAAGCCAATTTCGAATAATATTCGAATAATGAGTTTTCGCGAAAGTCGATTTCGAACAATGTTCGAATAATGGTTTTTCGCAAAAGTCAATTTCGAATAATGTTCGAATAATGAGTTTTCGCAAAAGTCAATTTCGAATAATGTTCGAATAATGAGTTTTCGCGAAAGTCGATTTCGAACAATGTTCGAATAATGGTTTTTCGCGAAAGTCGATTTCGAATAATGTTCGAATAATGGTTTTTCGCGGAAGTCTATTTCGAATAATGTTCGAATAATGGTTTTTCGCGAAAGTCGATTTCGCACAATGTTCGAACAATGGTTTTTCGCGAAAGTCGATTTCGAATAATGTTCGAATAATGGTTTTTCGCGAAAGCCAATTTCGAATAATATTCGAATAATGAGTTTTCGCGAAAGTCGATTTCGAACAATGTTCGAATAATGGTTTTTCGCAAAAGTCAATTTCGAATAATGTTCGAATAATGAGTTTTCGCGAAAGTCGATTTCGAACAATGTTCGAATAATGGTTTTTCGCAAAAGCCAATTTCGAATAATGTTCGAATAATGAGTTTTCGCGAAAGTCGATTTCGAACAATGTTCGAATTATGAGTTTTCGCGAAAGTCGATTTCGAATAATGTTCGAATAATGAGTTTTCGCGAAAGTCGATTTCGAACAATGTTCGAATAATGGTTTTTCGCGAAAGTCGATTTCGAATAATGATCGAATAATGGTTTTTCGCGGAAGTCTATTTCGAACAATGTTCGAATAATGGTTTTTCGCGAAAGTCGATTTCGAATAATGATCGAATAATGGTTTTTCGCGGAAGTCTATTTCGAACAATGTTCGAATAATGGTTTTTCGCAAAAGTCAATTTCGAATAATATTCGAATAATGAGTTTTCGCGAAAGTCGATTTCGAACAATTTCGAACAATGGTTTTTCGCGAAAGTCGATTTCGAATAATGTTCGAATAATGGTTTTTCGCGAAAGCCAATTTCGAATAATATTCGAATAATGAGTTTTTCGCGAAAGCCAATTTCGAACAATGTTCGAACAATGGTTTTTCGCGAAAGTCGATTTCGAATAATGTTCGAATAATGGTTTTTCGCGAAAGCCAATTTCGAATAATATTCGAATAATGGTTTTTCGCGAAAGCCAATTTCGAATAATATTCGAATAATGAGTTTTCGCGAAAGTCGATTTCGAACAATGTTCGAATAATGGTTTTTCGCAAAAGTCAATTTCGAATAATGTTCGAATAATGAGTTTTCGCGAAAGTCGATTTCGAACAATGTTCGAATAATGGTTTTTCGCAAAAGCCAATTTCGAATAATGTTCGAATAATGAGTTTTCGCGAAAGTCGATTTCGAACAATGTTCGAATAATGGTTTTTCGCGAAAGTCGATTTCGAATAATATTCGAATAATGAGTTTTCGCGAAAGTCGATTTCGAACAATGTTCGAATAATGGTTTTTCGCAAAAGTCAATTTCGAATAATGTTCGAATAATGAGTTTTCGCGAAAGTCGATTTCGAACAATGTTCGAATAATGGTTTTTCGCGAAAGCCAATTTCGAATAATATTCGAATAATGGTTTTTCGCAAAAGTCAATTTCGAATAATGTTCGAATAATGAGTTTTCGCGAAAGTCGATTTCGAACAATGTTCGAATAATGAGTTTTCGCGAAAGTCGATTTCGAATAATGATCGAATAATGGTTTTTCGCGGAAGTCTATTTCGAACAATGTTCGAATAATGGTTTTTCGCGAAAGTCGATTTCGAATAATGATCGAATAATGGTTTTTCGCGGAAGTCTATTTCGAACAATGTTCGAATAATGGTTTTTCGCGAAAGTCGATTTCGAATAATATTCGAATAATGAGTTTTCGCGAAAGTCGATTTCGAACAATGTTCGAATAATGGTTTTTCGCAAAAGTCAATTTCGAATAATGTTCGAATAATGAGTTTTCGCGAAAGTCGATTTCGAATAATGTTCGAATAATGGTTTTTCGCGAAAGCCAATTTCGAATAATATTCGAATAATGAGTTTTTCGCGAAAGCCAATTTCGAACAATGTTCGAACAATGGTTTTTCGCGAAAGTCGATTTCGAATAATGTTCGAATAATGGTTTTTCGCGAAAGCCAATTTCGAATAATATTCGAATAATGGTTTTTCGCGAAAGCCAATTTCGAATAATATTCGAATAATGAGTTTTCGCGAAAGTCTATTTCGAACAATGTTCGAATAATGGTTTTTCGCGAAAGTCGATTTCGAATAATGTTCGAATAATGGTTTTTCGCGAAAGCCAATTTCGAATAATATTCGAATAATGGTTTTTCGCGAAAGCCAATTTCGAATAATATTCGAATAATGAGTTTTCGCGAAAGTCGATTTCGAACAATGTTCGAATAATGGTTTTTCGCAAAAGTCAATTTCGAATAATGTTCGAATAATGAGTTTTCGCGAAAGTCGATTTCGAACAATGTTCGAATAATGGTTTTTCGCAAAAGCCAATTTCGAATAATGTTCGAATAATGAGTTTTCGCGAAAGTCGATTTCGAACAATGTTCGAATTATGAGTTTTCGCGAAAGTCGATTTCGAACAATGTTCGAATAATGAGTTTTCGCGAAAGTCGATTTCGAACAATGTTCGAATAATGGTTTTTCGCAAAAGTCAATTTCGAATAATGTTCGAATAATGAGTTTTCGCGAAAGTCGATTTCGAACAATGTTCGAATAATGGTTTTTCGCGAAAGTCGATTTCGAATAATGATCGAATAATGGTTTTTCGCGGAAGTCTATTTCGAACAATGTTCGAATAATGGTTTTTCGCGAAAGTCGATTTCGAATAATGATCGAATAATGGTTTTTCGCGGAAGTCTATTTCGAATAATGTTCGAATAATGAGTTTTCGCGAAAGTCGATTTCGAACAATGTTCGAATAATGGTTTTTCGCGAAAGTCGATTTCGAATAATGTTCGAATAATGGTTTTTCGCGGAAGTCTATTTCGAGTAATGTTCGAATAATGGTTTTTCGCGAAAGTCGATTTCGCACAATGTTCGAACAATGGTTTTTCGCGAAAGTCGATTTCGAATAATGTTCGAATAATGGTTTTTCGCGAAAGCCAATTTCGAATAATATTCGAATAATGAGTTTTCGCGAAAGTCGATTTCGAACAATGTTCGAATAATGGTTTTTCGCAAAAGTCAATTTCGAATAATGTTCGAATAATGAGTTTTCGCGAAAGTCGATTTCGAACAATGATCGAATAATGGTTTTTCGCAAAAGCCAATTTCGAATAATGTTCGAATAATGAGTTTTCGCGAAAGTCGATTTCGAACAATGTTCGAATTATGAGTTTTCGCGAAAGTCGATTTCGAACAATGTTCGAATAATGAGTTTTCGCGAAAGTCGATTTCGAACAATGTTCGAATAATGGTTTTTCGCAAAAGTCAATTTCGAATAATGATCGAATAATGGTTTTTCGCGGAAGTCTATTTCGAACAATGTTCGAATAATGGTTTTTCGCGAAAGTCGATTTCGAATAATGATCGAATAATGGTTTTTCGCGGAAGTCTATTTCGAATAATGTTCGAATAATGGTTTTTCGCGGAAGTCTATTTCGAATAATGTTCGAATAATGGTTTTTCGCGAAAGTCGATTTCGCACAATGTTCGAACAATGGTTTTTCGCGAAAGTCGATTTCGAATAATGTTCGAATAATGGTTTTTCGCGAAAGCCAATTTCGAATAATATTCGAATAATGAGTTTTCGCGAAAGTCGATTTCGAACAATGTTCGAATAATGGTTTTTCGCAAAAGTCAATTTCGAATAATGTTCGAATAATGAGTTTTCGCGAAAGTCGATTTCGAACAATGTTCGAATAATGAGTTTTCGCGAAAGTCGATTTCGAACAATGTTCGAATTATGAGTTTTCGCGAAAGTCGATTTCGAACAATGTTCGAATAATGAGTTTTCGCGAAAGTCGATTTCGAACAATGTTCGAATAATGGTTTTTCGCAAAAGTCAATTTCGAATAATGATCGAATAATGGTTTTTCGCGGAAGTCTATTTCGAACAATGTTCGAATAATGGTTTTTCGCGAAAGTCGATTTCGAATAATGATCGAATAATGGTTTTTCGCGGAAGTCTATTTCGAACAATGTTCGAATAATGGTTTTTCGCGAAAGTCGATTTCGAATAATATTCGAATAATGAGTTTTCGCGAAAGTCGATTTCGAACAATGTTCGAATAATGGTTTTTCGCAAAAGTCAATTTCGAATAATGTTCGAATAATGAGTTTTCGCGAAAGTCGATTTCGAATAATGTTCGAATAATGGTTTTTCGCGAAAGCCAATTTCGAATAATATTCGAATAATGAGTTTTTCGCGAAAGCCAATTTCGAACAATGTTCGAACAATGGTTTTTCGCGAAAGTCGATTTCGAATAATGTTCGAATAATGGTTTTTCGCGAAAGCCAATTTCGAATAATATTCGAATAATGGTTTTTCGCGAAAGCCAATTTCGAATAATATTCGAATAATGAGTTTTCGCGAAAGTCTATTTCGAACAATGTTCGAATAATGGTTTTTCGCGAAAGTCGATTTCGAATAATGTTCGAATAATGGTTTTTCGCGAAAGCCAATTTCGAATAATATTCGAATAATGGTTTTTCGCGAAAGCCAATTTCGAATAATATTCGAATAATGAGTTTTCGCGAAAGTCGATTTCGAACAATGTTCGAATAATGGTTTTTCGCAAAAGTCAATTTCGAATAATGTTCGAATAATGAGTTTTCGCGAAAGTCGATTTCGAACAATGTTCGAATAATGGTTTTTCGCAAAAGCCAATTTCGAATAATGTTCGAATAATGAGTTTTCGCGAAAGTCGATTTCGAACAATGTTCGAATAATGGTTTTTCGCAAAAGCCAATTTCGAATAATGTTCGAATAATGGTTTTTCGCGAAAGCCAATTTCGAATAATATTCGAATAATGAGTTTTTCGCGAAAGCCAATTTCGAACAATGTTCGAACAATGGTTTTTCGCGAAAGTCGATTTCGAATAATGTTCGAATAATGGTTTTTCGCGAAAGCCAATTTCGAATAATATTCGAATAATGGTTTTTCGCGAAAGCCAATTTCGAATAATATTCGAATAATGAGTTTTCGCGAAAGTCTATTTCGAACAATGTTCGAATAATGGTTTTTCGCGAAAGTCGATTTCGAATAATGTTCGAATAATGGTTTTTCGCGAAAGCCAATTTCGAATAATATTCGAATAATGGTTTTTCGCGAAAGCCAATTTCGAATAATATTCGAATAATGAGTTTTCGCGAAAGTCGATTTCGAACAATGTTCGAATAATGGTTTTTCGCAAAAGTCAATTTCGAATAATGTTCGAATAATGAGTTTTCGCGAAAGTCGATTTCGAACAATGTTCGAATAATGGTTTTTCGCAAAAGCCAATTTCGAATAATGTTCGAATAATGAGTTTTCGCGAAAGTCGATTTCGAACAATGTTCGAATAATGGTTTTTCGCGAAAGCCAATTTCGAATAATATTCGAATAATGGTTTTTCGCGAAAGCCAATTTCGAATAATATTCGAATAATGAGTTTTCGCGAAAGTCGATTTCGAACAATGTTCGAATAATGGTTTTTCGCAAAAGTCAATTTCGAATAATGTTCGAATAATGAGTTTTCGCGAAAGTCGATTTCGAACAATGTTCGAATAATGGTTTTTCGCAAAAGCCAATTTCGAATAATGTTCGAATAATGGTTTTTCGCGAAAGTCGATTTCGAATAATGTTCGAATAATGGTTTTTCGCGAAAGCCAATTTCGAATAATATTCGAATAATGGTTTTTCGCGAAAGCCAATTTCGAATAATATTCGAATAATGAGTTTTCGCGAAAGTCGATTTCGAACAATGTTCGAATAATGGTTTTTCGCAAAAGTCAATTTCGAATAATGTTCGAATAATGAGTTTTCGCGAAAGTCGATTTCGAACAATGTTCGAATAATGGTTTTTCGCAAAAGCCAATTTCGAATAATGTTCGAATAATGAGTTTTCGCGAAAGTCGATTTCGAACAATGTTCGAATAATGGTTTTTCGCAAAAGCCAATTTCGAATAATGTTCGAATAATGGTTTTTCGCGAAAGCCAATTTCGAATAATATTCGAATAATGAGTTTTTCGCGAAAGCCAATTTCGAACAATGTTCGAACAATGGTTTTTCGCGAAAGTCGATTTCGAATAATGTTCGAATAATGGTTTTTCGCGAAAGCCAATTTCGAATAATATTCGAATAATGGTTTTTCGCGAAAGCCAATTTCGAATAATATTCGAATAATGAGTTTTCGCGAAAGTCTATTTCGAACAATGTTCGAATAATGGTTTTTCGCGAAAGTCGATTTCGAATAATGTTCGAATAATGGTTTTTCGCGAAAGCCAATTTCGAATAATATTCGAATAATGGTTTTTCGCGAAAGCCAATTTCGAATAATATTCGAATAATGAGTTTTCGCGAAAGTCGATTTCGAACAATGTTCGAATAATGGTTTTTCGCAAAAGTCAATTTCGAATAATGTTCGAATAATGAGTTTTCGCGAAAGTCGATTTCGAACAATGTTCGAATAATGGTTTTTCGCAAAAGCCAATTTCGAATAATGTTCGAATAATGAGTTTTCGCGAAAGTCGATTTCGAACAATGTTCGAATAATGGTTTTTCGCAAAAGCCAATTTCGAATAATGTTCGAATAATGAGTTTTCGCGAAAGTCGATTTCGAACAATGTTCGAATTATGAGTTTTCGCGAAAGTCGATTTCGAACAATGTTCGAATAATGAGTTTTCGCGAAAGTCGATTTCGAACAATGTTCGAATAATGGTTTTTCGCAAAAGTCAATTTCGAATAATGTTCGAATAATGAGTTTTCGCGAAAGTCGATTTCGAACAATGTTCGAATAATGGTTTTTCGCGAAAGTCGATTTCGAATAATGATCGAATAATGGTTTTTCGCGGAAGTCTATTTCGAACAATGTTCGAATAATGGTTTTTCGCGAAAGTCGATTTCGAATAATGATCGAATAATGGTTTTTCGCGGAAGTCTATTTCGAATAATGTTCGAATAATGAGTTTTCGCGAAAGTCGATTTCGAACAATGTTCGAATAATGGTTTTTCGCGAAAGTCGATTTCGAATAATGTTCGAATAATGGTTTTTCGCGGAAGTCTATTTCGAGTAATGTTCGAATAATGGTTTTTCGCGAAAGTCGATTTCGCACAATGTTCGAACAATGGTTTTTCGCGAAAGTCGATTTCGAATAATGTTCGAATAATGGTTTTTCGCGAAAGCCAATTTCGAATAATATTCGAATAATGAGTTTTCGCGAAAGTCGATTTCGAACAATGTTCGAATAATGAGTTTTCGCGAAAGTCGATTTCGAACAATGTTCGAATAATGGTTTTTCGCAAAAGTCAATTTCGAATAATGTTCGAATAATGAGTTTTCGCGAAAGTCGATTTCGAACAATGTTCGAATAATGGTTTTTCGCGAAAGTCGATTTCGAATAATGATCGAATAATGGTTTTTCGCGGAAGTCTATTTCGAACAATGTTCGAATAATGGTTTTTCGCGAAAGTCGATTTCGAATAATGATCGAATAATGGTTTTTCGCGGAAGTCTATTTCGAACAATGTTCGAATAATGGTTTTTCGCGAAAGTCGATTTCGAATAATATTCGAATTATGAGTTTTCGCGAAAGTCGATTTCGAACAATGTTCGAATAATGAGTTTTCGCGAAAGTCGATTTCGAACAATGTTCGAATAATGGTTTTTCGCAAAAGTCAATTTCGAATAATGATCGAATAATGGTTTTTCGCGGAAGTCTATTTCGAACAATGTTCGAATAATGGTTTTTCGCGAAAGTCGATTTCGAATAATGATCGAATAATGGTTTTTCGCGGAAGTCTATTTCGAATAATGTTCGAATAATGGTTTTTCGCGGAAGTCTATTTCGAATAATGTTCGAATAATGGTTTTTCGCGAAAGTCGATTTCGCACAATGTTCGAACAATGGTTTTTCGCGAAAGTCGATTTCGAATAATGTTCGAATAATGGTTTTTCGCGAAAGCCAATTTCGAATAATATTCGAATAATGAGTTTTCGCGAAAGTCGATTTCGAACAATGTTCGAATAATGGTTTTTCGCAAAAGTCAATTTCGAATAATGTTCGAATAATGAGTTTTCGCGAAAGTCGATTTCGAACAATGATCGAATAATGGTTTTTCGCAAAAGCCAATTTCGAATAATGTTCGAATAATGAGTTTTCGCGAAAGTCGATTTCGAACAATGTTCGAATTATGAGTTTTCGCGAAAGTCGATTTCGAACAATGTTCGAATAATGAGTTTTCGCGAAAGTCGATTTCGAACAATGTTCGAATAATGGTTTTTCGCAAAAGTCAATTTCGAATAATGTTCGAATAATGAGTTTTCGCGAAAGTCGATTTCGAACAATGTTCGAATAATGGTTTTTCGCGAAAGTCGATTTCGAATAATGATCGAATAATGGTTTTTCGCGGAAGTCTATTTCGAACAATGTTCGAATAATGGTTTTTCGCGAAAGTCGATTTCGAATAATGATCGAATAATGGTTTTTCGCGGAAGTCTATTTCGAACAATGTTCGAATAATGGTTTTTCGCGAAAGTCGATTTCGAATAATATTCGAATAATGAGTTTTCGCGAAAGTCGATTTCGAACAATGTTCGAATAATGGTTTTTCGCAAAAGTCAATTTCGAATAATGTTCGAATAATGAGTTTTCGCGAAAGTCGATTTCGAATAATGTTCGAATAATGGTTTTTCGCGAAAGCCAATTTCGAATAATATTCGAATAATGAGTTTTTCGCGAAAGCCAATTTCGAACAATGTTCGAACAATGGTTTTTCGCGAAAGTCGATTTCGAATAATGTTCGAATAATGGTTTTTCGCGAAAGCCAATTTCGAATAATATTCGAATAATGGTTTTTCGCGAAAGCCAATTTCGAATAATATTCGAATAATGAGTTTTCGCGAAAGTCTATTTCGAACAATGTTCGAATAATGGTTTTTCGCGAAAGTCGATTTCGAATAATGTTCGAATAATGGTTTTTCGCGAAAGCCAATTTCGAATAATATTCGAATAATGGTTTTTCGCGAAAGCCAATTTCGAATAATATTCGAATAATGAGTTTTCGCGAAAGTCGATTTCGAACAATGTTCGAATAATGGTTTTTCGCAAAAGTCAATTTCGAATAATGTTCGAATAATGAGTTTTCGCGAAAGTCGATTTCGAACAATGTTCGAATAATGGTTTTTCGCAAAAGCCAATTTCGAATAATGTTCGAATAATGAGTTTTCGCGAAAGTCGATTTCGAACAATGTTCGAATAATGGTTTTTCGCAAAAGCCAATTTCGAATAATGTTCGAATAATGAGTTTTCGCGAAAGTCGATTTCGAACAATGTTCGAATTATGAGTTTTCGCGAAAGTCGATTTCGAACAATGTTCGAATAATGAGTTTTCGCGAAAGTCGATTTCGAACAATGTTCGAATAATGGTTTTTCGCAAAAGTCAATTTCGAATAATGTTCGAATAATGAGTTTTCGCGAAAGTCGATTTCGAACAATGTTCGAATAATGGTTTTTCGCGAAAGTCGATTTCGAATAATGATCGAATAATGGTTTTTCGCGGAAGTCTATTTCGAACAATGTTCGAATAATGGTTTTTCGCGAAAGTCGATTTCGAATAATGATCGAATAATGGTTTTTCGCGGAAGTCTATTTCGAATAATGTTCGAATAATGAGTTTTCGCGAAAGTCGATTTCGAACAATGTTCGAATAATGGTTTTTCGCGAAAGTCGATTTCGAATAATGTTCGAATAATGGTTTTTCGCGGAAGTCTATTTCGAATAATGTTCGAATAATGGTTTTTCGCGAAAGTCGATTTCGCACAATGTTCGAACAATGGTTTTTCGCGAAAGTCGATTTCGAATAATGTTCGAATAATGGTTTTTCGCGAAAGCCAATTTCGAATAATATTCGAATAATGAGTTTTCGCGAAAGTCGATTTCGAACAATGTTCGAATAATGGTTTTTCGCAAAAGTCAATTTCGAATAATGTTCGAATAATGAGTTTTCGCGAAAGTCGATTTCGAACAATGATCGAATAATGGTTTTTCGCAAAAGCCAATTTCGAATAATGTTCGAATAATGAGTTTTCGCGAAAGTCGATTTCGAACAATGTTCGAATTATGAGTTTTCGCGAAAGTCGATTTCGAACAATGTTCGAATAATGAGTTTTCGCGAAAGTCGATTTCGAACAATGTTCGAATAATGGTTTTTCGCAAAAGTCAATTTCGAATAATGTTCGAATAATGAGTTTTCGCGAAAGTCGATTTCGAACAATGTTCGAATAATGGTTTTTCGCGAAAGTCGATTTCGAATAATGATCGAATAATGGTTTTTCGCGGAAGTCTATTTCGAACAATGTTCGAATAATGGTTTTTCGCGAAAGTCGATTTCGAATAATGATCGAATAATGGTTTTTCGCGGAAGTCTATTTCGAACAATGTTCGAATAATGGTTTTTCGCAAAAGTCAATTTCGAATAATATTCGAATAATGAGTTTTCGCGAAAGTCGATTTCGAACAATTTCGAACAATGGTTTTTCGCGAAAGTCGATTTCGAATAATGTTCGAATAATGGTTTTTCGCGAAAGCCAATTTCGAATAATATTCGAATAATGAGTTTTTCGCGAAAGCCAATTTCGAACAATGTTCGAACAATGGTTTTTCGCGAAAGTCGATTTCGAATAATGTTCGAATAATGGTTTTTCGCGAAAGCCAATTTCGAATAATATTCGAATAATGAGTTTTCGCGAAAGTCGATTTCGAACAATGTTCGAATAATGGTTTTTCGCAAAAGCCAATTTCGAATAATGTTCGAATTATGAGTTTTCGCGAAAGTCGATTTCGAACAATGTTCGAATAATGAGTTTTCGCGAAAGTCGATTTCGAACAATGTTCGAATAATGGTTTTTCGCGAAAGTCGATTTCGAACAATGTTCGAATAATGAGTTTTCGCGAAAGTCGATTTCGAACAATGTTCGAATAATGGTTTTTCGCAAAAGTCAATTTCGAATAATGTTCGAATAATGAGTTTTCGCGAAAGTCTATTTCGAACAATGTTCGAATAATGGTTTTTCGCGAAAGTCGATTTCGAATAATGTTCGAATAATGGTTTTTCGCGAAAGCCAATTTCGAATAATATTCGAATAATGAGTTTTTCGCGAAAGCCAATTTCGAACAATGTTCGAACAATGGTTTTTCGCGAAAGTCGATTTCGAATAATGTTCGAATAATGGTTTTTCGCGAAAGCCAATTTCGAATAATATTCGAATAATGAGTTTTCGCGAAAGTCGATTTCGAACAATGTTCGAATAATGGTTTTTCGCAAAAGCCAATTTCGAATAATGTTCGAATTATGAGTTTTCGCGAAAGTCGATTTCGAACAATGTTCGAATAATGAGTTTTCGCGAAAGTCGATTTCGAACAATGTTCGAATAATGGTTTTTCGCGAAAGTCGATTTCGAACAATGTTCGAATAATGAGTTTTCGCGAAAGTCGATTTCGAACAATGTTCGAATAATGGTTTTTCGCAAAAGTCAATTTCGAATAATGTTCGAATAATGAGTTTTCGCGAAAGTCTATTTCGAACAATGTTCGAATAATGGTTTTTCGCGAAAGTCGATTTCGAATAATGTTCGAATAATGGTTTTTCGCGGAAGTCTATTTCGAATAATGTTCGAATAATGGTTTTTCGCGAAAGTCGATTTCGAACAATGTTCGAATAATGGTTTTTTAGCGAAAGTTCATTTCGAACAATGTTCGAATTATGAGTTTTCGCGAAAGTCGATTTCGAACAATGTTCGAATAATGGTTTTTCGCGAAAGTCGATTTCGAATAATGATCTAATAATGGTTTTTCGCGGAAGTCTATTTCGAATAATGTTCGAATAATGGTTTTTCGTGAAAGTCGATTTCGAACAATGTTCGAATAATGGTTTTTCGCGAAAGTCGATTTCGAACAATGTTCGAATAATGGTTTTTCGCGAAAGTCGATTTCGAACAATGTTCGAATAATGGTTTTTCGCAAAAGCCAATTTCGAATAATGTTCGAATAATGAGTTTTCGCGAAAGTCGATTTCGAACAATGATCGAATAATGGTTTTTCGCAAAAGCCAATTTCGAATAATGTTCGAATAATGAGTTTTCGCGAAAGTCGATTTCGAACAATGTTCGAATTATGAGTTTTCGCGAAAGTCGATTTCGAACAATGTTCGAATAATGAGTTTTCGCGAAAGTCGATTTCGAACAATGTTCGAATAATGGTTTTTCGCAAAAGTCGATTTCGAACAATGATCGAATAATGGTTTTTCGCAAAAGCCAATTTCGAATAATGTTCGAATAATGAGTTTTCGCGAAAGTCGATTTCGAACAATGTTCGAATTATGAGTTTTCGCGAAAGTCTATTTCGAACAATGTTCGAATAATGGTTTTTCGCGAAAGTCGATTTCGAATAATGATCGAATAGTGGTTTTTCGCGGAAGTCTATTTCGAACAATGTTCGAATAATGGTTTTTCGCAAAAGTCAATTTCGAATAATATTCGAATAATGAGTTTTCGCGAAAGTCGATTTCGAACAATTTCGAACAATGGTTTTTCGCGAAAGTCGATTTCGAATAATGTTCGAATAATGGTTTTTCGCGAAAGCCAATTTCGAATAATATTCGAATAATGAGTTTTTCGCGAAAGCCAATTTCGAACAATGTTCGAACAATGGTTTTTCGCGAAAGTCGATTTCGAATAATGTTCGAATAATGGTTTTTCGCGAAAGCCAATTTCGAATAATATTCGAATAATGAGTTTTCGCGAAAGTCGATTTCGAACAATGTTCGAATAATGGTTTTTCGCAAAAGCCAATTTCGAATAATGTTCGAATTATGAGTTTTCGCGAAAGTCGATTTCGAACAATGTTCGAATAATGAGTTTTCGCGAAAGTCGATTTCGAACAATGTTCGAATAATGGTTTTTCGCGAAAGTCGATTTCGAACAATGTTCGAATAATGAGTTTTCGCGAAAGTCGATTTCGAACAATGTTCGAATAATGGTTTTTCGCAAAAGTCAATTTCGAATAATGTTCGAATAATGAGTTTTCGCGAAAGTCTATTTCGAACAATGTTCGAATAATGGTTTTTCGCGAAAGTCGATTTCGAATAATGTTCGAATAATGGTTTTTCGCGGAAGTCTATTTCGAATAATGTTCGAATAATGGTTTTTCGCGAAAGTCGATTTCGAACAATGTTCGAATAATGGTTTTTTCGCGAAAGTTCATTTCGAACAATGTTCGAATTATGAGTTTTCGCGAAAGTCGATTTCGAACAATGTTCGAATAATGGTTTTTCGCGAAAGTCGATTTCGAATAATGATCTAATAATGGTTTTTCGCGGAAGTCTATTTCGAATAATGTTCGAATAATGGTTTTTCGTGAAAGTCGATTTCGAACAATGTTCGAATAATGGTTTTTCGCGAAAGTCGATTTCGAACAATGTTCGAATAATGGTTTTTCGCGAAAGTCGATTTCGAACAATGTTCGAATAATGGTTTTTTCGCGAAAGTCCATTTCGAACAATGTTCGAATAATGGTTTTTCGCGGAAGTCTATTTCGAATAATGTTCGAATAATGGTTTTTCGCGAAAGTCTATTTCGAACAATGTTCGAATAATGGTTTTTCGCGAAAGTCGATTTCGAATAATGATCTAATAATGGTTTTTCGCGGAAGTCTATTTCGAATAATGTTCGAATAATGGTTTCTCGCGAAAGTCGATTTCGAACAATGTTCGAATAATGGTTTTTCGCGAAAGTCGATTTCGAACAATGTTCGAATAATGAGTTTTCGCGAAAGTCGATTTCGAACAATGTTCGAATAATGAGTTTTCGCGAAAGTCGATTTCGAACAATGTTCGAATAATGGTTTTTCGCGAAAGTCGATTTCGAATAATGATCTAATAATGGTTTTTCGCGAAAGTCTATTTCGAACAATGTTCGAATAATGGTTTTTCGCGGAAGTCTATTTCGAACAATGTTCGAATAATGGTTTTTCGCGAAAGTCTATTTCGAACAATGTTCGAATAATGGTTTTTCGCGAAAGTCGATTTCGAACAATGTTCGAATTATGAGTTTTCGCGAAAGTCTATTTCGAATAATGTTCGAATAATGGTTTCTCGCGAAAGTCGATTTCGAACAATGTTCGAATAATGAGTTTTCGCGAAAGTCGATTTCGAACAATGTTCGAATAATGAGTTTTCGCGAAAGTCGATTTCGAACAATGTTCGAATAATGGTTTTTCGCGAAAGTCTATTTCGAACAATGTTCGAATAATGGTTTTTCGCGAAAGTCGATTTCGAATAATGATCTAATAATGGTTTTTCGCGGAAGTCTATTTCGAATAATGTTCGAATAATGGTTTCTCGCGAAAGTCGATTTCGAACAATGTTCGAATAATGGTTTTTCGCGAAAGTCGATTTCGAACAATGTTCGAATTATGAGTTTTCGCGAAAGTCGATTTCGAACAATGTTCGAATAATGAGTTTTCGCGAAAGTCGATTTCGAACAATGTTCGAATAATGGTTTTTCGCGAAAGTCGATTTCGAATAATGATCTAATAATGGTTTTTCGCGAAAGTCTATTTCGAACAATGTTCGAATAATGGTTTTTCGCGAAAGTCGATTTCGAACAATGTTCGAATAATGGTTTTTCGCGAAAGTCGATTTCGAACAATGTTCGAATAATGGTTTTTTCGCGAAAGTCCATTTCGAACAATGTTCGAATAATGGTTTTTCGCGGAAGTCTATTTCGAATAATGTTCGAATAATGGTTTTTCGCGAAAGTCGATTTCGAACAATGTTCGAATAATGGTTTTTCGCGAAAGTCGATTTCGAATAATGATCTAATAATGGTTTTTCGCAGAAGTCTATTTCGAATAATGTTCGAATAATGGTTTTTCGCGAAAGTCGATTTCGAATAATGTTCGAATAATGGTTTTTCGCGGAAGTCTATTTCGAATAATGTTCGAATAATGGTTTTTCGCGAAAGTCGATTTCGAACAATGTTCGAATAATGGTTTTTTCGCGAAAGTTCATTTCGAACAATGTTCGAATTATGAGTTTTCGCGAAAGTCGATTTCGAACAATGTTCGAATAATGGTTTTTTCGCGAAAGTTCATTTCGAACAATGTTCGAATTATGAGTTTTCGCGAAAGTCGATTTCGAACAATGTTCGAATAATGGTTTTTCGCGAAAGTCGATTTCGAATAATGATCTAATAATGGTTTTTCGCGGAAGTCTATTTCGAATAATGTTCGAATAATGGTTTTTCGTGAAAGTCGATTTCGAACAATGTTCGAATAATGGTTTTTCGCGAAAGTCGATTTCGAACAATGTTCGAATAATGGTTTTTCGCGAAAGTCTATTTCGAACAATGTTCGAATAATGGTTTTTCGCGAAAGTCGATTTCGAACAATGTTCGAATAATGGTTTTTCGCGAAAGTCGATTTCGAACAATGTTCGAATAATGGTTTTTTCGCGAAAGTCCATTTCGAACAATGTTCGAATAATGGTTTTTCGCGGAAGTCTATTTCGAATAATGTTCGAATAATGGTTTTTCGCGAAAGTCGATTTCGAACAATGTTCGAATAATGGTTTTTCGCGAAAGTCGATTTCGAATAATGATCTAATAATGGTTTTTCGCGGAAGTCTATTTCGAATAATGTTCGAATAATGGTTTCTCGCGAAAGTCGATTTCGAACAATGTTCGAATAATGGTTTTTCGCGAAAGTCGATTTCGAACAATGTTCGAATAATGGTTTTTTCGCGAAAGTCGATTTCGAACAATGTTCGAATAATGGTTTTTCGCGAAAGCCAATTTCGAATAATGTTCGAATAATGAGTTTTCGCGAAAGTCGATTTCGAACAATGTTCGAATAATGGTTTTTCGCAAATGTCAATTTCGAATAATGTTCGAATTATGAGTTTTCGCGAAAGTCGATTTCGAATAATGTTCGAATTATGAGTTTTCGCGAAAGTCGATTTCGAACAATGTTCGAATAATGAGTTTTCGCGAAAGTCGATTTCGAACAATGTTCGAATAATGGTTTTTCGCAAAAGTCAATTTCGAATAATGTTCGAATAATGAGTTTTCGCGAAAGTCGATTTCGAACAATGTTCGAATGATGGTTTTTCGCGAAAGTCGATTTCGAATAATGTTCGAATAATGGTTTTTCGCGGAAGTCTATTTCGAATAATGTTCGAATAATGGTTTTTCGCGAAAGTCGATTTCGCACAATGTTCGAATAATGGTTTTTTCGCGAAAGTCCATTTCGAACAATGTTCGAATAATGGTTTTTCGCGGAAGTCTATTTCGAATAATGTTCGAATAATGGTTTTTCGCGAAAGTCGATTTCGAACAATGTTCGAATAATGGTTTTTCGGGAAAGTCGATTTCGAATAATGATCTAATAATGGTTTTTCGCGGAAGTCTATTTCGAATAATGTTCGAATAATGGTTTTTCGCGAAAGTCGATTTCGAACAATGTTCGAATAATGAGTTTTCGCGAAAGTCGATTTCGAACAATGTTCGAATAATGGTTTTTCGCAAAAGTCAATTTCGAATAATGTTCGAATAATGAGTTTTCGCGAAAGTCGATTTCGAACAATGTTCGAATAATGGTTTTTCGCGAAAGTCGATTTCGAATAATGTTCGAATAATGGTTTTTCGCGGAGGTCTATTTCGAATAATGTTCGAATAATGGTTTTTCGCGAAAGTCGATTTCGAACAATGTTCGAATAATGGTTTTTCGCGAAAGCCAATTTCGAATAATATTCGAATAATGAGTTTTCGCGAAAGTCGATTTCGAACAATGTTCGAATAATGGTTTTTCGCAAAAGTCAATTTCGAATAATGTTCGAATAATGAGTTTTCGCGAAAGTCGATTTCGAACAATGTTCGAATAATGGTTTTTCGCAAAAGCCAATTTCGAATAATGTTCGAATAATGAGTTTTCGCGAAAGTCGATTTCGAACAATGTTCGAATTATGAGTTTTCGCGAAAGTCGATTTCGAACAATGTTCGAATAATGGTTTCTCGCGAAAGTCGATTTCGAACAATGTTCGAATAATGGTTTTTCGCGAAAGTCGATTTCGAACAATGTTCGAATAATGGTTTTTCGCGAAAGCCAATTTCGAATAATATTCGAATAATGAGTTTTCGCGAAAGTCGATTTCGAACAATGTTCGAATAATGGTTTTTCGCAAAAGTCAATTTCGAATAATGTTCGAATAATGAGTTTTCGCGAAAGTCGATTTCGAACAATGTTCGAATAATGGTTTTTCGCAAAAGCCAATTTCGAATAATGTTCGAATAATGAGTTTTCGCGAAAGTCGATTTCGAACAATGTTCGAATTATGAGTTTTCGCGAAAGTCGATTTCGAACAATGTTCGAATAATGGTTTCTCGCGAAAGTCGATTTCGAACAATGTTCGAATAATGGTTTTTCGCGAAAGTCGATTTCGAACAATGTTCGAATAATGGTTTTTTCGCGAAAGTCGATTTCGAACAATGTTCGAATAATGGTTTTTCGCGAAAGCCAATTTCGAATAATGTTCGAATTATGAGTTTTCGCGAAAGTCGATTTCGAACAATGTTCGAATAATGGTTTTTCGCGAAAGTCGATTTCGAACAATGTTCGAATAATGGTTTTTCGCAAAAGTCAATTTCGAATAATGTTCGAATAATGAGTTTTCGCGAAAGTCTATTTCGAGCAATGTTCGAACAATGGTTTTTCGCGAAAGTCGATTTCGAATAATGTTCGAATAATGGTTTTTCGCGAAAGCCAATTTCGAATAATATTCGAATAATGAGTTTTCGCGAAAGTCGATTTCGAACAATGTTCGAATAATGGTTTTTCGCAAAAGCCAATTTCGAATAATGTTCGAATTATGAGTTTTCGCGAAAGTCGATTTCGAACAATGTTCGAATAATGAGTTTTCGCGAAAGTCGATTTCGAACAATGTTCGAATAATGGTTTTTCGCGAAAGTCGATTTCGAACAATGTTCGAATAATGAGTTTTCGCGAAAGTCGATTTCGAACAATGTTCGAATAATGGTTTTTCGCAAAAGTCAATTTCGAATAATGTTCGAATAATGAGTTTTCGCGAAAGTCTATTTCGAACAATGTTCGAATAATGGTTTTTCGCGAAAGTCGATTTCGAATAATGTTCGAATAATGGTTTTTCGCGGAAGTCTATTTCGAATAATGTTCGAATAATGGTTTTTCGCGAAAGTCGATTTCGAACAATGTTCGAATAATGGTTTTTTCGCGAAAGTTCATTTCGAACAATGTTCGAATTATGAGTTTTCGCGAAAGTCGATTTCGAACAATGTTCGAATAATGGTTTTTCGCGAAAGTCGATTTCGAATAATGATCTAATAATGGTTTTTCGCGGAAGTCTATTTCGAATAGTGTTCGAATAATGGTTTTTCGTGAAAGTCGATTTCGAACAATGTTCGAATAATGGTTTTTCGCGAAAGTCGATTTCGAACAATGTTCGAATAATGGTTTTTCGCGAAAGTCGATTTCGAACAATGTTCGAATAATGGTTTTTTCGCGAAAGTCCATTTCGAACAATGTTCGAATAATGGTTTTTCGCGGAAGTCTATTTCGAATAATGTTCGAATAATGGTTTTTCGCGAAAGTCGATTTCGAACAATGTTCGAATAATGGTTTTTCGCGAAAGTCGATTTCGAATAATGATCTAATAATGGTTTTTCGCGGAAGTCTATTTCGAATAATGTTCGAATAATGGTTTCTCGCGAAAGTCGATTTCGAACAATGTTCGAATAATGGTTTTTCGCGAAAGTCGATTTCGAACAATGTTCGAATAATGGTTTTTTCGCGAAAGTCGATTTCGAACAATGTTCGAATAATGGTTTTTCGCGAAAGCCAATTTCGAATAATGTTCGAATAATGAGTTTTCGCGAAAGTCGATTTCGAACAATGTTCGAATAATGGTTTTTCGCGAAAGTCGATTTCGAATAATGATCTAATAATGGTTTTTCGCGGAAGTCTATTTCGAATAATGTTCGAATAATGGTTTCTCGCGAAAGTCGATTTCGAACAATGTTCGAATAATGGTTTTTCGCGAAAGTCGATTTCGAACAATGTTCGAATAATGGTTTTTTCGCGAAAGTCGATTTCGAACAATGTTCGAATAATGGTTTTTCGCGAAAGCCAATTTCGAATAATGTTCGAATTATGAGTTTTCGCGAAAGTCGATTTCGAACAATGTTCGAATAATGGTTTTTCGCGAAAGTCGATTTCGAACAATGTTCGAATAATGGTTTTTCGCAAAAGTCAATTTCGAATAATGTTCGAATAATGAGTTTTCGCGAAAGTCTATTTCGAGCAATGTTCGAACAATGGTTTTTCGCGAAAGTCGATTTCGAATAATGTTCGAATAATGGTTTTTCGCGAAAGCCAATTTCGAATAATATTCGAATAATGAGTTTTCGCGAAAGTCGATTTCGAACAATGTTCGAATAATGGTTTTTCGCAAAAGCCAATTTCGAATAATGTTCGAATTATGAGTTTTCGCGAAAGTCGATTTCGAACAATGTTCGAATAATGGTTTTTTCGCGAAAGTTCATTTCGAACAATGTTCGAATTATGAGTTTTCGCGAAAGTCGATTTCGAACAATGTTCGAATAATGGTTTTTCGCGAAAGTCGATTTCGAACAATGTTCGAATAATGGTTTTTCGCGAAAGTCGATTTCGAACAATGTTCGAATAATGAGTTTTCGCGAAAGTCGATTTCGAACAATGTTCGAATAATGGTTTTTCGCAAAAGTCAATTTCGAATAATGTTCGAATAATGAGTTTTCGCGAAAGTCTATTTCGAACAATGTTCGAATAATGGTTTTTCGCGAAAGTCGATTTCGAATAATGTTCGAATAATGGTTTTTCGCGGAAGTCTATTTCGAATAATGTTCGAATAATGGTTTTTCGCGAAAGTCGATTTCGAACAATGTTCGAATAATGGTTTTTTCGCGAAAGTTCATTTCGAACAATGTTCGAATTATGAGTTTTCGCGAAAGTCGATTTCGAACAATGTTCGAATAATGGTTTTTCGCGAAAGTCGATTTCGAATAATGATCTAATAATGGTTTTTCGCGGAAGTCTATTTCGAATAATGTTCGAATAATGGTTTTTCGTGAAAGTCGATTTCGAACAATGTTCGAATAATGGTTTTTCGCGAAAGTCGATTTCGAACAATGTTCGAATAATGGTTTTTCGCGAAAGTCGATTTCGAACAATGTTCGAATAATGGTTTTTTCGCGAAAGTCCATTTCGAACAATGTTCGAATAATGGTTTTTCGCGGAAGTCTATTTCGAATAATGTTCGAATAATGGTTTTTCGCGAAAGTCGATTTCGAACAATGTTCGAATAATGGTTTTTCGCGAAAGTCGATTTCGAATAATGATCTAATAATGGTTTTTCGCGGAAGTCTATTTCGAATAATGTTCGAATAATGGTTTCTCGCGAAAGTCGATTTCGAACAATGTTCGAATAATGGTTTTTCGCGAAAGTCGATTTCGAACAATGTTCGAATAATGGTTTTTTCGCGAAAGTCGATTTCGAACAATGTTCGAATAATGGTTTTTCGCGAAAGCCAATTTCGAATAATGTTCGAATAATGAGTTTTCGCGAAAGTCGATTTCGAACAATGTTCGAATAATGGTTTTTCGCGAAAGTCGATTTCGAATAATGATCTAATAATGGTTTTTCGCGGAAGTCTATTTCGAATAATGTTCGAATAATGGTTTCTCGCGAAAGTCGATTTCGACCAATGTTCGAATAATGGTTTTTCGCGAAAGTCGATTTCGAACAATGTTCGAATAATGGTTTTTTCGCGAAAGTCGATTTCGAACAATGTTCGAATAATGGTTTTTCGCGAAAGCCAATTTCGAATAATGTTCGAATAATGAGTTTTCGCGAAAGTCGATTTCGAACAATGTTCGAATAATGGTTTTTCGCAAATGTCAATTTCGAATAATGTTCGAATTATGAGTTTTCGCGAAAGTCGATTTCGAATAATGTTCGAATTATGAGTTTTCGCGAAAGTCGATTTCGAACAATGTTCGAATAATGAGTTTTCGCGAAAGTCGATTTCGAACAATGTTCGAATAATGGTTTTTCGCAAAAGTCAATTTCGAATAATGTTCGAATAATGGTTTTTCGCGAAAGTCGATTTCGAACAATGTTCGAATAATGGTTTTTCGCGAAAGTCGATTTCGAATAATGATCTAATAATGGTTTTTCGCGGAAGTCTATTTCGAATAATGTTCGAATAATGGTTTCTCGCGAAAGTCGATTTCGAACAATGTTCGAATAATGGTTTTTTCGCGAAAGTTCATTTCGAACAATGTTCGAATTATGAGTTTTCGCGAAATCCCGATTTCGAACAATGTTCGAATAATGGTTTTTCGCGAAAGTCGATTTCGAATAATGATCTAATAATGGTTTTTCGCGAAAGTCGATTTCGAATAATGTTCGAATAATGGTTTTTCGTGAAAGTCGATTTCGAACAATGTTCGAATAATGGTTTTTCGCGAAAGTCGATTTCGAACAATGTTCGAATAATGGTTTTTCGCGAAAGTCGATTTCGAACAATGTTCGAATAATGGTTTTTTCGCGAAAGTTCATTTCGAACAATGTTCGAATTATGAGTTTTCGCGAAAGTCGATTTCGAATAATGTTCGAATAATGGTTTTTCGCAAAAGTCGATTTCGAACAATGTTCGAATAATGGTTTTTCGCGAAAGTCGATTTCGAATAATGTTCGAATAATGGTTTTTCGTGAAAGTCGATTTCGAACAATGTTCGAATAATGGTTTTTCGCGAAAGTCGATTTCGAACAATGTTCGAATAATGGTTTTTCGCGAAAGTCGATTTCGAACAATGTTCGAATAATGGTTTTTTCGCGAAAGTCCATTTCGAACAATGTTCGAATAATGGTTTTTCGCGGAAGTCTATTTCGAATAATGTTCGAATAATGGTTTTTCGCGAAAGTCGATTTCGAACAATGTTCGAATAATGGTTTTTCGCGAAAGTCGATTTCGAATAATGATCTAATAATGGTTTTTCGCGGAAGTCTATTTCGAATAATGTTCGAATAATGGTTTCTCGCGAAAGTCGATTTCGAACAATGTTCGAATAATGGTTTTTCGCGAAAGTCGATTTCGAACAATGTTCGAATAATGGTTTTTTCGCGAAAGTCGATTTCGAACAATGTCCGAATAATGGTTTTTCGCGAAAGCCAATTTCGAATAATGTTCGAATAATGAGTTTTCGCGAAAGTCGATTTCGAACAATGTTCGAATAATGGTTTTTCGCAAATGTCAATTTCGAATAATGTTCGAATAATGGTTTTTCGCGAAAGTCGATTTCGAACAATGTTCGAATAATGAGTTTTCGCGAAAGTCGATTTCGAACAATGTTCGAATAATGGTTTTTCGCAAAAGTCAATTTCGAATAATGTTCGAATAATGAGTTTTCGCGAAAGTCGATTTCGAACAATGTTCGAATAATGGTTTTTCGCGAAAGTCGATTTCGAATAATGGTTTTTCGCGGAGGTCTATTTCGAATAATGTTCGAATAATGGTTTTTCGCGAAAGTCGATTTCGAACAATGTTCGAATAATGGTTTTTCGCGAAAGCCAATTTCGAATAATATTCGAATAATGAGTTTTCGCGAAAGTCGATTTCGAACAATGTTCGAATAATGGTTTTTCGCAAAAGTCAATTTCGAATAATGTTCGAATAATGAGTTTTCGCGAAAGTCGATTTCGAACAATGTTCGAATAATGGTTTTTCGCAAAAGCCAATTTCGAATAATGTTCGAATAATGAGTTTTCGCGAAAGTCGATTTCGAACAATGTTCGAATAATGTTTTTTCGCGAAAGTCGATTTCGAATAATGATCGAATAATGGTTTTTCGCGGAAGTCTATTTCGAACAATGTTCGAATAATGGTTTTTCGCGGAAGTCTATTTCGAATAATGTTCGAATAATGGTTTTTCGCGAAAGTCGATTTCGAACAATGTTCGAATAATGGTTTTTCGCGAAAGTCTATTTCGAATAATGTTCGAATAATGGTTTCTCGCGAAAGTCGATTTCGAACAATGTTCGAATAATGGTTTTTCGCGAAAGTCGATTTCGAACAATGTTCGAATAATGGTTTTTCGCGAAAGTCAATTTCGAACAATGTTCGAATAATGGTTTTTTCGCGAAAGTCCATTTCGAACAATGTTCGAATAATGGTTTTTCGCGAAAGCCAATTTCGAATAATATTCGAATAATGGTTTTTCGCAAAAGCCAATTTCGAATAATGTTCGAATTATGAGTTTTCGCGAAAGTCGATTTCGAACAATGTTCGAATAATGAGTTTTCGCGAAAGTCGATTTCGAACAATGTTCGAATAATGGTTTTTCGCGAAAGTCAATTTCGAATAATGTTCGAATAATGAGTTTTCGCGAAAGTCGATTTCGAACAATGTTCGAATAATGGTTTTTCGCAAAAGCCAATTTCGAATAATGTTCGAATAATGAGTTTTCGCGAAAGTCGATTTCGAACAATGTTCGAATAATGTTTTTTCGCGAAAGTCGATTTCGAATAATGATCGAATAATGGTTTTTCGCGGAAGTCTATTTCGAATAATGTTCGAATAATGGTTTTTCGCGAAAGTCGATTTCGAACAATGTTCGAATAATGGTTTTTCGCGAAAGCCAATTTCGAATAATATTCGAATAATGGTTTTTCGCAAAAGCCAATTTCGAATAATGTTCGAATTATGAGTTTTCGCGAAAGTCGATTTCGAACAATGTTCGAATAATGGTTTTTCGCGAAAGTCAATTTCGAATAATGTTCGAATAATGAGTTTTCGCGAAAGTCGATTTCGAACAATGTTCGAATAATGGTTTTTCGCAAAAGCCAATTTCGAATAATGTTCGAATAATGAGTTTTCGCGAAAGTCGATTTCGAACAATGTTCGAATAATGTTTTTTCGCGAAAGTCGATTTCGAATAATGATCGAATAATGGTTTTTCGCGGAAGTCTATTTCGAATAATGTTCGAATAATGGTTTTTCGCGAAAGTCGATTTCGAACAATGTTCGAATAATGGTTTTTCGCGAAAGCCAATTTCGAATAATATTCGAATAATGTTTTTTCGCGAAAGTCGATTTCGAATAATGATCGAATAATGGTTTTTCGCGGAAGTCTATTTCGAACAATGTTCGAATAATGGTTTTTCGCGGAAGTCTATTTCGAATAATGTTCGAATAATGGTTTTTCGCGAAAGTCGATTTCGAACAATGTTCGAATAATGGTTTTTCGCGAAAGTCTATTTCGAATAATGTTCGAATAATGGTTTCTCGCGAAAGTCGATTTCGAACAATGTTCGAATAATGGTTTTTCGCGAAAGTCGATTTCGAACAATGTTCGAATAATGGTTTTTCGCGAAAGTCAATTTCGAACAATGTTCGAATAATGGTTTTTTCGCGAAAGTCCATTTCGAACAATGTTCGAATAATGGTTTTTCGCGAAAGCCAATTTCGAATAATATTCGAATAATGGTTTTTCGCAAAAGCCAATTTCGAATAATGTTCGAATTATGAGTTTTCGCGAAAGTCGATTTCGAACAATGTTCGAATAATGAGTTTTCGCGAAAGTCGATTTCGAACAATGTTCGAATAATGGTTTTTCGCGAAAGTCAATTTCGAATAATGTTCGAATAATGAGTTTTCGCGAAAGTCGATTTCGAACAATGTTCGAATAATGGTTTTTCGCAAAAGCCAATTTCGAATAATGTTCGAATAATGAGTTTTCGCGAAAGTCGATTTCGAACAATGTTCGAATAATGTTTTTTCGCGAAAGTCGATTTCGAATAATGATCGAATAATGGTTTTTCGCGGAAGTCTATTTCGAATAATGTTCGAATAATGGTTTTTCGCGAAAGTCGATTTCGAACAATGTTCGAATAATGGTTTTTCGCGAAAGCCAATTTCGAATAATATTCGAATAATGGTTTTTCGCAAAAGCCAATTTCGAATAATGTTCGAATTATGAGTTTTCGCGAAAGTCGATTTCGAACAATGTTCGAATAATGAGTTTTCGCGAAAGTCGATTTCGAACAATGTTCGAATAATGGTTTTTCGCGAAAGTCGATTTCGAACAATGTTCGAATAATGAGTTTTCGCGAAAGTCGATTTCGAACAATGTTCGAATTATGGTTTTTCGCAAAAGTCAATTTCGAACAATGTTCGAATAATGGTTTTTTCGCGAAAGTCCATTTCGAACAATGTTCGAATAATGGTTTTTCGCGGAAGTCTATTTCGAATAATGTTCGAATAATGGTTTTTCGCGAAAGTCGATTTCGAACAATGTTCGAATAATGGTTTTTCGCGAAAGTCTATTTCGAATAATGTTCGAATAATGGTTTCTCGCGAAAGTCGATTTCGAACAATGTTCGAATAATGGTTTTTCGCGAAAGTCGATTTCGAACAATGTTCGAATAATGGTTTTTCGCGAAAGTCGATTTCGAACAATGTTCGAATAATGGTTTTTTCGCGAAAGTCGATTTCGAACAATGTTCGAATAATGGTTTTTCGCGAAAGCCAATTTCGAATAATGTTCGAATAATGAGTTTTCGCGAAAGTCGATTTCGAATAATGTTCGAATTATGAGTTTTCGCGAAAGTCGATTTCGAACAATGTTCGAATAATGGTTTTTTCGCGAAAGTCCATTTCGAACAATGTTCGAATAATGGTTTTTCGCGGAAGTCTATTTCGAATAATGTTCGAATAATGGTTTTTCGCGAAAGTCGATTTCGAACAATGTTCGAATAATGGTTTTTCGCGAAAGTCGATTTCGAATAATGATCTAATAATGGTTTTTCGCGGAAGTCTATTTCGAATAATGTTCGAATAATGGTTTCTCGCGAAAGTCGATTTCGAACAATGTTCGAATAATGGTTTTTTCGCGAAAGTTCATTTCGAACAATGTTCGAATTATGAGTTTTCGCGAAAGTCGATTTCGAACAATGTTCGAATAATGGTTTTTCGCGAAAGTCGATTTCGAATAATGATCTAATAATGGTTTTTCGCGAAAGTCGATTTCGAACAATGTTCGAATAATGGTTTTTCGCGAAAGTCGATTTCGAACAATGTTCGAATAATGAGTTTTCGCGAAAGTCGATTTCGAACAATGTTCGAATAATGGTTTTTCGCAAAAGTCAATTTCGAACAATGTTCGAATAATGGTTTTTTCGCGAAAGTCCATTTCGAACAATGTTCGAATAATGGTTTTTCGCGGAAGTCTATTTCGAATAATGTTCGAATAATGGTTTTTCGCGAAAGTCGATTTCGAACAATGTTCGAATAATGGTTTTTCGCGAAAGTCTATTTCGAATAATGTTCGAATAATGGTTTTTCGCGGAAGTCTATTTCGAATAATGTTCGAATAATGGTTTTTCGCGAAAGTCGATTTCGAACAATGTTCGAATAATGGTTTTTCGCGAAAGTCGATTTCGAATAATGATCTAATAATGGTTTTTCGCGGAAGTCTATTTCGAATAATGTTCGAATAATGGTTTCTCGCGAAAGTCGATTTCGAACAATGTTCGAATAATGGTTTTTTCGCGAAAGTTCATTTCGAACAATGTTCGAATTATGAGTTTTCGCGAAAGTCGATTTCGAACAATGTTCGAATAATGGTTTTTCGCGAAAGTCGATTTCGAATAATGATCTAATAATGGTTTTTCGCGAAAGTCGATTTCGAATAATGTTCGAATAATGGTTTTTCGTGAAAGTCGATTTCGAACAATGTTCGAATAATGGTTTTTCGCGAAAGTCGATTTCGAACAATGTTCGAATAATGGTTTTTCGCGAAAGTCGATTTCGAACAATGTTCGAATAATGGTTTTTTCGCGAAAGTTCATTTCGAACAATGTTCGAATTATGAGTTTTCGCGAAAGTCGATTTCGAATAATGTTCGAATAATGGTTTTTCGCAAAAGTCGATTTCGAACAATGTTCGAATAATGGTTTTTCGCGAAAGTCGATTTCGAATAATGTTCGAATAATGGTTTTTCGTGAAAGTCGATTTCGAACAATGTTCGAATAATGGTTTTTCGCGAAAGTCGATTTCGAACAATGTTCGAATAATGGTTTTTCGCGAAAGTCGATTTCGAACAATGTTCGAATAATGGTTTTTTCGCGAAAGTCCATTTCGAACAATGTTCGAATAATGGTTTTTCGCGGAAGTCTATTTCGAATAATGTTCGAATAATGGTTTTTCGCGAAAGTCGATTTCGAACAATGTTCGAATAATGGTTTTTCGCGAAAGTCGATTTCGAATAATGATCTAATAATGGTTTTTCGCGGAAGTCTATTTCGAATAATGTTCGAATAATGGTTTCTCGCGAAAGTCGATTTCGAACAATGTTCGAATAATGGTTTTTCGCGAAAGTCGATTTCGAACAATGTTCGAATAATGGTTTTTTCGCGAAAGTCGATTTCGAACAATGTCCGAATAATGGTTTTTCGCGAAAGCCAATTTCGAATAATGTTCGAATAATGAGTTTTCGCGAAAGTCGATTTCGAACAATGTTCGAATAATGGTTTTTCGCAAATGTCAATTTCGAATAATGTTCGAATTATGAGTTTTCGCGAAAGTCGATTTCGAATAATGTTCGAATTATGAGTTTTCGCGAAAGTCGATTTCGAACAATGTTCGAATAATGAGTTTTCGCGAAAGTCGATTTCGAACAATGTTCGAATAATGGTTTTTCGCAAAAGTCAATTTCGAATAATGTTCGAATAATGAGTTTTCGCGAAAGTCGATTTCGAACAATGTTCGAATAATGGTTTTTCGCGAAAGTCGATTTCGAATAATGTTCGAATAATGGTTTTTCGCGGAAGTCTATTTCGAATAATGTTCGAATAATGGTTTTTCGCGAAAGTCGATTTCGCACAATGTTCGAATAATGGTTTTTTCGCGAAAGTCGATTTCGAACAATGTTCGAATAATGGTTTTTCGCGAAAGTCGATTTCGAATAATGTTCGAATAATGGTTTTTCGCGGAAGTCTATTTCGAATAATGTTCGAATAATGGTTTTTCGCGAAAGTCGATTTCGCACAATGTTCGAATAATGGTTTTTTCGCGAAAGTCCATTTCGAACAATGTTCGAATAATGGTTTTTCGCGGAAGTCTATTTCGAATAATGTTCGAATAATGGTTTTTCGCGAAAGTCGATTTCGAACAATGTTCGAATAATGGTTTTTCGCGAAAGTCGATTTCGAATAATGATCTAATAATGGTTTTTCGCGGAAGTCTATTTCGAATAATGTTCGAATAATGGTTTCTCGCGAAAGTCGATTTCGAACAATGTTCGAATAATGGTTTTTCGCGAAAGTCGATTTCGAACAATGTTCGAATAATGGTTTTTTCGCGAAAGTCGATTTCGAACAATGTCCGAATAATGAGTTTTCGCGAAAGTCGATTTCGAACAATGTTCGAATAATGGTTTTTCGCAAATGTCAATTTCGAATAATGTTCGAATTATGAGTTTTCGCGAAAGTCGATTTCGAATAATGTTCGAATTATGAGTTTTCGCGAAAGTCGATTTCGAACAATGTTCGAATAATGAGTTTTCGCGAAAGTCGATTTCGAACAATGTTCGAATAATGGTTTTTCGCAAAAGTCAATTTCGAATAATGTTCGAATAATGAGTTTTCGCGAAAGTCGATTTCGAACAATGTTCGAATAATGGTTTTTCGCGAAAGTCGATTTCGAATAATGTTCGAATAATGGTTTTTCGCGGAAGTCTATTTCGAATAATGTTCGAATAATGGTTTTTCGCGAAAGTCGATTTCGCACAATGTTCGAATAATGGTTTTTTCGCGAAAGTCCATTTCGAACAATGTTCGAATAATGGTTTTTCGCGGAAGTCTATTTCGAATAATGTTCGAATAATGGTTTTTCGCGAAAGTCGATTTCGAACAATGTTCGAATAATGGTTTTTCGGGAAAGTCGATTTCGAATAATGATCTAATAATGGTTTTTCGCGGAAGTCTATTTCGAATAATGTTCGAATAATGGTTTTTCGCGAAAGTCGATTTCGAACAATGTTCGAATAATGAGTTTTCGCGAAAGTCGATTTCGAACAATGTTCGAATAATGGTTTTTCGCAAAAGTCAATTTCGAATAATGTTCGAATAATGAGTTTTCGCGAAAGTCGATTTCGAACAATGTTCGAATAATGGTTTTTCGCGAAAGTCGATTTCGAATAATGGTTTTTCGCGGAGGTCTATTTCGAATAATGTTCGAATAATGGTTTTTCGCGAAAGTCGATTTCGAACAATGTTCGAATAATGGTTTTTCGGGAAAGTCGATTTCGAATAATGATCTAATAATGGTTTTTCGCGGAAGTCTATTTCGAATAATGTTCGAATAATGGTTTTTCGCGAAAGTCGATTTCGAACAATGTTCGAATAATGAGTTTTCGCGAAAGTCGATTTCGAACAATGTTCGAATAATGGTTTTTTCGCGAAAGTTCATTTCGAACAATGTTCGAATTATGAGTTTTCGCGAAAGTCGATTTCGAACAATGTTCGAATAATGGTTTTTCGCGAAAGTCGATTTCGAATAATGATCTAATAATGGTTTTTCGCGAAAGTCGATTTCGAATAATGTTCGAATAATGGTTTTTCGTGAAAGTCGATTTCGAACAATGTTCGAATAATGGTTTTTCGCGAAAGTCGATTTCGAACAATGTTCGAATAATGGTTTTTCGCGAAAGTCGATTTCGAACAATGTTCGAATAATGGTTTTTTCGCGAAAGTTCATTTCGAACAATGTTCGAATTAGTAGTTTTCGCGAAAGTCGATTTCGAATAATGTTCGAATAATGGTTTTTCGCAAAAGTCGATTTCGAACAATGTTCGAATAATGGTTTTTCGCGAAAGTCGATTTCGAACAATGTTCGAATAATGGTTTTTCGTGAAAGTCGATTTCGAACAATGTTCGAATAATGGTTTTTCGCGGAAGTCTATTTCGAATAATGTTCGAATAATGGTTTTTCGCGAAAGTCGATTTCGAACAATGTTCGAATAATGGTTTTTCGCGAAAGTCGATTTCGAATAATGATCTAATAATGGTTTTTCGCGGAAGTCTATTTCGAATAATGTTCGAATAATGGTTTTTCGCGGAGGTCTATTTCGAATAATGTTCGAATAATGGTTTTTCGCGAAAGTCGATTTCGAACAATGTTCGAATAATGGTTTTTCGGGAAAGTCGATTTCGAATAATGATCTAATAATGGTTTTTCGCGGAAGTCTATTTCGAATAATGTTCGAATAATGGTTTTTCGCGAAAGTCGATTTCGAACAATGTTCGAATAATGAGTTTTCGCGAAAGTCGATTTCGAACAATGTTCGAATAATGGTTTTTTCGCGAAAGTTCATTTCGAACAATGTTCGAATTATGAGTTTTCGCGAAAGTCGATTTCGAACAATGTTCGAATAATGGTTTTTCGCGAAAGTCGATTTCGAATAATGATCTAATAATGGTTTTTCGCGAAAGTCGATTTCGAATAATGTTCGAATAATGGTTTTTCGTGAAAGTCGATTTCGAACAATGTTCGAATAATGGTTTTTCGCGAAAGTCGATTTCGAACAATGTTCGAATAATGGTTTTTCGCGAAAGTCGATTTCGAACAATGTTCGAATAATGGTTTTTTCGCGAAAGTTCATTTCGAACAATGTTCGAATTATGAGTTTTCGCGAAAGTCGATTTCGAATAATGTTCGAATAATGGTTTTTCGCAAAAGTCGATTTCGAACAATGTTCGAATAATGGTTTTTCGCGAAAGTCGATTTCGAATAATGTTCGAATAATGGTTTTTCGTGAAAGTCGATTTCGAACAATGTTCGAATAATGGTTTTTCGCGAAAGTCGATTTCGAACAATGTTCGAATAATGGTTTTTCGCGAAAGTCGATTTCGAACAATGTTCGAATAATGGTTTTTTCGCGAAAGTCCATTTCGAACAATGTTCGAATAATGGTTTTTCGCGGAAGTCTATTTCGAATAATGTTCGAATAATGGTTTTTTCGCGAAAGTCGATTTCGAACAATGTCCGAATAATGGTTTTTCGCGAAAGCCAATTTCGAATAATGTTCGAATAATGAGTTTTCGCGAAAGTCGATTTCGAACAATGTTCGAATAATGGTTTTTCGCAAATGTCAATTTCGAATAATGTTCGAATTATGAGTTTTCGCGAAAGTCGATTTCGAATAATGTTCGAATTATGAGTTTTCGCGAAAGTCATAATGAGTTTTCGCGAAAGTCGATTTCGAACAATGTTCGAATAATGGTTTTTCGCAAAAGTCAATTTCGAATAATGTTCGAATAATGAGTTTTCGCGAAAGTCGATTTCGAACAATGTTCGAATAATGGTTTTTCGCGAAAGTCGATTTCGAATAATGTTCGAATAATGGTTTTTCGCGGAAGTCTATTTCGAATAATGTTCGAATAATGGTTTTTCGCGAAAGTCGATTTCGCACAATGTTCGAATAATGGTTTTTTCGCGAAAGTCCATTTCGAACAATGTTCGAATAATGGTTTTTCGCGGAAGTCTATTTCGAATAATGTTCGAATAATGGTTTTTCGCGAAAGTCGATTTCGAACAATGTTCGAATAATGGTTTTTCGGGAAAGTCGATTTCGAATAATGATCTAATAATGGTTTTTCGCGGAAGTCTATTTCGAATAATGTTCGAATAATGGTTTTTCGCGAAAGTCGATTTCGAACAATGTTCGAATAATGAGTTTTCGCGAAAGTCGATTTCGAACAATGTTCGAATAATGGTTTTTCGCAAAAGTCAATTTCGAATAATGTTCGAATAATGAGTTTTCGCGAAAGTCGATTTCGAACAATGTTCGAATAATGGTTTTTCGCGAAAGTCGATTTCGAATAATGGTTTTTCGCGGAGGTCTATTTCGAATAATGTTCGAATAATGGTTTTTCGCGAAAGTCGATTTCGAACAATGTTCGAATAATGGTTTTTCGCGAAAGCCAATTTCGAATAATATTCGAATAATGAGTTTTCGCGAAAGTCGATTTCGAACAATGTTCGAATAATGGTTTTTCGCGGAGGTCTATTTCGAATAATGTTCGAATTATGAGTTTTCGCGAAAGTCGATTTCGAACAATGTTCGAATAATGGTTTTTCGCGAAAGTCGATTTCGAATAATGATCTAATAATGGTTTTTCGCGGAAGTCTATTTCGAATAATGTTCGAATAATGGTTTTTCGTGAAAGTCGATTTCGAACAATGTTCGAATAATGGTTTTTCGCGAAAGTCGATTTCGAACAATGTTCGAATAATGGTTTTTCGCGAAAGTCGATTTCGAACAATGTTCGAATAATGGTTTTTTCGCGAAAGTCCATTTCGAACAATGTTCGAATAATGGTTTTTCGCGGAAGTCTATTTCGAATAATGTTCGAATAATGGTTTTTCGCGAAAGTCGATTTCGAACAATGTTCGAATAATGGTTTTTCGCGAAAGTCGATTTCGAATAATGATCTGATAATGGTTTTTCGCGGAAGTCTATTTCGAATAATGTTCGAATAATGGTTTCTCGCGAAAGTCGATTTCGAACAATGTTCGAATAATGGTTTTTCGCGGAGGTCTATTTCGAATAATGTTCGAATAATGGTTTTTCGCGAAAGTCGATTTCGAACAATGTTCGAATAATGGTTTTTCGCGAAAGCCAATTTCGAATAATATTCGAATAATGAGTTTTCGCGAAAGTCGATTTCGAACAATGTTCGAATAATGGTTTTTTCGCGAAAGTCCATTTCGAACAATGTTCGAATAATGGTTTTTCGCGGAAGTCTATTTCGAATAATGTTCGAATAATGGTTTTTCGCGAAAGTCGATTTCGAACAATGTTCGAATAATGGTTTTTCGCGAAAGTCGATTTCGAATAATGATCTGATAATGGTTTTTCGCGGAAGTCTATTTCGAATAATGTTCGAATAATGGTTTTTCGCGAAAGTCGATTTCGAACAATGTTCGAATAATGGTTTTTCGCGAAAGTCGATTTCGAACAATGTTCGAATAATGGTTTTTTCGCGAAAGTCCATTTCGAACAATGTTCGAATAATGGTTTTTCGCGGAAGTCTATTTCGAATAATGTTCGAATAATGGTTTTTCGCGAAAGTCGATTTCGAACAATGTTCGAATAATGGTTTTTCGCGAAAGTCGATTTCGAATAATGATCTGATAATGGTTTTTCGCGGAAGTCTATTTCGAATAATGTTCGAATAATGGTTTCTCGCGAAAGTCGATTTCGAACAATGTTCGAATAATGGTTTTTCGCGGAGGTCTATTTCGAATAATGTTCGAATAATGGTTTTTCGCGAAAGTCGATTTCGAACAATGTTCGAATAATGGTTTTTCGCGAAAGCCAATTTCGAATAATATTCGAATAATGAGTTTTCGCGAAAGTCGATTTCGAACAATGTTCGAATAATGTTTTTTCGCGAAAGTCGATTTCGAATAATGATCGAATAATGGTTTTTCGCGGAAGTCTATTTCGAACAATGTTCGAATAATGGTTTTTCGCGAAAGTCGATTTCGAATAATGTTCGAATAATGAGTTTTCGCGAAAGTCGATTTCGAACAATGTTCGAATAATGGTTTTTCGCGAAAGTCGATTTCGAATAATGTTCGAATAATGGTTTTTCGCGGAAGTCTATTTCGAATAATGTTCGAATAATGGTTTTTCGCGAAAGTCGATTTCGCACAATGTTCGAATAATGGTTTTTTCGCGAAAGTCCATTTCGAACAATGTTCGAATAATGGTTTTTCGCGGAAGTCTATTTCGAATAATGTTCGAATAATGGTTTTTCGCGAAAGTCGATTTCGAACAATGTTCGAATAATGGTTTTTCGGGAAAGTCGATTTCGAATAATGATCTAATAATGGTTTTTCGCGGAAGTCTATTTCGAATAATGTTCGAATAATGGTTTTTCGCGAAAGTCGATTTCGAACAATGTTCGAATAATGAGTTTTCGCGAAAGTCGATTTCGAACAATGTTCGAATAATGGTTTTTCGCAAAAGTCAATTTCGAATAATGTTCGAATAATGAGTTTTCGCGAAAGTCGATTTCGAACAATGTTCGAATAATGGTTTTTCGCGAAAGTCGATTTCGAATAATGGTTTTTCGCGGAGGTCTATTTCGAATAATGTTCGAATAATGGTTTTTCGCGAAAGTCGATTTCGAACAATGTTCGAATAATGGTTTTTCGCGAAAGCCAATTTCGAATAATATTCGAATAATGAGTTTTCGCGAAAGTCGATTTCGAACAATGTTCGAATAATGGTTTTTCGCGGAGGTCTATTTCGAATAATGTTCGAATTATGAGTTTTCGCGAAAGTCGATTTCGAACAATGTTCGAATAATGGTTTTTCGCGAAAGTCGATTTCGAATAATGATCTAATAATGGTTTTTCGCGGAAGTCTATTTCGAATAATGTTCGAATAATGGTTTTTCGTGAAAGTCGATTTCGAACAATGTTCGAATAATGGTTTTTCGCGAAAGTCGATTTCGAACAATGTTCGAATAATGGTTTTTCGCGAAAGTCGATTTCGAACAATGTTCGAATAATGGTTTTTTCGCGAAAGTCCATTTCGAACAATGTTCGAATAATGGTTTTTCGCGGAAGTCTATTTCGAATAATGTTCGAATAATGGTTTTTCGCGAAAGTCGATTTCGAACAATGTTCGAATAATGGTTTTTCGCGAAAGTCGATTTCGAATAATGATCTGATAATGGTTTTTCGCGGAAGTCTATTTCGAATAATGTTCGAATAATGGTTTCTCGCGAAAGTCGATTTCGAACAATGTTCGAATAATGGTTTTTCGCGGAGGTCTATTTCGAATAATGTTCGAATAATGGTTTTTCGCGAAAGTCGATTTCGAACAATGTTCGAATAATGGTTTTTCGCGAAAGCCAATTTCGAATAATATTCGAATAATGAGTTTTCGCGAAAGTCGATTTCGAACAATGTTCGAATAATGGTTTTTCGCAAAAGCCAATTTCGAATAATGTTCGAATAATGAGTTTTCGCGAAAGTCGATTTCGAACAATGTTCGAATAATGTTTTTTCGCGAAAGTCGATTTCGAATAATGATCGAATAATGGTTTTTCGCGGAAGTCTATTTCGAACAATGTTCGAATAATGGTTTTTCGCGAAAGTCGATTTCGAATAATGTTCGAATAATGAGTTTTCGCGAAAGTCGATTTCGAACAATGTTCGAATAATGGTTTTTCGCGAAAGTCGATTTCGAATAATGTTCGAATAATGGTTTTTCGCGGAAGTCTATTTCGAATAATGTTCGAATAATGGTTTTTCGCGAAAGTCGATTTCGCACAATGTTCGAATAATGGTTTTTTCGCGAAAGTCCATTTCGAACAATGTTCGAATAATGGTTTTTCGCGGAAGTCTATTTCGAATAATGTTCGAATAATGGTTTTTCGCGAAAGTCGATTTCGAACAATGTTCGAATAATGGTTTTTCGGGAAAGTCGATTTCGAATAATGATCTAATAATGGTTTTTCGCGGAAGTCTATTTCGAATAATGTTCGAATAATGGTTTTTCGCGAAAGTCGATTTCGAACAATGTTCGAATAATGAGTTTTCGCGAAAGTCGATTTCGAACAATGTTCGAATAATGGTTTTTCGCAAAAGTCAATTTCGAATAATGTTCGAATAATGAGTTTTCGCGAAAGTCGATTTCGAACAATGTTCGAATAATGGTTTTTCGCGAAAGTCGATTTCGAATAATGGTTTTTCGCGGAGGTCTATTTCGAATAATGTTCGAATAATGGTTTTTCGCGAAAGTCGATTTCGAACAATGTTCGAATAATGGTTTTTCGCGAAAGCCAATTTCGAATAATATTCGAATAATGAGTTTTCGCGAAAGTCGATTTCGAACAATGTTCGAATAATGGTTTTTCGCGGAGGTCTATTTCGAATAATGTTCGAATTATGAGTTTTCGCGAAAGTCGATTTCGAACAATGTTCGAATAATGGTTTTTCGCGAAAGTCGATTTCGAATAATGATCTAATAATGGTTTTTCGCGGAAGTCTATTTCGAATAATGTTCGAATAATGGTTTTTCGTGAAAGTCGATTTCGAACAATGTTCGAATAATGGTTTTTCGCGAAAGTCGATTTCGAACAATGTTCGAATAATGGTTTTTCGCGAAAGTCGATTTCGAACAATGTTCGAATAATGGTTTTTTCGCGAAAGTCCATTTCGAACAATGTTCGAATAATGGTTTTTCGCGGAAGTCTATTTCGAATAATGTTCGAATAATGGTTTTTCGCGAAAGTCGATTTCGAACAATGTTCGAATAATGGTTTTTCGCGAAAGTCGATTTCGAATAATGATCTGATAATGGTTTTTCGCGGAAGTCTATTTCGAATAATGTTCGAATAATGGTTTCTCGCGAAAGTCGATTTCGAACAATGTTCGAATAATGGTTTTTCGCGGAGGTCTATTTCGAATAATGTTCGAATAATGGTTTTTCGCGAAAGTCGATTTCGAACAATGTTCGAATAATGGTTTTTCGCGAAAGCCAATTTCGAATAATATTCGAATAATGAGTTTTCGCGAAAGTCGATTTCGAACAATGTTCGAATAATGGTTTTTCGCAAAAGTCAATTTCGAATAATGTTCGAATAATGAGTTTTCGCGAAAGTCGATTTCGAACAATGTTCGAATAATGGTTTTTCGCAAAAGCCAATTTCGAATAATGTTCGAATAATGAGTTTTCGCGAAAGTCGATTTCGAACAATGTTCGAATAATGTTTTTTCGCGAAAGTCGATTTCGAATAATGATCGAATAATGGTTTTTCGCGGAAGTCTATTTCGAACAATGTTCGAATAATGGTTTTTCGCGAAAGTCGATTTCGAATAATGATCGAATAATGGTTTTTCGCGGAAGTCTATTTCGAACAATGTTCGAATAATGGTTTTTCGCAAAAGTCAATTTCGAATAATATTCGAATAATGAGTTTTCGCGAAAGTCGATTTCGAACAATTACGAACAATGGTTTTTCGCGAAAGTCGATTTCGAATAATGTTCGAATAATGGTTTTTCGCGAAAGCCAATTTCGAATAATATTCGAATAATGAGTTTTTCGCGAAAGCCAATTTCGAACAATGTTCGAACAATGGTTTTTCGCGAAAGTCGATTTCGAATAATGTTCGAATAATGGTTTTTCGCGAAAGCCAATTTCGAATAATATTCGAATAATGAGTTTTCGCGAAAGTCGATTTCGAACAATGTTCGAATAATGGTTTTTCGCAAAAGCCAATTTCGAATAATGTTCGAATTATGAGTTTTCGCGAAAGTCGATTTCGAACAATGTTCGAATAATGAGTTTTCGCGAAAGTCGATTTCGAACAATGTTCGAATAATGGTTTTTCGCGAAAGTCGATTTCGAACAATGTTCGAATAATGAGTTTTCGCGAAAGTCGATTTCGAACAATGTTCGAATAATGGTTTTTCGCAAAAGTCAATTTCGAATAATGTTCGAATAATGAGTTTTCGCGAAAGTCTATTTCGAACAATGTTCGAATAATGAGTTTTCGCGAAAGTCGATTTCGAACAATGTTCGAATAATGGTTTTTCGCAAATGTCAATTTCGAATAATGTTCGAATTATGAGTTTTCGCGAAAGTCGATTTCGAATAATGTTCGAATTATGAGTTTTCGCGAAAGTCGATTTCGAACAATGTTCGAATAATGAGTTTTCGCGAAAGTCGATTTCGAACAATGTTCGAATAATGGTTTTTCGCGAAAGTCGATTTCGAACAATGTTCGAATAATGGTTTTTCGCAAATGTCAATTTCGAATAATGTTCGAATAATGGTTTTTCGCGAAAGTCGATTTCGAACAATGTTCGAATAATGAGTTTTCGCGAAAGTCGATTTCGAACAATGTTCGAATAATGGTTTTTCGCAAAAGTCAATTTCGAATAATGTTCGAATAATGAGTTTTCGCGAAAGTCGATTTCGAACAATGTTCGAATAATGGTTTTTCGCGAAAGTCGATTTCGAATAATGGTTTTTCGCGGAGGTCTATTTCGAATAATGTTCGAATAATGGTTTTTCGCGAAAGTCGATTTCGAACAATGTTCGAATAATGGTTTTTCGCGAAAGCCAATTTCGAATAATATTCGAATAATGAGTTTTCGCGAAAGTCGATTTCGAACAATGTTCGAATAATGGTTTTTCGCAAAAGTCAATTTCGAATAATGTTCGAATAATGAGTTTTCGCGAAAGTCGATTTCGAACAATGTTCGAATAATGGTTTTTCGCAAAAGCCAATTTCGAATAATGTTCGAATAATGAGTTTTCGCGAAAGTCGATTTCGAACAATGTTCGAATAATGTTTTTTCGCGAAAGTCGATTTCGAACAATGTTCGAATAATGGTTTTTCGCGAAAGTCGATTTCGAACAATGTTCGAATAATGGTTTTTCGCGAAAGTCGATTTCGAACAATGTTCGAATAATGGTTTTTCGCGAAAGCCAATTTCGAATAATATTCGAATAATGAGTTTTCGCGAAAGTCGATTTCGAACAATGTTCGAATAATGGTTTTTCGCAAAAGTCAATTTCGAATAATGTTCGAATAATGAGTTTTCGCGAAAGTCGATTTCGAACAATGTTCGAATAATGGTTTTTCGCAAAAGCCAATTTCGAATAATGTTCGAATAATGAGTTTTCGCGAAAGTCGATTTCGAACAATGTTCGAATAATGTTTTTTCGCGAAAGTCGATTTCGAATAATGATCGAATAATGGTTTTTCGCGGAAGTCTATTTCGAACAATGTTCGAATAATGGTTTTTCGCGAAAGTCGATTTCGAATAATGATCGAATAATGGTTTTTCGCGGAAGTCTATTTCGAACAATGTTCGAATAATGGTTTTTCGCAAAAGTCAATTTCGAATAATATTCGAATAATGGTTTTTCGCGAAAGCCAATTTCGAATAATATTCGAATAATGAGTTTTCGCGAAAGTCGATTTCGAACAATGTTCGAATAATGGTTTTTCGCAAAAGCCAATTTCGAATAATGTTCGAATTATGAGTTTTCGCGAAAGTCGATTTCGAACAATGTTCGAATAATGAGTTTTCGCGAAAGTCGATTTCGAACAATGTTCGAATAATGGTTTTTCGCGAAAGTCGATTTCGAACAATGTTCGAATAATGAGTTTTCGCGAAAGTCGATTTCGAACAATGTTCGAATTATGGTTTTTCGCAAAAGTCAATTTCGAACAATGTTCGAATAATGGTTTTTTCGCGAAAGTCCATTTCGAACAATGTTCGAATAATGGTTTTTCGCGGAAGTCTATTTCGAATAATGTTCGAATAATGGTTTTTCGCGAAAGTCGATTTCGAACAATGTTCGAATAATGGTTTTTCGCGAAAGTCTATTTCGAATAATGTTCGAATAATGGTTTCTCGCGAAAGTCGATTTCGAACAATGTTCGAATAATGGTTTTTCGCGAAAGTCGATTTCGAACAATGTTCGAATAATGGTTTTTCGCGAAAGTCGATTTCGAACAATGTTCGAATAATGGTTTTTTCGCGAAAGTCGATTTCGAACAATGTTCGAATAATGGTTTTTCGCGAAAGCCAATTTCGAATAATGTTCGAATAATGAGTTTTCGCGAAAGTCGATTTCGAATAATGTTCGAATTATGAGTTTTCGCGAAAGTCGATTTCGAACAATGTTCGAATAATGGTTTTTTCGCGAAAGTCCATTTCGAACAATGTTCGAATAATGGTTTTTCGCGGAAGTCTATTTCGAATAATGTTCGAATAATGGTTTTTCGCGAAAGTCGATTTCGAACAATGTTCGAATAATGGTTTTTCGCGAAAGTCGATTTCGAATAATGATCTAATAATGGTTTTTCGCGGAAGTCTATTTCGAATAATGTTCGAATAATGGTTTCTCGCGAAAGTCGATTTCGAACAATGTTCGAATAATGGTTTTTTCGCGAAAGTTCATTTCGAACAATGTTCGAATTATGAGTTTTCGCGAAAGTCGATTTCGAACAATGTTCGAATAATGGTTTTTCGCGAAAGTCGATTTCGAATAATGATCTAATAATGGTTTTTCGCGAAAGTCGATTTCGAACAATGTTCGAATAATGGTTTTTCGCGAAAGTCGATTTCGAACAATGTTCGAATAATGAGTTTTCGCGAAAGTCGATTTCGAACAATGTTCGAATAATGGTTTTTCGCAAAAGTCAATTTCGAACAATGTTCGAATAATGGTTTTTTCGCGAAAGTCCATTTCGAACAATGTTCGAATAATGGTTTTTCGCGGAAGTCTATTTCGAATAATGTTCGAATAATGGTTTTTCGCGAAAGTCGATTTCGAACAATGTTCGAATAATGGTTTTTCGCGAAAGTCTATTTCGAATAATGTTCGAATAATGGTTTTTCGCGGAAGTCTATTTCGAATAATGTTCGAATAATGGTTTTTCGCGAAAGTCGATTTCGAACAATGTTCGAATAATGGTTTTTCGCGAAAGTCGATTTCGAATAATGATCTAATAATGGTTTTTCGCGGAAGTCTATTTCGAATAATGTTCGAATAATGGTTTCTCGCGAAAGTCGATTTCGAACAATGTTCGAATAATGGTTTTTTCGCGAAAGTTCATTTCGAACAATGTTCGAATTATGAGTTTTCGCGAAAGTCGATTTCGAACAATGTTCGAATAATGGTTTTTCGCGAAAGTCGATTTCGAATAATGATCTAATAATGGTTTTTCGCGAAAGTCGATTTCGAATAATGTTCGAATAATGGTTTTTCGTGAAAGTCGATTTCGAACAATGTTCGAATAATGGTTTTTCGCGAAAGTCGATTTCGAACAATGTTCGAATAATGGTTTTTCGCGAAAGTCGATTTCGAACAATGTTCGAATAATGGTTTTTTCGCGAAAGTTCATTTCGAACAATGTTCGAATTATGAGTTTTCGCGAAAGTCGATTTCGAATAATGTTCGAATAATGGTTTTTCGCAAAAGTCGATTTCGAACAATGTTCGAATAATGGTTTTTCGCGAAAGTCGATTTCGAATAATGTTCGAATAATGGTTTTTCGTGAAAGTCGATTTCGAACAATGTTCGAATAATGGTTTTTCGCGAAAGTCGATTTCGAACAATGTTCGAATAATGGTTTTTCGCGAAAGTCGATTTCGAACAATGTTCGAATAATGGTTTTTTCGCGAAAGTCCATTTCGAACAATGTTCGAATAATGGTTTTTCGCGGAAGTCTATTTCGAATAATGTTCGAATAATGGTTTTTCGCGAAAGTCGATTTCGAACAATGTTCGAATAATGGTTTTTCGCGAAAGTCGATTTCGAATAATGATCTAATAATGGTTTTTCGCGGAAGTCTATTTCGAATAATGTTCGAATAATGGTTTCTCGCGAAAGTCGATTTCGAACAATGTTCGAATAATGGTTTTTCGCGAAAGTCGATTTCGAACAATGTTCGAATAATGGTTTTTTCGCGAAAGTCGATTTCGAACAATGTCCGAATAATGGTTTTTCGCGAAAGCCAATTTCGAATAATGTTCGAATAATGAGTTTTCGCGAAAGTCGATTTCGAACAATGTTCGAATAATGGTTTTTCGCAAATGTCAATTTCGAATAATGTTCGAATTATGAGTTTTCGCGAAAGTCGATTTCGAATAATGTTCGAATTATGAGTTTTCGCGAAAGTCGATTTCGAACAATGTTCGAATAATGAGTTTTCGCGAAAGTCGATTTCGAACAATGTTCGAATAATGGTTTTTCGCAAAAGTCAATTTCGAATAATGTTCGAATAATGAGTTTTCGCGAAAGTCGATTTCGAACAATGTTCGAATAATGGTTTTTCGCGAAAGTCGATTTCGAATAATGTTCGAATAATGGTTTTTCGCGGAAGTCTATTTCGAATAATGTTCGAATAATGGTTTTTCGCGAAAGTCGATTTCGCACAATGTTCGAATAATGGTTTTTTCGCGAAAGTCGATTTCGAACAATGTTCGAATAATGGTTTTTCGCGAAAGTCGATTTCGAATAATGTTCGAATAATGGTTTTTCGCGGAAGTCTATTTCGAATAATGTTCGAATAATGGTTTTTCGCGAAAGTCGATTTCGCACAATGTTCGAATAATGGTTTTTTCGCGAAAGTCCATTTCGAACAATGTTCGAATAATGGTTTTTCGCGGAAGTCTATTTCGAATAATGTTCGAATAATGGTTTTTCGCGAAAGTCGATTTCGAACAATGTTCGAATAATGGTTTTTCGCGAAAGTCGATTTCGAATAATGATCTAATAATGGTTTTTCGCGGAAGTCTATTTCGAATAATGTTCGAATAATGGTTTCTCGCGAAAGTCGATTTCGAACAATGTTCGAATAATGGTTTTTCGCGAAAGTCGATTTCGAACAATGTTCGAATAATGGTTTTTTCGCGAAAGTCGATTTCGAACAATGTCCGAATAATGAGTTTTCGCGAAAGTCGATTTCGAACAATGTTCGAATAATGGTTTTTCGCAAATGTCAATTTCGAATAATGTTCGAATTATGAGTTTTCGCGAAAGTCGATTTCGAATAATGTTCGAATTATGAGTTTTCGCGAAAGTCGATTTCGAACAATGTTCGAATAATGAGTTTTCGCGAAAGTCGATTTCGAACAATGTTCGAATAATGGTTTTTCGCAAAAGTCAATTTCGAATAATGTTCGAATAATGAGTTTTCGCGAAAGTCGATTTCGAACAATGTTCGAATAATGGTTTTTCGCGAAAGTCGATTTCGAATAATGTTCGAATAATGGTTTTTCGCGGAAGTCTATTTCGAATAATGTTCGAATAATGGTTTTTCGCGAAAGTCGATTTCGCACAATGTTCGAATAATGGTTTTTTCGCGAAAGTCCATTTCGAACAATGTTCGAATAATGGTTTTTCGCGGAAGTCTATTTCGAATAATGTTCGAATAATGGTTTTTCGCGAAAGTCGATTTCGAACAATGTTCGAATAATGGTTTTTCGGGAAAGTCGATTTCGAATAATGATCTAATAATGGTTTTTCGCGGAAGTCTATTTCGAATAATGTTCGAATAATGGTTTTTCGCGAAAGTCGATTTCGAACAATGTTCGAATAATGAGTTTTCGCGAAAGTCGATTTCGAACAATGTTCGAATAATGGTTTTTCGCAAAAGTCAATTTCGAATAATGTTCGAATAATGAGTTTTCGCGAAAGTCGATTTCGAACAATGTTCGAATAATGGTTTTTCGCGAAAGTCGATTTCGAATAATGGTTTTTCGCGGAGGTCTATTTCGAATAATGTTCGAATAATGGTTTTTCGCGAAAGTCGATTTCGAACAATGTTCGAATAATGGTTTTTCGGGAAAGTCGATTTCGAATAATGATCTAATAATGGTTTTTCGCGGAAGTCTATTTCGAATAATGTTCGAATAATGGTTTTTCGCGAAAGTCGATTTCGAACAATGTTCGAATAATGAGTTTTCGCGAAAGTCGATTTCGAACAATGTTCGAATAATGGTTTTTTCGCGAAAGTTCATTTCGAACAATGTTCGAATTATGAGTTTTCGCGAAAGTCGATTTCGAACAATGTTCGAATAATGGTTTTTCGCGAAAGTCGATTTCGAATAATGATCTAATAATGGTTTTTCGCGAAAGTCGATTTCGAATAATGTTCGAATAATGGTTTTTCGTGAAAGTCGATTTCGAACAATGTTCGAATAATGGTTTTTCGCGAAAGTCGATTTCGAACAATGTTCGAATAATGGTTTTTCGCGAAAGTCGATTTCGAACAATGTTCGAATAATGGTTTTTTCGCGAAAGTTCATTTCGAACAATGTTCGAATTAGTAGTTTTCGCGAAAGTCGATTTCGAATAATGTTCGAATAATGGTTTTTCGCAAAAGTCGATTTCGAACAATGTTCGAATAATGGTTTTTCGCGAAAGTCGATTTCGAACAATGTTCGAATAATGGTTTTTCGTGAAAGTCGATTTCGAACAATGTTCGAATAATGGTTTTTCGCGGAAGTCTATTTCGAATAATGTTCGAATAATGGTTTTTCGCGAAAGTCGATTTCGAACAATGTTCGAATAATGGTTTTTCGCGAAAGTCGATTTCGAATAATGATCTAATAATGGTTTTTCGCGGAAGTCTATTTCGAATAATGTTCGAATAATGGTTTTTCGCGGAGGTCTATTTCGAATAATGTTCGAATAATGGTTTTTCGCGAAAGTCGATTTCGAACAATGTTCGAATAATGGTTTTTCGGGAAAGTCGATTTCGAATAATGATCTAATAATGGTTTTTCGCGGAAGTCTATTTCGAATAATGTTCGAATAATGGTTTTTCGCGAAAGTCGATTTCGAACAATGTTCGAATAATGAGTTTTCGCGAAAGTCGATTTCGAACAATGTTCGAATAATGGTTTTTTCGCGAAAGTTCATTTCGAACAATGTTCGAATTATGAGTTTTCGCGAAAGTCGATTTCGAACAATGTTCGAATAATGGTTTTTCGCGAAAGACGATTTCGAATAATGATCTAATAATGGTTTTTCGCGAAAGTCGATTTCGAATAATGTTCGAATAATGGTTTTTCGTGAAAGTCGATTTCGAACAATGTTCGAATAATGGTTTTTCGCGAAAGTCGATTTCGAACAATGTTCGAATAATGGTTTTTCGCGAAAGTCGATTTCGAACAATGTTCGAATAATGGTTTTTTCGCGAAAGTTCATTTCGAACAATGTTCGAATTATGAGTTTTCGCGAAAGTCGATTTCGAATAATGTTCGAATAATGGTTTTTCGCAAAAGTCGATTTCGAACAATGTTCGAATAATGGTTTTTCGCGAAAGTCGATTTCGAATAATGTTCGAATAATGGTTTTTCGTGAAAGTCGATTTCGAACAATGTTCGAATAATGGTTTTTCGCGAAAGTCGATTTCGAACAATGTTCGAATAATGGTTTTTCGCGAAAGTCGATTTCGAACAATGTTCGAATAATGGTTTTTTCGCGAAAGTCCATTTCGAACAATGTTCGAATAATGGTTTTTCGCGGAAGTCTATTTCGAATAATGTTCGAATAATGGTTTTTTCGCGAAAGTCGATTTCGAACAATGTCCGAATAATGGTTTTTCGCGAAAGCCAATTTCGAATAATGTTCGAATAATGAGTTTTCGCGAAAGTCGATTTCGAACAATGTTCGAATAATGGTTTTTCGCAAATGTCAATTTCGAATAATGTTCGAATTATGAGTTTTCGCGAAAGTCGATTTCGAATAATGTTCGAATTATGAGTTTTCGCGAAAGTCATAATGAGTTTTCGCGAAAGTCGATTTCGAACAATGTTCGAATAATGGTTTTTCGCAAAAGTCAATTTCGAATAATGTTCGAATAATGAGTTTTCGCGAAAGTCGATTTCGAACAATGTTCGAATAATGGTTTTTCGCGAAAGTCGATTTCGAATAATGTTCGAATAATGGTTTTTCGCGGAAGTCTATTTCGAATAATGTTCGAATAATGGTTTTTCGCGAAAGTCGATTTCGCACAATGTTCGAATAATGGTTTTTTCGCGAAAGTCCATTTCGAACAATGTTCGAATAATGGTTTTTCGCGGAAGTCTATTTCGAATAATGTTCGAATAATGGTTTTTCGCGAAAGTCGATTTCGAACAATGTTCGAATAATGGTTTTTCGGGAAAGTCGATTTCGAATAATGATCTAATAATGGTTTTTCGCGGAAGTCTATTTCGAATAATGTTCGAATAATGGTTTTTCGCGAAAGTCGATTTCGAACAATGTTCGAATAATGAGTTTTCGCGAAAGTCGATTTCGAACAATGTTCGAATAATGGTTTTTCGCAAAAGTCAATTTCGAATAATGTTCGAATAATGAGTTTTCGCGAAAGTCGATTTCGAACAATGTTCGAATAATGGTTTTTCGCGAAAGTCGATTTCGAATAATGGTTTTTCGCGGAGGTCTATTTCGAATAATGTTCGAATAATGGTTTTTCGCGAAAGTCGATTTCGAACAATGTTCGAATAATGGTTTTTCGCGAAAGCCAATTTCGAATAATATTCGAATAATGAGTTTTCGCGAAAGTCGATTTCGAACAATGTTCGAATAATGGTTTTTCGCGGAGGTCTATTTCGAATAATGTTCGAATTATGAGTTTTCGCGAAAGTCGATTTCGAACAATGTTCGAATAATGGTTTTTCGCGAAAGTCGATTTCGAATAATGATCTAATAATGGTTTTTCGCGGAAGTCTATTTCGAATAATGTTCGAATAATGGTTTTTCGCGAAAGTCGATTTCGAACAATGTTCGAATAATGAGTTTTCGCGAAAGTCGATTTCGAACAATGTTCGAATAATGGTTTTTCGCAAAAGTCAATTTCGAATAATGTTCGAATAATGAGTTTTCGCGAAAGTCGATTTCGAACAATGTTCGAATAATGGTTTTTCGCGAAAGTCGATTTCGAATAATGGTTTTTCGCGGAGGTCTATTTCGAATAATGTTCGAATAATGGTTTTTCGCGAAAGTCGATTTCGAACAATGTTCGAATAATGGTTTTTCGCGAAAGCCAATTTCGAATAATATTCGAATAATGAGTTTTCGCGAAAGTCGATTTCGAACAATGTTCGAATAATGGTTTTTCGCGGAGGTCTATTTCGAATAATGTTCGAATTATGAGTTTTCGCGAAAGTCGATTTCGAACAATGTTCGAATAATGGTTTTTCGCGAAAGTCGATTTCGAATAATGATCTAATAATGGTTTTTCGCGGAAGTCTATTTCGAATAATGTTCGAATAATGGTTTTTCGTGAAAGTCGATTTCGAACAATGTTCGAATAATGGTTTTTCGCGAAAGTCGATTTCGAACAATGTTCGAATAATGGTTTTTCGCGAAAGTCGATTTCGAACAATGTTCGAATAATGGTTTTTTCGCGAAAGTCCATTTCGAACAATGTTCGAATAATGGTTTTTCGCGGAAGTCTATTTCGAATAATGTTCGAATAATGGTTTTTCGCGAAAGTCGATTTCGAACAATGTTCGAATAATGGTTTTTCGCGAAAGTCGATTTCGAATAATGATCTGATAATGGTTTTTCGCGGAAGTCTATTTCGAATAATGTTCGAATAATGGTTTCTCGCGAAAGTCGATTTCGAACAATGTTCGAATAATGGTTTTTCGCGGAGGTCTATTTCGAATAATGTTCGAATAATGGTTTTTCGCGAAAGTCGATTTCGAACAATGTTCGAATAATGGTTTTTCGCGAAAGCCAATTTCGAATAATATTCGAATAATGAGTTTTCGCGAAAGTCGATTTCGAACAATGTTCGAATAATGGTTTTTCGCAAAAGTCAATTTCGAATAATGTTCGAATAATGAGTTTTCGCGAAAGTCGATTTCGAACAATGTTCGAATAATGGTTTTTCGCAAAAGCCAATTTCGAATAATGTTCGAATAATGAGTTTTCGCGAAAGTCGATTTCGAACAATGTTCGAATAATGTTTTTTCGCGAAAGTCGATTTCGAATAATGATCGAATAATGGTTTTTCGCGGAAGTCTATTTCGAACAATGTTCGAATAATGGTTTTTCGCGAAAGTCGATTTCGAATAATGATCGAATAATGGTTTTTCGCGGAAGTCTATTTCGAACAATGTTCGAATAATGGTTTTTCGCAAAAGTCAATTTCGAATAATATTCGAATAATGAGTTTTCGCGAAAGTCGATTTCGAACAATTACGAACAATGGTTTTTCGCGAAAGTCGATTTCGAATAATGTTCGAATAATGGTTTTTCGCGAAAGCCAATTTCGAATAATATTCGAATAATGAGTTTTTCGCGAAAGCCAATTTCGAACAATGTTCGAACAATGGTTTTTCGCGAAAGTCGATTTCGAATAATGTTCGAATAATGGTTTTTCGCGAAAGCCAATTTCGAATAATATTCGAATAATGAGTTTTCGCGAAAGTCGATTTCGAACAATGTTCGAATAATGGTTTTTCGCAAAAGCCAATTTCGAATAATGTTCGAATTATGAGTTTTCGCGAAAGTCGATTTCGAACAATGTTCGAATAATGAGTTTTCGCGAAAGTCGATTTCGAACAATGTTCGAATAATGGTTTTTCGCGAAAGTCGATTTCGAACAATGTTCGAATAATGAGTTTTCGCGAAAGTCGATTTCGAACAATGTTCGAATAATGGTTTTTCGCAAAAGTCAATTTCGAATAATGTTCGAATAATGAGTTTTCGCGAAAGTCTATTTCGAACAATGTTCGAATAATGAGTTTTCGCGAAAGTCGATTTCGAACAATGTTCGAATAATGGTTTTTCGCAAATGTCAATTTCGAATAATGTTCGAATTATGAGTTTTCGCGAAAGTCGATTTCGAATAATGTTCGAATTATGAGTTTTCGCGAAAGTCGATTTCGAACAATGTTCGAATAATGAGTTTTCGCGAAAGTCGATTTCGAACAATGTTCGAATAATGGTTTTTCGCGAAAGTCGATTTCGAACAATGTTCGAATAATGGTTTTTCGCAAAAGTCAATTTCGAATAATGTTCGAATAATGAGTTTTCGCGAAAGTCGATTTCGAACAATGTTCGAATAATGGTTTTTCGCGAAAGTCGATTTCGAATAATGTTCGAATAATGGTTTTTCGCGGAAGTCTATTTCGAATAATGTTCGAATAATGGTTTTTCGCAAAAGCCAATTTCGAATAATGTTCGAATAATGGTTTTTTCGCGAAAGTCCATTTCGAACAATGTTCGAATAATGGTTTTTCGCAAAAGTCTATTTCGAATAATGTTCGAATAATGGTTTTTCGCGAAAGTCGATTTCGAACAATGTTCGAATAATGGTTTTTCGGGAAAGTCGATTTCGAATAATGATCTAATAATGGTTTTTCGCGAAAGCCAATTTCGAATAATATTCGAATAATGAGTTTTCGCGAAAGTCGATTTCGAACAATGTTCGAATAATGGTTTTTCGCAAAAGTCAATTTCGAATAATGTTCGAATAATGAGTTTTCGCGAAAGTCGATTTCGAACAATGTTCGAATAATGGTTTTTCGCGAAAGTCGATTTCGAACAATGTTCGAATAATGGTTTTTCGCGAAAGTCGATTTCGAATAATGTTCGAATAATGGTTTTTCGCGGAAGTCTATTTCGAATAATGTTCGAATAATGGTTTTTCGCGAAAGTCGATTTCGCACAATGTTCGAATAATGGTTTTTTCGCGAAAGTCCATTTCGAACAATGTTCGAATAATGGTTTTTCGCGGAAGTCTATTTCGAATAATGTTCGAATAATGGTTTTTCGCGAAAGTCGATTTCGAACAATGTTCGAATAATGGTTTTTCGGGAAAGTCGATTTCGAATAATGATCTAATAATGGTTTTTCGCGGAAGTCTATTTCGAATAATGTTCGAATAATGGTTTTTCGCGAAAGTCGATTTCGAACAATGTTCGAATAATGAGTTTTCGCGAAAGTCGATTTCGAACAATGTTCGAATAATGGTTTTTCGCAAAAGTCAATTTCGAATAATGTTCGAATAATGAGTTTTCGCGAAAGTCGATTTCGAACAATGTTCGAATAATGGTTTTTCGCGAAAGTCGATTTCGAATAATGGTTTTTCGCGGAGGTCTATTTCGAATAATGTTCGAATAATGGTTTTTCGCGAAAGTCGATTTCGAACAATGTTCGAATAATGGTTTTTCGCGAAAGCCAATTTCGAATAATATTCGAATAATGAGTTTTCGCGAAAGTCGATTTCGAACAATGTTCGAATAATGGTTTTTCGCGGAGGTCTATTTCGAATAATGTTCGAATTATGAGTTTTCGCGAAAGTCGATTTCGAACAATGTTCGAATAATGGTTTTTCGCGAAAGTCGATTTCGAATAATGATCTAATAATGGTTTTTCGCGGAAGTCTATTTCGAATAATGTTCGAATAATGGTTTTTCGTGAAAGTCGATTTCGAACAATGTTCGAATAATGGTTTTTCGCGAAAGTCGATTTCGAACAATGTTCGAATAATGGTTTTTCGCGAAAGTCGATTTCGAACAATGTTCGAATAATGGTTTTTTCGCGAAAGTCCATTTCGAACAATGTTCGAATAATGGTTTTTCGCGGAAGTCTATTTCGAATAATGTTCGAATAATGGTTTTTCGCGAAAGTCGATTTCGAACAATGTTCGAATAATGGTTTTTCGCGAAAGTCGATTTCGAATAATGATCTGATAATGGTTTTTCGCGGAAGTCTATTTCGAATAATGTTCGAATAATGGTTTCTCGCGAAAGTCGATTTCGAACAATGTTCGAATAATGGTTTTTCGCGGAGGTCTATTTCGAATAATGTTCGAATAATGGTTTTTCGCGAAAGTCGATTTCGAACAATGTTCGAATAATGGTTTTTCGCGAAAGCCAATTTCGAATAATATTCGAATAATGAGTTTTCGCGAAAGTCGATTTCGAACAATGTTCGAATAATGGTTTTTCGCAAAAGTCAATTTCGAATAATGTTCGAATAATGAGTTTTCGCGAAAGTCGATTTCGAACAATGTTCGAATAATGGTTTTTCGCAAAAGCCAATTTCGAATAATGTTCGAATAATGAGTTTTCGCGAAAGTCGATTTCGAACAATGTTCGAATAATGTTTTTTCGCGAAAGTCGATTTCGAATAATGATCGAATAATGGTTTTTCGCGGAAGTCTATTTCGAACAATGTTCGAATAATGGTTTTTCGCGAAAGTCGATTTCGAATAATGATCGAATAATGGTTTTTCGCGGAAGTCTATTTCGAACAATGTTCGAATAATGGTTTTTCGCAAAAGTCAATTTCGAATAATATTCGAATAATGAGTTTTCGCGAAAGTCGATTTCGAACAATTACGAACAATGGTTTTTCGCGAAAGTCGATTTCGAATAATGTTCGAATAATGGTTTTTCGCGAAAGCCAATTTCGAATAATATTCGAATAATGAGTTTTTCGCGAAAGCCAATTTCGAACAATGTTCGAACAATGGTTTTTCGCGAAAGTCGATTTCGAATAATGTTCGAATAATGGTTTTTCGCGAAAGCCAATTTCGAATAATATTCGAATAATGAGTTTTCGCGAAAGTCGATTTCGAACAATGTTCGAATAATGGTTTTTCGCAAAAGCCAATTTCGAATAATGTTCGAATTATGAGTTTTCGCGAAAGTCGATTTCGAACAATGTTCGAATAATGAGTTTTCGCGAAAGTCGATTTCGAACAATGTTCGAATAATGGTTTTTCGCGAAAGTCGATTTCGAACAATGTTCGAATAATGAGTTTTCGCGAAAGTCGATTTCGAACAATGTTCGAATAATGGTTTTTCGCAAAAGTCAATTTCGAATAATGTTCGAATAATGAGTTTTCGCGAAAGTCTATTTCGAACAATGTTCGAATAATGAGTTTTCGCGAAAGTCGATTTCGAACAATGTTCGAATAATGGTTTTTCGCAAATGTCAATTTCGAATAATGTTCGAATTATGAGTTTTCGCGAAAGTCGATTTCGAATAATGTTCGAATTATGAGTTTTCGCGAAAGTCGATTTCGAACAATGTTCGAATAATGAGTTTTCGCGAAAGTCGATTTCGAACAATGTTCGAATAATGGTTTTTCGCGAAAGTCGATTTCGAACAATGTTCGAATAATGGTTTTTCGCAAAAGTCAATTTCGAATAATGTTCGAATAATGAGTTTTCGCGAAAGTCGATTTCGAACAATGTTCGAATAATGGTTTTTCGCGAAAGTCGATTTCGAATAATGTTCGAATAATGGTTTTTCGCGGAAGTCTATTTCGAATAATGTTCGAATAATGGTTTTTCGCAAAAGCCAATTTCGAATAATGTTCGAATAATGGTTTTTTCGCGAAAGTCCATTTCGAACAATGTTCGAATAATGGTTTTTCGCAAAAGTCTATTTCGAATAATGTTCGAATAATGGTTTTTCGCGAAAGTCGATTTCGAACAATGTTCGAATAATGGTTTTTCGGGAAAGTCGATTTCGAATAATGATCTAATAATGGTTTTTCGCGGAAGTCTATTTCGAATAATGTTCGAATAATGGTTTTTCGCGAAAGTCGATTTCGAACAATGTTCGAATAATGGTTTTTTCGCGAAAGTCCATTTCGAACAATGTTCGAATAATGGTTTTTCGCGGAAGTCTATTTCGAATAATGTTCGAATAATGGTTTTTCGCGAAAGTCGATTTCGAACAATGTTCGAATAATGGTTTTTCGCGAAAGTCGATTTCGAATAATGATCTAATAATGGTTTTTCGCGGAAGTCTATTTCGAATAATGTTCGAATAATGGTTTCTCGCGAAAGTCGATTTCGAACAATGTTCGAATAATGGTTTTTCGCGGAGGTCTATTTCGAATAATGTTCGAATAATGGTTTTTCGCGAAAGTCGATTTCGAACAATGTTCGAATAATGGTTTTTCGCGAAAGCCAATTTCGAATAATATTCGAATAATGAGTTTTCGCGAAAGTCGATTTCGAACAATGTTCGAATAATGGTTTTTCGCAAAAGTCAATTTCGAATAATGTTCGAATAATGAGTTTTCGCGAAAGTCGATTTCGAACAATGTTCGAATAATGGTTTTTCGCAAAAGCCAATTTCGAATAATGTTCGAATAATGAGTTTTCGCGAAAGTCGATTTCGAACAATGTTCGAATAATGTTTTTTCGCGAAAGTCGATTTCGAATAATGATCGAATAATGGTTTTTCGCGGAAGTCTATTTCGAACAATGTTCGAATAATGGTTTTTCGCGAAAGTCGATTTCGAATAATGATCGAATAATGGTTTTTCGCGGAAGTCTATTTCGAACAATGTTCGAATAATGGTTTTTCGCAAAAGTCAATTTCGAATAATATTCGAATAATGAGTTTTCGCGAAAGTCGATTTCGAACAATTACGAACAATGGTTTTTCGCGAAAGTCGATTTCGAATAATGTTCGAATAATGGTTTTTCGCGAAAGCCAATTTCGAATAATATTCGAATAATGAGTTTTTCGCGAAAGCCAATTTCGAACAATGTTCGAACAATGGTTTTTCGCGAAAGTCGATTTCGAATAATGTTCGAATAATGGTTTTTCGCGAAAGCCAATTTCGAATAATATTCGAATAATGAGTTTTCGCGAAAGTCGATTTCGAACAATGTTCGAATAATGGTTTTTCGCAAAAGCCAATTTCGAATAATGTTCGAATTATGAGTTTTCGCGAAAGTCGATTTCGAACAATGTTCGAATAATGAGTTTTCGCGAAAGTCGATTTCGAACAATGTTCGAATAATGGTTTTTCGCGAAAGTCGATTTCGAACAATGTTCGAATAATGAGTTTTCGCGAAAGTCGATTTCGAACAATGTTCGAATAATGGTTTTTCGCAAAAGTCAATTTCGAATAATGTTCGAATAATGAGTTTTCGCGAAAGTCTATTTCGAACAATGTTCGAATAATGGTGTTTCGCGAAAGTCGATTTCGAATAATGTTCGAATAATGGTTTTTCGCGGAAGTCTATTTCGAATAATGTTCGAATAATGGTTTTTCGCGAAAGTCGATTTCGAACAATGTTCGAATAATGGTTTTTTCGCGAAAGTCCATTTCGAACAATGATCGAATTATGAGTTTTCGCGAAAGTCGATTTCGAACAATGTTCGAATAATGGTTTTTCGCGAAAGTCGATTTCGAACAATGTTCGAATTATGAGTTTTCGCGAAAGTCGATTTCGAACAATGTTCGAATAATGGTTTTTCGCGAAAGTCGATTTCGAATAATGATCTAATAATGGTTTTTCGCGAAAGTCGATTTCGAATAATGTTCGAATAATGGTTTTTCGTGAAAGTCGATTTCGAACAATGTTCGAATAATGGTTTTTCGCGAAAGTCGATTTCGAACAATGTTCGAATAATGGTTTTTCGCGAAAGTCGATTTCGAACAATGTTCGAATAATGGTTTTTTCGCGAAAGTTCATTTCGAATAATGTTCGAATAATGGTTTTTCGCGAAAGTCGATTTCGAACAATGTTCGAATAATGTTTTTTCGCGAAAGTCGATTTCGAATAATGATCGAATAATGGTTTTTCGCGGAAGTCTATTTCGAACAATGTTCGAATAATGGTTTTTCGCGAAAGTCGATTTCGAATAATGATCGAATAATGGTTTTTCGCGGAAGTCTATTTCGAACAATGTTCGAATAATGGTTTTTCGCAAAAGTCAATTTCGAATAATATTCGAATAATGAGTTTTCGCGAAAGTCGATTTCGAACAATTACGAACAATGGTTTTTCGCGAAAGTCGATTTCGAATAATGTTCGAATAATGGTTTTTCGCGAAAGCCAATTTCGAATAATATTCGAATAATGAGTTTTTCGCGAAAGCCAATTTCGAACAATGTTCGAACAATGGTTTTTCGCGAAAGTCGATTTCGAATAATGTTCGAATAATGGTTTTTCGCGAAAGCCAATTTCGAACAATGTTCGAATAATGGTGTTTCGCGAAAGTCGATTTCGAATAATGTTCGAATAATGGTTTTTCGCGGAAGTCTATTTCGAATAATGTTCGAATAATGGTTTTTCGCGAAAGTCGATTTCGAACAATGTTCGAATAATGGTTTTTTCGCGAATGTCCATTTCGAACAATGATCGAATTATGAGTTTTCGCGAAAGTCGATTTCGAACAATGTTCGAATAATGGTTTTTCGCGAAAGTCGATTTCGAACAATGTTCGAATTATGAGTTTTCGCGAAAGTCGATTTCGAACAATGTTCGAATAATGGTTTTTCGCGAAAGTCGATTTCGAATAATGATCTAATAATGGTTTTTCGCGAAAGTCGATTTCGAATAATGTTCGAATAATGGTTTTTCGTGAAAGTCGATTTCGAACAATGTTCGAATAATGGTTTTTCGCGAAAGTCGATTTCGAACAATGTTCGAATAATGGTTTTTCGCGAAAGTCGATTTCGAACAATGTTCGAATAATGGTTTTTTCGCGAAAGTTCATTTCGAATAATGTTCGAATAATGGTTTTTCGCGAAAGTCGATTTCGAACAATGTTCGAATAATGGTTTTTCGTGAAAGTCGATTTCGAACAATGTTCGAATAATGGTTTTTCGCGAAAGTCGATTTCGAACAATGTTCGAATAATGGTTTTTCGCGAAAGTCGATTTCGAACAATGTTCGAATTATGAGTTTTCGCGAAAGTCGATTTCGAATAATGTTCGAATAATGGTTTTTCGCAAAAGTCGATTTCGAACAATGTTCGAATAATGGTTTTTCGCGAAAGTCGATTTCGAATAATGTTCGAATAATGGTTTTTCGTGAAAGTCGATTTCGAACAATGTTCGAATAATGGTTTTTCGCGAAAGTCGATTTCGAACAATGTTCGAATAATGGTTTTTCGCGAAAGTCGATTTCGAACAATGTTCGAATAATGGTTTTTTCGCGAAAGTCCATTTCGAACAATGTTCGAATAATGGTTTTTCGCGGAAGTCTATTTCGAATAATGTTCGAATAATGGTTTTTCGCGAAAGTCGATTTCGAACAATGTTCGAATAATGGTTTTTCGCGAAAGTCGATTTCGAATAATGATCTAATAATGGTTTTTCGCGGAAGTCTATTTCGAATAATGTTCGAATAATGGTTTCTCGCGAAAGTCGATTTCGAACAATGTTCGAATAATGGTTTTTCGCGAAAGTCGATTTCGAACAATGTTCGAATAATGGTTTTTTCGCGAAAGTCGATTTCGAACAATGTCCGAATAATGGTTTTTCGCGAAAGCCAATTTCGAATAATGTTCGAATAATGAGTTTTCGCGAAAGTCGATTTCGAACAATGTTCGAATAATGGTTTTTCGCAAATGTCAATTTCGAATAATGTTCGAATTATGAGTTTTCGCGAAAGTCGATTTCGAACAATGTTCGAATAATGAGTTTTCGCGAAAGTCGATTTCGAACAATGTTCGAATAATGGTTTTTCGCAAAAGTCAATTTCGAATAATGTTCGAATAATGAGTTTTCGCGAAAGTCGATTTCGAACAATGTTCGAATAATGGTTTTTCGCGAAAGTCGATTTCGAATAATGTTCGAATAATGGTTTTTCGCGGAAGTCTATTTCGAATAATGTTCGAATAATGGTTTTTCGCGAAAGTCGATTTCGCACAATGTTCGAATAATGGTTTTTCGCGGAAGTCTATTTCGAATAATGTTCGAATAATGGTTTTTCGCGAAAGTCGATTTCGAACAATGTTCGAATAATGGTTTTTTCGCGAATGTCCATTTCGAACAATGATCGAATTATGAGTTTTCGCGAAAGTCGATTTCGAACAATGTTCGAATAATGGTTTTTCGCGAAAGTCGATTTCGAACAATGTTCGAATTATGAGTTTTCGCGAAAGTCGATTTCGAACAATGTTCGAATAATGGTTTTTCGCGAAAGTCGATTTCGAATAATGATCTAATAATGGTTTTTCGCGAAAGTCGATTTCGAATAATGTTCGAATAATGGTTTTTCGTGAAAGTCGATTTCGAACAATGTTCGAATAATGGTTTTTCGCGAAAGTCGATTTCGAACAATGTTCGAATAATGGTTTTTCGCGAAAGTCGATTTCGAACAATGTTCGAATAATGGTTTTTTCGCGAAAGTTCATTTCGAATAATGTTCGAATAATGGTTTTTCGCGAAAGTCGATTTCGAACAATGTTCGAATAATGGTTTTTCGTGAAAGTCGATTTCGAACAATGTTCGAATAATGGTTTTTCGCGAAAGTCGATTTCGAACAATGTTCGAATAATGGTTTTTCGCGAAAGTCGATTTCGAACAATGTTCGAATTATGAGTTTTCGCGAAAGTCGATTTCGAATAATGTTCGAATAATGGTTTTTCGCAAAAGTCGATTTCGAACAATGTTCGAATAATGGTTTTTCGCGAAAGTCGATTTCGAATAATGTTCGAATAATGGTTTTTCGTGAAAGTCGATTTCGAACAATGTTCGAATAATGGTTTTTCGCGAAAGTCGATTTCGAACAATGTTCGAATAATGGTTTTTCGCGAAAGTCGATTTCGAACAATGTTCGAATAATGGTTTTTTCGCGAAAGTCCATTTCGAACAATGTTCGAATAATGGTTTTTCGCGGAAGTCTATTTCGAATAATGTTCGAATAATGGTTTTTCGCGAAAGTCGATTTCGAACAATGTTCGAATAATGGTTTTTCGCGAAAGTCGATTTCGAATAATGATCTAATAATGGTTTTTCGCGGAAGTCTATTTCGAATAATGTTCGAATAATGGTTTCTCGCGAAAGTCGATTTCGAACAATGTTCGAATAATGGTTTTTCGCGAAAGTCGATTTCGAACAATGTTCGAATAATGGTTTTTTCGCGAAAGTCGATTTCGAACAATGTCCGAATAATGGTTTTTCGCGAAAGCCAATTTCGAATAATGTTCGAATAATGAGTTTTCGCGAAAGTCGATTTCGAACAATGTTCGAATAATGGTTTTTCGCAAATGTCAATTTCGAATAATGTTCGAATTATGAGTTTTCGCGAAAGTCGATTTCGAACAATGTTCGAATAATGAGTTTTCGCGAAAGTCGATTTCGAACAATGTTCGAATAATGGTTTTTCGCAAAAGTCAATTTCGAATAATGTTCGAATAATGAGTTTTCGCGAAAGTCGATTTCGAACAATGTTCGAATAATGGTTTTTCGCGAAAGTCGATTTCGAATAATGTTCGAATAATGGTTTTTCGCGGAAGTCTATTTCGAATAATGTTCGAATAATGGTTTTTCGCGAAAGTCGATTTCGCACAATGTTCGAATAATGGTTTTTTCGCGAAAGTCGATTTCGAACAATGTTCGAATAATGGTTTTTCGCGAAAGTCGATTTCGAATAATGTTCGAATAATGGTTTTTCGCGGAAGTCTATTTCGAATAATGTTCGAATAATGGTTTTTCGCGAAAGTCGATTTCGCACAATGTTCGAATAATGGTTTTTTCGCGAAAGTCCATTTCGAACAATGTTCGAATAATGGTTTTTCGCGGAAGTCTATTTCGAATAATGTTCGAATAATGGTTTTTCGCGAAAGTCGATTTCGAACAATGTTCGAATAATGGTTTTTCGCGAAAGTCGATTTCGAATAATGATCTAATAATGGTTTTTCGCGGAAGTCTATTTCGAATAATGTTCGAATAATGGTTTCTCGCGAAAGTCGATTTCGAACAATGTTCGAATAATGGTTTTTCGCGAAAGTCGATTTCGAACAATGTTCGAATAATGGTTTTTTCGCGAAAGTCGATTTCGAACAATGTCCGAATAATGGTTTTTCGCGAAAGCCAATTTCGAATAATGTTCGAATAATGAGTTTTCGCGAAAGTCGATTTCGAACAATGTTCGAATAATGGTTTTTCGCAAATGTCAATTTCGAATAATGTTCGAATTATGAGTTTTCGCGAAAGTCGATTTCGAATAATGTTCGAATTATGAGTTTTCGCGAAAGTCGATTTCGAACAATGTTCGAATAATGAGTTTTCGCGAAAGTCGATTTCGAACAATGTTCGAATAATGGTTTTTCGCAAAAGTCAATTTCGAATAATGTTCGAATAATGAGTTTTCGCGAAAGTCGATTTCGAACAATGTTCGAATAATGGTTTTTCGCGAAAGTCGATTTCGAATAATGTTCGAATAATGGTTTTTCGCGGAAGTCTATTTCGAATAATGTTCGAATAATGGTTTTTCACGAAAGTCGATTTCGCACAATGTTCGAATAATGGTTTTTTCGCGAAAGTCCATTTCGAACAATGTTCGAATAATGGTTTTTCGCGGAAGTCTATTTCGAATAATGTTCGAATAATGGTTTTTCGCGAAAGTCGATTTCGAACAATGTTCGAATAATGGTTTTTCGGGAAAGTCGATTTCGAATAATGATCTAATAATGGTTTTTCGCGGAAGTCTATTTCGAATAATGTTCGAATAATGGTTTTTCGCGAAAGTCGATTTCGAACAATGTTCGAATAATGAGTTTTCGCGAAAGTCGATTTCGAACAATGTTCGAATAATGGTTTTTCGCAAAAGTCAATTTCGAATAATGTTCGAATAATGAGTTTTCGCGAAAGTCGATTTCGAACAATGTTCGAATAATGGTTTTTCGCGAAAGTCGATTTCGAATAATGGTTTTTCGCGGAGGTCTATTTCGAATAATGTTCGAATAATGGTTTTTCGCGAAAGTCGATTTCGAACAATGTTCGAATAATGGTTTTTCGGGAAAGTCGATTTCGAATAATGATCTAATAATGGTTTTTCGCGGAAGTCTATTTCGAATAATGTTCGAATAATGGTTTTTCGCGAAAGTCGATTTCGAACAATGTTCGAATAATGAGTTTTCGCGAAAGTCGATTTCGAACAATGTTCGAATAATGGTTTTTTCGCGAAAGTTCATTTCGAACAATGTTCGAATTATGAGTTTTCGCGAAAGTCGATTTCGAACAATGTTCGAATAATGGTTTTTCGCGAAAGTCGATTTCGAATAATGATCTAATAATGGTTTTTCGCGAAAGTCGATTTCGAATAATGTTCGAATAATGGTTTTTCGTGAAAGTCGATTTCGAACAATGTTCGAATAATGGTTTTTCGCGAAAGTCGATTTCGAACAATGTTCGAATAATGGTTTTTCGCGAAAGTCGATTTCGAACAATGTTCGAATAATGGTTTTTTCGCGAAAGTTCATTTCGAACAATGTTCGAATTATGAGTTTTCGCGAAAGTCGATTTCGAATAATGTTCGAATAATGGTTTTTCGCAAAAGTCGATTTCGAACAATGTTCGAATAATGGTTTTTCGCGAAAGTCGATTTCGAATAATGTTCGAATAATGGTTTTTCGTGAAAGTCGATTTCGAACAATGTTCGAATAATGGTTTTTCGCGAAAGTCGATTTCGAATAATGTTCGAATAATGGTTTTTCGTGAAAGTCGATTTCGAACAATGTTCGAATAATGGTTTTTCGCGAAAGTCGATTTCGAACAATGTTCGAATAATGGTTTTTCGCGGAAGTCTATTTCGAATAATGTTCGAATAATGGTTTTTCGCGAAAGTCGATTTCGAACAATGTTCGAATAATGGTTTTTCGCGAAAGTCGATTTCGAATAATGATCTAATAATGGTTTTTCGCGGAAGTCTATTTCGAATAATGTTCGAATAATGGTTTTTCGCGGAGGTCTATTTCGAATAATGTTCGAATAATGGTTTTTCGCGAAAGTCGATTTCGAACAATGTTCGAATAATGGTTTTTCGGGAAAGTCGATTTCGAATAATGATCTAATAATGGTTTTTCGCGGAAGTCTATTTCGAATAATGTTCGAATAATGGTTTTTCGCGAAAGTCGATTTCGAACAATGTTCGAATAATGAGTTTTCGCGAAAGTCGATTTCGAACAATGTTCGAATAATGGTTTTTTCGCGAAAGTTCATTTCGAACAATGTTCGAATTATGAGTTTTCGCGAAAGTCGATTTCGAACAATGTTCGAATAATGGTTTTTCGCGAAAGTCGATTTCGAATAATGATCTAATAATGGTTTTTCGCGAAAGTCGATTTCGAATAATGTTCGAATAATGGTTTTTCGTGAAAGTCGATTTCGAACAATGTTCGAATAATGGTTTTTCGCGAAAGTCGATTTCGAACAATGTTCGAATAATGGTTTTTCGCGAAAGTCGATTTCGAACAATGTTCGAATAATGGTTTTTTCGCGAAAGTTCATTTCGAACAATGTTCGAATTATGAGTTTTCGCGAAAGTCGATTTCGAATAATGTTCGAATAATGGTTTTTCGCAAAATTCGATTTCGAACAATGTTCGAATAATGGTTTTTCGCGAAAGTCGATTTCGAATAATGTTCGAATAATGGTTTTTCGTGAAAGTCGATTTCGAACAATGTTCGAATAATGGTTTTTCGCGAAAGTCGATTTCGAACAATGTTCGAATAATGGTTTTTCGCGAAAGTCGATTTCGAACAATGTTCGAATAATGGTTTTTTCGCGAAAGTCCATTTCGAACAATGTTCGAATAATGGTTTTTCGCGGAAGTCTATTTCGAATAATGTTCGAATAATGGTTTTTCGCGAAAGTCGATTTCGAACAATGTTCGAATAATGGTTTTTCGCGAAAGTCGATTTCGAATAATGATCTAATAATGGTTTTTCGCGGAAGTCTATTTCGAATAATGTTCGAATAATGGTTTCTCGCGAAAGTCGATTTCGAACAATGTTCGAATAATGGTTTTTCGCGAAAGTCGATTTCGAACAATGTTCGAATAATGGTTTTTTCGCGAAAGTCGATTTCGAACAATGTCCGAATAATGGTTTTTCGCGAAAGCCAATTTCGAATAATGTTCGAATAATGAGTTTTCGCGAAAGTCGATTTCGAACAATGTTCGAATAATGGTTTTTCGCAAATGTCAATTTCGAATAATGTTCGAATTATGAGTTTTCGCGAAAGTCGATTTCGAATAATGTTCGAATTATGAGTTTTCGCGAAAGTCATAATGAGTTTTCGCGAAAGTCGATTTCGAACAATGTTCGAATAATGGTTTTTCGCAAAAGTCAATTTCGAATAATGTTCGAATAATGAGTTTTCGCGAAAGTCGATTTCGAACAATGTTCGAATAATGGTTTTTCGCGAAAGTCGATTTCGAATAATGTTCGAATAATGGTTTTTCGCGGAAGTCTATTTCGAATAATGTTCGAATAATGGTTTTTCGCGAAAGTCGATTTCGCACAATGTTCGAATAATGGTTTTTTCGCGAAAGTCCATTTCGAACAATGTTCGAATAATGGTTTTTCGCGGAAGTCTATTTCGAATAATGTTCGAATAATGGTTTTTCGCGAAAGTCGATTTCGAACAATGTTCGAATAATGGTTTTTCGGGAAAGTCGATTTCGAATAATGATCTAATAATGGTTTTTCGCGGAAGTCTATTTCGAATAATGTTCGAATAATGGTTTTTCGCGAAAGTCGATTTCGAACAATGTTCGAATAATGAGTTTTCGCGAAAGTCGATTTCGAACAATGTTCGAATAATGGTTTTTCGCAAAAGTCAATTTCGAATAATGTTCGAATAATGAGTTTTCGCGAAAGTCGATTTCGAACAATGTTCGAATAATGGTTTTTCGCGAAAGTCGATTTCGAATAATGGTTTTTCGCGGAGGTCTATTTCGAATAATGTTCGAATAATGGTTTTTCGCGAAAGTCGATTTCGAACAATGTTCGAATAATGGTTTTTCGCGAAAGCCAATTTCGAATAATATTCGAATAATGAGTTTTCGCGAAAGTCGATTTCGAACAATGTTCGAATAATGGTTTTTCGCGAAAGTCGATTTCGAACAATGTTCGAATAATGGTTTTTCGCGGAAGTCTATTTCGAATAATGTTCGAATAATGGTTTTTCGCGAAAGTCGATTTCGAACAATGTTCGAATAATGGTTTTTCGCGAAAGTCGATTTCGAATAATGATCTAATAATGGTTTTTCGCGGAAGTCTATTTCGAATAATATTCGAATAATGAGTTTTCGCGAAAGTCGATTTCGAACAATGTTCGAATAATGGTTTTTCGCGAAAGTCGATTTCGAACAATGTTCGAATAATGGTTTTTCGCGGAAGTCTATTTCGAATAATGTTCGAATAATGGTTTTTCGCGAAAGTCGATTTCGAACAATGTTCGAATAATGGTTTTTCGCGAAAGTCGATTTCGCACAATGTTCGAATAATGGTTTTTTCGCGAAAGTCCATTTCGAACAATGTTCGAATAATGGTTTTTCGCGGAAGTCTATTTCGAATAATGTTCGAATAATGGTTTTTCGCGAAAGTCGATTTCGAACAATGTTCGAATAATGGTTTTTCGGGAAAGTCGATTTCGAATAATGATCTAATAATGGTTTTTCGCGGAAGTCTATTTCGAATAATGTTCGAATAATGGTTTTTCGCGAAAGTCGATTTCGAACAATGTTCGAATAATGAGTTTTCGCGAAAGTCGATTTCGAACAATGTTCGAATAATGAGTTTTCGCGAAAGTCGATTTCGAACAATGTTCGAATAATGGTTTTTCGCGAAAGTCGATTTCGAATAATGGTTTTTCGCGGAGGTCTATTTCGAATAATGTTCGAATAATGGTTTTTCGCGAAAGTCGATTTCGAACAATGTTCGAATAATGGTTTTTCGCGAAAGCCAATTTCGAATAATATTCGAATAATGAGTTTTCGCGAAAGTCGATTTCGAACAATGTTCGAATAATGGTTTTTCGCGAAAGTCGATTTCGAACAATGTTCGAATAATGGTTTTTTCGCGAAAGTCCATTTCGAACAATGTTCGAATAATGGTTTTTCGCGGAAGTCTATTTCGAATAATGTTCGAATAATGGTTTTTCGCGAAAGTCGATTTCGAACAATGTTCGAATAATGGTTTTTCGCGAAAGTCGATTTCGAATAATGATCTAATAATGGTTTTTCGCGGAAGTCTATTTCGAATAATGTTCGAATAATGGTTTCTCGCGAAAGTCGATTTCGAACAATGTTCGAATAATGGTTTTTCGCGAAAGTCGATTTCGAACAATGTTCGAATAATGGTTTTTTCGCGAAAGTCGATTTCGAACAATGTCCGAATAATGGTTTTTCGCGAAAGCCAATTTCGAATAATGTTCGAATAATGAGTTTTCGCGAAAGTCGATTTCGAACAATGTTCGAATAATGGTTTTTCGCAAATGTCAATTTCGAATAATGTTCGAATTATGAGTTTTCGCGAAAGTCGATTTCGAATAATGTTCGAATTATGAGTTTTCGCGAAAGTCATAATGAGTTTTCGCGAAAGTCGATTTCGAACAATGTTCGAATAATGGTTTTTCGCAAAAGTCAATTTCGAATAATGTTCGAATAATGAGTTTTCGCGAAAGTCGATTTCGAACAATGTTCGAATAATGGTTTTTCGCGAAAGTCGATTTCGAATAATGTTCGAATAATGGTTTTTCGCGGAAGTCTATTTCGAATAATGTTCGAATAATGGTTTTTCGCGAAAGTCGATTTCGCACAATGTTCGAATAATGGTTTTTTCGCGAAAGTCCATTTCGAACAATGTTCGAATAATGGTTTTTCGCGGAAGTCTATTTCGAATAATGTTCGAATAATGGTTTTTCGCGAAAGTCGATTTCGAACAATGTTCGAATAATGGTTTTTCGGGAAAGTCGATTTCGAATAATGATCTAATAATGGTTTTTCGCGGAAGTCTATTTCGAATAATGTTCGAATAATGGTTTTTCGCGAAAGTCGATTTCGAACAATGTTCGAATAATGAGTTTTCGCGAAAGTCGATTTCGAACAATGTTCGAATAATGGTTTTTCGCAAAAGTCAATTTCGAATAATGTTCGAATAATGAGTTTTCGCGAAAGTCGATTTCGAACAATGTTCGAATAATGGTTTTTCGCGAAAGTCGATTTCGAATAATGGTTTTTCGCGGAGGTCTATTTCGAATAATGTTCGAATAATGGTTTTTCGCGAAAGTCGATTTCGAACAATGTTCGAATAATGGTTTTTCGCGAAAGCCAATTTCGAATAATATTCGAATAATGAGTTTTCGCGAAAGTCGATTTCGAACAATGTTCGAATAATGGTTTTTCGCAAAAGTCAATTTCGAATAATGTTCGAATAATGAGTTTTCGCGAAAGTCGATTTCGAACAATGTTCGAATAATGGTTTTTCGCAAAAGCCAATTTCGAATAATGTTCGAATAATGAGTTTTCGCGAAAGTCGATTTCGAACAATGTTCGAATTATGAGTTTTCGCGAAAGTCGATTTCGAACAATGTTCGAATAATGAGTTTTCGCGAAAGTCGATTTCGAACAATGTTCGAATAATGGTTTTTCGCAAAAGTCAATTTCGAATAATGTTCGAATAATGAGTTTTCGCGAAAGTCGATTTCGAACAATGTTCGAATAATGTTTTTTCGCGAAAGTCGATTTCGAATAATGATCGAATAATGGTTTTTCGCGGAAGTCTATTTCGAACAATGTTCGAATAATGGTTTTTCGCGAAAGTCGATTTCGAATAATGATCGAATAATGGTTTTTCGCGGAAGTCTATTTCGAACAATGTTCGAATAATGGTTTTTCGCAAAAGTCAATTTCGAATAATATTCGAATAATGGTTTTTCGCGAAAGCCAATTTCGAATAATATTCGAATAATGAGTTTTCGCGAAAGTCGATTTCGAACAATGTTCGAATAATGGTTTTTCGCAAAAGCCAATTTCGAATAATGTTCGAATTATGAGTTTTCGCGAAAGTCGATTTCGAACAATGTTCGAATAATGAGTTTTCGCGAAAGTCGATTTCGAACAATGTTCGAATAATGGTTTTTCGCGAAAGTCGATTTCGAACAATGTTCGAATAATGAGTTTTCGCGAAAGTCGATTTCGAACAATGTTCGAATAATGGTTTTTCGCAAAAGTCAATTTCGAATAATGTTCGAATAATGAGTTTTCGCGAAAGTCTATTTCGAACAATGTTCGAATAATGGTTTTTCGCGAAAGTCGATTTCGAATAATGTTCGAATAACGGTTTTTCGCGGAAGTCTATTTCGAATAATGTTCGAATAATGGTTTTTCGCGAAAGTCGATTTCGAACAATGTTCGAATAATGGTTTTTTCGCGAAAGTCCATTTCGAACAATGTTCGAATAATGGTTTTTCGCGGAAGTCTATTTCGAATAATGTTCGAATAATGGTTTTTCGCGAAAGTCGATTTCGAACAATGTTCGAATAATGGTTTTTCGCGAAAGTCGATTTCGAATAATGATCTAATAATGGTTTTTCGCGGAAGTCTATTTCGAATAATGTTCGAATAATGGTTTCTCGCGAAAGTCGATTTCGAACAATGTTCGAATAATGGTTTTTCGCGAAAGTCGATTTCGAACAATGTTCGAATAATGGTTTTTTCGCGAAAGTCGATTTCGAACAATGTTCGAATAATGGTTTTTCGCGAAAGCCAATTTCGAATAATGTTCGAATAATGAGTTTTCGCGAAAGTCGATTTCGAACAATGTTCGAATAATGGTTTTTCGCAAATGTCAATTTCGAATAATGTTCGAATTATGAGTTTTCGCGAAAGTCGATTTCGAATAATGTTCGAATTATGAGTTTTCGCGAAAGTCGATTTCGAACAATGTTCGAATAATGAGTTTTCGCGAAAGTCGATTTCGAACAATGTTCGAATAATGGTTTTTCGCGAAAGTCGATTTCGAATAATGATCGAATAATGGTTTTTCGCGGAAGTCTATTTCGAACAATGTTCGAATAATGGTTTTTCGCGAAAGTCGATTTCGAATAATGATCGAATAATGGTTTTTCGCGGAAGTCTATTTCGAACAATGTTCGAATAATGGTTTTTCGCAAAAGTCAATTTCGAATAATATTCGAATAATGAGTTTTCGCGAAAGTCGATTTCGAACAATTACGAACAATGGTTTTTCGCGAAAGTCGATTTCGAATAATGTTCGAATAATGGTTTTTCGCGAAAGCCAATTTCGAATAATATTCGAATAATGAGTTTTTCGCGAAAGCCAATTTCGAACAATGTTCGAACAATGGTTTTTCGCGAAAGTCGATTTCGAATAATGTTCGAATAATGGTTTTTCGCGAAAGCCAATTTCGAATAATATTCGAATAATGAGTTTTCGCGAAAGTCGATTTCGAACAATGTTCGAATAATGGTTTTTCGCAAAAGCCAATTTCGAATAATGTTCGAATAATGAGTTTTCGCGAAAGTCGATTTCGAACAATGTTCGAATAATGGTTTTTCGCAAAAGTCAATTTCGAATAATGTTCGAATAATGAGTTTTCGCGAAAGTCTATTTCGAACAATGTTCGAATAATGGTTTTTCGCGAAAGTCGATTTCGAATAATGTTCGAATAACGGTTTTTCGCGGAAGTCTATTTCGAATAATGTTCGAATAATGGTTTTTCGCGAAAGTCGATTTCGAACAATGTTCGAATAATGGTTTTTTCGCGAAAGTCCATTTCGAACAATGTTCGAATAATGGTTTTTCGCGGAAGTCTATTTCGAATAATGTTCGAATAATGGTTTTTCGCGAAAGTCGATTTCGAACAATGTTCGAATAATGGTTTTTCGCGAAAGTCGATTTCGAATAATGATCTAATAATGGTTTTTCGCGGAAGTCTATTTCGAATAATGTTCGAATAATGGTTTCTCGCGAAAGTCGATTTCGAACAATGTTCGAATAATGGTTTTTCGCGAAAGTCGATTTCGAACAATGTTCGAATAATGGTTTTTTCGCGAAAGTCGATTTCGAACAATGTTCGAATAATGGTTTTTCGCGAAAGCCAATTTCGAATAATGTTCGAATAATGAGTTTTCGCGAAAGTCGATTTCGAACAATGTTCGAATAATGGTTTTTCGCAAATGTCAATTTCGAATAATGTTCGAATTATGAGTTTTCGCGAAAGTCGATTTCGAATAATGTTCGAATTATGAGTTTTCGCGAAAGTCGATTTCGAACAATGTTCGAATAATGAGTTTTCGCGAAAGTCGATTTCGAACAATGTTCGAATAATGGTTTTTCGCGAAAGTCGATTTCGAATAATGATCGAATAATGGTTTTTCGCGGAAGTCTATTTCGAACAATGTTCGAATAATGGTTTTTCGCGAAAGTCGATTTCGAATAATGATCGAATAATGGTTTTTCGCGGAAGTCTATTTCGAACAATGTTCGAATAATGGTTTTTCGCAAAAGTCAATTTCGAATAATATTCGAATAATGAGTTTTCGCGAAAGTCGATTTCGAACAATTACGAACAATGGTTTTTCGCGAAAGTCGATTTCGAATAATGTTCGAATAATGGTTTTTCGCGAAAGCCAATTTCGAATAATATTCGAATAATGAGTTTTTCGCGAAAGCCAATTTCGAACAATGTTCGAACAATGGTTTTTCGCGAAAGTCGATTTCGAATAATGTTCGAATAATGGTTTTTCGCGAAAGCCAATTTCGAATAATATTCGAATAATGAGTTTTCGCGAAAGTCGATTTCGAACAATGTTCGAATAATGGTTTTTCGCAAAAGCCAATTTCGAATAATGTTCGAATTATGAGTTTTCGCGAAAGTCGATTTCGAACAATGTTCGAATAATGAGTTTTCGCGAAAGTCGATTTCGAACAATGTTCGAATAATGGTTTTTCGCGAAAGTCGATTTCGAACAATGTTCGAATAATGAGTTTTCGCGAAAGTCGATTTCGAACAATGTTCGAATAATGGTTTTTCGCAAAAGTCAATTTCGAATAATGTTCGAATAATGAGTTTTCGCGAAAGTCTATTTCGAACAATGTTCGAATAATGGTGTTTCGCGAAAGTCGATTTCGAATAATGTTCGAATAATGGTTTTTCGCGGAAGTCTATTTCGAATAATGTTCGAATAATGGTTTTTCGCGAAAGTCGATTTCGAACAATGTTCGAATAATGGTTTTTTCGCGAAAGTCCATTTCGAACAATGATCGAATTATGAGTTTTCGCGAAAGTCGATTTCGAACAATGTTCGAATAATGGTTTTTCGCGAAAGTCGATTTCGAATAATGATCTAATAATGGTTTTTCGCGGAAGTCTATTTCGAATAATGTTCGAATAATGGTTTTTCGCGAAAGTCGATTTCGAACAATGTTCGAATAATGGTTTTTCGCGAAAGTCGATTTCGAACAATGTTCGAATAATGGTTTTTCGCGAAAGTCGATTTCGAACAATGTTCGAATAATGGTTTTTTCGCGAAAGTCCATTTCGAACAATGTTCGAATAATGGTTTTTCGCGGAAGTCTATTTCGAATAATGTTCGAATAATGGTTTTTCGCGAAAGTCGATTTCGAACAATGTTCGAATAATGGTTTTTCGGGAAAGTCGATTTCGAATAATGATCTAATAATGGTTTTTCGCGGAAGTCTATTTCGAATAATGTTCGAATAATGGTTTTTCGCGAAAGTCGATTTCGAACAATGTTCGAATAATGAGTTTTCGCGAAAGTCGATTTCGAACAATGTTCGAATAATGGTTTTTCGCAAAAGTCTATTTCGAATAATGTTCGAATAATGGTTTTTCGCGAAAGTCGATTTCGAACAATGTTCGAATAATGGTTTTTCGCGGAAGTCTATTTCGAATAATGTTCGAATAATGGTTTTTCGCGAAAGTCGATTTCGAACAATGTTCGAATAATGGTTTTTCGGGAAAGTCGATTTCGAATAATGATCTAATAATGGTTTTTCGCGGAAGTCTATTTCGAATAATGTTCGAATAATGGTTTTTCGCGAAAGTCGATTTCGAACAATGTTCGAATAATGAGTTTTCGCGAAAGTCGATTTCGAACAATGTTCGAATAATGGTTTTTCGCAAAAGTCAATTTCGAATAATGTTCGAATAATGAGTTTTCGCGAAAGTCGATTTCGAACAATGTTCGAATAATGGTTTTTCGCGAAAGTCGATTTCGAATAATGTTCGAATAATGGTTTTTCGCGGAGGTCTATTTCGAATAATGTTCGAATAATGGTTTTTCGCGAAAGTCGATTTCGAACAATGTTCGAATAATGGTTTTTCGCGAAAGTCGATTTCGAATAATGATCTAATAATGGTTTTTCGCGGAAGTCTATTTCGAATAATGTTCGAATAATGGTTTTTCGCGAAAGTCGATTTCGAACAATGTTCGAATAATGGTTTGTTCGAATAATGGTTTTTCGCGAAAGTCGATTTCGAACAATGTTCGAATAATGGTTTTTTCGCGAAAGTCCATTTCGAACAATGTTCGAATAATGGTTTTTCGCGAAAATCGATTTCGAACAATGTTCGAACAACAGCGGTTTACGATTTTCGAGTAATCGAGCGATTAATTGTTCGAAATCGCTCGAACAATTATTCGGCCCGATTAATCGAGCTCAAGTCTAGTACGCCGCATCATCCGCAGCGCGGGCAAAATTTGCTATTGAACGTGGGATGTTGCTGCAGTAGGGGAAACGCAGCCCTTTACTGCTTAACACTACAGCAGCTACGCGCGTTTCTGAGCGTCCAGATTCAGGAGCCGACTTCGTACCATTAGCATGAGAAGACTACTAAAGGGGTAAGTGTAGAAGGGGGACTTTGAGGGTGGAGAACCGACGGCGATAGGGACCAGGAGGAGCATCGTGACGGTCAATGGGAGAGCAATGAAGCAGGCCAGGAGGTGGCACCAGGAAGAGTTTGGGCAATATGTAGGGATCATTAGGGAGTTACCAATCAGGGGAGGGGGACAGTAAGGAGGATCAGCAAGGGGATCCATTACCATTAAGAGAGACCGGATTTAGAGGATGTGACACCGATGTCACACAATGGGCGTTCGCTCGCCGTCGTCGTGTCGTGAGCGTGGGAGACCTACTTAATAGGGTTAAAGTAGTAGGGAGGATCCCGAGGAGGTGAGAAGGAATATACTATAAAGAAGGGACCTCAAGGCGGGACCAGGGCGATGAACCAACAAGAAGGGAGCCGTAAGGGAATTCATACGGAGAAGAAGGAATCTGCCATATGCATAGCCTCTTCATGCTCGACACAGCGGCGACTGCGCGCGCTTCTGAGTTTCTTGATCCAGAAAACGGGCCCCCTACGTCGCGCAGCAAGCATCCTGATTCTGAATACGTGTCACCGACCGTTCCGTGAGGATGGGAGGACCACTAAGGGGGTAGTGGAGAAGGGCGGGAAGGGGGGCCTCTATGGTGGACCTGGAGAGCGACCAGGAAGGAAAGGAATAACCTGGAGGAGAGGGCAGGACGGGGAAACCAGCAAGAAGAGACCAGTAGGTGTCAATAGTGGAAACAAAGAAGTGGACCAGTAGTTGGGACCAGGAAGGTGGGAGCTGAAGAGGGGAGGGAAGACTTGTAAAGGTGGACTAGAAATTAGATCCAGTAAGAAGAAACGAGAGAGGCGAACCTGGCTTCAGAAGACATGTCAACGACAACTTGAAACGCTAGCTGTTGAGCATGAGAACGATTGCGGAGGAACAACCTGAGGGACAGTAGTACTGCGCAGCACAAACCAATGACATTACTGGCCGGTCAGAAAAGACCGTCTATGATGAAGGTACCGAAGTGGTGAAGGGCTTGATGCCGATAAGGTATGCACCAAGTCCTAGATGCTAGCGAATTTTATGTTTTAGAATGACTACTTTCCATAGGTCAGTGATGCTACAAAGTCGCGCGAAGCGCGCAAGTGCGAGACACGCCATTGGGCGTGTCGCACTTGTATATATTATAAAATACACATATATATACATACATGTAAGTCCACTTGATTGTTTCCCAAGGAAATCGATGGAGCTGGCATGTCACCGATAGAATAAGTACCGTAATGGGCGCTACATAGCGTCTGCTCTATTTACGGCATTTTCACCGAACGACATTTATGTTATCGCGTGTCTTCACGCAGGCTAAAAACCTTTCAGTAGAATAAGCAGTAGCACTTTTATGTATGATCATCAAGTAGAGAACACATACTTTGAGAAACCGGGCAGAGTCACATGACCTCTCGGTGACAGAAGCGCGTTGAAAAACAGTCCTACCACCGCTCATGTGATGAAATGGACCGTAAACAGCAGCAAGTCCAACGTCATATATTTTCTTGACCTCGACGTTGCCAACTTTGATTTAAAGGTGAGCCGGCAGGGCCTATGCGTCATTACATTCACCAAGACGAAACCTACAACATGTCCGGCGTTGTCGTCGAAGATAGCCATGGTCGTCATTGTGTAGGACCAACGATGGTTCGGGAGACCCAGTGTTGAGCCCCACTCGTGCAGAACTAGTGGCTCTGCCCTTAGCGAGTCCAGCGATCTGTAAGACAACCTTTTGGTTTTATAGGCAGCAGCTGTTCATCGAGTTCCATGAGTGGCGAATCTCGCACCTGTTCCATCTTGCGTCGCCGATTTCCAGACGGTACATATGGTCCTCGCCTTCGACTGGAATCAAGCCACAAGCTTGTATTCCGTACTTCTCTATGCATGTGTGGTAGAGCTGAAATGGCCAGGGAATGAAAGATCTACAAACAGCCGCTTACAGTGAGAATAGAACAGATTGCTTCTGCACACAACTGAAATATTCGCCTGGGAAGGGTAAATGGTCGAGTTTTCCAAAGAATAGTTTCCGAGCCGCATTACAGGCGCAGAACCTCAAACTGCTTCCACGATATTCACCGTGGTGGAATGCGTGCCACATCTCGAAAATGATGCCGTTGTCTTCTCTTTCCATTCTAACTCAAGAATCCTCGTGCGCGCGTGCTCTGCTCTCTATTTTCGCATCATTCTAGATAGCTCTTGAGTTCCCTTTTAAAAGCTATGAAAACAGCCACAATTCGGAATACCATCCGCATTACTTTGGCGTTCATTGAGAGATTCGAAACTCGACGTTATCAGTTCCCCTGTGATTTCGCAGTTGTTTTTCGCAGTTGCAAAGTTAGATTAATGAGCCGTTGATGTGGTCTTAATGGGGAGGGGAAACGCAAGCCGGACTAGTGACCAGTGCTGAAAGTTATTCAGCGGGTTCAGTACAACCACTGGCATGGTAATGATGGTGATGATGTCCGCTCCTCCCGGGGTGTCCCTAGAGACTGTTCGCTCTCGCGAGCTATGCTGGACACGAACACTCGATTACAGAGGCGACAGGCCCTTGTGGCAGACCGGCCTACGAGCATCCTGTGTCACTCATGGTGCATGACAGTATAGGTTTTTCGAGGTTTCGAGGTAGTGCTACGGCATCCGCGGCAGGAAACAATACACTCACAAAACCTGGCAAGTGTGAGAACTTTGCGAGGGCACACGATGCAAGGATGACATTAGGGTAGCTGAGATGGCCCGAAAATCTCATAGTAGGACCCGCGTAGCAACGCTGAATGTGAGCACGTTGACGGTCCGCTAGTGGGAGTGGGTTGAAGCATTGGAGCGAAGATGAGTTGATTTCTGTGCAGATTAGTGACATTAATGGGTAGGTAGCTGCATGGTGGTTTCCGAGACGGATCACGTAACGCCGATGGTAAGCGTATTCTTGATTACGCGGAGTCGCATAACCTCACATGCGTCGCTCGAAGGATAAAGATGGGTCGAGCAATGAGTTGGTTGCAGCAAGAATCAAGTCATGAAGAATGGAAGAGAACGAAGCAGCTGTGGTTCCTCACGTCCAGCTACCGACAGTCACGAATGTCGATGAAACCTTGGAGGAAGGCGATTGACGTGATATTTCAAGCTGCTTGATCAGAAGAAGCTTGGACGACGCAACGCCGACAAGCAGGCATGGCTGCGGACCGAAGTTTTGATGGAAACCTAGAGAGAACAATCAGAAAAACAGACAAACAAATCTCCCCCTTCTCGACGTAGATGAGGCCTTTGAACGCGTGAAATGATACGATGCAGTACGACGGAGTTCCCCAAGAAATATAGTGGACGCAACTACTCTACTCTTCCCCGAGTTCCAAGCATTGATGAGGTCCTCCTTCTTCGCCAATGTTATTTGCTCTCTCCAATGTTCTTTAATGTCCTCACGCCATTAGGCAAGGCCTTCAGAAGCCATCTTTTGGACGTTGGTTTGTACTGATGGCGTAACTTTCGCTGTTAAGGATAAGGATGAGCTCGATGAGGTGCGGGCTTTTGTGATCGCTTAGAACGGTTTGGACCCAAACGGAACTCATATAAACGTCAAAAGCGCCGGACATGTAACGACCAACGTGAACGCGTCCTTCTCCAGCGCGGTTATCGGCCGGTAGCAACGTACCGCTCTGAGTGTGCTGCCCTGCGAACAATACGTCACACATGGACTTGAAGGTTGCAGGAGTCGAAAGGTGGCGTCGTGACACCAGGGGCCGGATTCATCAAAGTTACTGCAGTAACTTTAACGGAGAATTGTAAGCGAAAAGCTCAGATAACGCGGCTTATCTTCTTCCTCCTCAGCGTCCTACTTATCTTCTTCCTCCTCAGCGTCTGTCCCGCGGCGGCGGGACAGACGCTGAGGAGGAAGAAGATGGACATGATAACGCTTGACGGTAGCTTTAAGCGACTGATGCTACCATGTCCTTGCCTTTCCACGAAAGTCGAGGAAGAGCTCATGCTGCAGCATCATCAAAATTCACTACGGTCTGAGACTTTCCAGTATCGGGTGTTCTGCACGCAGCGGCCAATCGGGGTAAATCCCAATTTCAAAAAAAATCGAAACGTAGTTGGATACAATGGCATGTGGACTCGGTGAAGGTGCAAGTGGCAAGTCTGGAGCCAAATGATTTAGATTTCACTCCTACCAAGCCCCCCCCCCCCTACTCTTCGTCAACGCTCGGCACTTTTAGACGCTGCAAAATGGGCTCGTCAGAAAATAACAAAGTGCCGTCCCAGAATCTTAATCAAGTATCCGGGTTTCGCGTGTGATGAATGGCTCTAGACGACCGCCGTCATGTGTCGCTATCGAAGTCAGGAAACCGGCCCAAAATGTGGGAAACAATAGGAAGTTCGTGTATTCGCGGACGACACGAGATAGCGCTGATTAAAGCAAAACAAGACAACTGCACTCTCACTGTGTTAGGAGAGCCTTCGCTTGAGCCCAGAGTGCCTCGCATACGGAAAGACCAGAAAGGCAATACCGATGGAAAACGCTTCTATGGACTTGGAGAAAGCCAACGCAGTCAATGCAAAAGAGAGAAAAAACTACGGTAATGGTCGTCTAACGATTCAGTGTGCTTCCTTCGTCGAGACCATACTCTTCTGATGTTACCTACCACAGCCTCCTTGTTCCCATTCTACCACGTCGTTTAAGAACCAAGACGATTTTTACCATTCGTAGTCCCTGTGATTCTCCGGGGGGTTTTCTTTGCAAACACTCTTCCACCATACTTGTCGTCCCGTCTAGGGCATGGCGGGGAGACCTTTTACATCTGTAACTCGTTGCGCTCTCAAAAGAGCAGTTTTCAGCATCGGATTTAGGCTTCCGCTCTTACCGTAAAGTTGCTGGGTAGATGCACACTCCGTTAGGCTCTACACTGTGAGATCTCCCACAAGACCTTCACATCCGTAACGGCTTCACGGGATCCTCGCACTACATAGGATGCAGGTCCCGCCCCTCCGTGTGAGCATAGGTCATCTCCTGGCTCTCCTTCTCCGCTATTATGTGCTATGTCTTCTGATAGGAAGTGATAAACTATGTAATCTCCGCTCAGGGGTATGCGTAACTAAAATCCGAAATTTGATAAATCGTGAAACGCAATTATGGAAAACCGTCGTAAATCGTAAATCGCAAACCGTAAATTGTGAGAGGTACCTGGCGTGTAGTTCTGGAGTTTTTTTTCTTCTTCTAACGGTACTTGAAGGTAAATCAATATTTACATATTTATAGCGTATTCAGCTTAGGCTGAATAGTTTTCTAACCAACTGGACAAACCTAAAATCAATTGAACACTTCTCAAACAGAACTAGGCGGGTTTTAAGAAGGTATGAATGAGTTGTTTATTTGTTTAGTATAAATACACCTATACGGATGTCCCCTTCATGTGCCACCTCATCGCGGTGAAGGGGTGAACATCACTTTGTGAAGGCTAACGGCACAAACGGTCACGCAGTACGCGACGCTTTGTCGTGTATGGGCGGCTCTTCTGTATCCCTGGCCAGGAACATGTGAGTAACCAGACCACCGCTATGGCTCAAACAACTAAACTCGTGCCCCAGTCCTCCGCGCGCCGGAGGTGGACTTCTACGACGTCGGTTGCACCCACCTCCGGCGAGGGGCCATCTAATCTCGGAGTTAAACTATCAGGACGTCATTGGAATCGGACTACCGAAACTCCCTCCCACCACGACACGGAAACTGCCTATTCGTCTGCACTTATGACTGTCGTTCGATCGCATCTGAGCAGGGTCTTCGGACACTGCTTTGCAGAACCGCAATATCAAATTCGACGTTATCGCCCTGCAGGAAACGAAAGGCAGAACGGAAACCATAAGAAGGACCGACCACAACGAGCTTCTCATTATCGGAACAAAGGTGGACAGAAAGAATATTGGCGGAGTTGGATTTCTCGTCAATTTGACAACGCACCACCTAGTAGACTCTTACAAGATCACCAGCCCGCGAGTAGCTGTTCTTCGTCTGGAAACCAAAGATCAAGTAACCATTTCCATCATAAATGGATATGCTTCAACATCTGCGGCCACAGATGAAGAAAAGGAGGAATTCTACAAGCTGCTCGAAAGGACTGTCAACGATGAGAAGAGCTACTACAAAGTTGTCGTTGGTGACTTTAACGCTATCGTCGGTACGAATGATCACGATGAATGGAGGCTAGGACCACTTGGAACTTCCTCAAGGAACAAAAACGGAGAGCGCTTGATAGACTTCCTATCCGCGTGCCGTCTCTACCATGGAAATTCTATGTTTAAGAAGCCTTCAAACCAACGATGGACCTGGTAAAGCCCAAATGGAGAAACACGTTCGGAGATCGACCATGTTCTTACAAACAGACGCTGGAGTCTGTTCGATGTCTCCGTGCTGCCTTCATTTGACACCGGCTCGGATCACCGTCTTGTCCGTGCGAAGCTGACTCTCAAAAAGAGGATGTTCAAGCGTGACACTCATAAACCGACATTCGTGAGGATCCCCACATTCAAGTCTGAGGAGTTGGAATATGCAATAAAGTCGTATGATTGGAATCTTCTTGAAAATCCATCGGAAGACTACGACCTTCTCTTCAAAGGACTGTTGAAATGTGCTAGCAGCTCTTGCGGAGCCACATCACCGTCTGCTTCAAGACCCAACGCACATGCGATTAAACTCTTGGAGCAAAGAAGAGCTGTTAAACTGGATCCTAATGCTTCCCATCTGGAAAAAGTCACCGTCTCGAAGGCCTGTCGAATTGCAGTGAAGCAGTCCATTCAAGCCTACTGAAGATTGAAGCTGTTACAAGCCGCTGGGAAAGGTTCAAGCATAAAGCGCTGCAAACGAGATCTCTGCGATCAGAAGGCAATAATGTCAGCCCTTGTGGATAAGGATGGAACAACGCAAACGTCTCGAAGAGCGATGGAGGCCATCGTTCAGGAATTCTACACAGATCTGTTCCGTTCTTCCATCACTGTCCCGAAACGCTTGATGCCACCAGCTGAGGAAATACCTCCCATTCTGGAATCAGAAGTTGCTCATGCCATCAGAAGGATGAAGCCGGGCACTGCTCCCGGACCGGACGGCATTTCTGCTGATCTCCTTCGTGCGGGTGGCAGTGCCCTCTGCTCACTTCTTGCAAAGCACTTCAACCACTACCTTCGACTTGATAGGATTCCGGACTCATGGAAGGAGTCGAAAACAGCTCTAATCTTCAAAAAAGGTCAGCAGGAGGATATCAACAACTATCGACCCATCAGTCTTCTCTCGGTTGTGTATAAGATCTTCACCAAGATACTGCTTAACCGCATGGAGCGTTGCTTGGATGAATATCAGCCAGTGGAGCAAGCAGGGTTTCGCAAGGATTTCTCCTGCATGGACCATATTCAGACTGTCTCACAGCTCATCGAGAGGAGCCGCGAATACCACCTCCCACTTGTCCTTGTCTTCGTGGATTACCGGAAAGCGTTCGACTCTGTGGAAATCAACGTCGTTTTGAACGCACTTGTGCACGCTGGTATACCACATCTACATCCGACCTCTCGACGAATGCTTGTCGAACACATCGACCAGCATCCCGTTGTTCGACCGAAAGCTTAAAATTCCTATCGGGAAAGGAGAGCGGCAGGGAGATACGATTTCTCCCAAGCTATTCACAGCGGCACTCCAGGATGCCATGAAGGACTTGAACTAGGACGATAAAGGCTGCCTTGTCGACGTTAAACGAATCAGCAACCTTCGCTTCGCCGATGATATTGTTCTCATCTCTACCAGCACGGCAGAAGTTAAGGAAATGCTGAACGAGCTCAATGTGGCAGGTATGAAGATTGGATTGGACATGAATATGTCCAAGACACAATTTATGGTCAACCAGTGGTGTGACACGGGACTCGTAAGGTTAAATGGAGTCGCTCTACAACAGGTCGACTCCTACGTCTATCTGGGAAGAGAGCTGAACATGGATAACGACCTCGCTCCCGAAATCGCCCGCAGGAGACGCGCAGCATGGGCAGCTTTCAGTTCGATTCGCGAAGTCACTGATCAGGTCAAGGATCCCGGCCTCAGGGCCTTGATATTCAACGCCTCTGTACTGCCTGCGATGTGTTACGCGACCGAAACCTGGCCCGACAACAAGACAATCGCCAGAGCGATGCAAACTACGCATCGTGCACAATGTCTTCTAAGGACAAGCCTTCGTCAGCAATGGCAAGAAGGCCTACGAAACTCAGAGCTACGGGAGAAGTCGCAATTAGCGAACCCGCTGCAGTACATGTAGAAGTCCAAATATCGCTGGGCCGGACACCTGCTTTGGAGAAAAGAAGATAGATGGAGTCTCCGTGTCACAGAATGGCTCCCGAGAGACCATAAGAGACCACTGGGACGACCGCCAACGCGATGGGCAGACTCATTCTCAAGATCTTTCAGAGAGCGGAGTCTGCCTCACTGGATGCAAGCAGCCAGAGATCGAGCGGTCTGGAAGAGTTGTGATCCCCGCTGAGAAGACCTCCAGCCGACAAAAGGGACCATCAAAGTATCAAAGTAAGTATACGGATGTGTCAACTCATTGTTTCTACTGAAAAACGAACTACACAACACAAATGAAAAAATACTCAAGGTCAAATTTAATTTTTCTTGACAAATTTAAAATCAATTGAACTCTTTTCAAGCAGAACTTGGCGATCGTTGATTTAAATCAGCCTTAAGCAACATGTTAAATAAGGGCAAATAACTGGTGACCAAACAAAGCACAACCATAAAATTTCCACCTTTCCGCTAGCCTTTAGATTGCGTATAAATCTACGTATGCAGAAGCAACCACAACAAGTCACTGTTAAAGCCAAAGAATAGACTAAAATTATTTAACCGCTAACGAACTCAGCCAAAACGACTTTTGCTCAAGTAATCAAACTAGTAGCGTACAAAGTGAACGCATGGCGCAATCCTATCGTATGACGCACGGCAAGATCACTTTTCTGCATTTGAAAAGAAGCCCAGGAACGCTCCTGTTCCAGACGGGTAGGACTGAAGCGGTACGAACCTGAACCTGATCGTATAGTCAGACTACGTTTTTCAACAATTGGAGGCATAATCCTACTATATATAAAGGAGCAAGCGTGTGTGTGTGTCACTGTGTGTGTGTGTCACACCGTCACACTGTCCGTCCTTCCGTCCCACTTTGAGTTGGGGCGCGGCAGCCGAACACGTCGACAACCGTGCCTGGCGATGCCGCAGACACGCCGAACATGTCGGCGGCACGAAACTTCGGCCCTGGGGGTAATCGAGGTCGCTGAACACGAATCTGGAGTCGACCAATCGATATCGATCGAGATTATCGATTTTTTGAGGATGGCGTTCAAGCGGCACGAAACTTCGGCCCTGGGGGTAATCGATGTCGCTGAACACGAATCTGGAGTCGACCAATCGATATCGATCGAGATTATCGATTTTTTGAGGGTGACGTTCAAGCGGCACGAAACTTTAGCCGTGGGGGTAATCGAGGTCGATGAACACGAATCTTCGGCCCTGGGAGAAATCGAGGTCGCTGAACACGAATCTGAAGTCGACCAATCGATACCGATCGATAAAGGATAAAGGATAAAGGATAAAGGACGGCGTTACTCAATCCCTTCTGGGATGCGCCAGCGCATTCTACTTCTACGGGATGTCGTGGAGGCGACATGAATGCGTATTTGGCCATACAATGACTTGCGGTGGCCAGCCGATGAACAAGTCAGCGCTCTATCCTTCCCAGACATGTCTGGTACCAATTCACCGACCCCGGAGGGATGGAAGGCTTGGTTGGCCTGGGCGGGAAATCCGAACCAGGAACCTGGTATCGGGTGCACGCGATAGTCGCGCCTCCTCCGACTGCGCTACACGCGCCCACCCTTCTGGGATGGCGTTCAAGCGGCGCGAAACTTGGCCCTGGGGGTAATCGAGGTCGCTGAACACGAATCTGGAGTCGACCAATCGATATCGATCGAGATTATCGATTTTTTGAGGGTGACGTTCAAGCGGCACGAAACTTTAGCCGTGGGGGTAATCGAGGTCGCTGAACACGAATTTGAAGTTCGATTTTGAACTGCCGATCGCAATCAATCGATATTGGGCAAATAAGCGTTTTTGTGGATGTCGTCCATTTTTTCGCTTTTTTCTAACTTACCCTAATCGACGTAGTTAAGATGTTCTTCCTGAAGGAACCATAAAAAAGGTGTCAGCTACATTTGATGATGAGAAGTTGTTGCCACGGCGAAGCCGTCAAAAAGCCGTCGGTGCGGCCGAGAGGCCGCACGGACGGCTGGTGTGTAATATTTCAAGTGACTTGGTAGGTGTTCGACTCGACTCGAAAAAAGTCTATTTTCAGTTGGAGAGACTGCACTTTGAAATGAACACTGTCTGCTGTGAAGCACTCGGCCATGACACCCGCGCGTCTCCCACCCCTATCGGATAAATCAGGGAGGAGACCGTAATCACCGGCCAGGAAATCGATAATATTGATCATAATATTGATCGATATTAATTGCCCTCCCGCGATAAAGCCCTTCCGTTGGCGACCACAACAACGTAGTTCCTACCACGATCGGTTAAATCTGATTCGAAATCGATAATATTGATTATTAGTAATTGCCTGACAGCTCAGACACATCTTCTGATTGACATCTGCGGCACGTCTTCTGGATCTCCGTGCACGTTAGTCAACGTCTGCTGTCAAACTCTTCAGGGAGGACAAGTAGCAAGACCACCAAGCTGTGAAACTAAAACTGTTTTACAAACTCTATTTTGCTGATGTTTCGCTATGATCATCTTAATAAAAGTCTTTGAAAAGATAAGGAGAGATTGAGAATTTGTTCATCCAAGCACATTTCCATAGTACAATTTACAATTTTTCGAATTTTTGCCGTTTAAAACGAATGGGAAGAACGAGGCAAAGGATGCGTAAAACAGCCCAACTAACGTCGCCCTTGGAGGGAGAGAATGTGAGACTCATTCACATCTTATTCACTCACATTTCCTTCATTGAAAAGCAACCTGCCGACATTTTGTCAGTTTCCATTGTTGGGTTGTAATTTGCTTGTATTCATTACTGCTCAGCGGTATGTGTCTGATGCGTCACAACAATCTATCAGTAAAAACTAAAATACCTTTGTCGCATGCTACCTACATACTGCAATCGTGGAAGAGGACGCTAAATTCGGCACTAAACAATTCTTCTTGGGATGTGCCAGACTTCCACTTGTGACCGTCAGTAATATTATCAAGGCAGCTTGAATGCGTTCTTGGTCTGCACATGGCTTATGGTGCAAGCTAATGAGCAACTCAATCCTTAATAGGTTTCATAGATATATGGTATAAATGAACGACCTTGGAAGGATGGAAGTTAGACGTCTTTCCAACACCGTCACATGTGCCTGAAGTCACCTCACCCTTCTAGATTTAAGTGTCCTCTATTGCTGCTCGCGATCACTCCTATGTTTGTGAAGCTTCTACACAGCTATCCAGTGCCAAGTCCAAACCTGAGTATCAGCTAATTTGTTGTTCGTTATCCGCCCGAAAATTGCCGGATAACGAACAACAAAACGGATAGGGCAAAACTCCCCCCAGAAACCGGAAACCGGATAACGGATGACGTATAACGGCTAATCCGCTCATCCCTGGTGGGGACCCACGCTGCCACTGTGGTGGAAGTCGCGGCGAGGACGAGTTGCCGCAGAGCCGCTGGTCGCAAAGGTCCGCGAGGCCTGTTGTAGTTCAGGGCTGCTCTCACCCGCAGCGCCAGCAGCTGCAGCTGAGACCCGCGGGGCGTGATAGATAGGTTCGATTATGGTATCCTATCTATTTGGAAACATTTTTTACGAATCTACATGCTAGGGATATAGTAGGTTGGTGCATAATTTCTATCCATAAAGGAGCTTGTCAACCAACAAAATAGTCACCGTTAGTGTCGACAAATGGAGGCGTATGGAATCCTGCACTCAAAACGTAACGCAAAAGACCTTATTAGGTTACCTTAAATGCACCGAAAGTTTTTGCGGCCTTCAAGCCACAAGTTAGCCGTGTGAGGTTTAGGGAAAACCCTTGCAGAGAAATGCAACAACAAAGTAGACCATTCTTTTTAGAACAACAGCAAAACTATAACTGCATCGGATAGACCTCCCGGACTCAACAAGGCATCGGAGGGAATGCTGTCATCACATGGGCTACCACATTATCTTCGAGCTACTTGTCAACCGAGGAACTTTTAGTGGAGGTAGAGCGACAAAAGTGAGAGCAAGCGCAAAATGGTACAGAGCTGTTGAGTTATAAGGAGTGTTCTATTAGATTTCGAGGTTTATACTCAAGAACTCCTAACTTGGCTTGGAAAACGCTTCTTCACAAAACGTAAAGCGTTTTGCTTACTACATCTTCGACATTCTTAGAAGTCACAACTGCCGGCAAAAGTACGCAGTATTGCGTACAGTAACCCTCGCTGCGCCGTACCACCCGCCGTTGTCATGGCGGGTCTGCGGCACCCGCAAGACTCTGCTGCCGGCCTTAAGGCGACTTCTGCGGCGCCGCTCGGCGGCGCCGCTGCCCTATGCTTAACCATAGAGCAGAGACGCGGAGCTCGCCTCCAGCGGCGCCGCCAGCGGCGCCGCAGAAGTCTGTGGCGGCCTTTAGGCCTCTGTTATACTCCCGCGGGAGCAACCGCGGAACGTCCGCGGACTAGGGGTGCACCGCGGACGGCGGGCGTGGCGCGGCTCGGCGATTGGCCAGGTGTGGGATCTCGACGCGATTCCCACCTTCCGCGGATGCTCCCGCGGGAGTATAACTCAGACCTTGCTGTGCTCACCCCACCGATCCCGTTTACTGGTCCCTCACTGCCCATCTCCTTACCTTAGTGGGCCCTCCTTTACTCTACGTATTCTGAATCCACAGATACACTGGACGACGTCGGCACGCCTTTTGAATCCCAATGCATGTAAATAGAAGGCGTCTAGATACATATTTTCCCTTACTTTCGCTCCCATTATTTTCCGCCCCGTAATTTCGATAACGTGGCCGATCAGTAGCTCTTGGCGGATTTGCATAGCTTGATAAAATCAAGCAGGAAATGGTAGTGCATTGTGAGGGAGACTCTAAAAGTGAGCTAGTCGTTAAAAATCATGTTGCGTCACATCATGTGAACCCCTATTGCGAGAAGACCACATTTCCGAACATCTACGATTTACGACCAGCTCGATCATGCCTTCCATCTTCCGTTGTTTTTGAACCCGTATCGGACTTGTAGGGAAAGGTGAAAGCACTGACTTTTTCAAGGATTGCCCATCACCAGCAGGCCAAATACGCGTGAAAACCGACTATGATACCCGCTGAAGCATGTCGAATACGTGGATTATTCGAAACGGTACTGTATACCAGCAGTCATTATTATTTGCTCGAGCCGCATGCAAAATAATGTAGATCGAAGCAGCTTAAAGGCAATGTAACGAACCTTTTCAACGGGGCAGCTGATCTCGCCGTCGATCTTCACTGGTCGCGCCATCTGAAGTGACTTCCAAACGACGTCTCCAATAGCGAGGAATGTGCAATTTTGACCGTCCAGGAATCGAAGTACGTCGTCGACCTGAAGCCGTCACTAATCGATTAATGGTCTCAGAAGGAGCTCCGACAATTACCACAGTGGTTTTCATGTTAGTGAGATGAGCATGAATCGAAATCTATGACGAAGACACAAACGTGTTTTGCACGTCTTCCTTCCATGACGTTCTTCAGCGTAGCCAGAAAACTAGAGACACTCAGCGTTAAACGTATAAGGGGGTATAACGGCGGAGCATTTTTCGCGTTCCATCGCAACAGTGCATGGGTCTCAGAAGAGATCCGCATTTGAAGAACAGAACCGAAATTGGAAAAACTCGAGAAGAAGGGCGTACTACATACAACGTAGAAGCGATGAAGATTAGACTGTGGAGACATGAGAAACGATTTCGGCTTCCTGTCGTGAGCCGTCGGTTTTTAGCCTTTTTCCATACATATTGGAGAGCACCACGGATCTCCCTCGATAGAGAGCCTTCGGGCTCTCTTGTTAAGAGGGATCTCGGGCCGCTTGTCGCAGGGCCACGTGGCGCGTCCCCGGGTGGTGGACAGGGGAACGAAAACGCAAACAAAATGCGACCGTGTACTGCCCAGAGACGCAGGTGGGATGCAGGGGATGGACTCCTTGCTCCTGCTGTGTCGGGTCGATGCGTTCCTTGTGCGTGGGAGCGGCATGTTCGTGCACAGTGTGCGTGGATGTGTCCGTGACTGTGCGGATTGTAACTGTGTCGGCTCGGCCAAAAGCTTGCACTCGGTAGACTGGGAGTACATGTAAGGCGATTCGAGGCCGCCTTAAGTCTCGCCCCGTCCCTTCGGGCAGTCTGGCTGGCTGCCCGGAGTACCCCGCCCACACGACAGAGCCTGACTAGCTACCCGTGTTGTATTCCAGTCAAACACAGCAGCACTAAAGGGCCTCATTCCCCTGACCCCGAAAGAGCCCCCATTTCTGCAGCGATGGGAAGGACGAGTACGGAGAGGCTGCTAAAATCTCAGGGCCTAACCAGGCTGCGCAAACTGAGAAGGACTAGGATGACGATCTGTACTTACAACGCCCGCACGCTTGCGTCGGAAGCATCCGTCGAGGACCTGATGATGCAAGCCAGGAAGATCAAGTACGACGTCATCGGACTGACCGAGACAAGAAGACACCACCCCCTACACGCCGCCTACGACTCCGGAGAAGAACTGTTCCTCGGAACATGCGACAGCAGGGGAGTAGGCGGCATTGGTGTCCTCGTCAACACGCACTTGGCCATGAACGTCGATTCGTACGAGTCTCTGACAAGCCGAATCGGACGTCTGCGACTGAAGCGATGTGGCTCCGTGCCAGCCTTGACTGTGTTCGTCGCGTATGCCCCAACATCCGACTACGACGACGAAGACGTCGAGGCCTTCTACGTGGAGCTGGAGAAGTTCTATAAGGAAGATCACACCTTCTACAAGGTGATCGTCTGCGACTTCAACGCCAAGATCGGGCCACGAAGGTCGCCGGAAGAACTTCACATCGGAACCCACGGTTTGGAGTGGAACGAGCAAGGTGAAAGGCTGTCTGAGTTTATCATGTCGACCAAGACCATCCATGGAAACTCGCAGTTCCAGAAGCCTCCCTCCCTACGATGGACCTGGGAATCCCCCGGTGGCCAGTTCCACAACGAGATCGACCACATCATCTTCAATCGCAAGTATTGCCTGACCGACGTCTCCGTTGTCCCCAAGTTCTACACGGGATCGGACCACCGCCTCCTTCGCGCGAGGTTCCGCTTTTCGCGTCAAGGAGAGAAGGCCGCGAAGTTCAAGAAGAGGAATCCCAGGACGACCATCAACTGGGATCTCTACACCTCTCTTGTCGGCCTTTGGGAAAATGCCGTCATGGACAACGTCGACGAGGAATACGATCGCTTCGTGCACCATCTCCACGATAGTGCTAAGGGAGCCGAGAGCTTGAAGACCACCAAGAGACGCCTGTCTCCGGAAACTCTCGAGCTGATACGCCAGCGTGGAGCAGCACGAGCGTCAGGCAACTATCAACTGACGTCCGAGCTTGCAAAGCTATGCAGAGCGGTGATAAAGGAAGATCTCAAGGAGAGAAGGGCGGAAGTGTTGGCTGAAGCAGCAGAGGCAGGGCTGAGCATCCGCAATGCCCGCCGGAGCTTCGCCAACTTCAAGACCAAGATGACAGCTCTCCGACGTCCCGACGGAACCGTCACCTCTTCAAGAAGGACCATGGAGAAGGTCATCCACGACTTCTTCTCCGATCTCTTCGATAGCCACGTCCACCTGCCCCCATGCCATCTTCCGCAGGATGGATACGTCGTCCCCTCCGTTCTCCCTTCCGAGATCCGACACGCCATCTCGTCGGTGAAGAAACGTACAGCACCCGGTTCTGACAGGATCAGAGCTGAACACCTGAAGAACCTCCCGCCAGCGCTTATCAACACCTTGGCGCGGCTCTTCACACGCTACCTGTCCGAATGCAAGGCTCCATCCCAGTGGAAGACCAGCAAGATCGTCTTGCTGTGCAAGAAGGGGGACGTGCAAGACATTGGCAACTATCACCCGATCTGCCTGTTGTCCGTAGTCTACAAGCTGTTCACTCGAGTCATCCTGAATAGGATTAGTAGAACGCTGGACGAAGGACAGCCATGCGAACAAGCAGGATTTCGGAGAGGATTCAGCACGATCGACCACATACACACCATTACGAAGCTCATCGAAGTGTCGCGAGAGTACAAGCTGCCGCTGTGCCTTCCGTTCATCGACCTGAAGAAGGCATTCGACTCCGTCGAGACTGAAGCGGTCATGGAAGCCCTGCTCACCCAGGGCGTTCCTACTCAGTACATCAGAATCCTTCGAGAGCTGTACAGTGGATTCACGACCAAGATCTCACCATTCTACAACGACGTCGTCATTGACGTGAAGAGAGGGGTTCGACAAGGGGATACCATATCCCCGAAGCTCTTCAGCGCCACCCTCGAAAACGTCATGCGCGAACTAGAATGGGACGACATGGGAGTGAAGGTCGACGGCCGGCAACTGCACCATCTTCGCTTCGCTGACGACATCGTGCTCATAACACCGAGCATCAGTCAGGCGGAACGAATGCTGGCCCACTTCGATCGTGTATGTGGGAACGTTGGACTGCAGCTGAATCTTATGAAGACGATGTTCATGAGGAACGGATGGGTTTCTGATGCCCCATTCTCGCTCAACGGAACGAACATCTCCGAATGCTCCAGCTATGTGTATCTGGGTCGCGAAGTCAACATGGCCAACGACCTATCACCAGAGCTAAGCAGGAGGAAACGAGCGGCTTGGGGAGCTTTCAAGAGCGTCGAAGAAGTCGTGAAGAAAACGAAGAACGTCCGACTCCGTGCCCACCTATTCGACTCCACTGTTCTTCCTGCCCTAACATACGCCTCAGAGATCTGGGCTATACGAAAGCAGGATGAACACGCGATCAGCGTCGCGCAGCGTGGAATCGAGAGGACGATGCTCGGAGTGACACGACTCACGCAAGTGAGAGAAGGTCTCCGGAGTTCCGAGCTTCGCCGACGTTCGAAGATCAGAGACGCTGTCGCATGGGCCAAGTCGTCGAAAATTAGGTGGGCCGGCCACGTAATGCGATTCGCAGACACCCGCTGGACGAGAGCCGTCACAGACTGGATTCCGCGGGACGTCAAAAGAACACCAGGACGCCCACCAACGCGTTGGTCGGACTTCTTCGTGAAAGCCCTGAACGACCGATATGACGCTCTTCGTGTCCCTCGAGCGAGGAGGATCCATTGGACCACTCTGGCACGCGACAGGGACGAATGGAAACGCTACTGGCGCCCGCTCGAGCAAGTCGATGATCAACGGGACGACAGGTGATACAGGTGATTGGAGAGCAAAAGTTAAAGACGCTAAAGCTTATCCGTAGCTGGGCGTATGAGCAGCAGGTGATAAGCTGGCGCAAACGAGGGAAACGCGGAAACAACGAACAAGCATTATCCCAAGCGAGAGCTCGATGTAAAATCGATGAATCGGATGTTGGCTCTTGTAACATCGTTGCTATTCCTGCTACTCTCTGGTAGCTCCTAATGTCATCAGATGAAATAACTTGATGCGCTGAAAGTGATTGCCAGTGAAAGGTCCGAAGTCCATGAAAACATCAATCAGATGACGATAGAGGGCAAGCGATTCATCCACTACCTCTAGGCTAAGTCTAGTTCCAAAAAGTGGAGACCCGCAATGATAAGAAAACCTCGAGACCCCTTGCGAGCGAGGCCATGTCAAGTCTTCAAAAGCAATTTTTTCTAAGCAGCACTCTTCGTCCTTTACAATAGGAACCCTGAGAATGATAAAGATGACTATATGTCCCGCTGTGAAGCAGAGGTAGCTGAGTAGTTAGGCGTATTCCAATGTACACACGAGCACAGTTTAGACTCCGGTCTTGGGCACGCCATGACCTGCAAAGGTTGCAAAACAAGCAACGATCCCAGAATAGGGCACAGACTGACAGTTCCGCTGATGAAAGGAGCCCGTCGCAGGCATGACCAAACGCTGCGACAGATTCGTTGCAAAGGTCACACAGCCACAAGTTTCGCGCACAGACCTCGTCCAAATTCTGCCATCAGTGTAAGAGGGATAACAGGGGTCTACTGAATGCGGTAAAAGATGAACAGAGCAGGACGGACAGGCTGCATGAGAACTGTTCTGAAGATCCTTCCCTACCATATCCTACTGTCCTAGTCCATATATTATGTAAGACCACTTTTTTGGTGTAACGAAAGTAAGAAGGGCTAAGGAAAAAAGAAAACGGCCAGGGTGCTCTATTCTCGGGGCCCAACCAGACGTATCGCGGCTACCAGGCCGTAAATAAAGACCTTAAGTTCTTTGATCCCCTGAGCTTTATGGTTGTAACTTCGGTTTGTAGTTATGAAGCTTGATTTAGTTAAACTCTTATTAAAATAAAAATAAAAAAATAATACTAAAACAATTAAATAAATCTGCATGCAATGGGAACTCTCCTGGGTTAGCCTCTACGCAACTCCGCTAAACATCCCCTCAACAAGGAGGATCTTCAAGCGCCCTTCAGAATATACTGCTTGAAATGGTTTTTTCCACAGGATGTTGACGTCCATCAGTAGATCCGGTTGAGTTAAGTGAGAAAATTCGATATTGGTGTGTAGCCCATCTTACGCAACAACACATTCCTACGAAACTAATTGCTAAGAAATGGAGCTGTTAACCTACCGTCGCACCGTTCCTGAGTCCACGAACCTGTAGGCTCTTCGCCCATGTCCATTGATAATGTAGACCGTTGCTCGTATACAGCTGAACTTCCATTATATAACATCGCTAGTTTTGGTCAAGAGGAGCAAGACTAGAGTAATTCAACAAAACAGGTTGACAAACCGGGAAAAAACTTATGGTACCTTCGGCTTTATATCGCTCCGGAGCCAGGGGCGCTTCAGCCCAGCATACCTAGGAAGGAACTCTACCGATTCCACGTTGTCAACCTGGAAACAAGGAACGCTTAGCGCGCTACTTCGCATGTGACCCCGAATTCGGTTTTGTTTGGAACGCATTGTACTGGGAAGGCACTCGTGAATGTGAGGAGCATTCCACGGGGCCTGTGCCTCGTCATGATCGAAGCAGAAGGATGTGTTTGCATCAAGTGCGTACTGCCCTCCACTCGCCAGAACTGGAAGGATGCCCCACTGTGCTCATTTCTGCCCAATTGTCTGGTAAACTGCTCTTCCAGACAGTGTTAGTAACTTCTAAGTATTCCGTATAGCTGGCGTGCCTCTTATGCACCCTGTCACAGAGACATACAGCTGTCAGTTACACGGAGCATTTCCTTAAAATTACACCTCAAAAAAAGACCGAATCAGCTAATAAAGTGGCAGAGACAAGAATAAATCAAGAATAGCATAAAGTATTCGGCAATGGACTTCAGAAATGAAGCCAACATTTTGAGATCTAGGTCTACATAGCTTAACTAACACTATGAATAGTACACCTCCACTAATATGTATGCCGCACGCCTTTTTGGCGCTCTCAGCAATGTTTTCGCTGACGCCTCTGGAAGTGCTTAAGTGAAACATAAACATCTTGAAGCAGCTGAAAGTAAATTTACAGCCTCTATGCGCAGAGTTGGATGGACAACATATCACCAACACTATAGTGGAGCGTTACTATTACTATTAATATCATTTTCAGCTACATCTGAAATGGAACTGAAATCTGGGATCGAGCTTGTAGGGCCGTGAGAAGAGGTTCAACTACTAGGTCTCCTAGTTATGAAGAGCTCGAAGCGTTACTATCAATTTCAGCTACATCTGAAATGGAACTGGAATCTGGGATCGAGCTTGTAGGGCCGTGAGAAGAGGTTCAACTACTAGGTCTCCTAGTTATGAAGAGCTCGAAGCGTTACTATCAATTTCAGCTACATCTGAAATGGAACTGGAATCTGGGATCGAGCTTGTAGGGCCGTGAGAAGAGGTTCAGCTACTAGGTCTCCTAGTTATGAAGAGCTCGAAAGGGCTTCTCCGAAAACCCTTTCACCCCCCCCCCCCTCCTCCTCTCCTCCGCTTGCTTCAGGAAAGCGACACCACACTTGTCGGAGAGGGCTAAAAGTCGAATACACTTTGGAACAGTTCACAATTTTCCGCAGGAGAATGCGCGGTGCATCCCACTCGGCGATTATGTCTTGTTTGAGCTATTTGTTAAGGGAAAGAAAAAAAAACCTACAAGTCCCAAGTGTTCTGATCAGAAGTTGGCTTATAAACGAACCCACCTATTTGTCCAAAAGAATGAGCTATAAAATGAAGCTGCAGCACTAAGATACGCTGCAGACAAGGAAAGATATGCTGTATTGCTTCAACATCTAATGTGGTAGGTTACCTTCCGTGAGTCTAGGCACGGGTCGTCCTCCAGCATGGACCTCTTCCGCCTTCCCAGTGAATCGCCATCGCTGTGAAAAGATGCAGACGTCACGACGCCTTGCTCGATGAGCACTAGCAGTAACAAGAGACCTAGCATCACGCCTCATAATGCCCACATCTTCAGAAGTCCTGAAATCGGGGACTCAAAGGCAGGCAGCGGTGAATGGGGCGAGGCCGAATTGCCACGACGACGCAGTTCTCACTTGAAGCGCAACTGAAAATAAGGTGCACTCCATAAGGGACGAAAAGCTCTCCTACGGAAGAAAACGTTGGACGGGAGCTGGGTTTCTCCAAAACACATAGAAGGTCCCTGCGATTTGTTACAAAATAGGGATCTCTCTTAGAAGGAACTGTCGTCATGTGACCAGCAAAGCGAAGGCTATCTCACAAAAACAGCAACGAACTTCGAGACCGAAACGTAGCTGACACGACCAAGCCAACGAGAAAAGTATAGAGTAAAAGAACGAGGTACTAAATAAGGACTGGACCTCCCCCTCCCCCCCCCCCCCCTCCATCACTCTATAGGATGGCACCTGTGACTACAATACCAGCCCTATCTTTTGTCCATTCGGCGCAAAACGGCGACTTTTGCGCCGTTTTGGGCGAGAAAGCGCCGCTTTGTTATAACTTGCTTCAAAAGCACCCATTTTTGAAAAGAATGTCATATTCGCAATGGTGATCGAATTCCCCATCCGAAGATGTGTAAGCTAGGCAGCTAATTTTGAGAAGAAAATCGACTAAAATTATGGTTACTGTATTGGCCGAAGGAGTACGGTAGGTTTACGACCTCTCCCTGCTCCCTCGAGATAATTACCTCCTGAGGACCTTTTTGCTTTGGGGACAGTCTGGTGGAAGTGTCTACTGTATTCTACTGAATCTATTGATCGTGGTCAACACCTAACGGAAGCCTTTCCAACGATTTCGCAGGACTCCACACTAGTGAGGATACTAGTAGCAGACGACGGTCAGTAGTGTGGAGTGGAATCTCAGTAAAAAGCTTTAAATTCGAGCTCCGACCAGGAAATTCGTCTGTCATTGGAGCCCAATCAAAGAATGACAAGACGGTTCGAAATCCAGGTAAACGAAAGGATGCTTCAGAAAGTCAAGATGAATAAACTCGAAATCAATCCCTTTTCTAACTACCCGAATCTTACCCGTTTTCAGTACATAGCGAATGAAAATATGCCTAACCTCGGTTGCCAATCAATTCGAAAACAAAAAATAGACCTGTATGGCTTGCAAAATCGTGATTTTTTGTGAAATGCATCTCCTAGTTTCTGACGGCTGACAAAAAGTTCAATATATTGCCATATATAAGTATCATATTAAACAAATATTTCGACTATAGTGAAAAAAGATATAGACCGCGAATGCCATTTTAGTGGAGCACACAAAATCCTGCGCGTTAATTTTTTTAACGGAAATTTTTAACTGAAAATTTTCGTTAAATTTCCGGTAAATCGTTAAATTTCGTTCAAAAAACACAGCTAGCTGCAAACCATTAAAGTGAAAAAATCAAGGGAAAACTTATGTGTTTTAACCTCAAGAGGTCAACAGCTAAAGTTAAAAGAATGTAGTGCAACACTACAATTAAAATAAAGAAATCTTTTGGTTAATTCCCGAAAAAGCCGCTTTGGAGCGTTCAAAAGCGGTTTTTTTAAATAACTTTCTTTAAAGTCAAGCACTTGTGAAAAGAATTACATACTTGAGCTTAGCAGGCCGAGCTCTATCCTTAGACATATAAATCAATAGAATTGAACAATGCATATAGGCCGGACATAATCAATCGAGTGGGCGCGAGAGCCCGTAGAGTGACGAGTGACACCGCCCTACTCAGAAATTGCCTTGAGACTGTCCAGCTTGCCTTCGGAGTGCGCCGTGAATAATGCATATAGAATCGAACCTATCAATCGAGTGGGCGCGACCACTCCCAGAGTGAGGACGAGTGGGCACGACAGCCTGTAGAGTGACCGTTTCCAGAGTTTTATCGGAAATTTTTAGCCGCCCTACATAAATTGCGCTTAAACTGACCAGCTTGCCTTTGGAGTGCACCGTGAACAATGCATATAGAATCGAACCCATCAATCGAGTGGGCGCGACCACTCGCAAACTGCACGCGCGAGTGTGTTCGGAGCGCAATAACTCTGTGGTGATCGAATCGTTCTGGCTGCGGCTCGTGGATTTTGTAGGCAGTAGAAAGCTTTAGTGGTTCGCAAAAGTGCAGCGTCATAGCTTCTAAACAAGCGAAATTATAGCGGCGCGAAAATGCAGATTAGCCGTGTGTGACACGATTTTTTCCGATTTCAGTCAAACCCTGCAGGAAGACGCGGCGTGCTAACGGCATGCAAACGCGTGTGCTAGCAGAACACTGAAGGCACTTTACGATGACATGCTCGCAACTTCTCAGCTGCCTGAACTGCGTTGGCCTCATCTGCCAGTTTAGAGCGACGCAAGATAGCGGTTAGAGTTTCTTGCGCCCTTACTCACCCAGATTTGAGCTTTCGACCCTCGCAATGGTACCGCTCTCTTCAGTTCGAAGAGCTCTATCGAAAGGTGTTACTGTCGACCAATTTCAGAAAAATGGATTATTCGACGATTTCCCATCGAGGACGTGGGCGCCCAGGCCGAGCCTGCGTGGACGATGACGTCATAGAAAATCGATATCTTACAATTGGGCCCATGCCTTAAGCCATCCCCTGCCCCCTGCCTTAAGCTATCTGCTCGTCCATGCATGGGCGAGCAGATAGCTTAAGGCACTTTACGATGACATGCTCACAAAATTTCAGAAAATTTCGCCGATTTCGGTAGGCTACCTGCCGTTTGAGGGTGGTCGTGTCGATCACCCTCAGTTATCATTATGGGTGTCTTCTGCCATAATCAGCCAAATGGACTTCTTCATCGTGTTAGAAACTTCGAATAACTCCTGCCCTTAGATGAAGTTTGAGCAAAATCGGTGACCCTGACACGACCACCCTCAGTTATCCAGAAGAAAATCCAAGCCTTTCCGAAATCGGCCAAATTTTCAAGAACGGACATCGGATTCGTAATCAGCGCACAACATAACCTCCAGATGGTTTTGGTCGAGAAAATTTGGCCAATTTCGAAAATATCGATTTTCTATGACGTCATCGTCCGCGCAGGCTCGGCCCACGTCCTCGATGGGAAATTGTCAAAAAATCGCTTTTTCCAGAATTGGTCGAGAGTAACGGTGTTATAGTAAGGGCACGAGTAAGGGCGCAGGAAACTTCAACTCTAAGTCCACCGTCCTAAAATGGCAGCTGGGGCTAAGGCGGTTTAGGCAGCTGAGGAGTTGTGAGCATGTCATCGTAAAGTACCTTAAGCTATCTGCTCGCCCATGCATTTGTAGGCCGGTATCTCTCCGCGTCTTCCCGCAGGGGTCGGCTGAAATTGGAAGAAATCGTGTCACACAGGCTAACCTGCATTTTCGCAGCGCCGTAACTTAGCCCAGTCATGAGCTACATGGCTCTGTTTCGGCGCACTATTAGAACATTTCACGGCACACTCCAAGGGCAAGCTGGACAGGCTAGGAGCATTTCCTAAGTGGAACGACTGGGAATTTCGATAAAACTCCCCAAACTGTCACTCTACAGGCTCTCGCGCCCACTCGACCTCTCTCTGCGAGTGGTCACGCCCACTCGATTGATAGGTTCGATTCTGTATGCATTGTTCACGGCACACTCCAAAGGCAAGCTGGGCAGTCTTAAGGCAATTTCTCTCCAAAGGCAAGCTGGACAGTCTTAAGGCAAAAAAACAAGCCTTTAACGACAAATTATCTACAGAGTGTTAAATAAAAACAGCTGAGATATTTTTATTGAAGATGATCACCGACAACGCATCTTAAAATGTGCGATCAGGCAGAACCCGGAGTCCCCCCTTTCGTGTTCTTTGCGAAACCGTTTTGTGTGGCTGTTCTACGAGCATGTACATACAATCTCTGTGCGGGCTCCAGCCCATTAGGTACAGAAAGAACTAACAAAAAATACAATTAAAAACCTATCAGTGGGATGTCAACACGTTGTCGGACGTAGATTTTCGAGCGCCTGATGCGCGGGACTAATCTATTGCAACGTCGGGACCGGGACACGACATCATGTCACAAGGTCCCACGCAGCCGCAGGGTGTGACACTTCGTCAGTGTTGTTAACGTTCAGGAAAGGTAGCAAATCTTTGTTATTAGAGTTTTTCAAACTTCCAAATCATTTAAAATACGTCCAACGGTCGAAAACATCGTCTCCATCTTAACTGTTCCAGGTGGTAAGTAAAAGTATTCTGGGATAAGCAGCACCAGGTGAGGAGAGGCATATCTTACGAGGAGATTAGACATGCATCTTTGTGCATTCGTTGACTTGTGGGTCGGAGAGATAATTTCTAGCTCCAAAATCCATTAAAGGATAAGGATGGAGAACAGCGTTACTCAATCTCTTTTGGGAAGCGCCACGCATTCCACTTCTATGGGATATCGTGGCGATTTGAATGCGTACTTGGCTGTAGACATGACTTGCGGTGGCCAGCCGATGACGAATTCAGCGCTTTATCCCTCCCTGACAAGTATGATACCAATCATACCAATTCTCCGACCCCGGAGGGATTTCACCATTTTTGCACCAACACCATTCGGAGTTGGGACTCGGACTGACCACAGCCCCGCGTTCTGCGGCCGGATAGCCGGCGACCCTTGCTCGGTTCGCACGTCGATGCGATATCCACTGGCACTGCGCCTGCAATAAAAGCAACGGCGACATATTTCTTGATAAACAAAGATTACACTTAAGGTAGAGAAATGTTGAGCACGATGACCCCCGTGTAGGATCCGTAATCAGTTAAATGAACCTTCAATAGTATTAAATCAGAGGCAAGACGTAATCTCAGCTTCATACTAGGTTTTAGGCAATGAAAGCTGCTGCTTAGGTCGAAGATGTAATTCTTTATACTGTACTGCAGAGATTTTCGATATTTCAAATAAATCAGAGTCAGTTCAGGACCAAATCCTACACATGGTTCGTCTCTAAAGAAGTCGACGTTGCTTTCATTGCTGGCGCACTGCCAGTTGGTATCGCACCGAGGTGCGAACCGGGCAAGGGTCGCCGGCGATCCTGCCGCCGTGCGCAGGGCTCTGGTCACTCCAAGTCCCGGCTCAAAACTGGAATTGGTGGAAAAGTGAAGAAAAGTGAAAAGTGTCGACTAACTCGAATCCGAGCTATCCTATACGCTGTCGCATGGGCCAAGTCGTCGAAAATTAGGTGGGCCGGCCACGTAATGCGATTCGCAGACACCCGCTGGACGAGAGCCGTCACAGACTGGATTCCGCGGGACGTCAAAAGAACACCAGGACGCCCACCAACGCGTTGGTCGGACTTCTTCGTGAAAGCCCTGAACGACCGATATGACGCTCTTCGTGTCCCTCGAGCGAGGAGGATCCATTGGACCACTCTGGCACGCGACAGGGACGAATGGAAACGCTACTGGCGCCCGCTCGAGCAAGTCGATGATCAACGGGACGACAGGTGATACAGGTGATTGGAGAGCAAAAGTTAAAGACGCTAAAGCTTATCCGTAGCTGGGCGTATGAGCAGCAGGTGATAAGCTGGCGCAAACGAGGGAAACGCGGAAACAACGAACAAGCATTATCCCAAGCGAGAGCTCGATGTAAAATCGATGAATCGGATGTTGGCTCTTGTAACATCGTTGCTATTCCTGCTACTCTCTGGTAGCTCCTAATGTCATCAGATGAAATAACTTGATGCGCTGAAAGTGATTGCCAGTGAAAGGTCCGAAGTCCATGAAAACATCAATCAGATGACGATAGAGGGCAAGCGATTCATCCACTACCTCTAGGCTAAGTCTAGTTCCAAAAAGTGGAGACCCGCAATGATAAGAAAACCTCGAGACCCCTTGCGAGCGAGGCCATGTCAAGTCTTCAAAAGCAATTTTTTCTAAGCAGCACTCTTCGTCCTTTACAATAGGAACCCTGAGAATGATAAAGATGACTATATGTCCCGCTGTGAAGCAGAGGTAGCTGAGTAGTTAGGCGTATTCCAATGTACACACGAGCACAGTTTAGACTCCGGTCTTGGGCACGCCATGACCTGCAAAGGTTGCAAAACAAGCAACGATCCCAGAATAGGGCACAGACTGACAGTTCCGCTGATGAAAGGAGCCCGTCGCAGGCATGACCAAACGCTGCGACAGATTCGTTGCAAAGGTCACACAGCCACAAGTTTCGCGCACAGACCTCGTCCAAATTCTGCCATCAGTGTAAGAGGGATAACAGGGGTCTACTGAATGCGGTAAAAGATGAACAGAGCAGGACGGACAGGCTGCATGAGAACTGTTCTGAAGATCCTTCCCTACCATATCCTACTGTCCTAGTCCATATATTATGTAAGACCACTTTTTTGGTGTAACGAAAGTAAGAAGGGCTAAGGAAAAAAGAAAACGGCCAGGGTGCTCTATTCTCGGGGCCCAACCAGACGTATCGCGGCTACCAGGCCGTAAATAAAGACCTTAAGTTCTTTGATCCCCTGAGCTTTATGGTTGTAACTTCGGTTTGTAGTTATGAAGCTTGATTTAGTTAAACTCTTATTAAAATAAAAATAAAAAAATAATACTAAAACAATTAAATAAATCTGCATGCAATGGGAACTCTCCTGGGTTAGCCTCTACGCAACTCCGCTAAACATCCCCTCAACAAGGAGGATCTTCAAGCGCCCTTCAGAATATACTGCTTGAAATGGTTTTTTCCACAGGATGTTGACGTCCATCAGTAGATCCGGTTGAGTTAAGTGAGAAAATTCGATATTGGTGTGTAGCCCATCTTACGCAACAACACATTCCTACGAAACTAATTGCTAAGAAATGGAGCTGTTAACCTACCGTCGCACCGTTCCTGAGTCCACGAACCTGTAGGCTCTTCGCCCATGTCCATTGATAATGTAGACCGTTGCTCGTATACAGCTGAACTTCCATTATATAACATCGCTAGTTTTGGTCAAGAGGAGCAAGACTAGAGTAATTCAACAAAACAGGTTGACAAACCGGGAAAAAACTTATGGTACCTTCGGCTTTATATCGCTCCGGAGCCAGGGGCGCTTCAGCCCAGCATACCTAGGAAGGAACTCTACCGATTCCACGTTGTCAACCTGGAAACAAGGAACGCTTAGCGCGCTACTTCGCATGTGACCCCGAATTCGGTTTTGTTTGGAACGCATTGTACTGGGAAGGCACTCGTGAATGTGAGGAGCATTCCACGGGGCCTGTGCCTCGTCATGATCGAAGCAGAAGGATGTGTTTGCATCAAGTGCGTACTGCCCTCCACTCGCCAGAACTGGAAGGATGCCCCACTGTGCTCATTTCTGCCCAATTGTCTGGTAAACTGCTCTTCCAGACAGTGTTAGTAACTTCTAAGTATTCCGTATAGCTGGCGTGCCTCTTATGCACCCTGTCACAGAGACATACAGCTGTCAGTTACACGGAGCATTTCCTTAAAATTACACCTCAAAAAAAGACCGAATCAGCTAATAAAGTGGCAGAGACAAGAATAAATCAAGAATAGCATAAAGTATTCGGCAATGGACTTCAGAAATGAAGCCAACATTTTGAGATCTAGGTCTACATAGCTTAACTAACACTATGAATAGTACACCTCCACTAATATGTATGCCGCACGCCTTTTTGGCGCTCTCAGCAATGTTTTCGCTGACGCCTCTGGAAGTGCTTAAGTGAAACATAAACATCTTGAAGCAGCTGAAAGTAAATTTACAGCCTCTATGCGCAGAGTTGGATGGACAACATATCACCAACACTATAGTGGAGCGTTACTATTACTATTAATATCATTTTCAGCTACATCTGAAATGGAACTGAAATCTGGGATCGAGCTTGTAGGGCCGTGAGAAGAGGTTCAACTACTAGGTCTCCTAGTTATGAAGAGCTCGAAGCGTTACTATCAATTTCAGCTACATCTGAAATGGAACTGGAATCTGGGATCGAGCTTGTAGGGCCGTGAGAAGAGGTTCAACTACTAGGTCTCCTAGTTATGAAGAGCTCGAAGCGTTACTATCAATTTCAGCTACATCTGAAATGGAACTGGAATCTGGGATCGAGCTTGTAGGGCCGTGAGAAGAGGTTCAGCTACTAGGTCTCCTAGTTATGAAGAGCTCGAAAGGGCTTCTCCGAAAACCCTTTCACCCCCCCCCCCCCCCCTCCTCCTCTCCTCCGCTTGCTTCAGGAAAGCGACACCACACTTGTCGGAGAGGGCTAAAAGTCGAATACACTTTGGAACAGTTCACAATTTTCCGCAGGAGAATGCGCGGTGCATCCCACTCGGCGATTATGTCTTGTTTGAGCTATTTGTTAAGGGAAAGAAAAAAAAACCTACAAGTCCCAAGTGTTCTGATCAGAAGTTGGCTTATAAACGAACCCACCTATTTGTCCAAAAGAATGAGCTATAAAATGAAGCTGCAGCACTAAGATACGCTGCAGACAAGGAAAGATATGCTGTATTGCTTCAACATCTAATGTGGTAGGTTACCTTCCGTGAGTCTAGGCACGGGTCGTCCTCCAGCATGGACCTCTTCCGCCTTCCCAGTGAATCGCCATCGCTGTGAAAAGATGCAGACGTCACGACGCCTTGCTCGATGAGCACTAGCAGTAACAAGAGACCTAGCATCACGCCTCATAATGCCCACATCTTCAGAAGTCCTGAAATCGGGGACTCAAAGGCAGGCAGCGGTGAATGGGGCGAGGCCGAATTGCCACGACGACGCAGTTCTCACTTGAAGCGCAACTGAAAATAAGGTGCACTCCATAAGGGACGAAAAGCTCTCCTACGGAAGAAAACGTTGGACGGGAGCTGGGTTTCTCCAAAACACATAGAAGGTCCCTGCGATTTGTTACAAAATAGGGATCTCTCTTAGAAGGAACTGTCGTCATGTGACCAGCAAAGCGAAGGCTATCTCACAAAAACAGCAACGAACTTCGAGACCGAAACGTAGCTGACACGACCAAGCCAACGAGAAAAGTATAGAGTAAAAGAACGAGGTACTAAATAAGGACTGGACCTCCCCCTCCCCCCCCCCCTCCATCACTCTATAGGATGGCACCTGTGACTACAATACCAGCCCTATCTTTTGTCCATTCGGCGCAAAACGGCGACTTTTGCGCCGTTTTGGGCGAGAAAGCGCCGCTTTGTTATAACTTGCTTCAAAAGCACCCATTTTTGAAAAGAATGTCATATTCGCAATGGTGATCGAATTCCCCATCCGAAGATGTGTAAGCTAGGCAGCTAATTTTGAGAAGAAAATCGACTAAAATTATGGTTACTGTATTGGCCGAAGGAGTACGGTAGGTTTACGACCTCTCCCTGCTCCCTCGAGATAATTACCTCCTGAGGACCTTTTTGCTTTGGGGACAGTCTGGTGGAAGTGTCTACTGTATTCTACTGAATCTATTGATCGTGGTCAACACCTAACGGAAGCCTTTCCAACGATTTCGCAGGACTCCACACTAGTGAGGATACTAGTAGCAGACGACGGTCAGTAGTGTGGAGTGGAATCTCAGTAAAAAGCTTTAAATTCGAGCTCCGACCAGGAAATTCGTCTGTCATTGGAGCCCAATCAAAGAATGACAAGACGGTTCGAAATCCAGGTAAACGAAAGGATGCTTCAGAAAGTCAAGATGAATAAACTCGAAATCAATCCCTTTTCTAACTACCCGAATCTTACCCGTTTTCAGTACATAGCGAATGAAAATATGCCTAACCTCGGTTGCCAATCAATTCGAAAACAAAAAATAGACCTGTATGGCTTGCAAAATCGTGATTTTTTGTGAAATGCATCTCCTAGTTTCTGACGGCTGACAAAAAGTTCAATATATTGCCATATATAAGTATCATATTAAACAAATATTTCGACTATAGTGAAAAAAGATATAGACCGCGAATGCCATTTTAGTGGAGCACACAAAATCCTGCGCGTTAATTTTTTTAACGGAAATTTTTAACTGAAAATTTTCGTTAAATTTCCGGTAAATCGTTAAATTTCGTTCAAAAAACACAGCTAGCTGCAAACCATTAAAGTGAAAAAATCAAGGGAAAACTTATGTGTTTTAACCTCAAGAGGTCAACAGCTAAAGTTAAAAGAATGTAGTGCAACACTACAATTAAAATAAAGAAATCTTTTGGTTAATTCCCGAAAAAGCCGCTTTGGAGCGTTCAAAAGCGGCTTTTTTAAATAACTTTCTTTAAAGTCAAGCACTTGTGAAAAGAATTACATACTTGAGCTTAGCAGGCCGAGCTCTATCCTTAGACATATAAATCAATAGAATTGAACAATGCATATAGGCCGGACATAATCAATCGAGTGGGCGCGAGAGCCCGTAGAGTGACGAGTGACACCGCCCTACTCAGAAATTGCCTTGAGACTGTCCAGCTTGCCTTCGGAGTGCGCCGTGAATAATGCATATAGAATCGAACCTATCAATCGAGTGGGCGCGACCACTCGCAGAGTGAGGACGAGTGGGCACGACAGCCTGTAGAGTGACCGTTTCCAGAGTTTTATCGGAAATTTTTAGCCGCCCTACATAAATTGCGCTTAAACTGACCAGCTTGCCTTTGGAGTGCACCGTGAACAATGCATATAGAATCGAACCCATCAATCGAGTGGGCGCGACCACTCGCAAACTGCACGCGCGAGTGTGTTCGGAGCGCAATAACTCTGTGGTGATCGAATCGTTCTGGCTGCGGCTCGTGGATTTTGTAGGCAGTAGAAAGCTTTAGTGGTTCGCAAAAGTGCAGCGTCATAGCTTCTAAACAAGCGAAATTATAGCGGCGCGAAAATGCAGATTAGCCGTGTGTGACACGATTTTTTCCGATTTCAGTCAAACCCTGCAGGAAGACGCGGCGTGCTAACGGCATGCAAACGCGTGTGCTAGCAGAACACTGAAGGCACTTTACGATGACATGCTCGCAACTTCTCAGCTGCCTGAACTGCGTTGGCCTCATCTGCCAGTTTAGAGCGACGCAAGATAGCGGTTAGAGTTTCTTGCGCCCTTACTCACCCAGATTTGAGCTTTCGACCCTCGCAATGGTACCGCTCTCTTCAGTTCGAAGAGCTCTATCGAAAGGTGTTACTGTCGACCAATTTCAGAAAAATGGATTATTCGACGATTTCCCATCGAGGACGTGGGCGCCCAGGCCGAGCCTGCGTGGACGATGACGTCATAGAAAATCGATATCTTACAATTGGGCCCATGCCTTAAGCCATCCCCTGCCCCCTGCCTTAAGCTATCTGCTCGTCCATGCATGGGCGAGCAGATAGCTTAAGGCACTTTACGATGACATGCTCACAAAATTTCAGAAAATTTCGCCGATTTCGGTAGGCTACCTGCCGTTTGAGGGTGGTCGTGTCGATCACCCTCAGTTATCATTATGGGTGTCTTCTGCCATAATCAGCCAAATGGACTTCTTCATCGTGTTAGAAACTTCGAATAACTCCTGCCCTTAGATGAAGTTTGAGCAAAATCGGTGACCCTGACACGACCACCCTCAGTTATCCAGAAGAAAATCCAAGCCTTTCCGAAATCGGCCAAATTTTCAAGAACGGACATCGGATTCGTAATCAGCGCACAACATAACCTCCAGATGGTTTTGGTCGAGAAAATTTGGCCAATTTCGAAAATATCGATTTTCTATGACGTCATCGTCCGCGCAGGCTCGGCCCACGTCCTCGATGGGAAATTGTCAAAAAATCGCTTTTTCCAGAATTGGTCGAGAGTAACGGTGTTATAGTAAGGGCACGAGTAAGGGCGCAGGAAACTTCAACTCTAAGTCCACCGTCCTAAAATGGCAGCTGGGGCTAAGGCGGTTTAGGCAGCTGAGGAGTTGTGAGCATGTCATCGTAAAGTACCTTAAGCTATCTGCTCGCCCATGCATTTGTAGGCCGGTATCTCTCCGCGTCTTCCCGCAGGGGTCGGCTGAAATTGGAAGAAATCGTGTCACACAGGCTAACCTGCATTTTCGCAGCGCCGTAACTTAGCCCAGTCATGAGCTACATGGCTCTGTTTCGGCGCACTATTAGAACATTTCACGGCACACTCCAAGGGCAAGCTGGACAGGCTAGGAGCATTTCCTAAGTGGAACGACTGGGAATTTCGATAAAACTCCCCAAACTGTCACTCTACAGGCTCTCGCGCCCACTCGACCTCTCTCTGCGAGTGGTCACGCCCACTCGATTGATAGGTTCGATTCTGTATGCATTGTTCACGGCACACTCCAAAGGCAAGCTGGGCAGTCTTAAGGCAATTTCTCTCCAAAGGCAAGCTGGACAGTCTTAAGGCAAAAAAACAAGCCTTTAACGACAAATTATCTACAGAGTGTTAAATAAAAACAGCTGAGATATTTTTATTGAAGATGATCACCGACAACGCATCTTAAAATGTGCGATCAGGCAGAACCCGGAGTCCCCCCTTTCGTGTTCTTTGCGAAACCGTTTTGTGTGGCTGTTCTACGAGCATGTACATACAATCTTTGTGCGGGCTCCAGCCCATTAGGTACAGAAAGAACTAACAAAAAATACAATTAAAAACCTATCAGTGGGATGTCAACACGTTGTCGGACGTAGATTTTCGAGCGCCTGATGCGCGGGACTAATCTATTGCAACGTCGGGACCGGGACACGACATCATGTCACAAGGTCCCACGCAGCCGCAGGGTGTGACACTTCGTCAGTGTTGTTAACGTTCAGGAAAGGTAGCAAATCTTTGTTATTAGAGTTTTTCAAACTTCCAAATCATTTAAAATACGTCCAACGGTCGAAAACATCGTCTCCATCTTAACTGTTCCAGGTGGTAAGTAAAAGTATTCTGGGATAAGCAGCACCAGGTGAGGAGAGGCATATCTTACGAGGAGATTAGACATGCATCTTTGTGCATTCGTTGACTTGTGGGTCGGAGAGATAATTTCTAGCTCCAAAATCCATTAAAGGATAAGGATGGAGAACAGCGTTACTCAATCTCTTTTGGGAAGCGCCACGCATTCCACTTCTATGGGATATCGTGGCGATTTGAATGCGTACTTGGCTGTAGACATGACTTGCGGTGGCCAGCCGATGACGAATTCAGCGCTTTATCCCTCCCTGACAAGTATGATACCAATCATACCAATTCTCCGACCCCGGAGGGATTTCACCATTTTTGCACCAACACCATTCGGAGTTGGGACTCGGACTGACCACAGCCCCGCGTTCTGCGGCCGGATAGCCGGCGACCCTTGCTCGGTTCGCACGTCGATGCGATATCCACTGGCACTGCGCCTGCAATAAAAGCAACGGCGACATATTTCTTGATAAACAAAGATTACACTTAAGGTAGAGAAATGTTGAGCACGATGACCCCCGTGTAGGATCCGTAATCAGTTAAATGAACCTTCAATAGTATTAAATCAGAGGCAAGACGTAATCTCAGCTTCATACTAGGTTTTAGGCAATGAAAGCTGCTGCTTAGGTCGAAGATGTAATTCTTTATACTGTACTGCAGAGATTTTCGATATTTCAAATAAATCAGAGTCAGTTCAGGACCAAATCCTACACATGGTTCGTCTCTAAAGAAGTCGACGTTGCTTTCATTGCTGGCGCACTGCCAGTTGGTATCGCACCGAGGTGCGAACCGGGCAAGGGTCGCCGGCGATCCTGCCGCCGTGCGCAGGGCTCTGGTCACTCCAAGTCCCGGCTCAAAACTGGAATTGGTGGAAAAGTGAAGAAAAGTGAAAAGTGTCGACTAACTCGAATCCGAGCTATCCTATAATGCTGAAAAGCTGTTAACGCGGCCAACATCGCCGAAGAAACCATTTTGTCAACCAAAAACAGCCCGAAGGAAAAATAGGAGAAAACTAGAAAAACCACTAATTTGACGCAAAGTAGGGCCCACAAAATGACTGCTTCGGAGGAATCTAGTCCTACCTGCTGCCAGTTTTCGTTCTGTGACTAGTAGAGATATCCAATGATAGAGCCATGAGCTCCATCGCTTCTGTAGTATACAACTTATAACCCATTCAACATGAACGAAATCGTTTACAGCAGATGAAAAGCGGAGGATTCGGAGTAAACGAACCGATATAGAGCGATAAGTTTTTTTACTCATAAAGCTATATCGTCAAGCTAAAGAGGAGCTCTCCTGAGCTAACTCTACATAAGTAATTGATCGCATGGGAGAGGCTACTGAGAGAGCAGTGACGATCCTAAAGTGGAGATTTCTCGTATTTAGACACACCTATTTCAAAATTAATTAAATAGGGCATTGTTCAACGTTGCAATAATCGCCGCCTCATGCTATATTCAGTTCTGCTCAGAAAAGTAGAGAATTCCAATAGAAAAACCTAATAAACCTAATAGAAGAATGGCTAATTAGAATTCAAGTGTCACAGAAACTACTTAATTTTAGATTTAATTGAAGATATTGGAAACCTTACCTTCTATGTCATCCTAAAATAAAATGCTACCGATATCAAAAAGTGCCCATCGCGCTGCCTTTTTACCCCCTCGATAGTGCGCAGCGCCACTGGGGTTCGCACCCAGGTGCGAGCATCATCCGGGCCACGGAGCGCTGGCTCAGGTCAAGTCACAGCGATCTCAGGACTCGGCTGCGTCGAAAGCGTCAAAATATCGATCCTCTCAATTTTCCATAATGCTACATCGATGGAGAGCTCTTGCTATGCTTGACATTGCAAGCGCAGCCGTTTTCCAAATAAAGGCAGAGCGACCGAACAAGCGTAGAGAACAAGAGAAAATCGCGACTTTTTGTCCAATTTAAGGCACTTGAAAACAGTGATTGAAAAGGAAGTGAACGTTTCCATTGGTAGTGTTTCAAAGCCACCAAAGAGGAGATTAAGTAGAAAGAAGCTCAACTCCTTTACTCTTGGTTGTAGGAAGTTATAGTTCACTAAAGGTACGAGAATCCTTTGCTGAATGCGGAAATGCAAAGGATTTAGAGCCACAAAGTAGGGTAATTAATAATGTTATGAAGACTATTCCGACAGCGGTGGGAGGAACCACCCTTCGTCATGCATCTCTTAGACCAGTTTTTGATGGAAGAGACTGCTAGCTAGGGAAATGAGGGTCGAAATGTGGCAAAAACGTTTCTTCAATTTTCTGTGGAGTAGATCCATTTCACTTATTTTGGTAGAGCTTGCTATCACTGTGACGGCTACAGCACACATGAAACGAATTCAATGACAAAAATAAAAAATTGTGCACCACCTCGGCCTCCGGCCGGATTGGGTCTCGTCTGATGGGGAAAACATATGATATACAGAAATCACGTCGAAACGTAGGACCCAAGCCCTACGAGAATTTCTATTCACACGTATTGAAACTACACTTTTATTACGAACACCAACTTAATTCAACGCACACAATTTTGAAAAATGATCGGCCAGAAATACTTAAAACTACAAAAATATGAGCAAGAAATTACAAAACCACCGAAAATTTATTAATATTAATATTCGTCACTAGTCTACATCAGAAAAGGTGTAAATATCAGGGGACATCACTGTTGGACTTTGTGGAAACAGCAGTGGAGGGGTCGCTAGGGAGAACATAGCCCGATTCGTAACAGAATTTCTCCCGCTCGTACTAGCGCGAGCGCTCCTACTCCTTCTGGATCTTGAATTCATAGCTGCCCTCACAGTGGCCCATGTCGTCTTTCTAGCCTCATCATTTATTCCATAATACTTCATCACGCACTAAACGATTGTTAAGTTTACGCATTGGGGGTCCATTATGCGCCCGAAAACGCTTTCCCCTTACCTCCCTAATAAAGTCGACGCGGTCAGCTGTTTCAGTCCGTTCTTCAACCGGTATCAGCATGTCCTCGGGTCGATCTGCGTACACCTTTGCCTCTAGATCAAGCGCAAACTTTCTGATATTATCCCCTCTCAATGTTCGTATCTTCGATACAGTTTCTTCAGACACGAAATAATAGTCTGGCCCTAAAACTTCGTTATAATTCCACATTTGTCATACGTAATTAAGCTTACTTAAGCAACCTTGTCGTGGCCGCGATGGCAGTCTATTTAGAACCTGACGCATAGCTGAGCTAACTTCAGCCAGCTCACGGCTCAATTTTGCATCCGTCGCCCGAGTCTCCCGCTCAAACTCCTTCGTAACGGTAGTCTTCTCCAAGAGCTTCAGCCTTTCTGAAAGCTCGTCGAGCTTCCTTGTACAACGAGTGCAGCATGTGCAACTGAATATCGCTGTTATGTATAACGACCACCCATCTCAATCACCAACGAATCAAAAACGCATTTTTGTTGCAAATAAACGAAATTCTACACATCAAAAACACGAAGCCTCACCTATTTGTAGGATTTTCCAATCCGCGGCTATCATCAACCTCAAATAAGGGGTCTGGCAGATGACCATCTATGGTCACCTCTCCCACCTTTCTCTCACACGTACTTTTCGTACCAACAAAAACGATCTGAAGAGTTCGACTTCTACGCCAATAGGTAAGCAAAAAAAGGTGTGACAATTTAAGTGTTGGAAGCCATGTAGCAGAAAAGAGTTTTCCTACCTTTGCGGAGTATACCTTATCGTGCCAGGTCACTCTCCGATTCTCCCCAACTACGCACTCGCCATGAATAGAAGAAGCTGGTAGTACGTCAGCACTTTTTGTGCGCGAAAAGTATACAATAGCATACCTTTCAGCCATGACGCCAACAAGAGAAATAATAGTGGGGACAACGCTATGTCCAAAATGGGGTCAATGCGCTCGGCCCACACCCTCGGGCGAGCCCCTAAGAAATAGGGCAGTGTGAGATTGTGCAGACACATTGAGCCATATCTGCCTGACGTTACTTCATTGTTGCCTAACACAACATGGCGATTGGTGACTACATTCACACAATTTTGAAGATGCGTGCTCAAGGACACTCAATTGCTAACATCCACCGTCAAATTGTAAAGGTAAATTTAATAGTTCGAATCTACTGCAGTATAGAAATAGGTTTTAGGAGGGATGCACATGTTCCTATAAAACGTTGTGCCGATACGTCGCTAAGTTCAAATCAGATGAAGTGCCAAAAGCCAGGATTCCATACACACCTCGTTCATTGGCAGGCATGTGACAAATACATTTTTCATTTTGGCTGAGAGATATCTCGATTATTAATGAGAAATATTGCTAAAAAGGACAAAAACTCTATCTTTCAGATAATGTTCAAATAATAGAAGCCGCCATACACAAGCACTACGCTTCCGATAGCTCAGCATCTGCTGCCGTTGTCACGGCAGATTTACGAGAAAGGGGAGTGTCTGTAAGCTTGACACATCTGAGGCGAACAAGAGCTAGACTAGGATACCTTCGAACAACCACGAAATACTGCCACATGATTCGGGGACCCAACAAGGAGAAAAGAGTGGATTTTTGCAGTCTAATGCTGGGCCGCGGTGAGACGTTCACGGACTGTGTGTTCACTGACGAATGTACAATCCAAAGTAAGTCTCTCCTTCAAAACACAATCAATCAAAAATATTGCTAGAAATTTTAGTTGACTGTTCCGTGAGGCACTGCTATTCAAAGAAAGGGGACCACTCCTCTCGCTTCCGAAGCAGAGCAAAGCACCCTGCAAAGATTCATTTGTGGGGTGGAATATCCACGCGCGGTCGAACAAACCTAGCGATTTTCGCAGGGGAAATCCGTATGGATAGCAGATTCTACTACTACTAAATCCTAGAAAAAACCCTTGTTTGTTTTAGAGACAAGGTGTATAACGGTTAGTCTTTGCAGAAAATCGATGATTTTGATCTGTTTACGTTAACTACGGCTTCTAGGACATGCCCGGCTGGTACAAGATAACGCGCCAGCGCATAAGAGCGCTTATACTACCAAGTGGCTAGAGGATCACGAAATAGAAGTGCTCGAGTGGCCACCCGAATCGCCGGACCTAAACCCTGTAGAACTTGTATGGGGAAACATGAAAATTTATATAAGGTTAGCTTTTTTGCTATTAAACGTTGTGCAAGTAGATATCAACAGTTTGGTTCAGAAAGCAGAAAGTCCACACAGTAGAAGACCTGAAGAAGGCAGCCAATGATTATTGGAATTCCTTAACGCCAGAAACCTGTGCACGTTATGTGGAAGGAGTTCAGTGGAGAATGAAGAGGGTAATAGAGGAAGGCGGGAAAAATATTGTAGAGAACAAGTGAATTTTCGGTGCTTTTGTAATTTTTGTAATCTTTATGGGTTTTGTTGATTCTCTTCGATTTCTTTTATATTGTGTGCGTTGAATTAAGGTAGTATTCGTAATAAATGTGTAGCATCATTACTTGTGAATAGAAATTTTCGTAAGGCTTGGGTCCTACGTTTAGACGTAATTACTAGGTATCATATGCTTTCCCCATCAGACAAGACCCAATCTGGCGGTCGAGGTGGTGCGATAGGCCGCGGTGCTCCCCCATGCGGTCAGCGCACAATCGGGGGTCTATCGATTATGCCTCCCTTACTTATGCGAACATCTGAAACATACCTTAACCAGCGGCACTACAGCCATCCTTAACTTTATAATAAGTTAAGGGTCGAATTGCTGTACTATATTTAGAGAATTTCTTTAGCATAAGATGACTGCTTTGCAAGTTGAGAAAATCCTAACATCAAACACCCAATCAGCGCTCATTTACATGAATACTCACTTTAATAACGACTTAGCTTTTTTTTCGGCATATCTCTGACTGCATTTTTATGTCAGCTGGACACTATGCACCAAGCAAATGTGTAATTCGAATTCAGTACACCACTTCCGTCGTGCTAGGGCGTGTGACACAGGGATCACCGCCAGCGCGGCAACCGTGGCTACGCGCAGAGGCAGATGGAAGCAATGACAATAACCTCCAGATACTGCTTCTTACTGCCCTTACTTAATGGATCTGCTACAAATAAAATCCAGCAAACAAGGAGAGAATATTGTCACTTAAACTGTAATGTATGCCTTTGCTGCTAGCTATGTAACCTTCAGTAAGACAAGCATCTATTTTGCCATGGCCTTGAAAACAGTGGTCTCGTTCCTATGCAACATATACATTCTGCAATACGTGCCACCATGCACGTATATCGAAGCGGCGATATGAGCGCGATGTGCTCCGTCGCCGAATGGCGCAGAGCGGGTACTCGCCAATACTGAGCGAGACCCGCGAGGCCGAGTTCCGGTTTCGAATCCGGCCTCCGCCCCCTTTGGGGCCCCGCCAGCTGAATGTTGCTCGCGGGGCCCGTGGGGTGTTCTGTGTCCATTGCGGTGGACACTTGGTGTCTTTATTTGACACCCTCGCTCCCTCCCATGTTGCGTGGAGGGAGCGGGCCACTCAGATCCCTAGTGAACTAAGTGGCACTTTCCAACCCGCGCAGGAAAATTTCCCAACGGGTACCAAAAATTTGCTGCCACGACCTACGCCGTGGCACCGAGGCCACCCACATCTGTGTGGAGGTTGCTCGTGTCAGGCGTTTGGCTGCGGGGGTGCATCTAATCGCGTTCCGTATGCGCCGCGGGTGTTATGCGGGCTCCCGCGGCAATGGAGAGCAGAAGAGAAGCCAAGAAAAATGGCTTTCTATACGCTGGCTCAGCAGCGGTCATTCCGGACTCTTTCGTTTTCAGAGTCTAGCATCTGTAATGTCCAAGATCCAGCGCTTTCTACCCCTCAGGACTGGCGAATAAATTGTACTGCAAAATGTTTTTTTAGCAATTTACTCTAATTTTTTCAAATCTGAATTCTTAACAACATGATAAAGTGCCAGAGTGCTCTCACGTCTAGAAAGAATCCAACAGGCAGCCGCCGGTCGCCAAGAGGCAAAAGGTCCTTAGGAGGTAATTATCTCCGGAGAGAAGGGAGCGGTCGTAAACCTACCGTGGCCGCTGGAGCACTACAGTAACCCTCAGCTGACCTAAATTTCAACTTAAAAATTATCTAGAAATACTAACATGGTTAGATAGGAAATCTCGTCACGAGTGTAAATATGTTAACTGTTTTCAGAATTAACCGCTTTGAACCGAGTTATTGCAAAGCGGCGCTTTCTCGCCCAAAACGGCGCAAAAGTCGCCGTTTTGCGCCGAATGGACAAAAGATAGGGCTGGTATTGTAGGATATTTGCTGAATATTCTTCTTCAAACCGGAAATAGATGGATTCTTAATCGGCGTCTCACGAGCGATGGGAGGTACTGTACCGTCGAGCCCTTACGTCTACTTTTCTGCACTTTTCCCAGCTGTATGTGGTGGAAAGTAACCTTGTTGCAACTTGTTTGTTTCCGATCTATTTTTAACCAGAAGGATCGAGAAATGTATCAACAGAGTGATGTATGGACGTTCTACACCAGTGGTGCACACGCACAAAGCACATGAAGCAAAAGGACTGGTCACAACAGCGTTCTGTACTTTTGGACAGGTTTCCCGAATCACGTGGCGATTAACCCTGCCCTGAGGGGGAGGAGCTTTTGTATTCGGATTATACCTTCGAGGGCCACCGGCGAGACACAGCCAGCCGGCGTGTGCTTCTTCAGTTACATGAAGTAGCATACGAAGCGATTTCCCTGCCACCTCAATGTGCACGACCTTCCTTTTGATTTGCAAAAAAAGAGACAATATCCTAGAGGCAAATGTCGAAGTGGCGGGTAGCTAAAGGAGAACAGAGCTGTTATACTGATCGTGAAGGTTATGTCGCTGGTGTAGCGAATCCTGTGTCTCACGTTGAAAAGCTCGTTGCTAATGCCTGGTTCAAGGCCGGATATACGACGTCACACCCTGGTTGCTTTGAAAATCCTAGCAGGATGGTGATCCGTGAAACCATACAGTGAAACATGATGTGGAAAGCCTGCAGCTTTTATACGTTGCCCTTATTGTGAGCAGTTCTTTTGCTCCATGCACTTTGTGCCTGTGGTGTTGAACGTTCATACATTATTATGTTGAATAGCTTTCTCACCGCGTTTCTGTTGAAAACCGATCAATAAACAAGTCGCAACAAAGTTACTCTCTACCGCACACAGCTGGAAAAGCGCAGAAAACGTCTGAGAACTATGAAGACGTCAGCATCCCCCAAATCCCAACCGTTTAGTTGAAATGAAGAAACACCGTGACACACGCGGACCAAACCTCTAACGTCCCTCGCACAAAGCAGGACTACTTCCCACTGTGCTCCGAGCCACCTTTCTGAGATGCCATCGCGGGCGCACAAGGGACCTCCCAGCGCTCGCGGTGACTCCGCGCCGCCGATTTCATAGTAACTTCTAAGACCCCTACTCCACTACTACTGTGTCTAACGACTTTGCAAACAAGAAACGCAATTTTATACTAAATGAGGGTTTAGGTTCTTGCTGAAAATGGACATTCAAAGAGAGCATTATCGGCACACTTCATTGTTTTTCTTCCGAAAGGGCAAAAGTGCGGTGCAACCTCGAAAGAAATTAAGTTTATGGTAAGGGCTGCCTTACTGGGCGCCAGTGTCAGCGTGGGTTTGCTCACTCCCGCGGTGGAAATTTTAATGTGCACGACACACCCCAGATTGGTCGCACAATCACTACCGATGACGACAAAATCAGGGGCCGGATTCATCAAAGTTACTGCAGTAACATTGATGAATCCGGCCCCAGGACGTAGTAAGTAACCGACGTACGAATACTCAAGAGATGGGTTAGATGCTTGGCACATTGAACACAACCGTTTACTTGCACTCACAATAGCTTGGTTATGTAGACAAACTGGATGTTTGGGTTCTTTTCGAATTAAAGGAAATTCACCTCACCGAACGCATTAACAGATGCAAGGGTATAGTCTACTTCGAGCTGTTTCCGAGAAACCAAACTATTGGTCGAATGTCCTCAACTATCGAAATTGAACGGAGACAGCAAGAAAAACGTCCTTATCTGGCCAATCGCAAAAGCGGGAAGTTCCATCATGACAACGCCAGACCCCACACCTTCCCGTATTCCGTGCTCCTCGTTTCTTGAAAAAAATGTCCGCACATTCCTTCGAATAACCCAATACTTTTCTAGGCCTCAAACACGCTAGGCGATCGCTTTTTTACGCCTCCAGCTCTCGTGGTTTCTCATTGAAACAAACAGGCGGGGCACTGCCTGGGTGGCAAACCCACCGAACCTACCTTGTAGGATGATACCCCTTTGTTACTGGGAATGGTCGCCCTGTAACTCAGATTTAGACCAAAAACTCCAGCTGCTGTTCAACCTGGTAACTATTACACCCTCTCTCACTTTACCAAAATTAAAATGAGAGCCGGCAACTATACTATAAAGGATTTTGGTAACCATAACGTTGGTACCAAATGTAAGGAAAGCTGTTCTATTTGTACTATCATGGAGTTTCGAAGTTGTATCACATCCAGTGTTACAAAATTTGTCATTAATACATATAAAAATCTCAATGCTAATTGTCAATCTAGAAACGTAGTGTATTGTTTGAGATGCAAGATGTGCAATTTGCAATATGTGGGCATTACTATACGTCCTCTTAAAGAACGTATTAAGGAACATTTGCACAATATCAACACCAACAGAAAGTTCACTCCTTTATATAATCACCTCAGAAAATGTAATAAATCCATTTCTGTCACTATTTTAGACAACCTTAACGATAATAGAGATAAAAACGTTCTTCTTGAAAAGGAACTTTTTTGGACTAAACTGTTAATGACACCTTACCCTTTCGGACTTAACGATAGCGTTAAAGGTTATGGCAACATGTCTAACATTAATAATCCACTTTTACATAAACCTTGCCATCCTTTTTTGTCACTTAAAATAATGAAAGAAAGATTGAATAGAGGTAGTAAAAAGAAGCGAAGAAAAAAGAACGCAGTTGAGCTTAATAATGTTATAGACCTTATTTCTCGTACTAATTGCTATGAGGCGCCCTTTGAACTATATAAAAAGATAAAATGCCTAACAAAGACTGAGATCAATGAACTGGTTAAAAAGTCCATGTCAACAGAATTCCTTTCCGGGGTCAGCTATAAGGAAAGACTTATAGTATTATGTTTACTCACTGTCTTCAAGTTTAGAGAAAATGTTAAGAAGAAAAGTCTGGAATTTAGATACACACTAACGACTAAATACATTAAAGGTATTTATGACAACATCAATTTAAACAGAATTTTTAACTCAGCAAAAATAAAAAGTTTACTTAATATTCAACCGCAAGTTACTTATACTCCGGTTAGAATTATGTTTTCCTATGATGACCCTTTATCTAAAAAAATTTTCAACTATAACAAAACATTAAGGCAGCTCAATCCAGAAACGTTGGAAGACATTTTGAAAAGAAAATGCAAATGTGAAACTAATTACCAAGAAAATGAAGAGTATATAGATTCCTTCCATAAGCATGTTATCACGGGTAACCTTAATATAATAAAAGAAAGATCTTTAAGAGAAATTATGATGAAAGGAACTAAATATAGAATTGAAACGGAAAAAACTAGGCAGCAAATCAAGGACATGTATAGAGAACTATGTCAAAAATTTGCTACTTACGTTACTAATAAATATAAAATCAGTCAATATGCTAAAAAAACAATTGACACCTTTCTCATTCAACAATACCATAAAAGAATTAAGCCAATGTTGACCATTGAAAAACTAAATATTGCACAAAAAATTCCCTATAACGCTATTAAAGAATACCAGAAACATTTTGTTTTTTGCTCCCTTGATAAAGCCAATAACAATTATGGTGTTATTTGTAAAAAATATTATATTCAGATTATCGCTAATGAAATGGGATTAAATATGACAGACCAACTAAACGTTACACAAGCACTGTCTCCTACAAAAGCTTACCAACTTTTGCACAACAAAGACAAACAAGGGATAATTATCAAGCATAAACTTTTTGATCTTAAATACAAGCTTAGATTTAATTTGGATTGTGACCTTCCCCTTATCTATGCACTACCGAAATTACACAAGGAGCCAATAAAATTTAGATTTATTACAGGTGCACATAACAGTAGCATGAAACCGTTAGCAGAAGAGCTCAGAATTATATTTACTTTTTTAAAAACGCATTTTATTAGATACGCTAATGTTATTTACAATAATAATCATACTATAAAAACATTTTGGTCGATTAGCAACATTAACATTGCACATGAACTTAACTACATTACAGCGGAAAATCTAAAAATCTATTCTGCTGATTTTTCGGATATGTTCACAAACTTGTCTCACAGTATTGTCCTTAAAAACGTAAATATTTTTTTGGATATCTGCTATAAAAATGCTGGAAAAAAGTTTATTGCCACTAATGGGTTTAAGGTGTTTTATTCCAATGAAAACAATGGAAGAGACCGCTACAGGTATTACCAAAAAGATGACCTCATGTATTTTACAGATTATTTGCTAAGGAATAGTTTTTGTGTATTCGGTGATCTTCTTTTTAAACAACTTAAAGGTGTGCCTCAAGGAGGAAACTTTAGTCCACTCTTAGCTGATATCACATTGGCGGTCTTAGAGTTTAGTTTTTCAAAAGTTGTCAAAAGGAATAGTGAAGATATATTTATGCCATATAGATACATGGATGACCTATTGGTTATACACAATACAAATGAAGAAATTATTGATGAAAAACTCAAGTTGGTCTACGGGGATATATTAGAACTTAAAAAAACACATTTTAGTAGCTCAGAATGTAACTACCTCGACATAAGAATAAAGATTAAGAATGGAAAAGTTGAAACTGAGCTATACAATAAAACAGATGACTTCACATTTTCTACTATAAGATTTCCAGATATAAGTTCTGCGGTTTCTGATAATATCAAAGCCGCCACAATTTATACGGAAACGTTGCGAATAGCAAATGTTTGCTCTACTTTATCCTCTTTCACTTCTAAGTTGTATTCCTTAAAGAACTATCTGACACACCAAGGATACCATACAGGATTTGTTGACGTTAACATAATTAAATGTTTGTACCGCAATAAATTCATTTCCTACAAATTTGAAATAAACGAAGACATTAAAAACATTAAGCAATTTGTTAAAAATATTTTTGCGAACTAAAAACAATACAAGACATACAATTGACCATAACTAATAAAATATAATATTAAAATCCAGTATAAGATATCCCATCTGTAAGATATATTAATTAAATTAATAATTCAAGGTTTTTAATAATAATTATATTTAAAAGAATAAATAAAATTATAAAAAAATAAATAAATAAAAATAAAAAATAAAAACAAATATATTAAAAAAATAAAAAAATAAAAAAATAAAAAAAATAAAAAAATAAAAAAAATAAAAAAATAAATTTAAAAAATATTATAATAAAAAATAATAAAAATATATATATAAAAAATTTAAATTAAAAAAATTTAATAAAAAATTTTAAAAAAATTAAATATAAATATAAAATTTGAAAAAATATATAAGAAATTAAAGATTAATAATTAAAATATTATAAAAATTTTCAAAAAATTATAATACTAATAAATTAATATAGATATAAATAATTATTTTTGAGAAATTTAAACTATATAAATAATAATAAATATAAAAAATAGAAAAATAAAATAATTTATATAAAAAAAATTTTAAAAAATGTCTTTAATAAAAAATACTTTTTATAAGTCACACATCAACATCGTTACCTATTTTAAAGTATTTAAATTATATATGTCACATAGAATGCGTAAAGAGATTTAACGCTAACCTCGCTGTACTGGATTTATGCCAAGGGTTTGTAGTAGATATATTAGTATGCATATCTATCTATATATGTAAAATGTGCCATACCGTATATAGATCAATTCGATAGTTCAAATACACGCGTTTTAGCTGCGTATATTGACTATCAGATACTCCCGACCGCACGTAACATTCCACAACAATAGAGCCCAACCCTCACTCACTTCTGCACCTTTACACCACTTACAACCTCCGTTTTTTTAGTCTTAACCCGTCCTTCCTTGTAGTACCTAAAGAATTTTTTCAAGATATTGTAGGAAGATGTTAAAAATTAGTACAATTTATAAAAATAAATGAATAAGACAAAAAATAATTTAATTAAAACTAAAAAGTACCACAAAAAATTGCTTTTTTAGATGGAAGAGATACTTTCTTAACTGATGAGCCTCGGGTATCTCTTCATTATAAAATACTCGTCTTAAGTTAAGAGGCGAAACGAGTATTTTATAGACTAATGTTCATCCTTATTTGACTCCTTTTTGTGTTTAATTTTCAGGTATGGGTCAAGGTTTTGTTTTAATTATGAAAGAAGCCAGAAAACACTAGAGAACAAAAACGGCTTGTATTCGTATACAAAGTCAAAAAAAGCAAGCAAACAGTAGTTCGACGTATCCACACTGCTCAAGAGCATGTTTTAAGAGGGAAGAATCTCCATCCAACGTTAGCGTGCCATGCCTAGACGAAGGAGAAGAGGCTGAAACGTTAGCCGAACAAACCATATCACACTGGGTTCGGGCTCAGGCAGGTAAGGTTGGAAATCGAGTGGTTGCCGCACCTGTCGGCAGTACTGCGTTGCTGGCGTCACGGACAGCGCTCGATTTGCTATCCAATTTCAGACAACTGTGCAGTCAGGTAGCGGCAATGCGTAGGAAAGCATCGATGAAATTACGGATATAATGGATGAATACTTCAGGGAATGTAATGCCCTTCGCACCCAAACCGCGGAAACGGAGGGGAACATGTTTCCAGCAAGTCGCTGCAGCTCATCGCCCTTTAAATAAATTGGTCGCCCGCACGTCGCCCTTCAATTAATTAATCGAATAAAGCTGCCACTCGTTCTGGTATAGGCACGACTGCGCTGAAGAAAAACACTTGGCCAGTTATCCATCCACGTGTGCATACATCCCAGTTGTCAGTTTATGTACAAAGGATGTCCTGTTTAGAAACAAGACTCAAACACCTTCCTACAGTAATTGAAAAGAAAAACTTGAAAGTCGACGATGTGAACACTTATTGTTAGTTGTTGACGAACTCCCGAACCCAAGAGGATGTATAATAGGTTGCTCCTCAAAATACCTTACAGGCTCTTCGCCATTCTGACTGACTGACATACTTCTAGTAAGGAAGTCGTAAGATATGTCGCGACTCATTAACTTATTAGGAAAGAGTGATAGCACATTTTGGCCCACTATTTTTAGTTTAAAAGGGCTCGCATAGTGTTTGCAGGCAGCCATCTCATGCCAGAAATGCTAGAAAAAGATACTCCTACACTGTTCTCAATATTGTGATCGATCGTTAGCCATTATCCATTATTGATTTCATACCCTCGTTCGGGAGTGCGCACAAAAGGCTAAAATAGCATGGTCCAAGCCTGCGCAAGATTCGGCGGTCCTCAGGAGCAGAAAGCATAGCATTCAACAGTGCCCACCTGCCTTTTGAGTATTCGTTCGAAAGCGTTGACGACAGTGCGAGTAGCAACAGCTTGACAGACCATGTCCAGTTGGCCATGGTGCCCTATGTGTGTTGACGTAAGTAATTGCCAGGGCTTCTGCCCCGGTCGGTCGACGACCCACGTGGACCAAACAAACAGGGTGCATCAGGCTAGTAGACTGTAAACTTGCGAAAATGCAACGGTGTTGCGAAAACGAGGAGGTGTTGAGCATCGAGTGCCTCCGTTTTCCAACGAGTGGGGACTACATGCGTCAGTTTGTCGCTTAAGAACGGCAGATTCACTGAACCAAAGTGGAACTGATTAAAACAACTCAGTCATTCACACGTGGGAGAACGTGAAGTGAGATGAATGGATGGCAAGCAACAATTGCTAATAAACAACTTAAAGAACTGCGATAAAGTTAGGAAATATTGTAGGACAGGGTGCAACGGCAAAAAAGGAAAAGTCTACACGGATGCGACAGAGACGAAAAGGAATCCTTGAATTTCTCTCGGCCTGAAGGCGTTGCTGTCGGTGATACATGCAGTAGAGCAATCCATGACATAACCTCTGATTTGAGGGAAGTCTAAAAAAGTGGAGAGCAACTCAGAAATTCGAAACTTTATTAACTAGCAGCCTGATAATGGTTAGATCGAGTTTATTAGGTTGACCCTTGGAGCTAAAGACTTGAACAAAGGCGAGGACACTCAAACCACTAAATAACACTAAACTTTTTGTCAGACCTAATAGATGTGCGTTCGGATTGTACACACAGGCGGCTTCATATTAGCCTGAAGCTGCTCTAACCTTGTGCGCCAGTTCACAGGTTCAGCCTATGTAATTACATCAAGGAGCTAAATAAGGGAAAAACAGCAAACACATTTAACCTTCCTCTCGCTCAAAATAGGCAGGAGGAAATCCAGTATTAAGGCTTTACTCATGGGATCGCAGAGCACGGATCGTTGCACCGGGCATATATTAGGGGGGGGGGGGGCAAAAGTAATGAGACAAAATGAAAAAAATCTTTATCTCTTTATAACTCAATTACAACTCAACGATGCTGAGGAATGTATTCGTCATTAAGGGCAATGACCTTGCTGTCATCGCTCAGTCAACTTCCTGATCCCGTCCTTACAGAACTGCTTGAGTCTGGTGTTGATCAACTGCTCGATATGGTTGTCAAGGACTCCTTTGGTTTTTGTGTCCCATCTGACCAGGAATTCCCGTAGGCCCAATAAGTGGTGGTAGTCGCATGGAGAGATGTCCGGCGAATACGGTGGTTGAGGCATGTGAACGTAGCCCAGCTGGCCAAGCTTATCCGTGGTTACTTGTTCCCGATGGGGTGCGGTGTTGTCGAAGAGGACTTTCTTGAAGCGCTGAGACCGAATAAGTGCGAATCGCTGGTCCTCTTTTCTATTTCGTTCACCATGGCCTTGGAGTTCATCGTAGTGCTCTTGGGAAACAGCTTCCGGTAAACCGATCCAGGGGCGCAGACCCAAAAGCTCCAAAGGCGCTTCTCGCCGTGAACATCTCGCCGAACGAAGGTTGGTAACAGGTTACCAAACCTCACCCAGACTCGCTGCTTGGCAGGGTTAAGGTAGAAGACGTACTTCTCATCTTGCGCGAATATTGAGCCCAGGCTGCTCGGGGTTGGGAAATTAGGCGAGATTTGCGCGACACAGGTCGACTCGTCAGACTGGGGCTTCGGCATGAGACAGACTGCGGTTTCGGCATGCTTCTGGAAAGGGCGGAAGTGGTAACTTCTCAGATGGGCTTCAGTAAGTAGCATACAAACATACAAATACGAACGATAAGCACGAAACCAGACTCCAGCCACGAGATATGTGGACACGCCACGGGGTGTCTCATTACTTTTGCCCCCCCCCCTAATATTGTGAGAGAAGTGACAAGTTGTGCACCATTCTTTAACACGGATCGTATCGTTAGCCTTCATTCTGAAAGCAATATCTAAGTTCTCCAGCCCTGAGTCCTACCATGGCCTGCCCCTCAAATGTTTTGAGCAGCTCAACTGCCTGAGGCGTGTTCATGCAATCGGTTGCCGAGTTGCTCTCCTTTTAAACTGTATTAGTGAACAGCGAGCTTCAGAGCTTCTGAGTAAGATATGAAGTGACTGACGAGAAGGCTAGTAGAAGCTGAACAGACCGCTAAACTCCTTCAGAGGGTTTGCAAAGAGAGTGCGTACTAAATGAATGGGGTTGAATAGGAGGTATGAATCGGACAGATGCAGTGTGAAAGGCAATACTGATGGGAAAAGCTTGGAGTTGTAGGTACGGCAGCTTTCACAGAGGGGTCGCGACGGCATCTTCTCCAAACAGCGATAGCCCTTGCCGATAAGCCATCTCCTATTCATGAAATGATGGCAGAAGAGCCACCGGAACGCCGAATACCTATCTTCTTCGAGAAACATACTCACCCCCCCCCCCTCCCTCCCCCATTGTCCCCATCTCTACTCTTGGAGAGTATAATTCAGCTGCTGCTGGTTGTACGCCATAGGTTTCAGCATTCATATGTGCCGTCTTCGAAGCTCTATATGAGAATCTGCATGCTGTAAACATCGTTGTATAATACGCACGGACGCCACCACGATCGTGATGCTAAAGTTCATTCGTGCAAAACGCATCATGTAGAAGCTCATGGAGCGAAGGTTGTGTTACTTCTACGCCAAGACCAGAGCATAATGTCTCATCCGACTTTTTAAGCCAAGGTTCGTAGCTCTGCTATGCTCAGGTTATAGCTTTGCGTTGGAAGCTTTTAGGGCGTTAGTAAGACACCGACGGTTAATTTCTTTAAATTCCTGAAAGCATAGCGCTTCTGTAAGCGTCCTTACCGAAAAGGTAAGACACGTAATAATTTGGAAATTTATTCATATGTTTCCCATAAACATATTTTATGCTTCTAGGCGTGATGCGCTTATACGTAAGGTAGAAGTAGAAGCGCAAAATTTGTTCTGAGCTTTAAAAAAAAGAAAAAAGAAGGAAAATTATAAACTAGAACAGCAAGCATACTTATTTATTTATTTATAACTGCACCTTAAGGGAGGTCATAAAACAGGGTAATAACAACAACTTGCACAAGTTCTGTTATCATACGCGGAACAACAAAGTAAAATGTAATATCACCACACACCGCACTGCAAACTCATGTTTATCCCTCCTTCTTCCCCGCTGCTTTGCAGGCCGGATTCATCAACGACTTACAGTAATCTAACGGAGAAAATACAGCCGAAATTCCTGATGGCGCAGCTTATCAAGTGATACGATGAAATGCTTCACCATATCGCTTGCCAAGGCGCGCTACCAGGAACTTCGGCTGTATTTTCTTTGTTAAATTGCTGTACCTCGCTGATGAATCTGGCCCCAGAAGTCCAAGTATAAGTAGCTCGAAGGCGAGAGAAGGAATTGAATGCATATCAGGCCCGAATTTGCGCTCCTTTTGAACTCATCTGAATTGTTACTTCTGGGAGCGAATGAGGTAGGGATGCTTTGCGGCGCTGAACCACTGCAGAAGCCAAAGTGCGCGTTCGACTCCTATTTGAGCCGGAGGCTTATATTTCGGCACTATCAGTTAGGATAACACCCAACTTAGTGTGCATCGATCAGCACTCGCTTGTGAGACTTCCCTTACTGTTACGTACCTACGTATATGGTATATAGAGGACAAAACCAAGCTGAGCAGGAATGGCGACATCGTAGGGAGTGAGCGTCAACCAGGGGCTGAAGCAGAAGCAGATGGCCAGGCGCTGTCGGCCCTTTCTACCGGGGTGGCAGCGTGTGGCGCTTCCGCAGTTGCCAATCGCATCCGTCCCTTTGAAAGACACGTTCACAAAGGCACGTCACTTCAGCTCCACATGTGTCCGGCGGTCATTCGAAAACACTCAGCTGGACCAACTAATCGAACGACGGCGGGCAACAGCTCGCCGTTCCTCGTTCACTGCTCCCAAAGAGGCACTCAGCTCACAAGGATCTGGAGGTGTCTAGAGGTGCAAAATAAGTGACAACGGACGACTCGGCGCAAATAGCCTAATGGGTAGCACCATGTGTTCCACTTGGAGCATCAGTGAGGCAGTTTGAATATGTATCTGGTAGACTTACTGCTGAAGGCCGACAATAACTTTGAGTTAGGCACGAATTGAACCTAAAGCCGATTCCATGTTCATGAGGGACGGCGCATCACTGTATTCCTAGTTAAGCAAGAATCTGCAAATTATGAGCTTCACTGACGAAACGCTTTTATCACCGCCTACGGTGATGCTCGTATCGTTGGGGAGGTAGAGGAGGCGAAAAAACTAGCACTGAACCATTTTCGGTGTGTAGGTAGCACCACCTTCAATACATATACTTGGACGGCGAAGCGTGATTGCTCCATCGTCTTGGGCCAATGTGCCCTCCGGAACCATCATAGTCCGGGGGCCTCATAACTAAAAGGTAGGTAACAAAATGAACTGAGACTTTTCGAGCGGCTCTTAGAGAACGAGTTGGAACCTAAAAGGAACGAAAAATGAACGAACAAACAAAAAAAATAAAAAATCGCCGAGGTTTACAACCGTCTCGGCGGACAAAGAGCGACGGAATGGAGGCATGCCGCGTGCCGACCGCCGCCTGGCCTGTCATTCCCGAGATCTAACATGGTGACTTGGGCGCATGAAGCCGCATGCCGCGTGCCTGACCGCCGCCTTACATGTTATAACCAGGATCCAACATGGCGAGGAGGGCACGCAACTTTGTCGGCTTAAAACCGCAACAAATGTAATTCTCCTTTTTTTCTTTGTAACTTTTTCCTGTTTGGGGTCCTATGTAGTTGTGTAGGAGGGTAAGGATAAGGATAAAGGACGGCGTTACTCAATTCCTTCTGAGATGCGCCAGCACATTCTACTTCTACGGGATGTCGTGGAGACGACATGAATGCGTATTTGGCCACACAACTTGAGGTAGCCAGCCGATGAACAAGTCAGCGCTTTATCCTTCCCAGACAAGTCTGGTACCAATTCATCGACCCCGGAGCGATGGAAGGCTTGGTTGACCTGGGCGGGAAATCCGAACCAGGAACCTGGTATCGGGTGCACGCGACAGTCGCGCCTCCTCCGACTGCGCTACACGTGCCCTTTGTGTAGGAGCCTCTCGGTGAATCTCAAGTGGATTTGTTACATATAGTACTTTTTGGGTATGTGGCCCCCCGGACAAGGATAGATCCTACCCTCCTTAATAAGATGTCTACTCGCACCTTTAGAGGAGCCACGCTCCCTCAATAAAGCTTCTGCTGCTTATATCATTCATTCTATCTGATCCATTGTGCTACCAAATTTGGTGAGAAGGGAATTATTAGGTCTGCGCTCACCCCGAGTGAAGCCTAATGATAAGCTCCCACATCGATCGCACGAAGCGATGAGTCGATATGGGAGCCTATCACTAGGCTTCGCTCGGGGTGAGCGATGGTATGAAATAGGCCTAACAGTTTCCCGTTGTGAGCACTATTAGATTACACTGTGGTGGATGCTTGGGTCGACGAGGCTACTTCCTCTTCCACAGTAGTGAGCAGTTCGGTGGAATTCGAATTTATAAGCAGATGACGCTGATTTATTGAGGATACGAAGTTGCTCTGATCGAACGTCTCCTATAGAGGACTAACAGTTCCATCTCGATGGTATGAGCACCTATGGTACACTATCGGTTTGCACAACGAAGCGGACACGGCGCACTTGCTCCGCCCTCCTGACCTCGCGTAAGATATCGGGATCACCGTAGACGGCTATAGCTTCTGCACCAAACGAGGCTGTTAGATGGACCAGTTCTAGTGGATCGCCTAGCACCTCCTAGCCGTCTTCAGAGGCATCAAGTGGTTCAAAGTCTCGTATACCTTACCTATCTGACCATGCGCCTCCCAAACCTGCAGTTAGGCAGGCATCATTCTAGGTGCAAAACAAAAAGCCTTCAACGTGGGAGAAGTCTATTACCTAATCCACCGCTAACATCGCTACCGCTGCCGTCAGTACGGAGTGGTGAGTGACAAGGGACTCTGTGAACTAACCCCCAACGACTCCTAACAGGACCTACATGGTTTGTAGGGAATCCAACAAGGAGCACAGTGGTGAAGTTCCTCTTGTTGTGGGCCATTGGGTTGTCCAAAAGGGGCAAAAATGTATCACCTAGTAATCCATGAACGGGAGATTCGAAACATGTATCCTCTTCCATTCAGCTAGCGCTGGTCATTTTGCCGTGTTCACCTTAAACCGAATTCGTGGAAGCATTTCCGTTTTAACCCAAATGTGGGTCAAAATTTCTTTAGCACACGGGTTAACTCGATGCCCTCCATTTCTTGCTGAGAATCGTTGGCGAAGGTTCACAAACATCCCTTGTGAGGCATGCCACTCAGTCCATTTCGAATTGCGCTTCGGCTTACCTCACCTTGCGCGCAACGGACCCTCGGCACAGATCGTTGAACACTGTCCAGAATCGGCTTTCCATGAACCTTGGCATCGTTTATCTGTTTGTATGAGGCTGATTCAACCTGTTCGCCAAGATTGGTAGCAGATTTATTCGGGCTGACGTTTCGGCGCTACTGGAGCCTGGAGAGCCGAAGAGACAATAATCTATGCGACTCCTCCGTAGACGCGGTGCGGGAACTTTTACTCACTTTCGGCCGCGCACTTCGGGCGCGACGCCGCCGTGTGCGGCAAGCCCATGATAGCGCGGCGAAACCGCGTACGGCTTGCTAGCTCCGTGCGCGTGGGTCCTGCACCGATTATCGACGGCTGGCAAATTGCCAACGTCGTCCCGGCCTTGTTGATTGTTTATTGTTGAACCATCTTGCAGTCTGTACATACAATTACCACGCCAAATTGGGCACTATTCTAAACAGGTCTAACGCTTTTGAAAAGGAAAAAAGAGAAAAGCTGAACCTCTCCCAATTCAAAATGAGCTCCTTTCACGTCGAACTGGAGGCTCTACAAAAAGGTTAGAATATTGTTTGTTCAAGTAAAATTTTCAAAATAATTTCTTTAATATTTAGCTTACCTGCTCAATAAGTGAAGACATCGTTCGAAATTTTACAAAATTCTATTTTTTGTTGAGAAAAGTAATGGTTTAAAGCTTGTTCAAAAGAGCAGAAAGGTGGCGATTTGTGTTCCATAAAAAGAGATAATGCCATGCCCTCGTCTAACACGTCGAATGTTTGATTGATTGATAGCCAAATTTCTGCTTACATGCAATTTCACACCTTTAATACACAACAAAAACAAGTAATGGGCACACATATCTTCACCTTGAAACCTCATGTAGGCGTCACTCATACTCTCAATCAAATGAAAAACGCGACGAGCTGATCGGATGCATGGCGCGATCCTTTTTAATGTACTAAATGATTGCTGCCTTATTGCGCTATAAAACAAAATTAAATCTCAAAATATAAAAATATCTAAGAAAATTATTACGCTCATTCGGGCATGTTAACTAAAAAAATTTAGCAGAAAATTACACCAAGATTTCCTTGATCAGACAATTATTCTGCTCTCCTTAGAGATCCTCTAGTTTGACCGAAAGACGGTTGCTTTGATTTGGAAGGTATTCATATTGATTTCAAAAGCATCATGCTTGTCTAGAATAATTCTCGATTCGACGTGAGGAGTGTCAAATTTTACGTGAAAATCGTATAAATAAGGTTTCTATCAATGATACTAATATATCTAATATATCTAACTTCCCACTAATAGTAAGGACCTTATCACAATAGTAGTTACAATAGTCAGCAATTAGCGTTAGTTAGTTTGCTGCTAGTAACAGCACAAATTCGCAGTAGCCAGTCCCTGTTCGCACGTTAACGCAATACTAGACAGCAAGAAGCTCTCCGATGGGACTCTTGTGAGTAAATCCGCCAGCGGATGGCTGGCGACGTCGCGCCCGCGGCGGTCGGCGCGGCCAAAAGTGAGTAAAAGTTCCGCCCCCCGCGGCAAGCAGCGGGCAACGGCAGCGTCTCGTCAGCAGGAAGGAAAAATTCCTTTCTGCGTGCCATTCGTATCGGGCGAAATGAGTGCGGAGACTCGCGCAGCCTGTGCAAAGCAGATCTCCAGGACTCAGTAAGGGTGTTAGACATCCCACCCGCGAAATTAAGAGTACAGCCCGTTCGAAACCGCATGTGCGATAGGACATGCGCCACGCCCTCTTGTGTAATCTGTCCATTTGGAAAAGAGGGAGATTGCATGACTACGGGAGTTGTGTACCTCATATCATGCAATAGGTGTGAGAACGAGTATGTAGGAGAAACTGGCAGACCACTCTGTACCAGGGTCAAGGAGCACTTGAATGGTCTCCAAAAGTCCGTAGTGTCAACTCTTTTGGGGGAGCATAGGGTTCGGCTTTATGGTGGCGCCGCGATTGAGATGGCCGTCACGATCTTGGCACGTGAGCGCGCCACTTCGGCACGCAGAACACTTGAGGCGTTGTGGATCGCGGCCCGAAATCCAAAAATCAACCACAAGGACGAGTGCATCGCCGAGACGCAGGACCTGACACCCTTCGTCTGCGTGTTCTGACCCGTGGTTGTGCTCAAAGGGGTTTTCGGGGGCTTCCAGTCGAGGATTTAAACCGAGCCCACCCACCCAGGTTAACCTCTCTCCAGCTAAGGGTGACTAGTGGACGTTCCTGACTTCCACTAAAAAGGTTAGCGTTACTCGTCCTCTTAATTTCTTCCTGCAAAATGAAATGGTGTTAGGGCGAGTAGTCTCCAAATGTCTCTTCACTTTCCAGGCTCTCAGCGTCAGCCCGAATAAATCTGCTATCAATTTTGGCGAACAGCTTGAATCAGCCGCGTACAAACGAGATCGTTGAACTTCTAAGCAGTTTCACTACCCCGTGCTAGGGGAGACCTGCGTTGTTAGAAACTTAACGGGCCCGCTTAATTCGCGCAGTTTGCCAGCATCCTAAAGTATGTTGCTGGCGTTCATAACGTTACGCTTGGTGGCGATGTCCGTTCCTCCAGGTGGTTCCACTGGAAACTGCTCGTTTTGCGAGCTAAGCTAAGCACGGACACTCGAATGCAGGCGACAGGCCCTTGTGACAGGCCGGCCTACGAAGACTCATGTCACATCACATGGTGTATGATAAGTCATGTTTTTCGAGATTGTGCTACGGCGTCCGCGGGAGCCGACGCGCACTCGCAGAGCGCGGCGAGTGTGGAAAGTATGCGAGGGTCCCTGATGCGAGGACGGCATCGGGGGGCAACTGAGCTAGTCCGAAAGTCCCGTAACGTAGGCAGGACCCGCGTGGCAACGCTGAATGTGGGTACGTTGACGGGCCGCTCGTGCGAGTTGATTGAAGCACTGGAGCGAAGAAGAGTTGATTTCTGTGCGGTGCAGGAGACGAGGTGGTCCTGCAGCAAGTCAAGGGACATAGGACGTGGCTTCAAGGCCATTCTATCTGGAAGTTCCAGGACCACCAGTGGTGTCGGAATAATCGTCTCCGAACGATTTCGTGACTCGATTGTAAGCGTTGAACGCTATGACGATCGGTTGATGAAGATCGTTGTCGCCGCGAAGGAGCGACTCTATCACTTCTTCTCTGCGTATGCTCCGCAGAGTGGCTGCTCCGATCAAGCCAAGGAAGAGTTTTGGAGCCTGCTTGATGAGAAGACAGCAGAGGTACCGCCGAAAGATGTCATCATAGTCGCTGGTGACCTTATTGGGCACGTAGGTGCTGCGAAGGACGGGTACAGCTGTCATGGTGGTTTCGGATACGGGTCTCGTAACGCCGATGGTGAGCGCATTCTTGAGTATGCGGAATCGCATAATCTCACCATTGTGAACACCGTTTTCCGAAAACGCGACTCCCACCTCATCTCATACTATAGTGGGAGCTCCAAGTCTCAAATAGACTTTGTCCTTGTCAAGGATCGCGACCGAAGCCTTGTCACAGACGCGAAGATCGTGCCGTATGAGACGGTGGCCCCACAGCATCGACTGCTGGTGTGCACCTTTAAGATCACCCCTCCGAGGGTGCAGCAGGCTGAGCGATGCGGTGCTGCAAGAATCAAGTGGTGGCGAATGAAAGAGAAGGAAGCAGCTGTGATTTCCCGCGTACGGTTGCCGACAGTCACGACTGTCGACGAAACTTGGAAGAAAGCAACCGACGCGATACGCCAGGCTGCAAGGTTGGAACTCGGCATAACGAAGCCTGGGCGACGCAAGGTCGACAAGCAGACATGGCTGTGGACGGACGTTGTGAAAGCGAAGGTTAGAGAGAAGAAATCGCTTTATCATGTGTTTCTCAGCGATAAAACAGCCGACAAATGGCAGAAGTATCAGAAGGCGAAGAAGGCTGCAAAGAAAGCCGTGGCTGTTGCGAAAGCCACTCATTATAGTGATGTCAACGAAAAGCTCGAGTCGCGCGATGGTGAGCGGTATTTGTATCGACTTGCTAAGACCCGCCATCGCCAAACCGAGGATATTGAAAAGTTCTTTGGCATCAATGATGAGAGCGGCCATCTTCTGACAGACCGCAAAAAGGCGCTGAAGCGATGGCATGATTACTTTGAGAAAATTTCCACTATGGAATTTCCTCACCCGGCCATCCCTTCTGTGGGTTCTGTTCACGGTCCCGTTCACAAGATCACCGTGGAGGAAACAGAAGCGGCTCTAAAGAAGATGAAGTCATGCAAGGCGACAGGACCGGATGATCTGGCAGCCGATGTTTGGAAGTCGAAGCTTTGGTATCCTGCTGAGTGGTTGGCTGAGTTCTTCAACCAGGTAGTAAGGGAGAAGAAAGTACCGGAGTGTTGGCACAACAGTACGACGATTCCGATTTGGAAGAAGAAAGGCAGTCCTGAATTCGTGAAATCGTCAAGCTCTCGGAAAACCAGTGCGGCTTCGTAGCTGGTTGTGGAACCATTGATGCTATACACGCCGCCCGCCTCCTGGTGGAGAAGCACCGCGAGAAACAGAAGCCGGTGCATATAGCCTTTCTCGACTTGGAGAAGGCCTTCGACCGCGTACCGCGTGAGGTTATATGGTACGCCTTGCGACAACACAACGTACCTGAGGAACCTATAGAGTGCGTGCGGATGCTCTACTCTTGCCAAAGAGTAGAGTGCAAGCTGCAGCTGGAACCTCAATGGAGTTTCCCATCTCTGTTGGGGTGCACCAAGGTTCTGCGCTTTCTCCCCTCCTCTTTGTTGTCGTCATGGATGCCATTACGCGAGATCTTCAGAAGCCTGTCCCATGGACATTGCTCTATGCTGATGACGTGATGCTCGCTTGCGAAGATAAGGATGATCTCGAGCGGCAGGTGCAAGCTTGGTGCGACCGCCTGGCGATGTTCGGACTCAAATTGAACGTCAAGAAGACCGAGTACCTAACGACTGACGTAAGCGAGTCCGGCTCCATTAAGATTAACGGTACTGAGCTTGCACGCACTTCGGTGTTTAAATACCTGGGATCAGCAATAGCATCTGACGGGGGTCTGATGGTTAAAGTGAACTCACGCGTGAGTGCAGCTTGGTCCAAGTGGCGCTCGTTGACTGGGGTGCTCTGCGATAGGAAGATACCAGAGCGCTTGAAGTCGAAGATGTACAGAGCAGTCGTCCGGCCAGTAGCGATGTACGGCGCTGAGTGTCGGCCTGCGACCAAGGAAGTTGAAACGCGCCTCAGCGTCATGGAGACGAAGATGCTGCGCTGGACGGCTGGAGTCACGAGCCTGGACCGCATCCGAAACGATGCTATTCGGCAGAAGTTCGGTGTCGCGCCGATAGCGGACAAGATGCGCGAAGCTCGCTCACGATGGTACGGCCACGTTCTGCGTGGAAAGGAAGACAGCGTCCGCAAGATAGGCCTTGAGTTGGAAGTGTCAGGAAAGCGGCCTAGAGGACGCCCGAAGCAGCGTTGGTCGGATACGTTACACATGGACATGAAAGTAACTGGCGTCCACCCTGATCAAGCGCATGACCGGGAAAGGTGGCGTCATGACACCAGAAGAGCGGACCCCGCGACGAAGCGGGACAAACGCTGAAGAAGAAGAAGAAGAAGAAGTTCATAACGTTACGCTTGCAGAGCTGACAAGAAAAATGTGAGGAGTGTGACGAGCAGTAGGGCCTTTCCTGTGAAAAGATTGGTTTGGGCAGCAGTAAAGGAGAGTTTCTTATAGCCATGCTGCCTGCTGTCAAACTGTTCGCCAAATCCAGGCTTTGCTCCCACTTCCGATTCCCTTATGCGGCGATTTCGGCCTCAGACCTTTCTCACTTTTGGACCTCTGACCCTCCCACTATTTTATATTTATTTTTATGTTTCGTTGTTTTCCTTCTATACTCATGTTAGAAGCTTTGAAGTTATCCACTGCTTTGAGAGGGGTGAAGGAGAGAATGCCTATTTGTATAATTTTAGGGTCAATGCGCTTTAATCTGACTCCTAATTCGAAGCTACAGCCTAATGCTCAGCGCAACATAAGGAAGAACGAGCAATGTCGAAGAGGCAACCACTCATTTCACTCCAGCTCTGTCTGTACGTATGACTTCAGGGTTATCTTATGCACGAAGTGTGCTTGTTTTTCCCTAGGGAAACACTCGTAGACCTATGAAGTACGGAGCTGATGGGGCTATGTCATGGATGGCCGCCTCAAGATATCAACTCCTCAAGGAGCTGCCTCGGCGGCAAACAACTCGTTTGGTTCATTGGTGGAGTACACAATATTCCGCTCTCCATCGAGAACCTAATGCCGTCGGGAAGAAGCGCTGGTGGGCAAGAACGAACACTACAGCAGCTGCGGGGGACTTCAATTCAGCATTCTGCTTTGGGAAGAGGCCCGAAAATGCATCAGTAGAGAAACTAGCAGAGGAGACTTCATCACTCAACAAGTCTTGAACTCTCCGCCGAACTATGCATTGAGAATGATGATGACTAATTGGAACGCGGTCACGCACGAAGCCGAAACCATAAAACGAACGCGACAAGCATCCTTCAGAACCAGTTCTTAGACAGTGATCTTCAGTCGCTTTTCAGCGTCCGCAGAAGGCCACTTCAGCCTGCAACCATTACAGTATATAAATACAGCTGTGAAATAGCTCTTGATGGTTGGAGGGACATGTTGAGGAGAAAGTAGAATATTCTGCCACGCAGAGATGAGACGGAATCGACGTCAACATTAGTGTTCTGCAGAATAGAGCGGTGTCCGGTGGGCTCCTCCGCACCCAGTTCTGCAAGCTGAGATTGCCAGCGGTTTGCGATAGTCGAGCAGTTTCATTACCTTTCTATTCCTTTTGTTTTTCTCACTTATCGAAGGCGTATGTGAAATACTGTACAACGAGAGACCGAGAAAAATTGGAGCTCGTCGAAGTTCACTCTCCAACCAAACCTGGCATGTATGGCGTCCCTAAGATGCTTGTCACGCTGCTGTCAGTTCCACAGGTTGCCCAACCGGAATGCATAGAAACTATCGTCCCTGCATGCATTGAGCGATTACGACGCAAATATTAATTATTACTAATATTATTAAGTAATTACGCACCGGGCAATTACAATCTTCCCGGCCCCATCATTATTCCTCATTCCATGTTTTAATCTGTTGAAGTGGTGGATTACTCCTAGATAAAGCTCTAGGTAAAGCTGAACAGATGAGAACAATGTTATATTTCACATGTGAACTTGTACTGCTTAGAAAAACTTGTACTGTCTGCTTCAGTAACTCAGCGCTTAACGGTCAGTCTTGAACACTCTTCTAAAATAATTGAATAACGAATTATGACAATGAGTACACTTTGTATGCGCTGGCCTTGAACACACTGTAACCGAATGTCCGTGACTAAATAGGATGAGAGAAATGAAGGCGAAGGTGCCTAAAAAGCGATGTTCTACGCAGGATATCTACAATGGGCAAAAGTTAGCCAACTGCAGCAAGATTTTGAGAAAAAATGGACAGGTTGAAGGACGCGAATAGACCTGTTGTGCTCCGCACTGAAGACCTCAGGAAAGGCTTCGCCGAAGCTGAAAGGGGAAGAGGAGGAAATGAAGGTGGCTACTGAGTTTGCTTGGATGCCCTTGGCCATTTCTAGCTGAGGGAATTCAAGGCTAAAAAAGACGAAGACCTTTGTGAATGAAGATACTTCTCTTCCCCTTTCCGATACATTTGTGCTTCGCAATGAAAATCTACTGCAATATTTCAAAAGCAGAGCTGGCCCCTGGTTATGAGCGCTTAGAGCACATTAAAAAAGCCGACGAATTAACCGTTGTCCCTCGGTGTTGGAGGAAGGCGTTCTCCGCTTCACTGAAGCAATGCGGGAACGGCCGTTTTGCCCTTGCACCAGTCAATGAGGGGGAAAAATCGAGTAAGCGTGCTCAGCAATAATCGAGTCCTGCGTGGAATGAATAGGATACCACTGACGATGAGTCTATTTTACGACCTTAACAAACGACGGAGGACTAGATGAGTACCCAAAAGAGGCAGATTCGAAGCTCTATGAGCATAGCACGGAGCTAACAAAGTGTAGCGCACCCGGAAAGGGTCTTTCCGGAAGTCGAGCGCCTGACCGCTTGAAGAAGGTCGAAAGCTTTGCCGAATATTCGCGGAACAGAGCAAACGGCGAGGAGCTGCTGTTAGGTTTCCCGGTACTTAGGCCCCTGGATAGGACCCAATTTAAGAAACTAAAACATGCTCCACCACAACAGTTAAGCTCAGCCTCATAATCGGCTTTCGATATGGGATGGTTCGCATTAGCCACTCGGTCTAGGTATTACAAGGTCCCGAAAGGTTCTCTCTTTGCAAATTCCTTCACCGTCGGGAATTTTTATTCCGACTTTGTTACGTGGGGTGTTGTATCGCAGTCAACCGATTTCATGATTTTTTTTACAAAAGTCGATGCGTCACCAAAGTAGTAAGGCGTCCTAGGGGATTCCAGGGCGTGAAACGAGGATGTCGAAAAAACATGCTTGCCAACTTTAGATTCAGTGTTTCAAACGTAGTGGTGGTGCAGCACAAAAGGCTATGGCAGTTATTGAATCTTCGCATGGAAGCGTACTCACTCAACCTTTCCTTACCTTATTGCAATTGTCATGGAGAATGCGATCTCAAAAGTGAGACATTATAGACTCATCACTGCAGCTACAAGTGAAAATTTAAAAATTTTAGTGAAGCCAGATATTAGAGGTACAAATAACGAAGAACTAAAAGAAAACTCTGGAGACCACAGTTAATGGCTTTGCAGCTTTCAGAAAAATCGGAACACAGCTACAGCATAAGATTGGAAATCCGGCAGGTCGCCAGCTCTGCTCAACGGAATAGAGTGGTTTAGGGTAAATCGTAATACGATGCTTTGATTAAATTCCACACTCCAGGAAAAACCTAAAATTTTGGGCTGTCGCAAAACTAATCTCCTTTTCGAGGTGTGTATAAATAAATAGGTTTTTTGCCCCAAATCATTCCGTCTCAGGGAAAGCCATGCAAACGGTTCGGTAGCTTTTTTCAAAAAACAGTGTGGACTGCCGACCTTTTCCAAGGCTACGTAAAATCATGAACCAGCGCACCTGTCGAGTCATCATGCTTGACGATTCCAAATTGGGACATTCTGCGGCAGATGCATCCCGTAACCTTAGAAGCGCCTTTGGAACGGATTTCCCTTGCGAAAGAACGGCTATTATTATTATTATTATTATTATTATTATTATTATTATTATTATTATTATTATTATTATTATTTATTACATGACTAAAATCCATGTGAAGAACAATGTAATTAGAAATGATATCACATGACATTGGCTAACAATCCAGGCCAAAGTGTAATAGAATAATTAGAAAGTACATGCGATAACAAACAGCCAGAGAATGAGGAATAGAAGGGAGAACAAACCAAGTGGGGTTCTGCCACAAGATTCCGTTATGCCCCAGAATTATTTGTGAATTGACTTGCATTCGTAATCAATGGCTTCCGCTTGTACGGAATAACTGAGTTTTCGGCATGTTTCATATAATCCGAACCTGCTCTATTAACAAAAAATTATGTCGAATTGAAGATTTTTTGCAGTACATAGTGAAACCCATTTTCTCTCCACCATCTCGGGTTCTGGATAGTCTCATCATGAAGAAGTCACGTTTATCAAGTCCACAGAAACCATGGAGAATTTTGTGAACCATTACGAGGTCGTATATTCCTCGTCTGTATGAAAGAGTCAGTAGCCCTGTTACCGAACGGTTCTTGCGAACGCTTAACGCTCCGCGGATTGCCCCTCCCCCTACTGCTTTCCGGCAAATCATCGCCCTTCACTACGTTTTGATGTCGAGCTATGCACTTACGACCACCAATTGAAGACAAAAGAAAGGAACGGAAGGAAGTAATTGTGAGATAACAAGATAGGCGAGAGGACAAGATTCAAGAAGAGGCAGGGGAAAGGTTCGTTTCGCCACTTTTTTAAGACAAACCTCTGCTTTATGCTCCTCCCGTGGCTCTTCAGTGAAGAAGAGGAGCATTTAATAAGTCATCGCTTATCTCTGTCGAGTAACTTAATTTGTCATATTTTTAAATTATTAAAAAATTTAATTTTGCTTTTTGAATAGTTACATTTTAACACTTAACTCAAATTTTTATTTATTCATTTATTTTCTTTATTTAATTCAACTAAATTAAAATAAATAGACAAATTCGTAGATATTTAATATTATATATATTATCATACTCTATAATAACGCGATAAGCGATAAGTCATACTATTGATCGGCGCCGCCGCAGAAATTATAAAATAGGGGGAATATTCGGGGAAAAAATAGGGGAAATTACGACATGAAAACAGTGAAAAATACCCAGACGTCTTCTCCCTGCCTTAGAACTTGGGTGCTGGGGCAACCGAGGTCCCTAAACACGAATCTAAATTTTTTTAAGTATCGATCGCCATCAATCGATATTGATCAGATTACGTGGCGCGAAAATAGCGGAAAATATCCAGACGTCTTCTACCTACCAGGGGATTCGGAAGACGTGCGGAATACGTCGCATGACGTGCCTGGGACTCAGAAGACGTGCTAAAGACGTCGCTCAACGTGTTTGGGGATCAGGTAGGCGTGCCGAAGACGTCGTCCAATGTGCCCGGGGATTCAGAAACTGTGCCAAAGACGTTGTTCGCCAAGGGTGGATCATTGAGGGAGACCAGTGCCAGTAATGGGGGAACGTTTCACTAGGGGAGGACCAGTAGTGAGGAACCAATAGATCACCCTACTATCATACTATACACTGTACGTACTACGAGCCTTTTGTACTCCTAGGCAGGGAAAAAAGCTGTACAAGTAGAGCAGCTAGCTCGATGTGATTGTCCTTAGCTTAGTGATACTGCAACATCGCGCGAAGCGCGCAAGTGCGAGGCCTATCATACTACGACGGAGCACTTGTATCTTATATTTAACTACCAAGTATTAGTAGTAGTAATACATAGCTTGCTTCACCGAAGTTAACCTAAAGCACAAGCGATTATGCCCTGCATATGTACTTAGAAAACATCCAATAATCCTTCATTGTATCGTACGGACGCTCGTCTCCCAAACTACGCCTTAAAAGTTGGATATAGTGGGGCCGTCAAAAATTTTCTGTTCCGAAACATTCGACAAATTTTTCCCTTACCAACTTTGTAGCATTCCCGGCCTTTCTTGAAGAAGTGTTAAGATTTCAAACTTAGGTTGGACAGCACTAACCACTGCTTCCTTATATTAAAACTTTAGCTTTTAAAGCGAAACTAAATTTAAATACACGTCATTGGGTTTAGAACTGGGCCTAGAGATGGAGCTTTTTGTCTTTAATACGTATGCTCTAGACCAAGGAATTCTGCACAACAATCGAAGCTCCTAATAAGCAAACTTCCGACAAGTAGCAAAAACGAAACAGTCTGACAAACAATTGAGCGGAAATGAATAAGAAACGGAGGAACGGAAGCTCAGACTACGTTGAAAATGTATTCAAGGAACCAACAAAGAAAGTACTCTTCCAAAAAATATCAGTGCGAAAGCGCCATTTCTTGTAAATTAATAAAAAAGTAATTTTTGGACCTTGTCACAGAACTAAATTGTATCCGACCACCTCGTCGCCACTTCCCTTCTAGGTCAGTTTCTGTTTCGAGCAACAGTTTTGCAGTCATGGGAAGCGAGTTAATTCTACACGCACATGCCAGACGTGACTTGTCCACATTTCAGATCGCCGCTGCACTAAAAGTGTGACGCAAATCGACTCGACAAGGAATCTAATGGAATCAAGGATTCTAACAGTCAAATCTGATTAAACAGCTCTGGCCTATCTGCACGCCATGTTCGGCGCGTAACTTCACCAAAGCCACGCAAGTAGCGTTCATTCGCATTGCTACTCGGCGCTTCGTGGAAAAACATCAATTGCTGCCATTTCTCCAGTCGCGCAAAATGACGCACTCGATGGTTTGCCATTCATTCGCAATGGATGGAAATGCCAAACACATGCGATCCAGAGTCCGCATTTGCACAGCGGGAACGGTTGCTATAGCGTTCACTGCAGGGACGGGCGCATTGCGATTTACGAGTCTTCACGATTTGCAGCGACTTTGCCAATTCTTTTGCCATTTTGGTTTATGACGTTTTGGGTCGCAAATCGTAAACCTTCGCGAAAGCCTTTCTGAATCAATGTACCGTTGACCACTGGTAGCCTAAGCCGTTTTCTAATTCGGTAACTTGACATAAGTCTGTCAGGATAGAACGAAGCTGCGTACCTTCCCAGTCCTTGTCCACCATCACTGATAAGATGCTGGATACATCCCTGTTCTCAACAAATTTCTTAGCCCGTTCCGAACTTTTGTCAAAGAAATTCAATAGCTGGAAACGAGGGAAAGTGGGGATACCGCTAGAAGTTTCCTAACACCAAGAAAACGGATACTCACTGCGCATATGAATGGAGACCAGGAACGATCGCGAGCAGACTCAAGATCTACGTACGACATAAAACCAGCGGAAATGATGATTGCTCCATTATCTATGATTTCGCTCAGCAACTTCGATGGGGATGCGTCCGTGTAAATGGCGTGATCATTCACGCTACGGAGGCGGGCGTTCTTGAATGAGGCGGACCATAAGCCGCTCTACGCACTTCGATTACTCCCTAGAGAGGTCTTTCTGCAATGCTGAGACTTCTAAGCAGAGAGTAGTGCTGGCAATAAATAGTGGTATTGGATGTAGGAAGTGTGGAGATGGCTGGCGCTACGCTTGACAAAGGACCCCAGACACAAATAGAGAACACAAACGTCGAGAGGACCCTCCTCGAGAAAGAACAACACTTCACGGGCAGATCATCCCTGCCCTTCTCAAAAGATGTATTTGAAGAACGAACAAATCCGTCTAGTAGTGTGTGTTGAACGGCTTCCTCCGTTCGCTACAGGGCGTTTGGTAGCATAAATTCCGTGTCTGGCTTTACGAGATCCTCATCTGGAGCTGCCTTCCCCGACACAACATACATAGTCATACAATATATTTGGAGAACAATTACAAATCAAAGAAAAAGTGGAAGTTTTAGACACTGAACGCTTCATAAGGGGACGCTTGAAATGTTGGTGCCAAATACGAACTTCCTGCCCGCAGGTTGTTCCACGTGAAGGAGTTTACTAGCTCTTGAAGATCCACGGCAGGTTCTCAAAAAGCGGAGATGAACCTTTTTAAGCAATACCAAATTTGAACAATACTTTAAACTATAGGTGATGCACACTATGTGCGACCTCGCTGAGCAGCAGTTGGACCGACTCTGGCCGGGCGGGATACGCTAGGCTAGCCGGCTTCGCCGGCGTCGTGTGTGGTGAGCCTTGTGGGGTCAGAAACCCATCCTAACGTCGAGCCCTTCGCCGGTAACCGACGCTGAGTAAGGAAGCATCCCTAGCGTTGATAGCGAAAAAGTGCAGAAAAGAGTAACCGGCTTCATTGTGCACAATGGAGAGAGATTCGGTATTTGAGGACAGAGTCGTCAACAGTTTACCTGCCGGTAACGGTGAAAATTACCGTCAAATCCCCTGATATGAGATTCATCAGCATCAGATCTGGCGTCTTCTTCACCACTACCGACCGGTAAGCGGTTGATGAACCCGGCCCTGGAGTCGTAGCTTCCCTAGCAGTGGGGTAGTGGTCACTGTAGGGCAGTAGACATAGAGGACAATTGAATGCAGGTTGATGAATGTAGCCCGTATCTTTACTGGTACTGGGGTAATGGTCAAGGTAGGGCTGTAGAAAAGTGAACGCAAGAAATGCCATCTGCGATGCAAAATAATAGTAAAAATGTGCAAAAAAAGAGCAGCCGGTTGTCATACTGCACAGTGGAAAAGGATTCAATTTATTATGGAGTCGTTGCTTTCCTGGTAGTAGGGTAGTGGTAAAAGTATGGCGGCAAACATAGAGGTAAATTGAAGCAACGGCTTATGTGAGGCAAAATAGCAAAAACGATGCAGAACGGAGCAACCCGCTGCCATACTGAACTGTGGAAGAGGATTCAATTTCTGTAGTAGCAGCGATCCTGGTAGTGGGGTAGTGGTAAAAGTATGGCGGTAAAAATAGTGCAACGTTGCACCACACAGGGGAGCTGGGCAGGAACACTGAGCTATGACCACTAGACACGTATTGGGAAAAGACCTCTTTCGAAATCACCCTACGTCAGGCAGTCGATGGCAGTCGATGGTTCACGCAGTCGATGGCGGTCGATGGTAAACAACAGTGGTGGACAACTGTCAAGCGTCTTCGTTTGGACAACTGGCAACCGCACCGCAAACTTGGGTGATTAAACCGGTTAGGTAGGCAGTATACGAATTGCGGGTGGCTAACATCGGACAAAATCCCTTCCTCTTTTATATATGGGGGGGGGGATATGGGGGGATGGGGGATGTTTTTGCAAGAATTTTTTTCCGTTGTGGGAGCTTCTGGACAATCAGAGCCTCAACGTCAATGTCTGGGTAAAACAGCCAAAAAAGTGGTTGATGCCTGCGTACTAAAAACTGCCAAAATGTCTAGATGTTTCACTGCTAGAAATGGTACATTCAGCCCAGCCTGGACGAATGCGTCTTGCTATCCATGCAGTCGATTCACCTCATGGTTAGATGCTGGCTGCTTCATGGCCGGCAGCCCACCAGCGAGAAATCTTTAGAGGAATACAACGACTTCATATTGACCTTACTGCATGCGTTCTGATTGTCGACGTCCAACTCGTAGTGAAAGAGGGAGAGCATGATGCAGTCTGGTGTGTCAGATGCAAACTGCTACAGCCACTATGAGCTGTGGACGGCCGAGCACTAGCCAACACCGCCAGTATCCTTGCACCGAAACGTATTCTACGCAGTTAACTTATCACAGTAAGTGAAACCCTTATGGTTTTTGCTCCATCTTGACACCTGTTATATACTATTTTCACGTTGAATTGGGGACTCTAGTAATGGTAAGCTAGGCTAAGGCTTTGAATCAAGGGGAACTTCCAAATTGAAACGAGCTTCTTCTACATTGAACTAGAGACTCTCCAAAAAAGTAAGGATAATTTTTTGTTCAGGAAATTCTAATACGACTCCTTTGAAGTTTTAGCTCACTTAACCAATAAGTGAAGACATGGCTTGAAATCTTATAAAATTCTTATTTTTTGAGAAAAAATGATTTAAAGCTCATTTCAAAGAGCAGGGAGGTGGTCATTTTTTAGTGCGAAAAGAAGATTACGGTATGAATAAGTAAAATCGCGTCGAGCTTTTCAAAAATATGGCGCGATTTTTCCGTACTACATTATATTAGGTTGAGTCAAAGATTTTGCAACATTCTCTTTTTTTTCTGGAACTTAAAGTAAACCCGTTGAAGTGCTATTCACTGTTTGAGAGCTTGTTTCCTCGAAATCATTTCGAGTTATGAGTCATAAATTTTTCTTGCTTTGTTGAAAAGAATTATTCTCTAGAACGATGACAACTCAAAAAAAGTGTTCGATTTCATTTTGAGTTAGTTTAAGCTCGGCAGTAGCTCAGCGAGCGAGGTTAAGCACATTCTGGATGTCACCATCAAGTTCACTCCTAACCGAATAAATTATTGGAGATGGTATCCGGAGTTCCTTTCCGCCCAGAAAGGCAACAAAGACAAACCACTCCCGAGAAGATCAACGGCTGCAAACAAAGGGCGCCTGGTGGAAACAATAAAGTCGAATTCTTCTCAAACCCAATAGGACTGACCGTTGATCTTCACCCCTCTAGCGAACCACCGCTCGTTGGCTACAAAAGATTGGAAGTTCGACAAAATCACCTTCGTCAGTGCCTCGTGCTTTGACGGAAACCCAAGTAGATCGCTCTGCTTCCGATTGCCGAGAGCTCCAGCACCGTTTAAAGCGAGAGGGCCTGCATCGAATCCTGATTAGCGACGAGAAGGGGATGCTTCACTACAACTGTAAAGCCGGGAAGCTGGAAAGCAACAAGCTGGGGGTTATGACGTCATAATCCATCGAAAGATGTTCCTGCTGTGCGTTTGGTGCATGTGTAGTGGTCCAGTGCATCGAGCGCAGCTTCGCGAAGTCAAGCCATCCTCGACCTCGCTTTTGCCAATAAGCCGACTATATCCACCAAAAAGTGTTAGAGAAAGAATGCGATACGAACCAATCTTCCTTCCATCAGGGCAACTGCTTACCGCATACGGCACTTCAGACGCTGGCAAAAATCTACGAATTGGGCTGGACCAAAATCAAGCACCACCATACGGCCCGGCCCGGACGCTGCGCCGTCTAACTGCCATCTACTTCGGTCGATGGATCACTTCCTCCATGGTAGGCGCTTCGCCAAAGTCGATGAGGTTACGGCGGTGGACATTAGCTTCTTCAGGTAGAAACCACCCAAACTATTACAAATCAACGATGCCGAGGAATGTATTTGCCATTAAGGGCAATGACCTTGCTGTCATCGCCCAGCCAACTTCCTGATCCCATCCTTCCAGAACTGCTTGGGCCTGGTGTTGATCAACTGCTCGATATGGTTGTCAAGGTCTCCTTTGGTTTTTGTGTCCCATCTGACCAGGAAGTCCCGCAGGCCCAATAAGTGGTGGTAGTCGCATGGAGAGCTGTCCGGCGAATACGGTGGTTGAGGCATGTGAACGTAGCCCAGCTGAGCAAGCTTATCCATGGTTACTTGTTCCCGATGGGGTGCGGTGTTGTCGAAGAGGAAAACCTTCTTGAAGCGCTGCGAATGAATAAGAGCGAGTCGCCGGCCCATCTCTTCCATTTCGTTCACCATGGCCTTGGAGTTCATCGTAATGCTCTTGGGAAACAGCTTCCGGTAAACCGATCAATGGGCGCAGATCCAAAAGCTCCAAAGGTGCTTCTCGCCGTGAGCATCTCGCCGAAGGAAGGTCGGTAACAGGTCACCAGACTCGCTGCTTGGCAGGGTTAAGGTAGAAGACGTACTTCTCATCTTGCGTGAATATTGAGCCCAGGCTGCTCGGGGTTGGGAATTGGGCGAGATTTGCGCGACACAGGTCGACTCGTCAGACCGGGGTTTCGGCATGAGACAGACTGGGGTTTTGGCATGCTTCTGGAAAGGGCGGAAGTGCTAACTTCTCAGGTGGCCTTCAGTAAGTAGCATACAAACATACAAATACGATAAGCACGAAACCAGACTCCAGCCACGAGATATATGGACACGGCATGGGGTGTTTCATTACTTTTGCCCCCCCCCCCCTAATACAAAGATGGAATGCACGCAGTTCATGAAAAGCGGAAGAAACTCACTGACAACAACAGCAATTACTTCGTTTAAATCAACCATTTTTTGTGGTATGATCTTGTTTTCGTTGGAAGACAAATTTTGTTGCAAAATTTATGACTCAACCTAATATGATAGCTGCTTTGTGCTTTTAATATCGTATTTTTCTCGATTAATAAAAATTTTATAAATTTATTACACTTACTGTGGTTAACTAAAAAAATCAAAGAAAGATACCAAATTTTCCCTGAACAAAGAATTACTCTAACCATCTTAGTGAGCCTGCAGTTTGAGCTGTCTGAAGTTCATTCCAATTTGGAAGAGTCGCTTTCATTTTAAAAGTCTTAGGCTGGCTTAGAGGAGTGTCCAATTCAACGTGAAAACGGTAAAGGTAGACCAGCTTATTGTTAGACGGTAGAGGTCACAACTTGGAGAATTCACGGTGGATCGTCAAACTGTTCCTTCACACTTCCTCCGCTCGCAGCACGGCGTTCGCTCGCAATGTCAGAGGATGACTGATGGCCCCGCCGCAGATGCCGCGGAAATTGTTTTGAAGCAGTGGGAGCTCTTCTCGACGCGGAAAACACGCGTCAAGAATTGGGGACAAACGTCACACAGGAGAATCTTGCTTGCCAATTGAGCGAGGCTGCTCTGAGCAGGAGGGAACAACAAGCGGCTCAGCTTGCGTTGAAAAGCGGCGCTACGCGAACACATAACCAAATGTCAGCTAAGAAGGGCTTTCCAGTGCTCGCGACCATGCCGTCGCAAATTTTTAGAAACAACGGCGACATGAATGTGCAACCATTTAATTATTTCCGTCTACTAGAAAAGCGTCCCCTTTGCCTAAAAGCCTGACCGTTCTAATTCGATGCATGTGGCTCTCATTACGTGAATGTCATGTATCCCATGTGTGCAACACCCCGTATTTATTGATTCCCACTTCCTACATTTAGCCCTATAGTTATGCATATTCGCACGTGAAGCACGTCGGACAACCATCACCCTCATCATATTGTCTCCGGAGTTTTCCCTAGAAGATCGGTTGAACGCATCGTGTCTAATTATTTGTTTTAAAAAAATTATTTGTTTCATACAAATTTTTAGCGGGGCGTACAATTGACCAAAGCGCTCTAAGCCAAACTAGACGCTGACAGTTCTAAGAAGCAAAGAGCATCGCATTTTGTAAATCCCGCTTTCGTCATTTCCCGTTCCTATCCAGAAGCTGTTGACGGTTGTGCAGTCGCAGCAGATTGAAAGACTTCAAGCCAGTCGCCCGTGATATCCTACGCATTACTGCAGAATGCTACTCACCGGCGCTTCGGAACAGGAGTATGCCAAGATTCAACGTGAAAGTGACAACCGACACTGCGCCCGGCTAGTAGGCTGTAAACTCGCAAAAATACAGCGGCATTGACCAATAAGCGTTGCCGCTTTTCGACAAGTGGAAACCATTGAGCTGCTCCTATAAGAACTTCTAAATCACAATGAAACTGATTAACCAGGAGACTGTCCTAACGGTAGATCTGAATGGTGGCAGTGGTGCATATGGGCAGAAGTGCCTCAGTCGCAGAAAGAAGAGGGTGCAAGTATCTCAACCCGAGCCGTGTATAGAAGAGAGTTGCAGTCGAACAAAGGTCTGCTGCTGCAGTCTCTCTCAGTGGTCGCATCATTTTCGTTTCGGAACCTTGCTGAAGATTTTCGACAGGTCATAGACGTATGCTAAGGAACGCCGACTGCCACGGCAAAGTATACGTCCAGATAGCGCAGTGCCTCCCAAAGAGAAAGTGGAATTCGAAAAGCGAGTGACGACCAACTGCTGCAGCTACCAATAGTTGACATTGGCTTGCTTCCATAAGCTCTTTCAAGCTCTTTCATGATTTCAACTTCTAGCTACTTCATGATCCTACTACATATAGAAGAGTAGGCGGTTGTGTCTGTCATTCCGTCTGTCCGTCCGTCTGTCCGTCCATCTGTCCATCTGGCCTTTCGTAAATGTCGAGTACTAGCCATCCGGGTTCAGGAGAGGTGTCACCTACGTCGTGTTGAGAGGGGTCAGAAGACGTGTCACCGATGCCACGGCAAGGGCGTCCGAGTTCCGAACATGTTTCATCGACGTTGTGAAAGCGAGCGTCCGAGTTCGGAAGAGATGTTATTAACGTCGTTAAACAGGCGTCTGGATTTATAAGACATGTCACCAATGTCGCGAAAGGCCTGTCCGGATTCAGGCGACGTGTCAACGATGTCGCGCAAAGCACGTCCGACTTGAGAAGACATGTCACCGACGTCGTTAATCAGGTACCTTGTTTCAGAAGAGGTGTCACCGGTGTCGCGAAAGGCCTGTCCGGATTCAGACGACGTGTCACCAATGTCTCGCCAGGGGTTCCGTATTCACACGACGTGTTACCAGTGAAGGTGGGACCAGTAATGGGGGACCGGTGAAGGATAAAGGTCCAGTGAGGGGGACCGGTAAAGGGTTGACCAATAAAGGAGGGACCAGTGAAGGTGCGACCAGCAATGGGACCGGTGAGGGGAGTGGTTCCAGTGAAGGGGGACCGGTGAAGGAGGGGAGGGGTTCAGTGAAGGGGGACGGTAGAAGGTTGACCAGTGAAGGGAGACCAGATGAGGGGAGTACCGGTGAGGGGCACCAGTATGGGGACCGGTGAATGGGGGAATGGGTCCAGTAAAGGGGGACCGGAAAAGGGTTGATGAATGAAAGGGGGACCAGTGAGGTTGGGACCAGCAATGTGGATCGGTGAAGGATAGGGGGACCAGTGAAGAGAGGACCATCAAAGAGGTGAAGGTGGGAGCAGTAATAGGGGCCGACGAAGGGAAGGGGGGAGTGAAGGGTGAACCGGAAATGGCTGACAACAGAAGGGAACCAGTGAAGAAGGACCAGTAATGGGGAACCAGTGAGGGTGGGACGGGCGAAAGAGGGGAGAGGGGTCCAGTGAAGGGGGACCTCTAAAGGGTTGACCAATAAAGGGGAGAGCAGTGAAGGTGGGACCAGCAATGGGGAGCGGTGAAGGGGGATGAGGGTTCAGTGAAGGAGACCAATAAAATGGGGTACCAGTGAATTACCAGTCAAGAGGGGACCAGTAAAGCCCTCCGCACATTTTTGCGGCAGCCGCGTACGCGGCAGGGGCCAGAACAGTCGCGTACGCGGCTTCCACCGCCACGTGCTAGAGCTCACGCGGCACTCCTCCCGCTCGCTGAATCGCCAACGCGGCAATGCGGCAACAATGCCTTGAAGGATTACTGCCGCTGCCTCGTTTGCGGCACCGCCTGTGTCTCTGCCCTATGCTTAAAGATAGGGCTGCCGCGTTGCCGCAAAAGTGTGCGTAGGGCTTAAGGGAGCCAATAAAGGGAAGACCATTCAAGGGCGTTCAGTAAAGGGCCTAGTAATAGAATCGTTAAAGTGGGGACCAGTAGAGGGGACTAGTGAAGGGGATCAGTGAAAGGGACCAATAAAGGGACCAATATTTTCTCTCAGTGTCGTCGTATTCGATGAGACGAACCTCGGATTCGTGTTCAGCATCTCAAATAATCCTTAGAGTGACGTTTGGATCACGGGATGTCGTGTCGTAGAGCCTTGGTCCCACCCAACAGACGCGTGAAAATCGCTCTGGTCGTCAACGTGTTAATTAATGAATCAATAATCGACTTACTTCACCTTTTAAACAAGTCTAATCCGGAATTATTCGCTCTATATGAGGAATAATTTGTGTTTCGTCTATGCTTAGTAATAGTGTTTTTTCGAAAAATTACTGAGGTATTTTGAAAGAGCAAGTCCGAACGATATTTTACTTCAATTTCAAACTGGATCAATCGGCATCGAGCAGCCTGATAAACCAACCACGTGTGTGGGGGAGGGGGTGAATAGTGTTGGAGAAAATGCTGTGCAACGGCGGTTTGAGAAATTTCGTTCTGGAGATTTCAGCGTTGAAGATGCACCCCGAAATGGCAGACCTGCAGCAATCCAGGACAACGATTTAAAGGCCTTCGTGGAAGCTGAACCATCGCAAACAGTCCGTGAAATTACGGGAGGTCTGCAAGTCAGTAAAAATGCTGTTACAGGTGGTTTGAAACGACTCGGAAAGGTGAAAAGGCTGAAGACGCTGAATACAGTGGGCTGATGTAGACAAATCCTTCAGGCACTTCCAAAAGCAAAACTCCCAACAAAAATAAGACGATTGTAACAGTGGAGTGGTCGGCGGCTGGCATGATTCACTACAACTTTCTGGAACCGAAACCGAACCATCACAGTAGAGTCCTACTGTGACAAAATCTGCGAGATGTACCGAGGATTGCGTGAGATGCAACAGAAGAGATCCCATTCTTCCGCAGGACAACGTATGCCCGCACGCTTCCCAAACCACCATGCGAAGATTAAACGAACTGACAAGGGAACTGCCTAAACGGTACGCCGGAATGGCAAGAACGAGCACTATAGGGAGAATCTCCGTCCTCCAAATAGTAACAGAACATTTTTTTTTACTGAATCATTGAGGCAAACGAGTAAGAGGGTGTTATGATTAAGGGTCCGCAGAGCAAGCTTACAGCAGCAGCGCAAGATGCTGGAGACGTGGACTGGGTGGTGCAATGGTAGAGGGGCTGCCTCATGTTCGTGGGGTGGAAGGTTCGGTTCCCATTCTACGTCGTTTTCCTGCCACTTTTACCATAGTATCGGATTTCCAGATTTTCATATCTGCACTTGTTTTTGGCTTCGCGGTTCCTGCCCATTGGTACTCCGTTGCAGCACAAGCCTGGAATCGCGATAAAGTCCACTTTCCCCAGTTCTCAAACTTGTACAGGATAACAATTATAGTATAGCCAGACCTTTTCTTCCGAAACGATCTGTCCTTCCGAAAACGCGAAAGTGCCTTCACTGGTTAGTGGCGTCGTGACTCCGGCACAACCCTCTTCTTGTTGAAACTCTTGGTGTTCTTCTTCCACTACTTCCAACTTCTCCACTTCGCCAAACTTCTCCGTTTCCAGCTGTCGCAGTTCCTGTAGGATATCCTGTAGGATACTTGCTATCCTTTTCGCCAGCTTCATCTCGTTTCTCGAAATGACAGCATCCAGTGGAGGCCGCACTTCAGTTTCAGTAGGTGAATGACCACTAGAGGGTTAGCAGACATGGTAGAGTCAGTGTTGGCGACGGCAGCTTGTTATGACCGCGCGGCTTTGTAAGCATAACACAGGCGACAACGTTGATTGCGGTGGTAGGTCAAGTTGAAGATAATGTGGTCCCCCCCCAACATTGTGAGTGCACTAGTGGCACGCACCTCACCGACACTAATAAATTGCATCTGAAGCATTTTTCTAGCTTTCTGCCGCTGCTTCATGTTGTTCCTGCGTCAAAACTTCTTATATTGACAACGAGAACAATTTATTGGAGTAGATGTTTTATATAAAACCGTACTTGGCATATTTCGGACATTGCTGATGAATTACGTGATGTCGACAAATAATAAGTTGTAAAAACCTCTAACCGTAGCAAACTCCAAAAATAAGCAGATACGGAAATCTCTCCACGGATCTCCCTCGATAAAAAGCCTTCGGGCTCTCTTGTTAAGAGGGAACTCGAGCCGCTTGCCGCAGTGCCACGGCGCGTCCCTGGGTGGTGGATAGGGGAACTAACCAAATGCGACCGTGTACAGCCCAGGGACGCAGATGGGATGCAGGGGATGGACTCCTTGTTCCTGCTGTGTCGGGTCGACGCGTTCGTTGTGCGTGGGAGCGGCATGTTCATACAGTGTGCGTGGATGTGTCCCTGACTGTGCGGATTGTAACAGTGTCGGCCCGGCCAAAAGCTTGCACTCGGTAGACTAGGAGTACATGTAAGGCGATTCGAGGCCGCCTTAAGTCGCGCCCCGTCCCTTCGGGCAGTCTGGCTGCTGCCCGGAGTTCTTCGTCCGCACGACAGAGCCCGACTAGCTACCCGTGTGTATGTGTTTCATTCAAAAACAGCAGCACTAAAGGGTTCCCCTGACCCCGAAAGAGCCCCCATTTCTGCAGCGCTGGGAAGGACGAGTACGGAGAGGTTGCTAAAATCTCAGGGCATAACCAGGCTGCGCAAATTGAGAAGGACTAGGATGACGATCTGAACTTACAACGCCCGCACGCTCGCATCGAAAGCATCCGTTGAGGACCTGATGATGCAAGCCAGGAAGATCAAGTGCGACATCATCGGACTGACCGAGACGAGAAGACACCACCCCTACACGCCGCCTACGACTCCGGAGATGTCCTCGTCAACACGCACTTGGCCATGAACATCGATTCGGACGAGGCTCTGACAACCCGAGTCGGACGTCTGCGACTGAAGCGATGTGGCTCCGTGCCAGCTTTGACTGTATTCGTCGCGTTTGCCCCAACATCCGATTACGACGACGAAGAGGTCGAAGCCTTCTATGTAGAGCTGGAGAAGTTCTATAAGGAAGATCACACCTTCTACAAGGTGATCGTCGGTGACTTCAACGTCAAGATCGGACCGCGAAGGTCGTCGGAAGAACTTCACATCGGAACCCACGGTTTGGAGTGGAACGAGCGAGGTGAAAGGCTGTCTGAGTTTATCATGTCGACCAGGACCATCCATGGAAACTCAAAGTTCCAGAAGCCTCCCTCCCTACGATGGACCTGGGAATCTCCCGGTGGCCAGTTCCACAACGAGATCGACCACATCATCTTCAATCGCAAGTATTGCCTGACCGACGTTTCCGCTGTCCCCAAGTTCTACACGGGATCGGACCATCGCCTCCTTCGCGCAAGGTTCCGCTTTTCGAGTCAAGGAGAGAAGGCCGTGAAGTTCAAGAAGAGGAGTCCCAGAACGACCATCAACTGGGACCTCTACAGCTCTCTTGCCGGCCTTTGGGAAGATACCGTTATGGACAACGTCGATGAGGAATACGACCACTTTGTGCACCATCTCCGCGATAGCGCTAAGAGAGCGAGAGCTTGAAGACCACCAAGAGACGCCTGTCTCCGGAAACTCTCGAGCTGATACGCCAGCGTGGAGCAGCACGAGCGTCATGCAACTACCAACTGACGTCCGAGCTTGCGAAGCTATGCAGAGCGGCGATAAAGGAGGGCCTTAAGGAGAGAAGGGCGGAAGTGTTGGCTGAATCTGCAAAGGCAGGGCTGAGCATCCGCAATGCCCGCCGGAACTTCGCCAACTTTAAGACCAAGATGACCGCTCTTCGACGTCCTGACGGAACCTACTTCTTCCAGAAGGACCGTGGAGAAGGTCATCAACGACTTCTACTCCGATCCCTTCGATAGCCACGTCCACCTGCCTCCACGCCATCTTCCGCAGGATGGATACGTCGTTCCCTCTGTCCTCCCTTCCGAGATCCGACACGCCATCTCGTCGGTGAAGAAACGTACAACATCCGGTGCCGACAGGATCAGACCCGAACACCTGAAGAATCTCCCGCCAGCGCTCATCAACACCTTGGCGCGGCTCTACTCTCTCTCTCTCTCACGCGGCGCTACCTGTCGGAGTGCAAGGTTCCATCTTAGTGGAAGACCAGCAAGACCGTCTTGCTGTACAAGAAGGGAGACGTGCACGACATTGGCAACTATCGCCCGGTCTGCCTGCTTTCCGTAGTCTACAAGCTGTTCACTCGAGTCTTCCTGAATATGATCAGCAGAACGCTGGATGAAGGACAGCCATGCGAGCAAGCAGGATTTCGGAGAGGATTCAGCAGGATCGACCACATTCACACTATTGCGAAGCTCATCGAAGTGTCGCGAGAGTACAAGCTGCCGCTGTGCCTTACGTTCATTGACCTGAAGAAGACTGAACTGGTCATCGACGCCCTGCTCACTCAGGGCGTTTCTACTGAGTACATCAGAGTCCTTCGAGAGCTGTACAGTGGATTCACGACCAAGGACTCTCCATTCTACAACGACGTCGTCATCGGCGTAAAGAGAGGGTTCGGCAGGGAGATACCATATCCCCGAAACTCTTCAGCGCCACACTCGAAAGCTCAAGCGAAGACATGGGAGTGAAGGTCGACGGCCGGCAACTACATCATCTTCGCTTTGCTGATGAAATCGTGCTCATAACACCGAGCATCAGCCGGGCGGAGCGAATGCTGACCTACTTCGATCGTGTATGTGGGAACGTTGGACTGCAGCTGAATCTTGCGAAGACGATGTTCATGAGGAACGGACAAGTTTCTGATGCCCCATTCTCGCTCATCGGAACGAACATCTCCGAATGCTCTAGCTACATCTATCTGGGTCGCGAAGTCAATATGGCTAACGACCTAGCGCCAGAGCTGAGAAGAAACGAGCGGCTTGCGGAGCTTTTAAGAGCGTCGAAGAAATCGCGAAGAAGGCGAAGAACGTCTCTATGCCCACCTATTCGACTCCACTGTTCTTCGTGCCCTAACCTACGCCTCAGAGACCTGGGCTATACGAAAGCAGGATGAACACGCGATCAGCGTCGCGCAGCGTGGAATCGAGAGGACGATGTTCGGAGTGACACGACTCACGCAATTGAGAGAAGGCCTCCGGAGTTCCGAGCTTCGCCGACGTTCGAAGATCAGAGACGCTGTCGCGTGGGCCAATTTGTCGAAAATTAGGTGGGCCGGCCGCGTAATGCGCTTCACAGACACCCGCTGGACGAGAGCCGTTACCGAATGGATTCCGCGGGATGTCACGAGAACACCGGGACGCCCACCAACGCGTTGGTCGGACTTCTTCGTGAAAGCCCTGAGCGACCGCTGTGACGCTCTTCGTGTCCCTCGAGCGAGGAGGATCCATTGGAGCACTCTGGCACGCGACAGGGACGAATGGAGACGCTGCTGGCGCCCGCTCGAGCAAGTCGATGATCAACGGGACGACAGCGTGGTAAGCTCGCTCTGCGGACCCTTCACCATTACACCCTCCTACTCGTTTGCCTCAAGGATTCGGCAAAACAAAACATGTTCTGTTACTATTTGGAGAACGGAGATTCTCCTCTATAGTACTCCTTCTTGCCGTTCCGGCGTACCGTTCAGACAGTTCCCTTGTTAGAGTTGAAGTTCTTCCTCATTCGCCATACTCAGCAGACGTTGAGCAGACCGACCGCCACCTTCTTAAGCACTTTCAGAACTTCCTCGCTGGTTGAGCATTCGCAAATGAGGACCACCAAAACAATCTTTCTAGCATGTTGTCAGTATGCTTCGCCAGACAAGGTTTGTAGGTAGATCTTTATTAATGTGGCCTGACTTTTTGACTTTCCGTCGTCTTCGGAGGTATGAAAGTGGAGAACAGGTTTATATTTGCCTCTACTACACCAAGCGACTTAGCCACCCCAGCATTTTCGACCCACTCCCGGAATCACTACAGCGAGCCCGAATGTAAAAGATGAACTGACGCATAGGATCCGCCGCATTAGCTGGTATTCGCTCACGCTTGTAGAGCAGTGGAGGCGAATCAGATTCGTTCGGTGGGGTTATCGCCGACCGGTCATCTACACTACCGGACGCGTCTTCTGAATAGACATTGCGAATATCAACAAAAGTCCTCTGTGTTGTCTCCGCCGTAATGGTAAAAGTCTTTTCTCACTGATGAAGAGCAAGCTAAGATCTCAAGTGGACCTTCCTGTGCTTGAGGATGAACATCAGTTCAGTATTTCGATGAAAAACACAAAGCTGAAGCGCTAGCTACGCATTTTTGTACGCTATTCACATCCTGTTCTAACTCAAATTCGGCCAATGTTCTGTTGAGTTCTACTGGATGTGATGTGTGGACCGACATGGCAGTGGATCCTAGAAGTTTTGGAGATTTTGAAGGGCCTTAAGTCTTCCATGTCCATTCCTTAAGCTGATATCCCACAGATAGTTTTTAAAAGGTGTGCTCAAGCGCTGTATAAGTCCTTGGCAATAATTATGAACATGTCGCTAATGTACAGTGAAGTTCCATCCATGGGGAAAGGATCGATCGTTACCGCTATTTCGTAGCCTATTGCTCCTCCTCACTTACTCTCGTCGTACCGGGCAACTAGCATTACGCCTGCCACGCCTACGCCCAGGATCAAAGTCCTAGAAAAGCTAATTCAAGACGAAATTTCCTCTTGTCTGCTCAGAAATCAACTTATTCTTCGTGAACAACACGGTTTTCTAACAGGAGCGTCAACCACCTTGGCAGACTGCAGCAATTTTGACTGGAACGTAACTAAAAATGAAGCAAAGGTGTCAACGTCATTTATTTTGACTTATCAAAGGCCTTCTACAGAGTGAATCACGATATGCTGTTGCTTGAAAAGCTGGGACTAAAGATTTCTCTTTTGAAATGGATCTGTTCATACTTAACAGATAGATATATGTACGTTAATGTTGGATACTCCTTTTCTACACGTCTTAAGCGAATAAGTGGTGTTCCTCAAGAAGGTATTTTTTTGACCTTCCCACATGCTTAGCTACGTTAAAGTTCAGATGTATGCCAACGATATAAAGGTGTATGGTATATACCAGGCTGGCGAAAGAGTCTTGCACCAAAAATTTTAAAAAATTTCAAGATTTAACAGGAACTTCCAGTGTTTGGTGCTACGTTGTTGTTGCACATACATTCTAGAATATTTCGCATACGTGGCTATTTGCTTTTGAAGGCATATAAATACCACGATTGCAGTGAAATCTGACTGAGTCCGTGACTCGGATAAGGCTTCACGACTGACTATCGCTCAGTCTCTCCTTGTTCGTTTTTGAAATAAGGACCTTCTTGAGAATATCGTCACGAAAAATGAATCCTGAGTCTTCCTTGTTCACCCATACAACCATACATGGAAGGCCCAGTGGCTCCCTCAAGGGAACAGTCTCAAGGCGCGTCAAAAATGTCTTTTCCAAGCTTGAAGTTCGTCGCGTTATCAGAAATGATAAGTTGTGGCTTTCCACGTCTTGCTATGAATTTCCTTAAGGTGTTTATCAGTTCTAAACCGCTCATATTGTTTACGATCTCCAAGTGGACTGCTCGCGTCACCATATAGCTCACGAGTAGTATCCATCGCTTACATTCGTTCTTTTCAGAGTCGACGACCCGAAATGGGCCTGCAAAGTCGACGCCCACGTGGGAGAAGGGGCGCGTTGGAGTGGTACGTGCGCTCGGTAGTGGAGGTGAGTTCGGATAAAAATAAGGTCGTCCGTTCCACTTTTTGCATATTATGCAGCTCCTTAAAGCATTTTTTTACCAATTGACGGCCTTGTGGGATCCAAAATCGGCGTCGTAAGTTTGCGAGTGTGGCGTTGACTCCTTGGTGTCCGCAGCGCAAATGAGCGTCTTTTATTAGTAGGGTGGATAATGTGTGTTTTGGAAGAAGAAATATCGGTTCTCTTGTTTCTTGTGGTAAATGTGTGGTTTGAACTCTTCCTCGGCAACGCATGATTCCATTTAGGTCTTTGTAGAGCTGAAGGTTGTCCCATTTCTTGAAGTGTTGCGTTGTCATTGATTTTTGCATTGATTTGATGAGTATGCTTTCAGCTGTCTGGATATCGATCGCTTGTGGGATGATCAGCGGCTTCGAGCAGTCTACCACTTCAGGGATGCAGGTTTGTAGGATTTGTTGTTTTTCGGCGGAGAGTCCGTTATATAATTGGGACTTGATGTATTTTAAAACTGTTGCTGCTATCCGCTTATATTTGTTGATTGATGAGCACCCCCTTGTAAAGACATATTCGACCGGGGTTTGAGACGTGCTTGCTGTCATAGCGGTTGCTTCTTTGCCTATTTTTCGTTGATCGACTAATTTATCCTCTTTTGGGACCCACTCAAAGTTTGGAAATTGCGTCCAATCAGTGGCGGAGTCGTGAAGGAAATGTGGGCCGGACCACCATACATGGCTAGCAATTTGTTCCTTAGTCAGTCCTCTTGTCGCGCAGTCAGCGACGTTGTTTTTGGAAGAGACATAGTTTAAATACGTTTGGATTCCATTTTGTGACCACGTTTGCAAGGTGTTTCGTATTTCCTTGCACCGGTTGTCGAGGAATGTACCGTTTTTGCTGTTTGATTGCATCCAGTGCAAGGAAACTTGCGAATCGCTGTATATTCTTATTGTAGTTATTTTAAGCGCAAGTTCTTTCAACACGAATGCTGTGAGTCGTATACCGATTAAGAGAGCCATAAGTTCTAATTGTGGGATTGTCATAGTTTTCGACTTACCGTTAATTGGGGCTAGTCGATGTCTCGCCATTACGAACGATGTGCGTATTGATCCCTGGGTATCGGTCGATCTTAAGTACACCTCTGCCGCGTACGATCGAATAGATGCGTCAACAAATGTATGTAACTGATATTCACTGTTGTTTACGTTCACCGAGATGGGTCGAGGGAATGTGGCGACGTAATCTGCCGCTCCATCGCAGATCGATTTCCATTTCTTGTCAAGGGCAGGAGTTAGCGGTTCATCCCACTTGTACTCCATTTTCCACAAGTTCTGCAGAAACAGTTTGGCGAAGAGGAGAAGTGGGATGAGAAATCCAAGGGGATCGAATGTGGAATGTGTTGCCTATAGTACTTTACGCTTCGTCGGGTTTTCGAAATATCGAAGTTTACATTCAATGGAGAATGTGTCGTCGTTGTAACACCAAGGGATTCCTAAAATGTGTGCGGATTTGCTTGTCAAAAGGTCCTCCGTAGGGATGGTATTATTACACGTCTCGTCATTCGTGATGAACTGCCGAAGGTTCATGGACATGTTGCGGAAGACTTGTTTGCACATAAAGTACTTGTGAATGAGCTCCTGCGTGTTTGTGGCAGTCATCAAAACATTGTCAACATATAGATTTGAACTGAGTTGTTGAGAAATTTCTTTTGGGAACTCCCTTTGTTGTTCGATTCCATATTTGATTGAAATTTCTAGGAGAAATGGCGATGCATTTATTCCGAAGGGTAGTCTGCAAAAACGTAACACTCGTATGTTATCAGACGTGGGTGGTTTGTTCGTGTTTTTCAACCATAAGAAGCGGACGGAGTCTCGCTCCGATTCTTGTAAATGAATCATGTGGAACGCTTTTTCGACATCAGCGATCATGATTTTGGGTCCTAGTCGAGATCTTAATAGGATACCACAAAGATTGGGCAGTATTAAGGGGCCTTGGTGAATAACGTCGTTAAGACTGAGTTGCCCTTTCATTTTTGATGATGCGTCCAGGACTATCCTTGTTTTTGTTGTTGAACTCCCATGTTTTATTACTGCCTGATGTGGTATATAGTAGCAAGGAGAGGTGCCATTTGATCGACCTGGCGCATCCTCGATGAACTCCTTTTGGAGTTGTTCGTTGATGAAGGTGCAATATTCCGTCCAACATTGCGGGTTAGAGTTTTTGAGTTTGTAAAGCTGGTGAAGACGACTTAGTGCAAGGTTAAAGTTGTTCGCCAAGTCAAATTTGTTAGCCTTCCATGGGAATTGAACGAAAATATTAAAGTCCCGGACTTCAACTGTAGAGTAGAACTGAGCAATAATTTGTTCATTTTCTTCTTCTTGTGTGGAGAGCTCTCGATCCCTACACCTGGCAGCTTCCACATATCCACGAAACTGCTATCGTCACTGATGTGATTTTGTGCGGTGTAGGTTCGTATAATGGTTTCGTAAAGGTTTTCATCTTCAGGCTGGTCGTTGAAGTTTTTTGTGGGTGCGCCGGAAACCACTGGACCGAAGAAAGTAAGAGTGACAAAAAGTCCTGATGGAAGACGAAGGGAAGGTTCGTTAAGCTTCATTATTAAGTTGAAGTAGTCAATTCCGATGAGTATTTCTGGAGTGGTTGTCTCGGTTACGAAAAATGCAGAGTATCCGGGATAATTCTTCTGTAGGAGAAGTTTATCTTGTGGAGATAAGTCATTCATATGGAGTGGTGGTGCCAATTTGTTGTTGGTTAGGAACTCTAGAGTTATTTCTTCTCCATAGCTGTTGGATAACGAGGCGACTACTCGGTTTACTCTTTTCCTTTCTGCCCGTCCACCGAATTTATTCACTGTAGTGATCATTTCTGACTGAGGTGTCAACATTATACGTTTCGCGAGAGAGTCCAATATGAACGATTGATCGGAGGCAGAGTCCAGCAGGGCATACACCGTTTCTTTTGCTTCGTAGCATCCATGGTGTATATTAACCGGGACCACCATCAATCGTGCGCTCTCGCTGTCTCCGCACTGGTTGCTGCGCACTATAGATGGTTTACTGGATAAATGACTTTGTTGGATTTGTGCATTGACGTGTACATTACTGCGAGGTGCTGACAAAGAAGGTTGAGAAAATCGAATCCTCTGTGTCGCATTCTGTGAATTCCTTGTAGTGACTAAAGACGGGCTTCGAAAACCGCGATTTCTTGAAGGAGATGGAGAATAGTTAAGCGGATTATAATTGGTGGTTGTATTGTATTGTTCACGCCATAATGATCTTTGAAATGATGAACTCCTTCGTGCGTTAAGGCGATTTCTTCCAGGATTTTCGCGCGAATGTGACCAATTTCTGAATGTATGTCGAGTTGAAGGTGTAGGACTTCGCCCCGTGGGGTGTTGGGTTGACCGTGTCGCCGTCTTCCATAGTTACTGTCATGGTTGTGAGGGCTTTGCCGAGTTTCGGGAGTGGGGGTCCTTTTAGTGTATCTTTGTCTACAAATAATTATGTTGTGGTGTCCTCCGCAGTTGCTACAATTGGGTTTATGGCAGAAACGCGTGCGATGCTTAGAGCTAAAACACTTCCACCATGCAGTAACCACTTTGAGGCGCTCGATCTTTTGTTCTGGTATGGGAAATTTTGGACAATATTGAAATCGATGCGATTTTCCACAACCAGTACATCTTGGGAATGTGTCGGTATGCGTGGAGAACACGGATTGTTCATTGCTACTCATTTCTTGTCGGCTCTCGATATGTTCCCTTCTTCGAACAACTACAGTGAGGTTATCTAGTAACTCGGTCATGTTCCAGATGCTTCCTGAATCGAATCCTTTTTTGGCTATTTCGTTCTGTATGGGCTTAGGAAAGGTATCGAGCACAATGCTTATCATGTGGGTTGTGTCGACTACCTCGCCTTGTTTCTTCAGGGTAGCGATGATGGCTTGAATGTCACTAAGGTTATTACGTAGGGACCGAGGATCCTCGACAAGGTTTCATAGATTTGAGCTGACGGACCATTGTCATAGTGATGCGCTTGGGATCTTCATAAAGACTTTTGAGTTGACTTACTGCTCTTTCATATGAATCGCCTGTGCGAGGGATCATTTGTAGTACTCGAGCCGCGTCTCCTTTACAACAGTTAAGTAGGATTGATAGCTTTTCGATATTGGAGTATGGTTGCTTGTGGACCAGTTCCTCGAAAAGTTCCCAAAAAGAACTGAAGTCCGTGGGGTTTCCACTAAAGTCAGGAACCCTAAGTTCGTTACCAATGAGGCGATGGTTAAGTTTGACGCGATTATGGGGAACGTCAGTCGGAGGGAGCTGTAACCTTTGCGGTGCTGGAATATGTTCAGGGTAGTTTCCCTGTAGAGACGTAGGTGAGGTGGTAGTTCTATCGTGTTGAGACTGGTTGGGAATGTTGGATGAAGAACAAGTGTCACCGATTGAGACATGAGCAGAGCTGATAGCTTGCTGAACGAGTACTTCTTGGCATTGAAGCTCTACGAGACGTCTCTCCAGTTGTGCACCGACGTTTGTGACGTTTTCTATGAGCTCATTCCCTTCTCGTTCTTCCCAGTGTTCGTCAAACTTAAGTTCGATGTCAGACTTTTGTTCTTGAACAATATCTGCTATGACACAATGACATTGCTCATAGAACTCCCACACTAAGTTTTTCTGGGTATCAATGCGATTGATGACATTTTTCAAAATGATTTGCTGTGTAGCCAGGAACATGGTTAGTTCTGATTTATCAGATGGAAAGCTCCAAGCAGGTCGAAATTGTTCGGCTTCCTTCAGCAAGTTTTCCAGTGCATGTAGATATCGCGTGATCTTCTGTTTCGCTGTTTTCAGGTTGAATGGAGCCAGTGTTGCCATCGCAGACGATGTAGAATGGTTGAGGAATCGTAGCGAGTGGAGTTTATGATGTGCGCTTGATCAGATATGTTCTCTTTGCTTCGTTATGTTTTCGTTATCATTGCATTCATCGAGTATGAAATAAAACATTCCATTTTGTGGGGGTGTGTTTTGAGAGGGTATCATTTCTGACGCAGCGATGGGAAATCGTCTTCATCGCAATCTGCGAGATTGTGTCTTTTGCTAGATTCTGCAGAAACTAAAGTATGCTATGAATCGTGATAAGTAACAAAGTCGCTACGTGGTTTTCTGGGAGTTTCCCTTCTCTTTTATTGTCTTTCGGACTTGAAGCCGGGTTTTCTACGAGTTTCCCGTCTCGATTTATGATTTTGCATTGTTCTTTCGCTAATGACAGATAACTAAATAATAAGGTTGAGATCAAAATGTGAGGGTAAAGTGTGAGAGGCGTAATGTGTGTAGTTAGCAAATATACAACGGAGCAAAGCAGATAAGTGTGGAGGCAAGGTAGAGGAAGACGTGCACACTCATGTTAGGTATAGAAGAGAGAGGGTAAGTTGATCAGGCTTACCGTCCCGGGTACTGTTTCGCGTGCGCGTGAACTTCAATGAGAGATGACTTGTGGATAGGTAATGGTGTAGAGGTCGAGTGTGGTCAGCTTTATGTGTATCAGATATTACAAGACGTTATGCCTTGGCAAAACGTTTGACTGTAGTTGTTTCAAAGGAGGGTACCTTGAAGGAATCTCTTGGAGTTTGTGCAATTGAATGAATGGATTGAAGTTATGGTGGTGCAGGTTGAGCCAGTTCGGCCGATGCACCATTTTGAGTCTTTCACGCTCAATTTATTTTCGAACAACTTTTCCTACTAACCGTTTATTCTTCTACCAATACAACCAATCATTCTACTACCGATTTATTCAATCGAACGTTTTGCTAGCTATGAAATCCACCATTCTGCAATTGACCATATTGTGATGGACCATTTTGCCCATTATGCAATCGACCATTGGATGACCAAGATTATTCAACTTGAGCTTGGCTGGTATATGTATTTGTCTTGCAAAATACTCGCTTGTTCTTCTTTAGCTTCTTGCCTTGACTTGATTTGAAGTGGAGATTCCATGGATTCCGATCGATCGGTTAACATCCAACTAACGGCCTCCTCGCGCGTCAGGGGTGCATCCGACTTGTGCCGCTTGGCGAGCCAGACAGCCAGCCCCGCATCCTCTGCACCCCGCTTAATAGCGCTGATAGATGGGCGGAGTGAGCGGCGATTTCTGAACCGGAACGCGGTTCAGAACATCCTTGCTGCGATCTCTTCTTCAACGGCCAGAGTGCTACGCTTCATCTCAAAGTCCTTCACGTTATGCACATCAATTCTATGTTCACGAAGTGGACTGCATGATAATCCAGGCCTTTTGTTGGCTAGGTGTTCCTTTACATTTTTTTCATTTTTTATTGCCAGAACCCTTCTCGTTTCCCCTATATACTTTGCGTTGCCGGCTAAGCAGTTAACCTAAGAAATCCCGATCTTTGAGCAATCCCTAGTCTTCCATTTGGACATATAGCGCAATTATTTGATACACAGCGCTTATCGTAGACATTTGGGCATATAGCGCAATTATTTTATACACACCGCTTATCGTAGCGCTACTTTGAAATAGCTGCCGTTTTATGTTGTCGTCAGGCATGTTCACTAACGTAGGACAACAACATCCCTGGCAGTTGTGCACTTACAATATCTTTCTGAATTTCAGCAGTAACTCTATCGAAGAGGAAGAGAAGCAGGAATGGTACCCTATTTGTTCCCGGTGTATTTTGGTGGTTTGTGTGAGATGTTGGCCGACGGTTTAACAAGGTATACCCATCTGAAGCACTATAATGGAAGCTAGCTGCAAAAAGTCTTAACGTTCGTTAGGGCCTGTACACACTCCCGCTGCTGTGCGAAACATGTTGCTTATTACAGCTTGCTGCGCAGTAGTAGGACCCGCAGACCTGCCGCGAATCAAGATGTCTTGGAGCTTGGTTCACGTACCACTTCGTGCTGGCTACCCCGTTGGATAACTTAACCCGGATCTTGTGGTAGGCGATCCAACCGTTTCTAGAAATTTCTCTAGTGAGCCTAAGATATTGAGGTTGCTGGTTTAGTATTCTGAAACACACATCCATTTAGGACTGTGTTGATATTTGGGATCAACTCTCGAGTGACTTCAGTATGTTGTAACAGTGACAGCCGTTGTTCCATCCCACTAGCTGATGGATATAAAAGTACCTATACGAATGCTGCGGGGTTCATTCTAATCTGATCTCCGGACGTGTGGTGTCGGCTCCGGCGCCTCCCCGCCCCTGAGGAGCTCACGAGCCGGAGTCCTTTTCCCCCCGCCGAGGCCCTCTACCCGTCGCCTGTGTTGTCGTTCATAGGTATTTCTGTTGTTAATGTTGTATCCCTGAGGATATATTTTACTAGACCTCTGGGGTCTCTTCTTACTGCTCTCTGTGCTAACAAAGAGCCTCACGTCCGCGTGCGTAGAGGCAGCAGAATATACAAAGCTTTATTGGAATAATAGTCGACAACGGCGACGACGGCTGGAGACGACGGGAGGTAAGCTGGCGGCGGCTGGAACTCCTCAACGACAGTCCTCAGCGATGACGAGCGACGACGACCCTCGGCACGACCTGCCACGACGACCCCTGGGGGTCTCGGCGGCGGCCTTATATGCGCCCCGTTTCCCGCCAGTCCTTATAATGACTTCCCTTGGCGAGCTACCACCGCGCCTACGTGGGTGGTCATCGGCTTTCTACTAGCCGGCTACGGGCGCGCCACACTAGATGACCTCTGTGATCGTCCAGCCATAACAGTTAATAAAAATCTTATGCTACTATCGAGTTCTGTTATGTAATGGCCCAGGCCGTGTGATCTACACGTGAATATACCTGAGGGGCCAGGTTTATTACAAGCACACGCCCGGCCATTTAAAGACATTGCTATGCAAACACTGCTTGAATAGAGTAATGATGTGCGTTTTCGTCAGCACAAATGTGATGATGTTCCTCACATGTAAATCCAGCACTTTTGATAATGCTTGTAAGGCTTCTTCGTTTTGGACGATGATGTAAAACGACGTAACTCAAACTTCATTGCACACCCCTGATCAAAGCTAGAGCTTGAGTTAGGAAGAGAGGTAACGTGTTAGTGGTAAGACTACGTTGTAGGCAGCACGGGTTGAGCGTCGATGGCGGCGCGCTGTCTGCAATCGCGGATAGCGGTGCCGCGCGCGAAGTCGAGAATGTTCTAGAGAGAGGTATTCATTCGTCTCTTCCGCCGTCACCGGACCGCTTGCTCTTCCCGGCCGCCTCTGTGTCCTTCGTTTCGGCCGCTCGCTCTTATCGGCGTTAGGCGTCTGTGGTACTGTAGAAGATTTTTGGTTAGTCTTACTTAGTTTTCGAATAGAAAGGTGAGTCAAGGCTTTTTTCGGTTTGGTGTTTCCGTTCATTTATTTTCAGTTCTTTGTCGATCTCCACGCTACACGTCTAGTGTTTGGTGAGTGCAACGTAACACACTGTTTTTTGATTTTTGCTGTTTAAGCTAACTTATTTGCTGTTATCGACCATGTTTTGTGTTTCCCCTCGGAACTTGTCTGCCATGCTATTCCATGGAGGTTGTCATGTGTTTATGCCAACATGAACCGTCACTGGTCAGCATGCCGTCGCAGTACCCCCTTTCCCTACCTTGAGGAGCTCAGAACCTTATTATTTCAACTACCATACACTTATTCTTAGCTACTCCTGCCTCAGAACTGCACTGTCATGCTATTCCATAGAGGTTGTCTTGTGTTTATGCCAACATGAACCCTCACTGGTCAGCATAACGTTGCAGAACACTTTCCTTTTTCATCGGTCTCATTAGTGGAACAGGAGTGACCACAATACATCTTCTTGACTGAAGTATATAAGGTCCAGCACATGCGTCTACACTTGAGCGAGCCTGTGATGATGTGGTCCTGAACGGAAGCGGGAGTGAGCTGTTCCTGATAAACGTGATTGACTTTGTATGGTGTGTTTTACTTACTCGTCTTTGTTTATTCACCCTACATGCTCTGCCATGTCCAGTATCATATTGATGTTTGTAATTGGATTAGCATTACTATTAGTACTGTATCATGAAGAATTGGAGACGTTTCGCATTACGGTCTTTTCCCACACTTCGTTATGATACTACGGTACCTATGGAGAACGGGTAAAACGATGGATTCATCCGCTAGCGCAATGATGTTCGATGAGAATTCCACGATTGTTACCTCCTCTGGGATGTATCGCGTAGTGAAGCTGATGGACGGAAAATTTTGCGCGGTACATTTCAATTTCCCCGAATTGGAACTGCAACGCCTGAGACGGCTCGACGCAGCCACCCTACTAGAACATCAGTGTGGTAGGTTGCATTTGACTTCTCAGTTTGATTGCCTTGATTGTAAGCGCTACTTCTGCACGTTCACACTTGTTTCTTGCAGAAGGCGTGCTAGAAGTGAATGTTGTTGTCTACGAGGCATGCAGTTTTAAGCATGAGAGAGGTTCGCTTTACTAATTGTTGAAGTAGTGCGCAATATCTGTGAACGGAAACGTTTCAGAGCGGGAGCAGGGGCCTCCGGTCCTGCAGGCTGAGCTGGAGTGCGAAGGGATCGGTGAGAGCGATGCCGTATAAGTGACTGGGGTTTCATGCTCAGTGTTAAACATCCCGCCAATAGATAGGAGATGTTTTGCAGACGCCGTGGACGAGATGGAAGATGAAGAAGAGGGACCTCACGAGTGGTGGGATGGTAGGCGATAGCAGTAACTTGAGTTCTCACTCCAACCTGAGCACCTATCAGCGGAATCGAACTATCTTGAGTGTTTCAGAGCAGGAGCAGGGGCCTCCGCTCCTGCAGGCTGAGCTGGAGCGCGAAGGGATCGATGAGAGCACTGTTAGACGCACGTTCGTAAAATAAAGCTACTACCTCACCTGTTTCAGAGCAAGAGGCAGGTCCATCCGGATCCAGAGTAGAAAGCATCAGTAATGAGCCTGGTGGGAGCAACCGTTTTGCTTCATACCATATCCCAGCTTATTACAAAGTGTTTACAGGGACGCATTACTACGGTTTGCCAGACACCAGCAAGTACGGGAGGCATCCCGTACTCATCTATAAAATCCCAGGAAGGGCACTATGCTATTTATTTATTTATTTATTTAAATGCACTCGAAGGTGCACTACAACGTCAACGAAAACCTAGAACAAATAGGTAGCCGTCAAATACAACAGCAAAATTAACATTCAACCAAATTAAAAAAGGGAAACCTAACTACTTCTTTAATTACCATCTGGCTATTTTTTTGGCAACTCCCGTAGCAACGAACCTTTACTAAGTAATGTTTAGAACGTTAAAAGTCAAAAAAGAAGTTAATCGTAGGAATATATAAAGCTATAATAAACATATCCAGGATCAAGCATAGTTCACGAAAACAGAGCGCATATCGATATTTCAAATGACAATGTAAATAATAGAAAAAAGTGCTTTCCGTTTCCGTTATTGAAGCAGTCGTTAGATCGGAGAGGTCAGCCTAGGCAACGCAACTAACAAAAGTTATTCTGGGGCGGGCCGATAATGCAGGCGCCTCTTTGATCTGATACGAACCCCAGGCGTAAGACCTAGGCCCAAGTGACCAGTGGTAAAGCCAAGTCACTTGTTGACCTCTCCTTGCAGTAGGAGAAATAATAATTCAGGAAAATTATTATTGAAGAAAAAAGTGTATCTGCGCAAGGAAAAAAGTGTATGACAATTTCGACAGTATTGAAAGCATTGTCATTCATAAAGCCCATTTAGACTTTCGCATGATATAGAAAATATCATTACGACGCGAGTACCAAGCAGGAGCCAGATGGTAAGTACAAATTCCGAGAAGTCTCTAAGTAGCTATATATTCAGCAACAGCGAAGTCCTTCAGATGGAGCGTAGCAGCTTTGGAAGAGGTACTTGCATAGACAGTAGGATCACGTTAGGTTGTCCGGAATTCCTAAAATGTGCAACACATCCATTTTTTTCAACCTTTCCTTGAGAATCCCACTGCTTTCTGCATTTAAAACTTCTCTAGGCAGGCGTCGGATCCATCGTGCAACTCTGTAAAAAACGAAATTAAACAGCTGAGTGTAATTCTTCTTCTGAATCAGCGGGTAGTGCAGGATAAATCCATTCGATCGTAGACCAGAAGGCCTGTATATCCAGTATTTGCTTGCACGAAGTTTTAGCTCGCCACGAAGTATTTTAAAGCAAAATATTATGTCAGCAACAACTCTCCTATGCAGCAAGGATCTAAGACCTAACGCTCTCAGACGCTCCTCATAAGTTGGCACATTTCTCGAGATAGCGCTTTGGTTTAGTCGTTTGTAAACAAGCCTTGTGAAGGTTTTTTGGACTCTTTCAAGTTGTGTGACAAGTTTTTTAGCAGTAGGATTCCATACTTGTGAACAATACTCCAGATGAGGAAGAACGTAGGTCTTATATAGCTTGGTGAGAATAACAGGATTATCACTACACACATTTCGAAATATAAAATAAAGAGCAATGTAGGCCTTCTGCGTAATTTTCTCAACATGAGTCGAAAAATCGAGTTTTGAATCTACAAATACACCAAGGTCTTTAACCAATTCACATTCATTAATAGATGCGTCACCGATAGAGTATTCCGCAGCACGTCCTTCACCAATATGCAAAACGGAACATTTTTCAGGGTTGATAGCCAAATTAAGTTCGGAAGCCCAATATTGTAGCGCATTCAAGGCATTGTTAAGAGCAAGGCAGGTTTCAACTCGATTGCATTGGTCATAGATTCCGTACATTTTGATGTCGTCAGCGTAGATTTGAAGTTTAATATTATCCGAAGATCTGATGACGTCGGATATACCAGCTGTGTAGAGCACAAAAAGCAACGGGGACAAAACTCCACCTTGTGGTACACCGCTAGCACAGTGAAGTTTGTCTGAGAATTCGGAACCTACGCGAACAGTCATAAATCTATCACTTAAATAGGAAGCAAACCAATTCAAAAGGGCTCCGTTCACACCTAGTGAATTCAGCTTGAGGAGTAGTTTAGCGTGGGAAACCTTATCAAACGCTTTTGATAAATCTATATAGATTACATCGACCATCTTGCCTTGGTTAAGTGAAAGCCTCCAGTCAAACATACTGTCAACGAGATTCGTGACAGTAGAGAGTCCTGGGAGGAAACCATGCTGCTCAGGTGGTACAACACCAGTACGAGGCAACCACGCCAAAAACTGCTCTCTTATTATACTCTCCATTACTTTAGAAGGGCAAGGAATTATGCTGATAGGGCGAAACTGAGTTACCGAATAAGCGCCTGCAACTTTAGGAATTGCAGTTACTAAAGCATGCTTCCAAGCGCTTGGAATCTCTCCTAGCATTAAAGATATATTGAATATGTCAGAAAGTGGCCTGGATAGTTCTTGGGCACATTTTTTAAAGATGATTGGAGGAATTCCATCACAAGGCTCAGTTAAGGAAGGCTTAAGTTTTTTAAGGATGGTAAACACATCACTGGCTGTAAAGAAGATGTTACTGAAAAAACGTCTGAAGCGCATCATTTCAGAAGCATCTTCAGCAGTGGTTGCTCTATCGCTTACAGAGTCAGAGGTGATGTCATTGGAAAACACACTTGAAAAATAGTATCCTATATTATACATCGCTTCGATAGGCGTAATGGCAGTAGAGGAGGTGGCGTCTGTTGTGTTTTGCGTAATACCATCAACTGTCGTTGGGTGGGGGTTTCTAAAGGATTCTCTGCGGTGAAGTCGAAACTTTTGGAAAGTCATCGACCTTTTCAAATACTGCCAATGAATGGCACGATTAGAATGGGTCGCTGCTTAGGACTTCAAAGAAATAATTCTTGCTCTACAAACTCTGGACCACTGGAGATCATGTATGGCTGAACAATATGGAAACGCCATATCATCTCAAGTCTCGATAGGGTGCTGATCGGGGTACTTCAAGGAGCTGGAGAGGAACAGTTTTCGTATGGGATTACATGCATACTACTTGCTCTCGGCATAAGACTAATTTCAACATTCAGCTCCCGCTTGGACGGAAAACGGGACCTATTCACCGACCACAAAACCTTATTTATTGATCGTTTTACGACTAATACTTTTGAGGGCTGCACCTACCTCGCACAGGAAGGAGCATGCTGTACAGTGCACTATAACTTACTAAGTGCACAAGTGCAAAACAACTGTTAGACGTGTCGTAGCACAAGTATAATTTTTAGTTTCTTCTGGCACTGTGAAGCAACTAGATGGTCCGTACCTAGCACCCACCCTGGGCTAGAGCAACGAGCCTTATCATTTACGTTATCACAGAAAATCCAATTGATAGACTAATCGTAGCTTATTGAAACATCATTTTAACAGCAACAGTTATAACTCTCACCTGAAGTACCATCTCGAAAAACCTCCTGCGCTCGCGTGGGATTCAAGTTGTGTAGAACAAGTATACTGCAAGCCTGCAACGTGGACTCTTGCTAAGTGAAAATCACTTCACAAAAACTTGAAAACGCTTAACCTTATCAAGGCATACGCTTTGACTGCAAAGTAATCAGGATGAGCCGAGCACTAGAGAATCGGACAGGTGTGAATATTCCGCCCTTTAACGCGACGAGAAGGCAGGTAGGAATCCCTCGTGTAGAAGACAGGAGAAAGGTAGCTAAACATAGCGGTCTATCGCCTATACTCGCCTTTGTTCGGAACTTCCATGGACACACACAATCCATCCGAAGCCTTTAAGCGTCCACAGAATCACTTTTCCGAAAGTCCACATGCGCTGCAACTAAACTGCACAAGTGGTTCGACATTACTGAGGTCCTCACTCTCTGAAACGTTAAGTTGAACTCGTGCTACGGACCGCGTAGCACGAGTTGGTAAGCCTTGCGCCTTTCAAAACCAACGAAAGATTCGAATATTCGAAAAAAACTCACATTGCACCGCTTTCTGGCTTCGCTCCACCGATGCGATTTCCGGCGCATTAGCAGCGGCTACTGATGCTCGTGGTTACTACAAATTAAAGCAAGTGCATGTAGTGAATAAACTGTTGCGAAAATTGCGCCCGCTTTCACGTATAGCGCGAATAGTGTCGTCGTAATCATATCCGGACATAAAAAAATAATGACAATTCCAACCTCCCCCCCCCCCTCCTTCACCGCTTTGTGCGGACGCTTTGCACGTTTTTAAGAAAAGGAAAGGGACAGCTGATCTTGAGCGAGATAGGAGACATGACAAACCAGATCCTTCATCGCAGGAATTACTTGTGTTGTGATAAACAACAAGCAACTAATGGTGAGGGCAAAGATTACTGCACTGTTTTGACTGTAGGAAACCGATAAGGAAACTGCACTTTGGTTGTAAAAATTGAGCTATCAAGCTGAAGTCGAAGAAAAGCCCGTGGTCTAGATTGAGAATGGATTTCCGAAAAAGCTGGACGGAAGGATATGCTCAGCATCGACGGAGCAAGAATGGGCTACTGAAGCGAAATCCCAGTCGGCCAAGGAAGCCACTGCAAGGAAAACGAAATGTAAGAGAAAGATTGCTCTTGTAGAAAACTGCAACACCATCCCATTTCTTTTTTATCTATGGAGGGAAATTATCTGATGAGGCAAACATTTTCTTCTCGTCTCATTTGCATTCCTTTAAATTCTTATTGTATTTATTGGTTGGAGTTGTCCTGATGGGGTCACTTCATTCAGTCCCTTTGACAACTAAGGTAAAATTAGAAGCGCATTATTGCATAAGGACTAGGAACTGAGCTGGCCGACGGGAAGGCCCTTTAATGCAGTATCCTTCGGTGAATAGGCCACCTTGACTGTGTTTGTACATCTTTTTTAGCGGTGCGCCCTTGACTAGTATAGATTCTATTAGTTTGTTTTCATCGCATAGGTCCTTGATACCATATCAATATTGGGAAAACAAAATAAGCGGAAAAAGTCACGCTAGATGGCCTAGCAATGCTTGATGAATGAAAAATGGATATAATGTCTTCCGCAGGTTCAATAAAGGCAATTGAGGACAAAGAGAAATGCTTCCCTGGTTAGATATCTTCACAGTTACCGCCGCATAGCCCTCGATCTCCTTACTATCACTAAAAAGCACACAATTGACAGAACTGCCGTAATGATTCCCCAGTGACAGATAAAGGGGGTTCACCCCGATTTTTGTTACAAAATGTGAGCAATTCATCTAAACATCATCTGCACCATCTTCACCTGCACTACACGGCATTTTCCATTGAAAAAGTCCGCTCAATAGCACCAAAATATCAAGCAAAAAGCTAAGGTTTCAGTTCTAGTTATGGATCGTAAGACTGAAACGAAAGTAGAACGAAAGCAAAATGTGACGTGATTCGTGACGGATTTTTGAAGGAACATGCGATGCTTTTTGATCATTGTCATTTCCTCCTTTCGCTTTGTCTTTGTTCCTGTTCCTCCGTTACAACTCGTCCGAGGCGGGCTCAACAACACGCCACACTACCGTGATCGAGGGCGGCGGCGACACGCTACCGTAATTCACTCGGGCGCCTAACCCAGCTGCTGCTGCCACCACGCCCGAGGTCCAACACGCCCGAGGCCGGGCGTGGTGAGTCAGTCGTCGTCAGTCACCTCCCTGCAGCTGCGCTAGGGGCAGCTAGGTGTTTGTTTCGTTCAGGTTCGGTTATCACTAGCCCGTCGCCTTATTCTCATCGCGCCATCACCTCGTCCCGGGTTTGTACCACCGCACGGCTGGGTTACCTTCCGTTAGTACTGTTGAGCTGCCGGTCAAAGACTACGCGCACGCCCCGTTTGAAGTTCGCATCAGCCACCGGCGCAAGAACGTTGTCAAGCCGCGTCGCCTGCTCGGGTCCCGTCCATTTCGATCCCACTCAAGGCCGGCAGTACCAGTACCCCCAGTTGCCGCCGCCATTGATCATCTTCATCATCGTCATCGCTTCCATTTCAGTTGCGTTCCTGTTTTGCATTTGTTGGTTGCAATAAAATTTGTTGGTTGACCGAGTACCTTTTGATAAAAGGGGTTTCTCACCTAATCTTTTGTCTTGGAATCAACACAACATTATTAAAAAGAACCTAACTCTATGCAGCAATTGCTCGTACAATTCGCTCATATTGGTCAGATTTGTATCGCCAACACAACTGATTATAGGTTCAATTTTGTAAGTGTCCGGTGTCGTGGAGAGCAGGCTCTTGTGGGAGAGCTTTTGAGTGTTTATAGGACTATAAAAAACCGGACAGCGGAGGTAATCCGGTCTTAAATCTCTGAGAAACCTTCTGTCTACTCCGGCAGACATCTCAGTGGTCATCCAGCATGTCCAAGGCGTCAGCATTGCAACTTGAAGTCTCTTAGTAAAGCGATGGTACACAGCGGTGTCGCTCGAATGAAGTTCAGTTCTAGAACGATCTAAGCGTTGTGGCAGCGCCACTGAGTGAGATCGAGAGGTCTCACTCGCCTCTACCGGTCTACTAGCGTGGGGTAGCGTGGTCAACCCTTAAGGTGGATCCTAGCGTGAGTTCGTCTCTTACATTAGGGCTCTCTGTAGTATAGAAGCAATAGAGCACATGTTAAGAAACACATTTTTGCATGTTATATGTACGACTACCCCATTCCAAAAGTTTGTCCAGAACTTGAACCTCAAGAATTCTCACAGCTTATAGTCCTCATCTTCACAAAATCCAGTTTTCCACCGTTTGCTACTAGCTTTTCAGTACTTTACTTTTTCGAGCAGAGTGTTCTCATCTGTAGCACAGAAAGGAAATTTTATTGCCCTCGGAATGACCGCCAAATCATTTTCCGCGTTCTGCGGTGCTGCTCCGATGTTTTGTTGCTTTTTACACGTCGCTTGCATTCCTTCTCTATATTTACGGGCATAAACAGACGACACCTTTCCGCGAACATCTGAAACCAATAGGATTTGGAGCAAGCTATTTGAGACACGACTGTGTTGACCGCATTACCTCTAATGGGCAGAACTCGTTGTCCTCGGGACAGCCTTTGGTGAGGTGAGTAATGGTGTGATAGTTGTGGTGGAATGCTCCATGGAAGAGAATCTGAAGCAGACTATCGATGTTCAGTATAGTGCTTTGATATCTGAGTGAAGAGCAATCGTTGCGGAATTCCTCCAAGGTGTTCGATAACACTATTATTTCCTAACAAGGAAGGAAAGGATAGGATGCCGAAGGAAGGGATAGTGGAATTTTGGTGTCTGAAAGCACGCTTTCCTCACGACTTAGCATAGTTGCAGTGTAAGAAAATGGGTGAGGATTACCAAGAGCATTCCTTTGCATCTGGCTGAACTTTTGCTCAGTAAGATGCAAGTCATTCTAGTAAGCCGCTGAAAATTGGAGGGCTTGGGCAGGTAGAAATAGCTTAGTAACCCAGCGCTCGAACTAAGTACGCTCTTGAGATGAAAGTGAACAAATTCGAAATCAAGTGGAGTGTCTTCCAGATTATGACATTGGCCACTAATCTTGATGAGACGAATTATATATGAGAGCCCGGTGTAGTCGAAAACATGGGGAAAAGGGAAAGGGTGGGCACTTTATTTTTAGTATTGACAAACCACTACAGGAAGTGACTCATATCTCCCTCCTTTATATTTGGCGTTTTTCTTTTTCGTCTCCCATTGGTTTTCCTTCCTTCAATGCATGTGAGCCAAATGCAGTGTCGCGTTCAAAAGATCGATAATACCTACCGATATTGACTGCTGATCGAAGCGCCCCCATTGCAGTGATGCACTTCCGTCGTCCAACACAATCACGCAACTCCCAACCCGATTGGTTAGGTTTGAGAGAAAACTGATAGCATCACTCAAATTATCGATAATATCGATCGATATTGACTGTCCGATCAAAAAATTTTCATGCAGTGAAGCCTTTCAGTAAGCCATCTTAATCACTCAACGCCCTCTCCGATCAGTTAGGTCGGGGAGAAAACCGATAGCACCGGCAATATCGATCGATATTAAATGTCTGAGCGACCTTCACCACTCAAACTATCAATAATATCGATCGATACATGTTTGAGCGAGCCTTCCTCCAACGCAATCCCGCAACACCCACCCCGATCGGTGAAGTCTGAGAGAGAAACGATAGCATCACTCAAACGATCGATAATATCAATCGACATATGGCTGAGCGACCTTCCACAATCACGCAACACACACTCCGATCGAGTGGGTTTGGAAGAGAACCGATAGCACTGCTCAAACGATCTACAAGATCGAACGACACTGAATGTCTGAGCGACCTTCACCGTGCTAATCTGTAGGAGGCTAAAGGAAGAAGTACACGCTAGCAAAGACGCGTAAAGCATCACAGATCATGGGGTCTGAGCCGTGCCGCGGCGCAGACCTCTTCCGCAACGCTCCACGTGTTGTTTAAACCCAGCAGCGGCGGCTCTTCATAGCCGTGGTGACGTCCTGCGAAACCTCATCACCTGTGTGTTCTCTGGTGACCATCTGGCAGTGGAAGCATCGTTGTAGTCAACACCACTCAATATGCAAGAATATGGCATGGCTGCCTGCCATGCCAAATTCTTGCATATTGCGCGGTGTTGGAATTCTTGGAATCAAACCAGTACTGAGAGCGGGACTACCCCTTCTTGGCAATAAATGAATGCTCCCCACAGATTCCATACTGCTCAATAAAAAGATGTCAGTGTTCGCACAGTTGTTAATGGGAACTAACGACTAGTAGGCGGTAGCATACGGTTAGGTTGTCCAACAAAACCAATTTTCTTATTCCGCTTGTTGGGAATCAAGCGGAAATTTCCGGAATTCTGCAGAGCTATCACTCAACTAATCACCAATTATTAGATAACAGGTGGCACCGGCTTCGTCCAGGCAACTGATGGAAGCTGATCAACAATGCCCTCTTCTGGGCTTTATCCATCAGCTAACCTATTCACGTTGTCTTTTTCAATCCCAAGCAGTCAGCTCCCGAAAAAAATCGGTAAGATCAATGGACACTGGAACGCCTATCGATGGTGATGGATGTCGTGGATCGCATCCTTAGTGATCATTAATGTAGACTGAAGTGTGAAGTCCGGTCGGAGGCCGTTAGACCTAGCCGGACGGACGGGCAGGCGCTGGCCCTTCCTCAGAATGCAGCGCGATTACGAATAGGCAGACGGTTGCAGCCGTGTCAGTGCTCACCCGAACGGCTGGTCCTTCCTCGAGCGTCCATAGTTCCACAGCCACTGACGCAGTATACTTGGGCAGGCCACCTCGGAGCACTTCAAGCTCATCGCCAAACGTCGTCAGCAGCGCCGCAACTGTGGTATCGTGCTGAAACGACTGGAATACTGACGACAGCGAAGGGCACGCAACTCAGCGAACCCATCATTCATAATTTTATTTTTGAGAAGAATAAACTTTGTAACCCTGCTTATCATTTTGCTTTATTATCCGTATTAAGCAAGATGTTCACGAGTTTGCCGTAGAGATGTTTGTAAACAATCACCTGGTTCGTGAGCGCGACGTTTATGTGGTTCAGCAGACATGGATATGCTCCATCGCCTTAGACAACTTGGAGATTGACGAGGAGTGTTTTTTTACTAGACTATAGCATTAGAAACACCAGAGTTGAAATTTCACTTTAAGAAGAGCATCTTCAAATGTGAAAATGAACTTCGTTTTTCAGTAGTTCGTTCTTATTCAACCAGTATTAGATTAAGAGTTTCAAGTTGAAAATGCTCATTGGTAGAATGCTAAGAAAGCTAAAATGAGAGCAAAGCTTAACCTTAGGCGAAACTGGAACGTAGATACAAAGATACACCTTTTGCCATTTTGTTCGCGTCCTGCATCGATAACCAACCCACCAAACCCTTCATCACAAATCGACACTCACAATGGTACTGCATGAAGAAAACGACCGACGCGATTCGTCAAGCTGCACAGTCGGAACTCGGCATTACGAAGCCTGGGCGACGGAAGGTCGACAAGCAGGCATGGCTGTGGACAGATGACGTGAAAGCAAAAGTGCGAGAGAAGAAGTCGCTTTATCACGTGTTTCTCGGCGAGAAGACGGCCGATAACTGGCGGAAGTACCAAGAAGCGAGGAAAGCTGCAAAGAAGGCCGTGGCTGTTGCAAAAGCCACTCATTATGGAGATGTCAACGACAAGCTCGAGTCACGCGATGGCGAGCGGTATCTGTACCGGCTTGCTAAGAATCGCCATCGGCAGACCGAGGATATTGAGAAGTTCTTCGGCATCAATGATGAGAACGGCCATCTTCTTACGGACCGCAAGAAGGCATTGAAGCGATGGCGCGACTACTTTGAGGAAATCTCTACAGTAGAATTTCCTCAGCCATCCCTTCCACGGCTCCAACCCACGGCCCCGTTCAGAAGATCACCGTGGAGGAGATTGAAGCGGCTTTGAAGAAGATGAGGCCAGGCAAAGCGACTGGGCCCGATGACGTGGCAGCTGATTTATGGAAGTCCAAGTACTGGTACCCTGCTGAGTGGTTGGCGAAGTTCTTTAATCAGGTTGTGGCGGAGAAGAAAGTGCCTGAGTGTTGGCGTCAAAGTACGACGATTCCAATTTGGAAGAAGAAGGGCAGTCCTGCAGACTGCTCCAATTACCGTCCGATTCGCTTGCTTTCGCACAGCATGAAGATCTTTGAGCGAGTTGTCGATGGACGAATTCGAGACATCGTCAAGCTTTCCAGCAACCAGTGCGGCTTCGTGGCTGGCTGTGGCACCGTTGATGCCATACATGCCGTCCGCCTCCTGATAGAGAAGCATCGCGAGAAACAGAAGCCAGTGCATATCGCCTTTCTCGACTTGGAGAAGGCCTTTGACCGCGTACCGCGTGAAGTGATATGGTACGCCCTGCGTCAACATGGAGTTCCTGAAGAGCTCATAGAGTGGGTGCGAATTCTCTACTCTTGTCCAAAGAGTCGAGTTCAAGCTGCAGCTGGGACCTCGATGGAGTTTCCCATCCCTGTCGGAGTACACCAGGGTTCTGCGCTTTCCCCACTCCTCTTTGTTGTCGTCATGGATGCCATCACACGAGATCTTCAGAAGCCCGTCCCTTGGACGTTGCTTTATGCCGATGACGTGATGCTCGCTAGCGAAGATAAAGGAGAACTCGAGCGAGAGTTGCAAGCTTGGTGTGATCGCTTGGAGCGGTTTGGACTCAGATTGAACGTGAAGAAGACCGAGTATTTAACGACGGACGTTACCGAGTCTAGCTCCATCAAGGTTAACGGCATCGAGCTTCCACGCACTGCGGTCTTTAAGTACCTGGGATCAGCAGTGGCGTCTGACGGCAAACTGATGGTCGAAGTGAATTCACGTGTGAGTGCAGCTTGGTCCAAGTGGCGCTCGTTGACTGGCGTGCTGTGCGACAAGAAGATACCAGAGCGCTTTAAGTCGAAGATCTACAGAGCAGTCGTCCGGCCAGTAGCAATGTACGGCGCTGAGTGTTGGCCAGCGACCAAGGAAGTTGAAACGCGCCTCAGCGTCATGGAGACGAAGATGCTGCGCTGGACGGCAGGAGTTACGCGCATGGACCGCATCCGAAACGATGCTATTCGGCAGAAGTTCGGTGTCGCGCCGATAACTGACAAGATGCGCGAAGCTCGCTTACGATGGTACGGTCACGTTCTGCGTGGAGAAGAAGACAGCGTCCGCAAGATAGGCCTTAACTTCGAGGTAATAGGAAAGCGGCCTAGAGGGCGACCGAAGCAGCGCTGGGCTGATACGTTACATACGGACTTGAAAGTAGCTGGTGTCCACCCCGATCTAGCGCTGGATCGGGAAAGGTGGCGTCATGACACCAGAATAGCGGACCCCGCCACGAAGCGGGACAAACGCTGAAGAAGAAGAAGAAGAAGAAGAAGAAGAAGAATGGTACTGCACCAGTTAAACTGAGTGCTTTCTTTAGCTGTACTAGAACATACTCCGTAGACCCGAAACTGCTGCAATCGGCAGCCTCCTGATGCTGGTCGTTGAGAAGGTGAAAGCTAAAAGCTCGGTGAACTAATCCAGGGTGACAGTCTTGCATTAGATCCAAAGAAACGGAAGCAACTGTACAATATCTGCACAAGGTCATGGACAAGCGCCCTAGTCAGAGTCGGAGAGCAAAAGCAATAACTTCCTCCACCTCTCCATCAGTTTTTATGTTTTTCTGCTCATCGGAGAAGTCGCCGGCTGTCGCGTGCACTCCGAATGAATCTTTGTTCGGATCCGTTCAGGCCAATCAAGCCTTCCACTCCCTTGATGATTTGGTGGCACATTTGTACGGGATGTATAAAACAGTACTTATTCTTTGGTTGACCACTGCAACTCATGCAGTCACAGAGGCCACATAGGCACCAGAATCGCCTCAACGATGTCCCGTGCAAGGAAAAAGCCTTGGCATTGATTAACGACGTTCTTGATGTCTTCTTCATTTTTTCCGGCTCAGTTTTTGGTTTGTGCTTATTAGCCAATTGTTCGGTCATCAACCGTGGTTGATTGCCAAATAATGTGCAATGAAGACGCCATTTCTATGGTGGTAGTCAAGCATCCAGACTTTTGTGGATAATAAAGGATAAAAGACGGCGTTACTCAATCCCTTCTGGGATGCGCCAGCGCATTCTACTTCTACGGGATGTCGTGGAGGCGACATGAATGCGTATTTGGCCATACAATGACTTGCGGTGGCCATCCGATGAACAAGTCAGCGCTTTATCCTTCCCAGACAAGTCTGGTACCAATTCACCGACCCCGGAGGGATGGAAGGCTTGGTTGGCCTGGGCGGGAAATCCGAACCAGGAACCTGGTATCGGGTGCACGCGGCAGTCGGAGGAGGCGCGACTGTCGCGTGCACGCGATGCCAGGTTCCTGGTTCGGATTTCCCGCCCAGGCCAACCAAGCCTTCCGTCCCTCCGGGGTCGGTGAATTGGTACCAGACGTGTCTGGGAAGGATAAAGCGCTGACTTGTTCATCGGCTGGCCACCGCAAGTCATTGTATGGCCAAATACGCATTCATGTCGCCTCCACGACATCCCGTAGAAGTAGAATGCGCTGGCGCATCCCAGAAGGGATTGAGGACGCCGTCCTTTATCCTTTTACTTTTGTGGATAATCCCGATTTCTATTACTGAGCGTATTCAAAGCTTCATACCGCTGAATAGGCGTAGTATTTGAGGTGTCTGATCCAGTGGCACTCGTCTCGTTTATCACCGCCGTTCAAGCAGTACAGTTTCTGATTCATCAAGTCGACGATGGAACGAAGCATTGGTCCTAAAAGTTGGCACTATATCGCTGAACGTACGGCAAGTCTGAAGCATTGCTCTCTTTCTTGCAAACGGTAAACTCCTCGATGATCTCCAAAACCCTCTCTACCCCTCTATCCCCGTATCCCCCTACAAACTCTTGGAAGAAGCAACACTCTTCTCTTGGCCCCCTGACTATAAAGGGGACCCACCCTGTATTTCTTTCAAACCTGACAACTTTACACCGCCCAAAATAGACTCAGTTTTCATATTGGAGCTATAGTGTATATTTAACCGAGTTTAACGTTTTTATTTCGCAAGTTTTTGGAAAAAAAATCCTCGGAAAGGAAACATTGGGGTAGACTTCCTTTTCTGTAGTTGTGCCATTCAGGGTTTTGTTATTCAAAATCCTGTCATCCTATGGTGTGCTCTGTAATTCAAATCTCACAAGGGAAGGAAACTAGGTGACCACGGGACTTTAAGATCAGACGTATATCACTGGATGCGGTTTCGAACGCTAATTCCAAATATATGTTCCGTTTCTGCGCATCTGTGAACGGAGTTATGGACCATTTTTGTAGCAGGCTCCTTTGTCCTCTAGGTCTGAGCGGGCCAGTCATAAGAGAGTGAGCTCAAGTAGGGATGAAACCGCGCTGCAAGCGGAGCAGTGGTGGCGCTGGGGTAGAGGGTGGCGTGGTGAGACCGGGTGGTTTATGGTTCGAGTCCCCTGTGGTGCAGGACTTTTGCACTTCCTAAAAAAGATCTGCCGCAATCAACCAAAGTTCTCCATGTCAAATTACAGCGGGAATGTCACCAGCAAGAAGATACAATTTATCATGAATAGTTGCAAAAAACATGGCTAGAAGACAAACAATGCGTTACACTAGCAACTAACGAATCTTCTTCTTCTTCAGCGTCCGTCCCGCCTCGTAGCGGGGTCCGCTATTCTGTTGCCATGACGCCACCTTTCCCGATCCAGCGCTAGATCAGGGTGAACACCAACAACCTTCAACTCCCTACGTAACGTGTCAGACCAACGCTGCTTCGGCCGTCCTCTAGGCCGCTTTCCTGACACTATCCAATCCAAGGCCTATCTTGCGGACGCTGTCTTCTTCCCCACGCAGGACGTGGTCGTACCATCGTAAGCGAGCTTCTCGCATCCTGTCCGCTATCGGCGCGACACGAACTTCTGCCGAATGGCATCGTTTCGGATGCGGTCCATGCGCGTGACTCCAGCCGTCCAGCGCAGCATCTTCGTCTCCATGACGCTAAGGCGCGTCTCAACTTCCTTGGGCGTAGGCCAATACTCAGTGCCATACATTGCTACCGGCCCGACGACTGCTCTGTAGATCTTCAACTTCAGGTGCTCTGGTATCTTCCTATCGCAGAGCACGCCAGACAACGAGCGCCAAATGGACCAAGCTGCACTCACGCGTGAGTTCACTTCAGTCATCAGATTGCCATCGGATGCTACTGCTAATCCCAGGTACTTAAAAACCGAAGTGCGTTGGAGCTCGATGCCATTAGCCTTGATGGAGCTGGACTCAGTAAAGTCCGTCGTTAGATGCTCGGTCTTTTTAACGTTCAATTTTAGTCCAAACCGCACCAAACGATCACACCAAGCTTGCACCTCTCACTCGGGTTCATCTTTATCTTCGCTAGCGAGCATTACGTCATAAGCGTAAAGCAAAGTCCAGGGGACTGGCTTCTGAAGATCCCGTGTAATGGCGTCCATCACGACAACAAAGAGGAATGGGGAAAGCGTAGAACCCTGGTGTACCTCAACGGAGATGGGAAACTCTAACGAGGTTCCAGCTGCAGCTTGAACTCGACTCTTTGGACAAGAGTATAGAATTCGCACTAACTCTATGGGCCCTTCAGGAACTCCATGATGTCGCAAGGCGTACCATATCACTTCACGCGGTACGCGATCGAAGGCCTTCTCCAAGTCGAGGAAGGCGATATGCACTAGCTTCTGTTTCTCGCGGTGCTTCTCTATCAGGAGGCGGTCGGCGTGTATGGCATCAATGGTGCCACAGCCAGCTAAGAAGCCGCATTGATTGCTGGAAAGCTGGACGATGTCACGAATTCGTCCGTCGATAATTCGCTCAAAGATCTTTATACTGTGTGGGAGCAAGCGATCCGGACGGTCTGCAGGACTGCCCTTCTTCTTCCAAATCGGAATCGTCGTACTTTGGCGTCAACACTCAGGCACTTTCTTTTCCGCCACAACCTGATTAAAGAACTTCGCCAACCACTCAGCAGGGTACCACAGCTTTGAATTCCACAGATCAGCTGCCACGTCGTCGCGCCCAGTCGCTTTGCCTAGCGTCATCTTCTTCATAGCCGCTTCAGTCTCCTCCACGGTGATCTTCTGGACGGGACCGTGGGTTAGAGCCGTTGAGGGGATGGCTGGATGAGGAAACTACCGTAGAGATTTCCCCAAAGTAATCGCGCCATTGCTTCAATGTCTTCTTGCGGTCCATGGGAAGATGGCCGTTCTCATCACTGATGCTAAAAAAAACGTTTCTTTATCCTCGATTTGGCGATGGCGGCTCTTAGTAAGTCGGTACAAATACCGTTCACCATCGCGCGATTCGACCTTCTCGTTGACATCTTCATAATGAGTGGCTTTTGCAACATCCACGGCCTTCCTTGCAGCTTTCCCGCTTCTTGGTACTTCCGCCAGTTATCGGCTGTCGTGTCGCTGAGAAACCCTTAATAGAGCGACTTCTTCTCTCGAGCTTTCGCTTTCACGTCGTCTGTCCACAGCCACGTCTGCTTTTCATCCTTGCGTCATCCAGGCACCGTGATGCCGAGCTCCAACCTTGCAGCTGGGGGACGGAACTTTTACTCACTTTTGGCCGCGGCGGCCGCCGTGCGCGAATGCCGCGTGCGCGAAGCTAACTAACACTAACAGCTGACTGCTATTGGGACTACTATTGTGATAAGGTCTTCACTATTAGTGGGAAGTTACTGATAATAATGTTTCTGATAGCCAAAGCGGCTTTCACACTGCCGTTGCCGCTGTTGCAGCAACGAAAAAGGGGTGGAGTTCGATGCTTGCTGCAGCCGCAACGCGTGAGATAAGATAATGAGATAAGACCTGTGATATGCCTCCGTTGACGAGCTACAGCAACAAGGAATGATGGCGATAATTCCTTGCTGCTGAGGCCGCGCAACAGTTGCGCAGCCGATGCCGGTGTTGCTGATGCGGGGTTGCGGCAACAGCAGTGTGAAAGACCCTTCGTTGCCGTTGTTGCTCCTCTGCATCTCTGCGGTATGCTTCATCATTACGTCATCGGTTGCGCAACAGCAGCAACGGCAGTGTGAAAGCCGCTTAAGACCATTAGTAGAAACCTTATTCATACCATTTTCACGTCAAATTTGACATTTTCACGTCGGATTGGAAATTATTCTACACAAGCGTGATGCTTTTCAAATCAAAGTGAACGTCTTCCAAAGCGACCAACCTTCGCTTAAACTAGGGGATCTCTATGGGGAGCAGGATAGTTGTTTGCTTAAGGAAATTTTGGAATAATTTTCTTGGGAATTGTTTAGTTGACATGGCCGAATGAGTCAATCAACCAAACATCGCAACGTCTTAGACTACGGCATGGCGTAGTCTCTTTATATGGTACAAAAATAGCCGCCTTTCCGCTTTTTAAAACAAGCTTTAAAGCATGGTCTTACTTAGATCTAACAAGATTCTCCTGATGTCGCGTCATATCGACGTGGCCATTTTCGATATCCACCGACACCATGGTCAGTCGATATGCACGAGGGTCGTGGAGCGGTCGGTGGCGGATCGCGGCTCTTCCAACGCCGCTACAGGAGAGCACTGGGAGAGGGGAGCAGTTCCTGCACGAGCACCTTGGAGGCACTACCCCCTGGAGTTCCTTCCCTGGCCGAGTTGTGCGCTCGAAGAGCGCACAACCCATCTCCGATGTCCCCCTCAGCGACGAAAGCATTCTTGGCAGGAGCCGCCTGGATGGCACACACCCGGAGTCCCTTCCCTAGCCGAGTTGTGCGCTCGAAGAGCGCACAACCCATCTCCGATGTCCCCCTCAGCGACGAAAGCAGTCTCGGCACGGATTGATGTGGAAGTTTGCGTGGTACTCCAGCAGGTGCTGGCATATTGCCAGCGGAGCAAGTGGTTAGTTCTAATGGATATCTTAAAGCATTATATTTTCTCAAAAAATTAGAATTTTAAAAATTTCAAACAATGTCTTCACTTACTGCGTAGTTAAATTAAATATTAAAGAAGTCATTCTGAAAATTCGAAGGGGTTCATTTTTTTCAAGAGGTTCATTACTTGAATGAAATTATTTTTACCTTTTTGTAGAGCCTCCATTAAACGTGGAAGAAGCCCGTTTTGATTTCAAAAGCGTTAGACCTCTTTAGAAGTGTGCCCAATTTGGTCCGATACTTGTATGTATATACTGCAACATGTTCAAAGGTAGACAATCAGCAAGAGCGGGACGACGATTGGCAATTTGCCAGCTGTCGATAATTGTTGCAGGACCCATGCGCACGAAGTTAACAAGCCGTAAGCGTTTTCGTCGAGCCATCGCGGGCTTGCTGCGGACGGCGGCGTCGCGCCCGAGGCGCGCGGGCGAAAGTGAGTAAAAGTTCCCGCACCCCTTGCAGCTTCACGTATCGCGTCGACAGCCTTCTTCCACGTGCGGCTACCGACAGTTGTGACTGTCGGTAACCGCACGCGAGAAATCACAACTACTTCCTTCTCTCTCATTCGCCACCACTTGATTCTCGGTTCACCGCATCGCTCGACCTGCTCCTGCGTTGGAGGGGCGATCTTTAGGGTGCAGATCAGCGGTCAGTGCTGTGGAGCAACCGCCTCATACGGCACGACATTCGCATCTGTGACAGGTCTTCAGTCGCGATCCTTCACCAGGACGAAATCTATCTGAGCTTTGGAGCTCCCACTATAGTATTAGATGAGCTTGGAGTCGCGTTTACGAAAAACGGTGTTCACTTTGGTGAGGTTATGCAATTCCGCATATTCAAGGATACGCTCACCATCTGCGTTACGCAACCCGTAACGGAATTCATCATGACAGCTGTACCTGTATTTTGTCGCCCCGACATGCCCATTAAGGTCACCAGCGACCATGATGACATCTTTCGACGGCACCTCTGCTGTCTTCTCATCAAGCAGGCTCCAAAACTAATCCCTGGCTTGATCGTAGCAGCCAGTCTGCGGAGCATACGCAGAGAAGAAGTGATAAAGTCGCTCCTTAGCGGTGACAACGATCTTTATCAATCGATCGTCAAAGCATTTGATGCTTACAATCGAGTCACGAAATCGTTCAGAAGCGATGACTCCAACTCCACTGGTGGTCCTGGGACTTCCACATAGAACGGGCAGGAAGCATCGTCCTATGTCCCTTGACTTGCGGCAGGACCACCTCGTCTCCAGCACCGCACAGAAATCAACTCTTCTTCGCTCCAGTGCTTCAACCAACTCGCACGAGCGTCCCGTCAACGTAAACACATTCAGCGTTGCCGCGCGGGTCCTGCTTACGTTACGTTTCTGACTAGTTCAGTTCCCCCGACGCCGTCCTTGCATCAGGTACCCTCGCATACTTCTTTCAGCGCGACAGGAAGTACACCCGCCCCTGCGGGGGAGCATGGCGTCAGGAGGTATAGCCACTGTTCTGAGGACCAGAAACTTTTGTTCTGCGTGTCAAAAGTTTCGTAAGGCAGCCGTTAGACTCTCGGTGAAGCCTAGGGGGTTGAGGTGGGTGAGCAAAGGGGAAGAGAGAAAGATCACACGCCTCAGCAGGGGGCGGGTGTAGCTCCTGAGCGTCCCCCATACTTCTAACACTCGCCGGGCTCTGCGAGTGCGCGTCGACTCTCGCGGACGCTGTAGCACTATCTCGATACTCATCTAACGTCATCAGCCATGTGATGTGACGTGTGTCTTCGTAGGCCGGCCTGCCACAAGGGCCTGTCGCCTGCATTCGGGTGTCGGTGCTTAGCTCAGCTCGGACAGCTCAGCCAATGACAGCAAATAACACTACAAAATTTTCAAAACATATAAGCTGTTAGCAACGACCGCAGCGGATGAAAAATACATCAGCGCAGCCGCTGTAAGAGCAATGCTCTACGATGTCAGTGTGGAAACAGTATCGAATTGGTGTATCATACGTCCCGTGGAGAATTTTCTGCAAAAAACTGGGTGTAAATCAGCGATACAATTCGAAGAATTGAGTTGCGGGAGTGAAGTGAGAACTTTATACCGTGTGTGAATACATGAGAGGTGAAACGTTTGTGCATGCTTTTGAATGGCAAGAAGTAATGTACGTCTAGTGGTTGTATTTGTGATGTTGTTCCTACCGGAATGTTCATCACTTTCACTCTAGTAGGATCTACAAAAACTGATGAAAGGGTTTATGGGGTATTTTAGGGATATTTGAATGGCTTCCAGCTATCGACCAAGAGCAACGTTTGGGTGCCGCTGATACCTTCTTCTCTTCTGATCCTCTTCTGATTCCGCACTGATACTTTCTTCGTCCTCTACCACGATGCTCCCGGATTGCGCATCTCGTAAGATGGATGCGAAACTGCTTTCCACTTTCTTCTCTTGCTTTGTAGGAATGCGTGAAGTATCGGAAGGACCGAACTCCTCCAAAAGGCACGTCAATACAACAGCTGGTGAGAACATTGTTTGGAAGATAAGTCAGCAGTATTGTCCTAACCGTGTGTCGAAAAAGAATTCGCCCAAGTGGGTTATTTAAGGCACTGGTCACCTACTTGTAAGCATGGGTGCTGGGATCATGGTAATCGATTCCGCCCAAATGTCGCCATTTGACATAGAGGTTTTGTTGATCGTAGCAGATCTTTTTTAGGAAGTGCAAAAATCCTGCACCACAGCAGACTCGAACCATAAACCACCCCGTCCCACCACGCCGCCACCCTACCCCCTGCCCCACCAATGCTCGGCCGGCGGCGCAATTTCGACCCTACTTGAGCTCACTCTCTTGTGACTGGCCCGCTCTGCGTGGACCTAGAGGACAAAGAAGCCTGCTACGAAAATGGTCCATAACTCCGTTCACAGATGCGTACAGCAGAAACGGTACATATATTTGGATTCAGCGTTCGAAGCCGCATCCAATGATATATGTCACATCTCAAAGTCCCATGGCACCTAGTCTCTTCCCTTGTCGGTTTGAACACCATTTTGAAAGGAACGAACCTCCTCTCAAGCGAATAAGTTCAGGCACATATGGCTTTCCAATGCCATACGTGTACTCGTTAACCAATTCAGTGAGTTCTCGTAGATGTTCCGACACATTCGCTGTCATCCAGCCGGGTTGGCTCATATTGTAGACGGTCTAAAACGACACCACTCCGGTTCTGATCTAAGCATAGGTGGAAGAGAAAGGCTGTCTCTTCAGATACCTCGATGTAGTGCGCATCATTTATCAGATAGATGTTCGGCAAGTCGACAATCATTCCGGTCTTGTTGGATAGGAATTGGAGAAAACCCTAAGTCGGCAAGTATGTAAAGGGAAATCAACACGTACTCTGAAAAAAGTGAAAACAAAGCTTATAGGGATCATCCCTATCCTCTCCAACACCCCTTCCCCGCCCCCCTTCCGCCTTCGCGAAATGCTTTCCCACTCGAACCACAAGCAACGAAGAACTTCGTTCTTCTACCCTGAGGTTCAGCACAGTAGCCGCTCTAGGTCTGCCACCCCTTGTAAGGCATTTCAACAGCTACACACTAATCTCCCTTTACGTTTCTTTAGTCTCAACGCCTTTACCGTAAAATGAGTCGTCTGTATATGAAAGTCGCAGTGAGATAAACTTCGGCTTTCACGAGTTTTATATTGCGTTGGTAGTTTTGTCTCGCTCAAACGTTGAATTGGGCTCCGTAAGTAATTCGAAGAGGATCACAAAGAGGGCTGTTGGAGAGAGTGTCAAATCGTTCTCAATACTTTTGTAGCAGACGACTTGTCCACCACCGAGCCGCTCAAACCTCTAGTTCTATACCTCGTTTTCCTTGGCTATGCTCAGGAACTCATTACTATTACGTAGCTCGTTGTCCAGTTGTTCAGCGCGAGGACATGGGGCGAAGATATTGCCTGCCTAAAACTACTACTATGACAGTATTCACACTTGTCACAACTACTGCAACTCACGTGATCCTCCTCCAATTTTAGAGTGTGCACTGGTACAGGAGTCCAGCCAGTTGGCCATCTAGAAGGAAGCATTCGTCAGTAATTACTGCTCCTACTCCAAACGCTGGACATTTGGAACAGGTTGAAAATGGCAGCGCTACTGTTGACAATAGGACATAGGGCTCGCTCACTTGTTAGTGTAACGCTGCATTCCTATCCTTAACCTAAATCCTTTACGATGTGGTGGGGACTCATCATTGTAAGAAGACCTTATAAGACGTCATAAGATTAAAATCGTTAGGCCGACTGGTCATCAAAAACATCACAATAACCGTAGCGAGTGCCATAAGCGGACCCCTGCATTTGAAATCACTGTGTGACGCTGTAAGCTGATTAAATACATAAATAAATAACGGTGTTTTGTTGCGATCAAAACACTAGTGCCAGGCGGGACTCGAGCCCACACCACCTACTAACTGGGCAGGAATGTTCTACGCCATTGTTCCACCGGCGCAGTTTGGTCGAACGCAACATCCACACCTCGCGGTACAACCAGCAGGTAGTGCTGGTTCGAGCCTTTCTGGCGCTAGTTTTGGGCGAAATGTATATGGAGGAGGAGCGGGGGGGGGGGGAATTGTTGTAATACGACTTCTCCTCTCGTCGTTCCTGCTACAGTTTTGTACCTCGACGAAATCCTAGAGCAGGGGTGCCAGGAGGAAAAGCGCAATATGCCGTCCTACCGTGAGCTGTTCATTGATGATATCCACGTCTAGGATAGAGTGCACTCGCCAACGCGCATGGCGCCGAGTTTTAATTGCAACACAACATCGCTATGACAGCTCACGACCTCAGTAACAGCACCTTGAGGCCTAAGGAAAATGAATAGAGCCACTGTATGATGCGTTCTCATAACTCACTAACACGACAGTTGTCTCTGCGGTACGGCAGAAACAGTATAGGAAGAATCCTGCTCCTCTAAATAGCCACAGAACATTTTACATTTCTCGAAATCTTGAGGCAAGCGAGTATGACGCGTACAAGCTCCCTGTGATTAACAGTGACCGCACATCACCCATTCGCTGTTGCACTGCAAGCCTGGGTGGCGTGCTATCTTGCCAACGCGAATTCGAGGTTCGGTTCTTGCAGTATCATGGTGCCTCTCATTCCTACTCTCCCATAGGCTTCTTCAGAGAATTCCCACCCACCCGCATTTTGGAGCTCACTGCTGAATGTCCTTTTTACAACATCCCACTTGGACTTTCGAAGTAGTCTCGATGCGCTGCCAAATAGCCGCTTCCCCCGCGCGAACACCATCAGCTTCTCACGCTCCACCTGGCTGGGTCTACGGAGAAAATGACCGAACCTCACTCTGTGCATTGCGTGCGGAGAAAACGCCCGCATGTGAGGGAGAAAATGCCCCCAACCAGTGGAGAAAATGCACGCTACCGTGAAAGAAGATATGACGGTGAATGTACAGTACACCAGAATGTATAATATAGACGTATAGTGTAGAGAGAACGTGTAGTACACAAGAATATAATATAGTATGTGGTAGTATGTGCAAAATATAGTATGTGTAGGGGCGTGTGTAGCGCAGTCGGAGGAGGCGCGACTGCCGCGTGCACCCGATACCAGGTTCTGGTTCGGATTTCCCGCTCAGGCCAACCAAGCCTTCCATCCCTCCGGGGTCGGTGAATTGGTACCAGACTTGTTTGGGAAGGATAAAGCGCTGACTTGTTCATCGGCTGGCCACCGCAAGTCATTGTATGGCCAAATACGCATTCATGTCGCCTCCACGACATCCCGTAGAAGTAGAATGCGCTGGCGCATCCCAGAAGGGATTGAGTAACGCCGTCCTTTATCCTTTATCCTTATAGTATGTGTACTGGCAAAAGTGCGATGATAAAGCAAACAACCGTGGGCGGTAAACGCCATCAGGGAAATTCGGAATGAACCGCTCATTTGGAGTCTTAACCGGATGCATCGTTAATCTAATACACCGTTAGTCTAATTTCCGTAACGTTTGAATCAAATTTAAGTCGCCATAAGAAGTGGATCGGAAAGAATGCCTGAAGAAGAAAAAACAAAGCAAGGCTCTCAATCTAGCTCGAAAAAAAAATTTATACTAAGAGAAACTTCAGTAAAAAGAACAGGTAACATTCACAATACCAGCTGTGTTCCGGGATAGAAATACTTCAAAAGCAAAGAGGTGTCGAAATATGGATCTAACACCTAAGACCGTAAGATTCATCCTCTCAAGTTCCGTTCCAAAGATTTCGTCTTCGGAAATTGTCGTGGTTCTCATGCTGTACCAACGAGCAATACACTAACCATGGCTTTTGTTTACGTCACCAAAATATGCTACACACAGTAATGATTTGGCTGACAGTAGTGTGCAAGAAGAGGGTGTGTTATGAAATAAGCTCCTCTCAACTAAAATGCATAATTTCACCGAAAATCAAAAATCCTTTTATCTTTACAGTGACAGGGGCTCCATTTCTTGCTGGATCAAATATTTTCGCGCATCGGCAGCCACTGCATGCATAGCCAGAAATATCATTCTAGTTTTTTTTTCTCTTCAAAGTCCACTCGTAGTACTGCACTCAATCATGCGATCAGGTGCAAATATAGCAATAGATGCGCGACACTTTGCGAACTTTAACCGGTAGAAATTGAACACATTGCTCTTTCTGAGTATGAAGATGAGATATTCTCGCGGCTCCAGTTGCCGCGCCCTTCACAGGCCCTCTCCATGACGGGATGAGAAAAGAAAATACTCATCCTTGTTCGTGTGACAACCACATGTTTTGTTGAACTGGTTTGATCGCGCTATCAATAACCTCTCAGTGGTCGCGGATAGTTTCTCCCCTGGCAACGGGCATTTTTTTCCTGACCGCGGGTCAGGGTCAAGCGTGGGGTTCGATTTTTCCCGAAAATTTACGACCCCCCCCCTTGTCTAGATCACCGTTCTATTTCTTATCTGTGTTGCGTTTTTCAAATTTTTATGCGGTTGTTGCACCCGTTAATAGGTTTTTTCAGGTGCAGCATCAACAATGTGGAAATTCGTTCTTAAAGGAGTCATATAATTGATTAATTTCTTGATTAGATGGTTTGTTAGAAAAAACGTTGATAAAAGTTTTGAGTATGTAATATTTTGATAATAATATTTTGATTGTACTACAGTTAAAAATAAAGAACTTTACGATCAGTTCTCGAATTAATCAATGCGAGTTCACCTTTTCAGATTTTCCGAGGATCTCATGGACACGACACATTTTTCAACCTGAAAGAGCAGCATCTGCATTGCAAATTGTACTTACTAAAATTCTGAGTGCTAATTGCTAATGCTGACTTATGTGTTCTCGCTACAAAAATTCTTGAGGCGCTCTTCTAAGCGATGACGGAGATGCAACTGAAGAATGGACTTGCCACGAAAATAATATTCTCTCTTCTGCAGGAAACAGCATCAGAAATGATATTGCACCCTGCAAAATTCCAAGCCCTGCTTGACACACAGTGATAAAAACACGTTTTTCTGAAATGGTCTTCAGAATGATCAGGCGTCTCAGTCGGCGGTCGGCACCATTTACCGAAAAAAATATCGACCACCCTAATCACATAGAAGTTGCTATTTTTAGAACCTGGTTTTTAAAATATAGAAACCACATTTATAAAGGCTTTGTGCGTTTTTCAGAGGCCCCGAAAATCTCCGAGTTATGGAAGTTTACGTGCGGCTACTGCGTTCTCTGATTTCATCGATTGCAACCGAAGGATGGGCGCGTGTAGCGCAGTCGGAGGAGGCGCGACTGTCGCGTGCACGCGATACCAGGTTCCTGGTTCGGATTTCCCGCCCAGGCCAACCAAGCCTTCCGTCCCTCCGGGGTCGGTGAATTGGTACCAGACGTGTCTGGGAAGGATAAAGCGCTGACTTGTTCATCGGCTGGCCACCGCAAGTCATTGTATGGCCAAATACGCATTCATGTCGCCTCCACGACATCCCGTAGGAGTAGAATGCGCTGGCGCATCCCAGAAGGGATTGAGTAACGCCGTCCTTTATCCTTTATCCTAACTGAAGGATGGACTTCTCGCGGAAAAAATTTTCTACCTACTGAAGGAAAAATCATCCGAGAGTGAAGCTGTACCGTATAAAAGTTTAGGTCGTATTAATGTACATTAAAGAACCAAGCTTCTTTTTAGCGATCTTCGATATGATTAGGGCGAATTGTGTTCAAAATTGTTGTTTTTCCTGAAGAAAAAAAAAAACATTTTCTACCAAAACAGACTACCTGTGCAGTTAAAATTTTGCCACTAAAAGTTTCAATTTCTGATCAGTGCACAGTCAAAAAAATCATGATTTGCTGAATCGAACAGGTCGAATTGACCTCTGGTTGACTTTGCACCAACCTCAACGGAGCAGTAAGATTGAACGTTCACAAAAGGGTTCATAACTCGGTAAGTTTTTCTAATTTTGAAAATTCCGTTAGCTTTTCAAAAATTAAAAGAAAAACGCTTTTTTATCATGTAAAAATTGTTTTTTAAAAGAGAGGTCTTCATACGCGGCGGAGGGTTCAATTTTTGAGCGAAAAAAAATTGAAGTAACTTCCTAAAATTGATCATAACTCTATAAGTTTTTCAAGCTTTAAAAATTCGGCTAGCATTTCGGAAAGTAGATAAAATGCGTTTTATCACCATGTAAGAATCAATTTTTAAAAATTCGGTTTTCGTGCGCGGCAGGGGAGGTTCAGTTTCGGTTCCATGTCGCGAAAATACGTAAAATCGAAAAAAAAATCGAACTCCCGCCCCGCATGAAGACCCCTTTCTTGGAAAACGGTTCTTATATGCTTAGAAAGCATATTTCCTCTATTTTTAATGAATAAGCGTTATTTTTGGTTTTTGAAAAAATAGCCGAGATATGATCAATTTCTGCAAGTTCGTGAACTGAATCGCGAATCGACTCTTCGCCGTCGTCATCGGAGTGATCTCACAAAAATATTCATAACTCGGTTAATTTTTCGAAATTCAAAAATTACGCTAGCTTTTTGAAATGTAGATAAACAGCGCTTCTTTATGGTTACAAACATGTTTAGCAAAAAAGGGATCTTCATGCGGGGCGGGGGGTTTTTTCTCTTCTCAAAAATTCCCTTCCTCATCTAAAAATAAAGCAAATATGCTTTCTAACCATATAAGAAGCGTTTTCCAAGAAAGGGGACTTCATGCGTGGCGGTGGGTTCGATTTTCGGTACGTATTTTCGCGACATGGAACCGAAATTGAGCCTCCCCTGCCGCGCATGAAGACCGAATTTTTAGGCATTGATTCTTATATAGCAAGAAAGGGCTCCTCTAGTGTCTAAAAAGCTAATGAAGCCACTTCAATTTTTTTTTCGCTCAAAAATCGAACCAACCGCCACGCGTGACTACTCCTTTTTGGAAAACGATTTTTACGTGATGAGGAAGGACGTTTTATCTACTTTATGAAAAGCTAAAAGAATTTTCAAAATTCGAAAAACTTACCGAGTTATGAACCTTTTTGTGAACGTTCAATTTTATGCTCCGGTGACGTTGGTGCAAAGTCGACCAGAGGTCGATTCAACCTGTTCTATCCAGAAAATCACGATTTTTTCACAGTGAATTAATCAGGACTTTGAGATTCTTGTGGTTGGATTTTATCCGTATGGGTGATAAGCTTCGGATAAACAATAATAATTTCATGAAAAATGAGAATTTTGTAGGTGATCCATCCTCAGCGGAGATTCATCGCAGCGGAGAAGCTTAGTTTTTACTGTATTTTAAGCATGACTTAAAATTCTATATGGCACAATTCCACTCTGTGTCGTCCTGTCCTTCAGAAGGCAGAAAAAAATTCCCAGCGAGGAGTCCATCCATATTTCAATTGCGATCGATCATGTCAGAGAGCGCAGTAGCCGCATGTAAACTGCCATTCATAAAGCTTTAGTAGATGTGTTTTCTATGCTTTAAAAGGCAGGTTCTAAAAGTAACATCTTCCATGTGATTGGTGTGTCGATATTTTTTTTGGTAAATCGAGACGTCTGATCATATAGAATATCGTTTCAGAGAAACATAGTTTCATCACTGTGTGTCAAACGGGCTTAAAATTTAATAGGGTACGACTTCACTTTCTGACGCTGTTTCCTGCAGGAGAGAAATTACTTTTCAAGCAAGTCCATCCTTCGGTTGCCATTCCGTCATCGATTCGAAGAGCGCTTCAAAAATCTTGTAGGGAAAGCACTTAGGTCGTCCTCAGTAATTAACACTTGAAATTTTATAGAGTGCAATTCTGGAAGTCGATGTCGCTCATCAAGCAGAAAACTACCGTGTCCATGACGTCCTGGGAAAACCTGAAAAAAATGAAAATCTCTCATTGAGTCTAAATCTGCAGACAGGAAATCTTTATTTTTCACTGCACAGCAATCGGCATTTAAAAAAATTTTGATATTCAATCCTATTTTTTTAACTCCAGGAAACTCAAGTGCTTGTAAATCTCCGCATTGTCGTAGTCACACCTGGAAAAAACAACTTATTAATAGATGCAAACATCATTTAAACCTGAATTTGGAGAGAGTCCTCTGCCAAACCGAGAGAGTACGACTCCCCCTCCAGTCGAGGCTACAGCAAGACCCCTCCCCTCTTCGATTTCCAAACCTCAGGCTTGACCCTGCCGCGGGTACATATTTTCTCGCACCGAAACAGACGCGGCGCGGTTCCGGCATTTTTCTCGTAATCATCAGGCTGTGGTGGTACTGTCCTCGTCAACACTAACAAGTTGTATGCTTCCGGTACTGAAATACTTTCACAATCCAAGATCGGAAAAAAATCCCCCAAACTTCTCCCATGATTATTTGGGATCCTGATCACGAGCCAGACATCAGTTAATAAATTTCGGTAGGTTGTCATAGGCACAGTCGTAGTAAGGGTGGTGAATTCGGGACCACCAATTTTACCAAAACTTCGCTTAGGATGGTACATTGTAGTGCTGATCGCAAATTTTAGGTTCTTTTTTGATAACAAGGTGGAATGGCCAATAACCGCACCTCTCGCTCCGTCCGAAGCATAGTAAAAATCGGTGAATCTAAATGTCGCTGCCATCACTCATTCATATTCCTGCAACCTAGCGTTAACAGTGGAAATTTCAAAAACGGATGTCAGACTCGTGATCGACATCTCAAATAACCACTCAGGGCGAAGTCTCGACAAAAAATTCTCGACATCTAAAGTCGTGAAAGTTCAGTAGTGCCGAAAGCCACTATATATGTTGTCAGCGTTTTGTAAGCTATGATACTGTGATCACTATGTAGAGCTGCTGCAGCATCTTCATCTGAAAAAGCTAATAGTACAGTACCGGCCGCAGCTTTTGATCAAATTCCGAAAAAGCCCTTTGCCGCAGAACTTCGGCCCTTCGTATTAACTCCCTTCAAAAGTAACTATTTAATTTGAGTTCAACAGCTTATCTCTATCAGATAGCGTGGGAAAATGTCAAAAATTAACCGAGTTTCCCAACATTTTAATTTTCTTTCAAAATGGTGCTCCATTACTACGGACGAGTCGTCTTTTTCTTTATCATTCTCAACCCTCCGGTTGAGCAGGGTTGTGTGAGGGCCCCCTGCGATTGCTTGCGTACGATACAGTGCACAAAGATTTCAAAAAGTGCGGTTGTTCCGCTTTTGCGTTGCTCCTTGTCGACGTTGTCGGCGGCAGAGCAAGGGACTGGTTGGAATTGCTCAAATTCTAGCAGTCACTTCACTTAAACTTCTTCAAGATACTACTACTAGGGGTAACCTGCCATGGGAAGAACGATATCGCAGTCGTGTTTTGCGGAAATAATTTCAAAGCAAGCTACGTTAAGTTTGAATAGCCAAAGGTTCGTCTTCCCATGGCAGATTACCTCTAGAAGTCTTATTTTGAACAAGATTAAGTGAAGATCTAGTACACTAATTATACTAGTACCTACAATTTTTCCTCTTTATGTGTTTCCACTGCCACTAGTCACTTCTTTATTCCGTGGGATTTGCCTACAACGACAATATATTCAGCTGTGCCGTGGAGTGTGAAACTCGAGTGGAACTGCGACATCTTTGGAGCGCATTTCAACGATAATCGCGATGAGGAGAGAGGATATATCAGTCAAAGATATTCATAGACGTCTCGTCCAAGTGCGTAATTTTCACACAAATCCTGTAAAATTTGAAGATTTTAAGATGCTCCTTTAGATTTGTTATAGGAACTCGCACTCTACGTTAAGAAGACTCGTGAACAAATTGCAATCCAGTAATCTATCTACCTACCACTTATAATTGAGTTAGCCGTCGACGACGTTTGAGTGATATAACCTAAGTGAGATACGCCGCATCATCCACAACGGAGGCGGTCGAGTGGCCTAACTTAAGTGAGATACGCCGCATCGTCCGCAGTGGTAGCGGTCGAGTGATCTAACCTGAGTGAGAAACGCCGCATCATCCACAGAGGGGGCGGTCGAGTGATCTAACCTGAGTGAGGCATGCCTCATCATCTTCAGCGCGGGCAACATTTGCTATTGAACGTGGGATGTTGTTGCAGCAGGGGAAGCGCAGCGCTTTGCTGCTTAACACAACAGCACCTACGCGCGTTTCTGAGCGTCCAGATTCAGAAGCCGACTTCGCACCATTAGAATGAGAAGACCAGTGAAGGGGCAAGAGTAGAAGGGGACATCGAGGGTGGAGAACCGACGGCGATCAAGAGGGAGCGACCTGGAGGATCGGGATGAGGAGGGGTCGAATAATGACGCAGGCCAGGAGGTGACACCAGGAAGGGTTTAGGTAATATGGAGGGACCAGTAGGGAGTAACCAATCAGGGGAAGGAGGCAGTAAAGAGGATCAACAAGGTGATCCATTACCAGTAAGGGAGACCAAATTTAAAAGATGTGACACCAATGTCACGCAATGGACCTTCGCTCGACGTCGTCGTGTCGTGAGAGTGGGAGGGCTACTTAATTGGGGTAGAGTAGGAGGATCCCGAGGGGGGAGGAGGAATCTACTTAGAGGAGGGGAGCTGGAGGCGTGACCTGGACGGGGAACCCAAAAAGGGAGCCGTAAGGGATTTCAGACAGAGAACAAGGAATCTGCCATATGCACAGCCTCCTCGGGCTCGATACAGCCGCGACTGCGCGCACTTCTGAGCTTCTGGATTTAGAAGACGGGTCTTCTGAGCTTCTGGATCCAGAAGACGGGCCTCCTACGCCGCGCAACAAGCGTACTAATTCTGAATACGTGTCAACGACGTATGCCGTGGGAGGACAACTAAGGAGTGGTGGAGAAGGGCAGTAAGTGGGACCTCTAGCGTGGAGGAGGAGAGCGACCAAGAAGGAAAGGAACAACTTGGAGGAGGGACCAGGACGGGGAAATCAGCAAGAAGAGACCAGTTGGGGGTCAATAGTAGAAACAACGAAGTGGGCCAGGAGTTGGGACCAGGAAGATGGGGGACTACAGAGGGAGAGGGAAGACCAGTAATGGCGGGCCAGCAAATAGATCCAGCAAGAAGAAACGAGTGAGGGAGAACATGGCTTTAGAAGACATGTCAACGATATCTGGAAACAATAGCTGTTGAGAATGAGAACGAGCAATCGAGGAAGAGAAGTACTGCGCAACACAAACCAATTACGTTAATGGCGGCTCCGGAGAGAATGTCTATGGTGAAGGCACCGAAGTGGTGAACGGCTTGATGCTGGTAAAGTACGCACCAGTCCTACATGTTAGCGAATTTTATGTTTTACAAAAACTACTTTCTGTAGGTCAGTGATGCTACAAAGTCGCGCAAAGCACGCGAGTGCGAGACACCAGCCGAGCACTTGTCTCTCGATAACGCAGATATACAGGCCGCATAGACAGTATGGTCAGCAGCCTCCTACCCTTGTGTTAGTGCGGTCCATCACGAATATGACGCATTTCAAACCATTGCACGAACATGTGGGACACCATCGTCAGAGCTTAAGTTTCGGATTCATCCACTCCTTCTTCCTGTATAAGGGAGCAGTTGTTAGGAAAGGAAACCACTGCAAGCTCTCGCCAGGTCCGGCATCTGTAAAAGATACTTGGTTTCGAAAGAAGATTTTCCAAATATTGTTAGTTAATAGGACGTAAAAGCAGATTGGAAAAGATTCAGTTCTGCTCGCACATGTTGGCTAAGAAGGAAACATTCACTGACTGTATCTTTGCGGATGAAAGCACCATCCAGAGTAAGATCTCTGGAGGTTCTTGTTTGGTTGGTAGTCAAAGATATCCATTCAGTCGATGCGAATGTGCGCCATTGCTTCATTCGGAAAGCAGATGAGGCCTTACGGCTCCGACCTAGAGCGAAACACCAGCGAAGGTGCATATCTAGGACGGCATATCCGAGCAAGGAACCACCGATTTAGTTCTGTTTCCCAGATCTGCACGCACGGACAGCTTTATGTGCTGCGAAATATTGGAGGTGTCATGCCTAAGGTGTATCAATCGATGACGTCACGGTTTGTCGAACTTCTCTAAAGGGGACTGTTCTTCTTGTTGATGGGGTGCTGTAGTGTGGGCGCCGCGCCCTGGACACGTTTAAGAGTCGATGCGTAGGCTGCGCATCGACTCTTAAGCTCTTAACCATGGGCCGAGCCGCGAGTCGTGCCCACACTAACGAACCCCGAAAGCATTTAGTAGTTCAGGCTTTGCGCGACTTGCCCATGACAACGCCCTCGCCCAGTGTGGTGCGTACACAAGATGTTGGCTTCAAGATAACAGATAAATAGAGAACAGATAAAAACGCTGGATTGGCCATATTGCGGACATTAGGCGTCGCTAGAAACTGCGCACATGAGGCTGGATTAGCCTCATGATTGATTTTGGGGGTACGGTAGCGGAGACTGCGCGGCTTCGGGACCGCGATCACTTGACGTCGCAGACTTTCAAAATTTCTTGAGCGGTCGGACGGCGGCGGACGAGCGAAGCGGCTTTGGTGAGCCGTTTATTTTTTTTTATTTTTGTGTGTGCTCTTTTTTTGCTCGGGATCGCATTATCAAGTTGCCAAGCAGGCGTAGAAGGATGAGGGAGGGAAGAGGTGGGAGGGGATGAGTTCGCACTGAATTCTGATTGCTGGTGCAAGTCTGGGGATGGTCAACCCTGTGGGGGGAGGGTTTCGATCTTCCGAAACTGCCAACTTCGCCTCTGACAAGCCGGAAATGAAGTGAAGTCTCTTCTTTGAGGTGTTGTTTTGAAGATTTGTGAAGCCCTCGCATAATGGAATCCAGACCCTTTTGGAGATGTGGGTGGACTTCACCTTCGTGAGTTGTGCCTCGGTCGTTTTGGAATTCGTCTCTTCGCATTTCATTTGTATGTTCTATCTGATAGTCGTTTTCGTTGCATTGGTAGCAGTAACGAATTTTTGGAGTTCAGGACAGCCACGATGGGCTAGGTGAAGGACTCAACGTCGCGAGCGTAAAACTGTGATCTGCACCATCAGCGAGATGCCGACTTTCGCGCAAGTCATCTTTTTTGATCCTCAAGCAACTTCATCATCTAGCTCACTCTGATTTGTAGTTATTTGACTTCTTTTCTTGTCGCCTAGATAAGGAACTTGCATCTTTTGTTATTCTCCCTTTATTATATTCAAACTTCTCTTTCCTTCTCCAAAGAAATTCACTACCTGCTGAAATGCCTCACTCTTGAAGTTTTTCCTTAGCACATGTTTACTTCATATTTATTCCTCTTATCTGGTAAGGTTGTAATCTCTCCAACGCGCAGAATTTAGAACAAGACGAAAGACTTTCACGAAATCAGGTTCGCTTAGTTCTATGTTGACTTCTCGTTAGATCTGACTTTACCTGTAGACATGCTTCTTGGAAAATGCTTTTCGAGATTTTAGGTACTTCAAACATAGTCTACAAACATGGGGTTCATCCACCACTTCCATTCAAAGTGAGCTTTGCAAAAAATCCGAGGAGTTTGTTTGGCCTAGACCTTATTCAGAAAATGTCGCTACGGTTCTTTTTCTCCCTCTCTCCAGTTCTTTAACCTATAAAATTTTGCTAATTCTGGCCGCTTCCGAGAGATGTATTGCGGCTTGAATTTTTATATTGTTTTGAGATTGATCTTTTTGAGATTTCATTATTTAAAAAACGAGAAGTTTCTTTAATCAACGCTCCTTCGTAGTCTGAAATTTTTAATGTCCTTACCAATGCTTTCTTTCGAGCTCTTCTGCTGTGGCATCCATCGTTTACTCATCCGCCTTCTGGGTTCATCTTCCAAAGTAGAAAATTTTAGGAAATTTTCGAAGTGAAATTTACAAGAGAATAGTTCCTGAGGCATGTGTTTGGAATTCCACTTCTCGATTTTTGGAGTTTCCGACGTTATATTTGAAAAAATGAAGGCTCTTGTCAGTATTATTTCGCGTACTTATTTCAGTGCGAGTCCCATATCCCAAAATGTCTTAGCTTTCGTATTTTGAACTTTTTCATGCTGTATTTACCTCCGGATTTTCACTTTTTTACTTTCGATTTTTGGAAAAAAATTAAAAACTGGAAAATTTCGGAATTTGTGGAAGTCCCGTTCCGACAGTCAGAAATGTCTCAACTTTCGTAACCAAGTCAGTTAATTTCTACGTAGACTTCTCATTAGAACAGGTTTTAGTTGTAGACATGAGTCTTGGAAAAGGCTTTTCGAAATTTTGGGTGCTTCAAAAACTCTCCAAATAAACGGTTTCTTCATTAATCATACATAAAATGTGAACTCTTTGAGAAAAAATTCGAAAATTTTGAACAGTTTGTTTGGCCAATTCCTCAATCAGAAAATTTCCCTAATTCATTACATTTACATCCTCTTTTTTTCTCGACTCCTTCAGTTCTCTTTGAAAGTCGAAAATTTTGCGATTTCTTTCCGTTTTTGTGAAATGTGATTGTGGATTCCATTTCTTTATTCTTGGTGTCTTTTTGAGATTTCAGTCGAGAAGAAAGCCTTTTCAAAAAATTGTCCTTCGTAGTCTCAAATTTTGCAACCCCTTACTGGTAACTTCTAAAGTATTAATTTTTGAGCATATTTGCAGTTGTATTCATTTTGTTTGGATTCCGCTTCAAAGGTAGAAAAGTTCGTGGGTTTTTTGAAAATTTTACGAAAATTGCACGTGGAGATATTTAGAATCCCTCCTCTCGATTATTGCAGTTTTCGACACTTCATTCAAAAAAAATAGAAATTCTAACCAGCAATATTCTGAAAGTGTGGAAGTGTAGAATGTCCGACATTCGAAAAATATCTAAGCTTTCTTATTATATATGCTTTTCCATTCGTGAAAATTCATTTATGGAAACTTTGGAATGTTTTGAGAAGGTGAAAGTCCGGCTCAAGCATTCCAAATATTTTTAACTTTCATGTTTTGCAACTTCCCATGCGTATCTATTTCCAGACTTATTTTTCGATTTTTGAAGAAAAAACTGGAAACTTGGAAATTTTCATAAAGTGTGGAAGTTCAAAAATTTGTAGCTTTTCATAATTGGCATGCTCCAGGATTTTTCATTTTTCAAAATTTATAACATGTCGATAAGTACCCTTTTCGAAATTTCCAGACAGATCACATACTCAACCAAGGAAGCGCTTTAGAGGGAATAGTTCCATTTCGCTAAACTTGATGACAACTGCAACCAGTCGCTAGTTATAACTAGTTTTTAGTCATTATTATAAGTTACAGCTCTAAGAGTACCGCAGAACGCATAACTAGCAACTGAAGGTAGTTACAAGGGAGGTCAATGAACGTCCCGTGGCTATTTTAAAAGTGACCTATTGAGGGTTGTAGGGGATTGTATGAGAAGCACCGCAGTGGATTTCAAATTTCCTGCGGACACCTGAGTAGGTCAAAAACCGCAAAAAACCGTTTCACTTCAGTGCGGGCCGATGAAGCAATACTGACGCCTGGAACTGCCATTTCGTGGTTAGAATGTAACCTGCAAAAGGTTGGGGCTGGAACAATAGCATAATTACAGCGATTTCACAATTTGCTTGTTACAGTAACCGAAGTGGAACGTTGAGGTGCGTCGCTCACCATCAACGGCTCAGCGACCGGATGGCCGAGTGGCTACGGGGGCGAGCTTGCGGGGAAAGAGTAGGGGTTCGGATCCGGAGGTGCTGCGCCTGCATTGCTGGTCTTGCTCCATCCATTTTTGTCTATATAAACTGTATCTTGACCACGGTAGTGTGCCATACTGTTATTATAACTTTATTTTAACCTGAATGATACGATATAAACGCAAAAATAAACACCCAAAGCAACAGCGTTCACAGTACATAATTTGATTGGTCATTGAGGGGGAGAAGGCAATTTTTCTTCGCCTACAAAATAGATAACTTCGGAACTCCAAAGATCGGGAAAAATTATTAACTTATTTTTATTTTTTATTGTTAATATTTATTACTTATATTTTTATTTTTATTGATTAATAAACTTTATTTATGTTTGATTTTTCAACCTTTCCTCGACCTCTGGAGAGAAAGTATAACAGTACCAATCTGTCTTCTTCATCCTCAACCAACCGTATTGCAAGTGATCTCACGGCCGTCACACACAGCAACCTTCTCACAGCTGCAAGGAGCCGTAATACCACCCACATCATTGTCATCGTCCGACGACCAGTCTACACCATGCGCTTCGTTCAAGTCAAGCTATCATCACGAACGAGAGAACGGGCGACTTTTCTTTGCAGTTCGTCGGTAGCATTCAAGGGCCTGTCCCAGCTACAAAATAGATAATATTCTTTATCTTGACCGTCTTCGTTAGGCATTGACAGTAGGCTTGTTAGCACTTCTTCATGAATCCAAAAGTTGAAAAGAGATTGAAAAAAAAAACGGAAAAAAGATTTATCTTTATTTTTCACTTACTTATTTATTTGTTGTTTTATTTATTATGTATTAATTTCCTACCATTGATTTTTATTTTTATTTATATTTTCAATCAATTAATTGATGTATATATTTATATTTAATCGATTGTTGTGATCGTCCTTCGACAGACTATACCGCATCCCCTGATTTAATATCAATTCTATAATACAATGTGCTCTCCGTGCCGAGTTATTGGTTGTCTTGCTAACTGCCTTCCTCCTGACTAGTTTGCCCCTATTCGTAGGGAGACCGCCCTAGCAGATGCCTTTCAGGGCATATTTCAAGATACTTTGTATGGGGATATTGATTGCGCTGATGAGAATGAAACCCTCCAGGTAGCTTTTTTGTTTGATGTTTATTGCATTGACGTTCTCTCGTTTGTGACGTTAGCTTAACTTGAACGAAGCGCAGGATATAGCCTGGTCGCCGGACGATGACAATGATGTGGGTGATATTACGTCTCCTTGTAACAGTGAGGATGCTATATATGACCGCCGTGAGACCACTTGCAATATGGTTGGTTGAGGATGAAGAAGACAGATTGGTACTGTTATACTTTTTCTCCAGAGCTCGAAGAGGGGTCGAAAAAATCAAAGATGAATATAGCTAATTAATTAATAAAAATATTAATATTAATAATAAAAAATTAAAATAAAAAATAAAAATAAAATAATAATTTTTCCCCGACCTTCGGAGTTCCGAATTTATTTATTTTGTGGGCAAAGAAAAGTCGCCTGCTCCTCCTCAATGGCCAATCGAACTATGTATTATGAACGCTGTTGCTTTGGATGTTTATTTTTGAGTTTATATCGTATCATCCAGGTTAAAATAAAGTTATAATGTCAGTATGGTACACTACCGTGGTGAAGATACACTTTACATCGACAAAAATGGACGATTTCCTGAAGGCAAAATGAACCACTGTTTAGCGACGAAGTAGAAATGACGAGAGCCGCACATTTGTTGTTTCTTGTTTGGTTTTACCTATGCTGCCTCAAGATTCTATGTTCTGCGGCTGGTTTTCCTCCTTTGTCTTTCCTTTTTGTCAATGTTTAGGAATTGTGTCATATTTACTATACTTGTGCTTTTCCAAAAATTTTCGAATGAACGAATGATCGAATAACCACATTTTTTTGGTTATTCGAATTTCCGAATAATCGAATAACCCCATTTTTCGAGAATTCGAATGAACGAATAATCGAATAACCCCAATTTTTCAGTTATTCGAATTTCCGAATAATCGAATAACCCCATTTTTCGCTTATTCGAATTTCCGAATAATCGAATAACCCTGTTTTTCGGTTATTCGAATTTCCGAATAATCGAATAACCCAATTTTTCAGTTATTCGAACGAACGATTAATCGAATATTCGAATAAATCGAATAATCGAATAAACTTCACACATATTAAGGACAGTGAGATTTTTCCTGTAACTAAGACGTCGTCCAACGTGGGTGAGTGTTCAACAGACACGCCGAAAACGTCGTCCAACATTGGTCGAGTTCAGCTGACGTGCCGAAGACGTCGTCCAACGTGCTTGGCAATTTGGAAGAGTAAGGGAGACCCGTAAAGGAGGAACCACTAACCGCGGAATGCCTTCAGCTTCCCATGGAACTTCGGACATATCTACGTCTTGTGAAAGAGATCGAAACGCTGATTACAAATATTTGTACCAAATTTGCCAAACGGATTTCATAAGCAAGCACTAGCTGCCCAAAGTCTGCGGAATGTGTACCGCGTGCGTTGATGCAGCGTGGACGCAGTGTTGCGCAATCAGCATTGTCGTTAGCGGCCTGGCCACCTTAGGCGGCGGCGCAGCGGAAATGTTCTCGCTTCACAAAGAGTGGTCATGGGTTCGATTCCCGCACACACCATTGTTATTGCGTTTTGCGATTTATCGTCAGTGAGAGCTTTTATCGCCATTTCCAACGCATTTTTGAACAAAAGCATGGCAACAAATGTCATTTACGTTCTTCGAGCTCCTTGTAAGTGGAAAGGTGAGCATTTTTGATTTCCCCATTAAGCAAGCCAAAAACCGTATTCACTCGGCGCGCGGGAAAAATACGCGTGTCGTGGAAGAGTTAACCTGCCATAAGAAACCGGAAATTCAGAAACCGATGTCAGATTCGTGATGAGCAACCCAATTCGTAGCGAAGTATGAATAACTATTTTTTCGACCTCGGTAGTACAGTGCATGGGCCCTTTTTATTTTCGAACAGCCAAGCTGTTTCAAGATGAAGAGGTGTTGTAGACAAATTATATTCTTTACACGAATGGAATCAAAAATGTACTAACCAACTGGTAAGTATAGCTAATGATGCAACAACCTTCTTGAGTAATGACGGAGGAATGCAAAAAACGTGTGCTTTATAGCGAGTGAAAGGTTTTGATCGAGAGGTCAATATCGATCGATATTGTTGATTGTAGCTTGAAAGTGAAGTTTCTTTGTTTGTATGTCAGTGACAGTTAGGCAGCCCGTCCCTGCCGTAGCGGTCCCGTGTGGAAAAATTTTCTGTTCAACTTAGCATTATTAGATTGGTGCAAAAGAAATGCAGGTTTTCTGTCTTATTGGTTTTAACACTATTTTCCAATAAACTAACCATAAGACTTTTCATAAAGTGTTATACATTGTTGGAAAGCTCATTATATGCGATTTCTATGTATGTATATGGAATTTAACTCAAATCGCTTATTTAAAAAGATAATTTGGTTTTTATTTTCAGATGTCTAAACGCGATTTTCGTCAAATTTACTTCTGCGAGTTGAAACTGGGCCGGACTTCCGCACAGACCGCTCAAAATATAAACGAAGTATGGGACCGGGGAAGGATCAGCTAATGCACAGTACGAAATGGTTTCAAAAGTTTCGTGCCGGCAACACCAGCCTCGAAGACGAACTACATGAGAGCCGTTGATAATGATCCATAGACAGCGTCAGTCGAAGCTGATCCGCGCAAACCACGCGAGATATTGCCGAGGATCTCGACTACGATCACACTACAGTTGTTCGCCATTTGAAGCAAACTGGGAAGACCAAGAAACTAAATTGACCGAAAGTCAGAAAAATCGTCGTCTTGAGATATCGTCGGCCCATCTTTTGCCCAATGCCAACAATCCGTTTCTCGAACGGATTGTGACTTCCGATGAGAAATGAATACTTTATGATAACAGGCGCGTTTGCCTAGTGGCTGAATCAAAAAGAAGTTCCCCGACATCAGCCAAAGCCGGAAAATTTTACGAAAATCGCGTTTGGACATCTAAAAATAAAAACCAAATTATTTTTAAACAACCGACTTAAATCAAGTTCCATATATTAGGTTGTGCAGAAAGTTCTCAGCGTTTTGTGCTATACTGTTTGTTCTTGTTACTGTTTGTTCTTCATCGTCTATTATTAAGTAAAATTCAACTTGCATTGCGCATTAATGCTACATTCTGTGCCGAATTTTTCGCTCTATCTGGCTAAATAAATTATGTTTTAACGTTTTATTACAATTTTGTTCTTAAAGGGCTTTTAGAAGGATGTCGAAGGAGTGATTTCGAAAGATATTTAATTTTGGAACTTCAAATTGGGACAATCCGCAGCCGAGACAGCCCGACAAATCAACCAAGTGTGGGGGCCTAATAGTTCTGGAGAAAGCACTGTATGCAAGTGGTTCAGTAAATCTTGGACATGAGATTTCAGCCTCGAAGGTGCTTTGAAACGCCTTGGGAAGGTGAAAAAGCTCGAAAAGTGGGTGCCGCACGAGTTGAATGAAAATTGTCACGTTTTGAGGTTTGTTCTTCTCTACTTTTACGCAACAAAACTGACCCGTTTCGGGATCGAATCATCACTTGTGAAGAAAAGTGGATTTTGTATGATAACACGAAACGTTCCGGACAGTGGTTGGACGCCGACGAACCCCCTAGGCATTTTACAAAGGCGATCCTCCACCAAAAAAGGGAACGGTCACTGTGTGGTGGTCGGCGGCTGCTGTGATCCATTACAGCTTTTTAGCGCCTGGCCAAACGATCACAGCAAGGTCCTGCAGTAACGAAATCGACGAAATGCACCGAAAATTGCGGCAACTTCAGCCAGCATTGGCCAACAGAAGAAGCCCGATTCTTTTGTACGATAACGCCACACGTTTCAAAATCACTGTTCGAAAATGGAACGAATTAAGGGTTGAAGTTCTGCCTCACCCACCGTATTCTCCAGACCTCTCGCCAACCGACTACCACCTGTTCAAACACTTTCAGATCTTTCTCGCTGGTAAAACCTTCATCAATCAGGACCAAGCCAAAACAGCTTTCGTGGAGTTTGTCGAATCTCGACCACATAATTTTTTCGCTGATGGAATAAGTCGGTTGTTGGCCCGTTGGTAACAGTGTGCTGATTCGAACGGTGTTTATTTCGAATAAATCTGATAAGATTTGAGAAAGTTATGGTAGTTCATTCAAAACGCTGAGAGCTTTCTGGTTAACCTAATACATACTTAGAGAGCGCATTTAATAACCTTTCCAACAATGTATAATACCTTATAAAATGGCCTTAGTTTGTTGTTAAAAATAGTGTTGAAACAAGGGAAACAAAAAAAACCTACATCACTTTTGCACCAACCTAATAGAAGCGCTGGGAACGATCGGTTCCGACAAAAAGGCATTTTGTCGTAGGATCAAAATCGATCAGAAGCTCAATACCTATAGAGAACTTCAATTTTTGCCCGAGGTCCACTGTTCGAGGATGGGGAGTGGAGCTGCCTGCAGTCAATTTGGGGCTAGAGTGAAGTGGAGGACCGTGCTTTGGGGCATCAAGTGGGTCGGCGAATGACCTTGGGGACGAGGGCACTGATCAGAAGAAGATTCGACATCACTGAACCTTCTGGTGATGCCGATATTAAGCGTAGTGGTGGGGGGGGGGGAGAGGGCTGGATAGCTTCATACTGGCTTCATAAAACTACTCACCAGATCAAGGTTGGAACACAATAAAGGATAAGGATAAAGGACGGCGGTACTCAATCCCCTTTGGGATGCGCCAAGCATTCTACTTCTACGGGATATCGTGGAGGAGATTTGAATGCGTATCTGGCCATACATGACTTGCCGTGGCCAGCCGATGAACAAGTCTGCGCTCTCTCCTTCCCAGATAAGTCTGGTACCACAGTTCACTGACCTCGAAAAGATGGAAGGCTTGGTTGGCCTAGGCGGGAAATCCAAACCAGGGACCTGGTATCGGGTGCACGCGACAGCCGGCACCTCCTCCGGCTGCGCTACACTCACCCAGAAAGGTTAGCACAATAGGGTTCTCAAATATTGCCATCTGTACTGCTAGGGAGTGAAGAAGGCTGAGTTGGTATAGCAAGCAGCTTTAATTGATTGTTCTTGGCTTAGTGATACTGCAACATCAGCAGCAAGTGCGTGACTGAGCAGTTATACTATGTACTAGCACTGAACTAGATCTTGTACTACACCTGCACTAGGTACCGCTGTGTTTAGTCTTAATGCAAAAGAGAAGTAGCTAGAATTGAATTGGTGCGGATCAGCTTCACTGGGAAATTTTGGATAGGAGTTCACGGATATATTACAATTACAACAGCATACCACGGCACCTTTGACATTGCCCAGGAAGATGATCCTTAACTAACGTGCTCTTGCGTATCGTATAATAGAAAAATATGATCTAGTCATGATTTACAAGTTGGTAAATGGTATGGTGCCCTCTAGTTTTATTCGGTCTCTTCTTCTCCTACAAGAGGTGCTCAATGGAAAATTCAACTTCCCAGAGCAAAAGCAAGGTAAGATTCGCATTTTTCACATATGGAGCAGGGGTTGAATTTTTGAAGCCTTTAAAGGAAAACAACATACCAAACACCCAAAGGCAATTTGAAAGACTGGTTGACGGGTATCACCAGAAAACTTTGTAGTTTGATGTTGTTTTTGAGGTATTGCGTTATGGTGCAAGCCACAAGTCACTTATTTAGTCATCTGTTATCTTGTGTTTGAATCATATGTGAACTTATATATATATACCCCCTAACTTATATATATATATATATATATATATATATATATATATATATATATATACCCCTATACATATACCAGCGTACAAAAATAAATAAATAAATAAATATTTGAATGCGTTTTCGGGAACTAGTGTATGGGGCGGTTTCTGCGTCTCCTACCAACGCGCGCTATTTCGCAAGGCCTAGGGCGATTTGAACTTAATATAATTGGCTTATAAAGCATTTCCGCAAAAAACGACTATGATATTCGTTCTTCTCATAGCAGACTACCCCTAGTAGACCTATTTTAAACAAGATCTAGTGCGATACACTAAATACAATAGTACTCGTTTTCGTAACGGCGAGATCCTCGACGGTGTGCTATCGAAAACAGTCGTCACCGGAATGAACGTCGCTTACAAAGATCATCATTATGTCACATTCCAAACAAGCAAGTATTCGAAATTCGAATATTATTCGAATTTTCGAACCCCGAATAATCGAATTCGAATAATTATTCGAATTTTCGACCCTCGAATAATCGAATTCGAATAATTATTCGAATTTTCGAACCTCGAATAATCGAATTCGAATAATTATTCGAATTTGCGAAACTCGAATAATCGAATTCGAATAATTATTCGAAATTGCGAAACTCGAATAATCGAATTCGAATAATTATTAGAATTTGCGAAACTCGAATAATCAAATAATCGAAAATCGAATTCGAATAAATTATTCGAATAATTATTCGAATTCGATTATTCGAGCACAAGTATAATATTTACAGGCAACAATGACATCGGGTTACTGTAATCGGTATAATAATCTTTCTTATAGCAGGTGTTGCTTGTAGAAATTGTTGCGTAGCCCATTTACGTGTAATCTTAATAAACTCTTAAAACTCCATATATTATCTATATTGATATCTCTCATGTTCTGTAGTGTCTACTATCTTTTCTAGTGTATCTGATGTGGTATTATTTGAGACAATCAGGTGGTGAAGACTATGGGTCAAATGATCGAAATCGAGAGATCGTTCAAAAACATTGATGAAGAAATTTGAACAAATCCGGACATTTTAGGTACCGCCTGAGGTGCTGAAGTCAAACTTCTATTTCTTTTCTCATATGATTGAGTTTCAAGAGAGTTATTTCAAAAAAAATCATATCGAACGCTGACCGTCGGGCAGGAAAAGGTTAACTCGTGCACAACAATGGAATACGTATTTGAAAACACGGTGAAATTCTCTTAATTTTTTGCCTGTTTTCACCCTATCTGGTTGAGCTTGAGCTGCTGAACTCAAAAATTTGCTTGTTTCTCAAGTAGTTAACTTTAAAGGGAGTTATTTCGAACGGCTGAAAAAGCCGCAAAAATTCGGGACTTGACCAAAAGCTACGGCCGGTACTGCAGTCGCATGGTGCCAGGCTGTCCAGGCTCGTGTCGCCGCTCTCAAAACGATTGAACCAGCGCCTGACTGTGCTTTGGGACACTGCATCCTCCTTGCAGGCTCTGCAGATGTTGGCGACCGCAGTGCCCGTGTCGTTGCCCAGCAGCCACTCGTAGTACACGAACGTACGAATTCGACCTTGGTCCATTTTAGCTTGTACTGGTAGCTAGACGAGGCGACTGCGCCTCATATACCCCTAGCGTGGAACTGTGGAGAACCTTCTAGAAGGTTTTACACTTCCCTGATACTAAACACTTCTAAGGAAAATTATAGAATTTTGAAAATTTTTGCTGCTTTGCTTGATTGATAGCGCATCCTCGTGAAATTGAAAACTTAATTGGAGTGAACAGTAAAAGCAGCAGTGAGTAGTAGGCTCCATAAACGTGCGGATAGGATTTTCCTGTGGGAGCTCGATGGTAGAGCAAAACTAGGAAAGGGAAGTACAACGCGGGGATCTAACCATCGATGCCACACTCGCAAGGCAAACCTCCGCCATCCAGGTTATGCTTGCCGCGCGCCAGCGACTGCTGATGTGCCTGAGCGCGCAGCCACTCTTAAACATGAAGGGCTTTGAGTGCTCCTAACTCGTTCGACCCAAGTACGCGGCAAAAACAAGACGTGCTTCGTGATTACCTAGAGAATGAGGATTCTTCCTACACTATTAGTCGCTGCTGCTCTGGCGCACTTTTGCCTCTACGGTACGTCGGAACGGTGCGAGTCTCCATGCCGGCATGATGAACCTGCCCACTTTCTCCCCTCACCGACGCTGTTTTGTCGCTTAACTGAATTATCATCCTTCCCTGTCGTCGCCCTCCAGTGATCCCTGGTGAAAGCACTAGCGACAATTGCGTTCAAATCCGCCACATATCCTAGCTGCGCTTCTTTTGAGAATAAAGCGTCTCGTCGAACTGACTCTGCCTGAGACGGGTAGTCCTTCCCAGCTTCTCCTCCGGCGAACATTCCAGCAGCGTTGGAATACGCGGATATAAGCGTTCGATTTACATCTGTTGATCGAATGTAGACCTAGAGACGAGTCACGTGCATCAGTAATATTATGGCTGCCCCTAATTCTAACCTGCTCCTCACCGTACCTGCTTTGAGTGGTACCGCTTGTCTAGGAGAGGGCTGGAGTCGTTCATGTATCGTTTCCGCAACACCCGCCCCAGCGCGTACTGCTGACGCATTCCGAGCTAAAGCAGATCCTACTAGTATCAGTGAACATGTTAACGAACTGAGAACTGATGGAACGGCAACAGCACCCCTCCAAAATGCAACTTTTCAGCTCTTCTACTGCAACATGTTTTCTGCGGCGACGCAATGGAACAAATTACTAATGATATGTCCAATCTCTAATAAATAGAAGCAGCTGTAAGCTTTAAAGTGGGAGAAATTATAAATCGTTTCCATTGGACATGCCTCAATTCTCTTTTCCTACGATTAGGAGCTTCCCAGTCTTACACATTTGAGCCTCTTTCGCTCCAAAATGGAAGTTCAACAATACATCGGCTTGGAAAGTATCTTATAGGCACAGAATGAGTTCAGGGGCCAGATTCATCAACCGCTTACCGCCCTCCAACGGTGAAAACACCGCCGAACCCCCCTGATATGACATTCATTAGCATTAGGTTTGGCGCTATTTTCACCGTTAGAGAGCGGTAAGCGGTTGATGGATCTGGCACCAGGGTTCAGTTCGTTTTGTACACAGTTTTGATTTGTATATACCTGAGATGGGACACATTCATGTGGTAGGGCTGCGCTTTTTTCTTTGGAAAGGGCGAAGAAAACGTAAGAATTAGCAAAACGGGCATTGACAGAATTAAGTAAAGAAGCTTTCATAATGCCATAAACTGGTGAGTTCTAGCACTGCTTCACAACAAGCAATAACGTTACATCCGGCGATGCTTTTGTTGGATCTGACCCCTTAGTAGGGAAGGGCATCAAGATCTCAATGGCATTTTGAACTGAAACGTAGCATACACTATGACGAAACCTAGAGCGCCGACTATGAGCATGGAGAACGAAATCGCTAGCTGTTCCCCTCCAGCGAGTTATGACCGGTTAACCCTAACGACCGCTTACATCGTCGCCTAGTGCTGGTGGGATTATTGTCTCGCAGGAGGGAGTTCGCTGCCCATCGGTACGGAATGCGATGTTTATTAAGCCATATTCTTCCTATTAAGGAGTGTGGCGCGTAGTCGGAGCTGCCGACTACCGCATGCATCTGATATCAGGTTCTTGGTTCGGATATCCCGCCCAGCCAAGCAAGCCTTCAATTCTATCTGGCTCGTTAGCATTGTTCCACACTTCTGAAATTATAAAACACTGAATGGTCCATTGGCTACCTCCACCTCAAGTCTCTTCATAAGCAAAATACGCATTCAATTGCCCTCCACGACATCTAGTAGGCTCTCGTCCAGCGGGTGTCTGCGAAGCGCATTACGTGGCCGGCCCACCTAATTTTCGGCAACTTGGCCCACGCGACAGCGTCTCTGATCTTCGAACGTCGGCAAAGCTCGGAACTCCGGAGGCCTTCTCTCACTTGCGTGAGTCATGTCACTCCGAGCATCGTCCTCTCGATTCCACGCTGCGCGAAGCTGATCGCGTGTTCATCCTGCCTTCGTATAGCCCAGGTCTCTGAGCGTATGTTAGGGCAGGAAGAACGGTAAAGTCGAATAGGTGGGCACGGAGTCGGACGTTCTTCGTCTTCCTCACGACTTGTTCGATGCTCTTGAAAGCTCCCCAAGCCGCTCGTTTCCTTCTGCTCAGCTCTGGTGCTAGTCGTTGGCCATGTTGACTTCGCGACCCAGATACACAAAGCTGGTGCATTCGGAGATGTTCGTTCCGTTGAGCGAGAATGGGGCATCAGAAACTTGTCCGTTCCTCATGAACATCGTCTTCGTAAGATTCAGCTGCAGTCCAACGTTCCCACATACACGATCGAAGTCGGCCAGCATTCGCTCCATCTGGCTGATGCTCGGTGTTATGAGCACGATGTCGTCAGCGAAGCGCATATGGTGCAGCTAACGGCCGTCGACCTTCACTCCCATGCCTTCTCATTCTAGTTCGCGTTTTCGAGGGTGGCGCTGAAGAGTTTCGGGGATATGGTGTCTCCTTGCCGAACCCCTCTCCTTACGTCGATGACGACGTCGTTGTAGAATGGAGAGATCTTGGTCGTGAATCCACTGCACAGCTCTCGAAGGACTCTGATGTACTGAGCAGGAACGCCCTGAGTGAGCAGGGCTTCGATGACCGCTTCAGTCTCGACGGAGTCGAGTTCCTTCTTTAGGTCGATGAACGTAAGGCACAGCGGCAGCTTGTACTCTCGCTACACTTCGATGAGCTTCGTAATGATGTGTATGTGGTCGATCGTGCTGAATCCTCTCCGAAATCCTGCTTGTTCGCATGGCTGTCCTTCATCCAGCGTTCTGCTGATCCTATACAGGATCACTCGAATGGACAGCCAAGATGTTGATGAGCGCTGGCGGGAGGTTCTTCAGGCGTTCGGGTCTGATCTTGTCGGGACCGGGTGCTGTACGTTTCTTCACCGACGAGCTGGGGTCGGAGAGCGGTCATCTTGGTCCTGAAGTTGGCGAAGTTCCGGCAGGCACTGTGGCTGCTCAACCCTGTCTCTGCTGCTTCAGCCAACACTTCCGCCCTTCTCTCCTTAAGATCCTCCTTTATCGCCGCTCTGCATAGGTTCGCAAGCTCGGACATCAGCTGGTATTAGGTTGTAACGAATTAAATGGCCTGGCTCGCGCCATTCTTTGGCGCGTCTCTACGCGTTTGATCAAGAACAAACCGTAACATGTAGCATACCATTTAGAAGCGCAAACTTTACTCTACCGGTGAGTTCCAAATTTTCTATGTAAAAGTGGGAAAACTTTAGAGTTTTATTGACTTTTTTGCAGATGGACAAAAGGGTAATCCGAGGCATTTACTTGTATGAATTCAAGCTGAGCACTGCAGCTAAGGAGGCGGACGAGAAGATCAACGCCGCATTCGGTCAAGGATGTTCCACAATTCGGACGGCGTATCGTTGGTATCAGAAGTTCCGGAATGGAGATGAGAGCTTGGAAGAACATGAAGGTCGTGGGAGGCATAGTGATGTTGATGAGGACAAGCTGAGAGATGTGGTAGAGGAGGATCGACACAAAGGTACCAGGGAGAGAGCGAAGGTTCTTGGCGTCAGTCACAACACAGCTGCCCGGCATCTGAAGGAAACTGGAAAGGCCAGAAAGCTGGAAAGATGGCTGCCTCACGAGCTGTCTGAGGAGCAAAGAAACCGACGATATGAGATCTCGTCCGCACTGCTTCTACGGAACGAAACGGACCCATTCCTTGATCGCATCGTAACCTGTGACGAGAAATGGATAATGTACGACAACAGGCGACGATCGGCACAGTGGGTGGACAGCGATGAGAGCCCCAAGGTTTTTGCGAAGCCGGAATTGCACCGAAAGAAAGTAATGGTGACAGTATGGTGGTGTTCGCTGGGAATTATTCACCACAGCTTCCTCCCTCCCGATGAATCCATCACGGCAGAGAAGTACTGCATTGAAATTGAAGAAATGATGAAAAAGTTGAAGGATATCCGGCCGGCCTTGGTAAACCGATGGCGAGTTCTCCTTCTGCACGACAATGCTCGCCCCCATGTAGCACGAATGACGTTGCAGAAATTGAATGAGCTGAGCATTGAAACTCTACCACATCCTCCGTTTTCTCCCGATCTCTCCCCAACAGACTACCATTTCTTCAAGCATCTTGGCGACTTCTTGGTAGGGAAAATATTCAAATACCAACAGGATGCCGAAAGTGCCTTCGAAGATTTCGTCAATTCCAGAACTTCTGATTTTTATGCTACTGGGATGAAAAAGCTTGTGTCACGTTGGCAAAGATGTGTAGAATCAGAAGGTTTTTATTTCGATTAATAAACTTGCCTACAAGCCGAGATATTAACTGTTTCAATTTAAAGTGGTTCAGTGCCATTTATTTTGTTACAACAAAATAGTTGCCTGACGCTCGTGCTGCTCCACGCTGGCGTATAAGCTCGAAAGTTTCCGGAGACAGGCGTTTCTTGGTGGTCTTCAAGCTCTCGGCTCCCTTAGCAGTGTCGCGGAGATGATGCACGAAGCGGTCGTATTCCTCATAGACGTTGTCCATGACGGCATCTTCCCAAAGGCCGGCAAGAGAGGTGTAGAGGTCCCAGTTGATGGTCGTTCTGGGATTCCTCTTTTTGAACTTCGCGTCCTTCTCTCCTTGACGCGAAAAGAGAAACCTCGCGCGAATGAGGCGGTGGTCCGATCCCGTGTAGAACTTGGGGACAACGGAGACGTCGGTCAAGCAATACTTGCGATAAAAGATGATGTGGTCGATCTCGTTGTGGAACTGGCCACCGGGGAGTTACAATCCGCACAGGCGCGAACACATCCACGCACACTGTGCATGAACATGCCGCTCCCACGCACAAGAAACGCGTCGATCCGAAACAGCAGGAGCAAGGAGCCCATCCCCTGCATCCCACTTGCGTCTCTGGGCAGTACACGGTCGCATTTGGTTCGCGTTTTCGTTCCCCTAACCACCCGAGGACTCGCAACGTGGCCCTGCGACAAGCCGCCCGAGATCCCTCTTGACAAGAGAGCGCGAAGGCTCTATCGAGGGAGATCCGTGGTCCACATCTGAATAGAATAAAAATTATCACCGTTAGTACTGCCCAGCTAGACAGCTCAATTTCTTCTTCATCATCATCTTCTTCTTCTTCAGCGTGTGTCCCGCTTCGTCGCGGTGTCCACTATTCTGGTGCCATGACGCCACTTTTCCCGATCCAGCGCTAGATCAGGGTGGACACCAGCTACTTTCAAGTTCATATACATAACGTATACATATATAATATATACGTATACATATATAATATAACGTATACATATATAATATAATACATATATAACGTATCGGACCACGCTGCTTTGGACGCTCTCTAGACGGCTTTCCAATTACCTCGAAGTTAAGGCCTGTCTTACGGACCCTGTCTTCCTTTCCGCGCAGAATGTGGCCGTACCACACAAGGGCCTGTCGCCTGCATTCGAGTGTCCGTGCCTAGCTTAGCTCGCAGAGCGAGCAGTTTCCAGTGGCACCACGTGGAGGAGCGGACATCGCCACCTAGACAATTTCACTACATCGATATCACAGCTAGCCCTGTGAAATCTTCGGAAGCTAAAGAATGAAGTGTCATGCTCAAAGGTACCTTCTTGAGTTAGGCTGGCGCCGACAGTAGACTGATCGTGAGAGTAGCCGCAACAAGGGCTCATCACTAATATCGCTGATCCAGCCCAGTAAAATCCAGTTAAGCGACTTTTCAAAGATGGATGATAGCAGGCGGCCAAGCCACGGACAACGTGGGGCGAAGCGATGCAGTAGGCCGAGCACCGCCGACGTTTTTTCTGTAGAACGTCAGTGATGTTGCACATACCCATCACACCATTACAGCATTGACACCATGAGTTTGTGCGTAAAGAGATGTCGTGAACGTCTCTTTACGCACAAACTTTAGCTTTAACCGCCTCTCGTCCGTTCAAGCAAAATGTATGACCGTTCCGGCTTGACAGGTCGGTATCTCGGAGTGACGATCGAGCTGTCAAGCCGCAGCTGCCGCAGTGGTAATCCCTCCTCAGGTCTTACGTTCAAGGTGGGAATCATGCGAATGTGATTACTGATGGACACCCACAACAACTGGGCAATCTCGCCCGTTGTCGATCAACTCTCCCTCCTTCTTTCAGAGCTGATTGCTTGAAGTGAGAATCGCTGGATGACGGACAGGCTTGGTAACAAGTAAGCAATCTCGATGCGTTACCATGAGTTTCTGAAGCGGAGTTCAGCCAGTAATCGGACCAGTCGATAGAAGGGCCAACTACAGGCATTGAAATTTTACAGCTACATTACTGAAATAAACTGTTGCCAAGTTTGTGTGCAAAGAACGAAGAGCAGCGTTTTGCAGCTCTGATCATAATAAGTCACTACCTCAACCGAGCAGAGTTTTCGCGACATCGCGAAGAAGTGAAGAGTGTGGAATATCACAGAGTAACTAGCGTCAATCTTGATAAATTAATGTCTAATTTTAATGACTACTGTATCAATAAGCCTTATTCTTTATTCCACCAGCTCTTTGAAGTTTCAATGTCTCCTTCGCCGTGTGAGTTTAGTGGGTTCCGAGAAATATGTAGCAGCTTCAAAAATTGCAGTAGAAATGAGAAAAGACGCCGATTCGGTTTCAACTAATTGAACTTGGTCGATGAGTTAGTTTAGTTCAGTTGAATTGGCTTGAGATCGAAAATATTTACCTGAGTCAACTCCCCCCATCCATTGGGCCAGGCGTCTTCCTGATGTACGTCAGTTGGATAGGTCATCACAGGTGCGCGATCTCCATGTCGCCAAACCTCAACACTCCCGAATCACTCCTCCGCTGTTTGCGACTAATCAAACTTGAATAACCTACCACTTGTACCAAACGCAGTCTGTCGCCAGGTTTCATCTGCCGAGGTGTCACCGGAATGGGAGGAGCGGTAGGAATAATTGGATCCTCATAGGTGGCCGCAGAAATACAGAGGAGTGCACTGCTTACGAGAAGCAAACGAGCAGACATCAAAGCTTCTGAGCTAAAAAAGGCTCTAGGCGAGGTGGAAAAAATCCGCAAAATGGACCGCATGTCTCTGACTGACAACATGAAGATGACTCAGCTGATTATTTAAGGCAACACAAACCACAGCAACGAGACGAGTGGGCAACAGCAGCGATCGACCTGTGCACAATGGCAAAAAGTGAACACTTTTGAAAGAACAACGCGGCGGCTTCAATGATTGCCGGGGTGCTGAGACAAGCAGCGATCGAGAGGCGAGGTGGGCGGCGATGCATCGCCGGTCAATGACCTCACATCTGACTGATAGCCAGAGAGCACAGCGCGAACAGGCGTTCACGTTAATCGGCTCGATGGTGTCCTGAGGCATGCTCGGCTGTGAACCCTGTGGATTGTCGTAACCAAGTGCTGCGACACACCCAACGGTGTGCCTGCCTCGAGCGATGACTGCGTACTGCACAATACGTCTTTCACACGCGAGATAAGCACAACGGTTGAAAAGGTTATCTGTGGGACAATCAAAAGTAAAAGTGTTCACGAAGGAATTTCAGTGAGTTCGAGGCTCGCATCGTCCTGAGTCCTAGCGCAAGCCAAAGCTTGAGAGCAATCTTCTGCCGAACCTGGAACAGCGCATCCTCCGACTGCGTTGCGAAGCGCGAGTTATTCATCTGTAACACTTCTCGTTCCGCTGGTCATCGAGTTGCTCTAGAGGAAGCCACTCCTATGCATCCTCCTCGCTCAACAGGCAAAGAATGACCAGTGAAGCCATACTGTAATAATTAGGAAAACTACCTCACCTCGGTGGGGAAAGCACTTCCCTCTGCCACTTTCACAACAGCAACAAAGTTGAAAATGAACTGTAACTAAGATAAATTCCCTTCGACTAGACCTTTCTTCGCCATTTCTAGGCCGAGAGCAGACGCAGACGTACAAGACCCCCAAACGCGTGCTGCGCCCTATCCCATTGTGACCCCTTCTCCTTGGGTTTAGCGACTTGGCAAAATAAACACAATTTCAAACCAATTGAGGAGTGAGGATTCTTCCTATATGACTCGCTCTCCCCGTTCAGACATACGCTTCGGACCTTCCCTTGTCAGTTGCAAAAACGGGAGCAGACCACAGGGCAAATCCCGTAACCCTCTCCGGAATCGAACCCTCGACCCCACTCCCATGAGTCCGCCTTGCTATCCACCCGGCCGTCCGTTCACTGCGTACACTGTTGCGAATGAATCACTTGAATGTAAACGGTGAATGTACAGCTTCGTCTAGGAAACGTAGGAAGTTATCATCACCATCACCATCACCACCTATATCTTACCAGTCGTCGGCGGCTGCTGGGCCTCTGAATGTCTCTTGGGTGCCTACGACAGCGCGGCGTATGTCAGCCGAGTTTTATTCCAGCTTAACCATGGGCGATTGCCGGCGAACTTATAACTTGGCGGCGGACCACCCAAGTTCACCATATATTCAGCGGGCAGCGCGTTATAATATGAGTGGGGACCAAGTGCGAAGCGTGGGGACTCAGAACACGTGCTGAAGACGTCGGCAACCGTGCATGGCGAGCCGTAGACGTGCCGAACTCGTCGGCAACCGTGCATGGGCATTTAGATGATCATCGACGGGAGGCGTTCACAGCAAGGGAGGCAATCGATATCGATCGATATCATCGATTTTTTGAAGATGGCTGTCAAGCGGCACGAAACTTCTGCCCTGGTTCTAATCGAGGTCGCTGAACACGAATCTGAAGTCGACCAATCAATATCGATCGATATTATCGATTTTTGTGGATGTCGCTTAAGAGGTACGAAACTTCAGCCCTGAGGGTAGTCGAGGTCGCTGAACACGAGTCTGAAGTTTGCTTTTGATGTATCGATTACCACCAATCGATATTGATCAAATTATACATGGATGTCGTTCATTTTTTCTGTTTCTTTCTAACTTGCAGCAATCGACACAGTTGAGGTGTTCTTCCTGCAGAAACCATGACACAATTTGCAGCTAAAATTGATGATGAGAAGTTAGTACGGCGAAGCCGTTGAGAAGCCGTCAGTGCAGCCGACAGGCCGCTCTGACGGCTATACTCTATATAGTAAAACCAGTTCTTTACCGCAATGAAAGTATGAAAGTCTAAAAGTTGGGAAAAGAAGATGGTTGGAGCGTTCTCTTCTCGGGGTTTGGGGCAACCAGTCGTCGGCGGCCGCTAAGCCGCTGAACGACTGGTATAAAAGAATTTGTTCGTGGAGTGATCTAACCTAAGTGAGATACGCCGCATCATCCACAGCTCGGGCAAAATTTGCTATTGAACGTGGGATGTGCAGCAGGGAAGCGCAGCCTTTTACAGCTTAACACAACAGCACCTACGTGCGCTTCTGAGCGTCCAGGTTCAAAAGCCGTGCCGCCGATTTCGTGCTATGAACATAGGGGAACGACTAAAGAGGTAAGAAAGGGGAATTCGACAGCGTCCAGGAGGAGCGACCTGGAGGAGGCATTGGAAGGGGGGGGGGGGGGTCGATAGGGGAACAATGAAGCAGGCCAGGAGGTGGCACCAAGGAAGGCAATAAGTAGGGACCAGTAGGGAGTTATCAATAAGGGGGGGGGGGGGGCAGTAAGGAGGACCAGCAAAGGGATTCATTACGGAGGGACCAGTTAGGGAACCGGATTTAGAGGATGTGACACCGATGTCGCGCAATTGGAGTTCCCTTGCCGTCGTCGTGCCATGCGCGTGCGAGGGCCACTTAATTGGGGTAGAGTAGTAGGAATGACCACGAGGTGGAGGGGATCTACAGGAAGAAAGGACCTGGAAGCGGGACCAGGACAGGGAACCAGCCAGAAGGGAGCCGTAAGGTACGGGGAACAAAGAATCTGCCTTCTGTGCAGCCTCTTCAACCTCAACACTTCTGGATTCGAAAGACAGGTCCTCTGTGCATCTGGATCCAGAAGATGGACCCCTACGTCACGCAACAAGCGTCCTGATTCTGAATTGTGTCACCGACGTTTGCCGTGAGGGACCACTAAGGGGTGCTGGAGAGGAGCAGTAAGGGGGACCTCTAGGGTAATCCAGAAGAGCGACCAAGAAGGAAAGGAACAACGTGGAGGAGGGACCAGGACAGGGAAACCAGCAAGAAGAGACCAGTAGGGGTCAATAGTGGAAATAAAGAAGTGGTACAGGAGTTGAGACCAGGAAAGTGGGGGACTTAAGAGGGAGAGGGAAGACCAGTAAAGGCGGACCAGCATTTAGATGCAGTAGGAAGAAAACAGTGAAAAGGAATCTGGCTTCGGAAGACATGTCAACGATATCTGTAAACGCCAGCTGTTGAGCATGAGAACGGTTGTGGAGGAGCAAACTGAAGGACAGAAGTACTCTCGGCACAAACCAATGACGTTGCTGGCCGGCTTGATGCTGATAAGTTCGCACCAGGTCCTAGATGTTAGCGAATTTTATGTTTTACAAAAACTATTTCGATAGGTCAGTTATGCTGCAAAGTTGCGAGTCACGCGAAGCGCGCAATTGCGAGACACGCCGTGAGGCCTGTCGGAGCACTTGCATTATTATAATCTAACTTTATCTTGAGCTCCAAACCTTTTGTAAGCTAAACTCAAAGCGCGACAGGGCCACTCTAGGTGTCACATTTGCCTTATCAGCCCGCTCTGAAGTGATACAATTTTTGCTATTTTCGCACCACCCTGTTGCCCGTAGCAAAAACGAAGCACAGTTCTGTGATCCTCCGATGCCCTACAAGATCACATAGGGCTCGTTAAGAACCCTTGGGGGCTTCCCTTGTTAGTGATCAGCGCCCCAAAAAGCGTCACAATCACTTGTGTAGACCTACCGCGGCGAATAATCATACACAATACTTTTGAGAGTGGACATGAAACTCGTAATCAGCATCCTAAGAAATCTCTGTTCGCAGATCTTGGGCGAAATCTGCGTTTCTGGAGCGGCCAATATTACTTTTGTGAACCTTCCGGGGCTTAGCTTATTGAACAAAGCATCAAAGGAGAACATCACATTCGTTATCAGCGCCTTTGAGCCTGTTCACACTTCGCGACAGCAGCGACAAGAGCGCAGTGCGCGGAAGTATGAACAGGCGACAAGAGCGACAAGAGCGACTGGAGCGTCGGGCGTAGTGTGATGTACGTAATTGCACACAACTTCGTGGCCTAAAATATCAAGTGAATAGAGGTCTTCACGTCTAACTTCAACTTCAATTGCATTAGTTTTTGGAAACTGAAACAGACACAAGCAAACAGTTATATTAGTAAAAAGTTTCCGGAAACTGAGACAAACACAAGCAAACAGACATATTTTTAGTCAAAAAAGTTGCTAGAAGCTGAAACAGACGGAAGCGAACAATCATATTACCTACATCGTCAGTCTGGCACTAAATAGACATAAAAACCCTCCTTACCTTTGTGTGAAGAACGTCCGAACAGGAATCGTTTCCTTCCAGCACTAGTGCGGTGTAATTACGTACTCCACACTCCTTACGTCGCTCCAGTCGCTCCAGTCGCTCCCGGCGCCGGCGCGAAGTATGAACAGGCGACAAGAGCGACAAGAGCGATAAGAGCGACTGGAGCGACGGCGCCGGCGCTCGAGTATGAACAGGCGACAAGAGCGACAAGAGCGACAAGAGCGACTGGAGCGACAGCGCCGGCGCTCGAGTATGAACACTTTTCGGCGGCGCGCGCTCGGTTTTAATCGATACGAGTCGCCCTTGTCGCGAAGTAAACATGCATATCGATTAAAACCGAGCGACTCGTCGCCCTTGTCGCGAAGTATGAACAGCCCCTTTAGAACCCTCTGTACGCAGATTTTGGGCAAACTCTGCGTTTCCGGACCGACCAGTATTGTGTGAGCCTACCACATCATCATCATCATTTTCAATAGCGTTTGTCCCGCTTGGTGGCGGGGTCCGCTCTTCTGGTCTGGTGACGCCACTTCTCCCGATCAAACGCTTAGTCGGGATGGACACCAGCTAACTTCAAGTCCATATGCAACGTATCTAGCCAACGTTGTTTCGGGCGTCCTCTGGGCCGTTTTCCAGGGACTTCAAGATTCAGGCCAATCTTACACACGGTGTCGTCGTTAGCGCGAAGGACGTGACCATACCATCGTAGACGTGCTTCGCGCAACTTGTCAGCAATCGAGGCGACACCGAACCTTTGTCGCATGGTTCCATTGCGAACGCGGTCCAATCGCGTTACTCCAGCCGTCCACCTTAGCATTTTCGTCTCCATTATACTGAGGCGGCTTTCAATTTCCTTGTGTGAGCCTACCACGTATTATGTAAAATATCGGAAAAGAACATCAAATTCGTAACTAGCACTCCAGAAAACGATTGCATACAGTTTTTGGTCGAAATTGGTCATAATTCGCGTAGGATTAAAGGCAAACGACGAGGGACCAGCCGCGATTAGAGGGATCGGCAAAAAATCGATGAGAAAATGTTCATCGAGTATCGCCAATTTGTATACCAGTGAATAGAGCTCGAGCTGCTGAGCTCAGCTATGCTGCTGTTTTCAGGAATATCCAATCTCTAAAGAAGTTATCCAAAAATTCCGCTTTGGACTGTTCCAAAGCGGCCTATGTTGACCTGCGCGGTCTTTCCTGCCATTGACCAAAAGACATGTCCGGTATTGTAGGTTTCTTTCACTCTGAACAAGTCGACTTCGATTCCAGCGAGCCCAGGAAGCTTGCTGGACCTATACAGCTGCTTGTTCAGTTGAGCGCAGGACGGTGCAAGCAGACATGTGCCAGTTTCTTCATGATAGCGCTTTTCTTTGAAGGAAATTAATGGACGCTCCGGGATGCTTTAAAAGTGTGGATGGAGTGCACCGGAAATGCGCTGTCCCCTCATCGTGACCTCCTAACTCCAGGGTTCAATTCCATCAGAATTACATACTCTGGGGTTGGAGAAAACTACAAAATAAGAAGGCATTCCACGGTCACATCATGCTTTTTTCGCTCACAAAACATCATTGGTGACCTTTATCGAGAGCTGTCCAGAATTCGTTGCGGCCCGGGGTCTTGAATTTTATTTCGACACGGAAAACAGTAAAATTAAGTGCAGGAAGTTTCAGCTCTCCGACGAGGAGGCTATGTACGTTGTTGTCTGGATCTTGCGCTCGCAAAGTTATGGCGCGTTGTTAACACCTGTTTCCATCGTTGCTGGCCAAGCGGAGCAGAGAGCAGTGATCACGACTAAGAAGTAGTTTTTATGCGTATATGTGCACAAGGTATGTGTTGCGTGCTGTAGAAAGTATAAAATGGTCGAGGTTTATCTTGCGAAACATTATCCAATGCCTTTATTTCATCAAGAGAGGTTTTCAGAGGAACCTAGCTCCTGCGGGCAAGTCAAACTGATCGTCCACGACAACCTGGAAGAAATATAATAGCTTCTCGGACAGCCCGCCAACCTCTGTAGACAATGTGGTCCTCTAAATGAAATGACGATATCTACCCTAGTCGGAGGGGTGAGCATGTAGTGATTTGCGTCTCTACTGCCTCGCTTGAGTTTCTACAAGAGCTTCAGCTGCTTTGTCTCCCTTTCCGACTGGGATAGATCTAAATGACGTACCTTAGCCATAGGACAGAATCTCCATTTTCGTGGTGACCCAATTTGGTCGCGCATACTCGAAAGCCCGTACGCCTGAAATAGTGACGGTAGTCTTGACCTTGAGCAAATGCATCTGTGAGAACCCTCACAGCGATTCCGTTATCGGTACTGTCTCCTCGGACTATGGGGCGGCTCCAGCAAGTGGCGTTCTTCTGGACTAATTTGTTGTTGAATATGACATTGAACTAGAAAAAATGCAGCATATAACCACTCAAGCCCTGAAGATCTCGAACGTCTCTCCAAAACTTGCGCTACCTCCGTCCTTCCGCTTCGGAAGTCGATTTCGGAGCAGAACGGGAAGGTTGGCCTGTTGGCTCTAAAACGCATTGGCTGAGGGTGCGTGTGAGTGTAGAACAACGAACCTGGTGCGCTCGCCGATGAAATCGAGGCAACTTCTCCGGGCAAAGGTGCAGCCCCATCCTCTGCCGTACCAGAATGAGTCATGTTCCCATTGAATCGCAGAGCGATTCACGCGATACCAGGGTCTGAACACGGATGTGACAAGGCTTCCGCAGGTTAGCTCACCCTTTACCAATCCCTTCTACATTTAAACTGGTGAGCAATTCTTGTCCAAATCCGTAGATCAAATGGCTTTTATATTGCTTGAATGTGTATCAAAAGTGTTGTTAATATGAAAGAGTGAAAAGCTTTTGAAACAGTGCTGGTTTTGAAATGCAAAATTGGTTTACAGGTGCTAATATCAAGCGACTGTTTCCAGCGGTTCACACACCTGTTGCCCTACTTGACAAAGGGTATAGGTTTTCGTCTTTTTTCATACATTCCCTAATCTGCATTTGCAGAGCTCCACGTAAACGACATTTGCACACACGTCAATGAATCATCACCACATGATGGACGAATGTGTGGCGCATTATTAATGGGTAATTTCGCCTTCTTGTACTTATGTTATGGCAGTCTGAGGATGCTTACTGTAAGTAGGTAAGTTTATTGTGACCGCTACATTCTTTGAGACAGCAATGCTAAGCCTTAAGCATGCGGTCAGCTTCAAAACAGCAGAACTACAGCACTCCAGAACAGCAAGGACATATTCCACGGAACTCCACAACTCATGGATGCACAGAGCCTCTAGTATACAAGTTAAAGTATTGTGGAAGGGTTTCTGTTCAAGGAGAACACTATGCAAACTTCCCAATGACTATTCCAAGCATTATCCCCAAAACTTGAAGAGTTAAGTTCCTCAAGTAGTGGTTTGCACTGAGTCGATTCACTTGCGAAGATGTTCGAGATTGGTAGATGCACACAACGAGGCGATTGAAACATACCTTTCACCAAGAAACGTCTCTTCTAGAATTGCTGCGCTGATGAAGGTGAACCGGTTGGACACATTGGAAAGAATTGGTGTCATGAGTTCATTCTGCAAACAAGCTGGATGATAATCTGTTCGCTGCAATGAGACCGCATCAAGTGGGAGCTGTTTTGCATCCTTGTCAGGAGAAAATGAGTGGGTACATCTGCAAGCCCTAGTGGTGGAGGTTCACTGCTTGAATTGTCAGAAATTTCTGGAAAGAATGCGGATCAACTGGTGAAGTGATGCATTTTGCAGAAATCGCGCTCGCAACCGTAGTCAACGAGCACGACGTCGCTTCAATAACGGCCAGCACGAGCTGCTGAAGGAGATGCAGTTGTACAGTTATGGCCGTATCTTTTGATCAAATCCCGAAAAAGCCGCGTTTTCCCGGCTTTTGCGTCTTTTGGGCATAACTCGCCCAGAATTCGTTCATTTCAAAAACGAAGGATATATTTGTGCTCAGGAGCTCGAGCTCTATTGTTTGATATACATTCTTCATATGGAGCCATGAAAATATTCGAAATTGAAAACCTGCGCTCCAATGCGAAGGGCGGTCGCGGACGAGTTGTCCGTCGCAAGTCGTCGAAAACCGTTGCATGCTCATAACTCCTTTCGTTTTAGGTTTTTTGAGAAACGGTTGGTACCGTTCGATTCGCCTCTTCGAGATCTGCACAATTATGAATACATCATTACCAAACCACCGCATTTTCGCAGTGGGTGGGCAAAAATGACTGGAGCTGACTTTTTGCGATTGGAGAAGCTTATTTTCGAGGATTTGCATGTCCCAGGAGTATCTCAATCATGGCGTAAAGTGTTCTTTAATGCCAGAACTTCTCCGAGAGTGCGCCGGGAACAATGCATATATAATCGAACCTTTTAATGGAGAGGGGGGACAGGTTGTAGAATGAGCGTTGATGAATTTTATCAGAAATTTGCAGCCGCACTAGTCAGGAGTTCCTCCAATTTCTCCCGGCGAGACTTTGGAGTGCGCCGTGAACAATGTATATAGGGTCGAACCTATCAATCGAGTGGGCGAGACCGCTCGCAAATTGCACCATACGCGGGCGTGTTCTGAGCGCGATAACTCTATAATTTGTGAACCTTTACAGCTGCAACTTGTGTGATTTGTAGGCAGCAAAAACCTCTATAGTGCGCTAAAACACGGTAGTGCAGATTATGAATGGACAAAGTTACAGTGGAGCAAATATGCAGGTTGTCCTTGTGTGAACGATTTTTCCCGAATTCAGTCGACCCTTGCGGGAAGAATGGGAGAGCTGACAGCCTACAAATGCGTAGGAGAGCAGAACACTGAAGTTACTTTGCAAGGGCGTGCTCATAGCTTCTCTGCTGCCTAAACTGCTTTAGCCCCATCTGCCAGTTTAGAGTGGCGGAGTACAGCGATGAAGTTTCCAACGCTCTTACTCGTCCATATCTGAGTTTCCGACAATAGCAATGGCACCGTTCTCCTCAGCTCGAAAAGCTCTATCGAACGGTATCAATGTCGACCAATTCTGGGAACATCGATTTTTTGACAATTTCGCGCCGAAGACGAGGGCGCTCTAGGCCGCGGCAAAGGGACGATGACGTCACCGAAAATCGATGTTCCCAAACCGGGCCAAATTGGGTACCGTTCGATAGAGGTTTTTATGATGAATTGAATGGTGTTATTGAGCGTAGGAAAAACTAACTGTTATTTGGACGTGTAAGAGCAGGGAGAACATCGACCGTTATTGAGCTAAATTGAACGCGGGGGTGTGTTCGGAGCGCAATAACTTTGTCATGTTCGAATCGTTTCGGCTGCAACTTGTGGACCTTGTAGGAAGTAAAATGGTGTAGTAGTGTGGCCAAAGTAGAATGGTGTAGCTTAGGAAAGGGCAATGTTACAGGGGTGCGAAAATGCAGGTGAGGCTTGTGTGATGCATTTTTTCCGAATTACGGTAGACCACTGCGGGAAGACGCGGAGAGCTAACGGCCTTGAAATGCGTATGTCAACAGGGCGTCTATGGTACTTCACGATGACCTGCTCAAAACTCCCCAGCTGCCTAAACTTCCTTGGGCTCAGCTGCCAGTTTAAAGAGGCGGAAGATAGCGGTTAGAGTTTCTTGCGCTCTTATTCGTCCAGATTTGAGCTTTCGACACTCGTCATCGTACCGTTCTGTTCAGCATGAAAGGCGCTATCGAACAGCATCAATTTCGGCCGATTTTGGAAACATCGATTTTTTAACAACTTTGCGTCAAAGACGAGGGCGCTCGAGGCCGCGGCAGAGGGACGGTGACGTCATCGAAAACCTATATCATCGAATTGGACCAATCTTAATACCTTCGATAGAGTTTTTCACGCTGAAATGAATGGTGTTATTGGGTGTAGGAAAAACTTTAATGCGGGCAATTAAGAGCAGGGAGAACATCGACTGTTGTTGTGCTAAATTGCACGCGCGGGCGTGTTCGGAGCGCAATAACTCTGTAAAGTTCGACTCGTTTCGGCTGCAACTCGTTGGCGTAGTAGGCAGTAAGACGGTCTAGTAGAATACTGAAGCAGAATGCTGTAGCTTAGGATGTGGCAATGTTACAGTGCTGCGAATATGCGGGTTAGCCTTGTGTGGTACGATTTTTTCCAATTTCAGTCGACGCCTGCGGAAAGACGCGGAGAGCTAACGGCCTACAAATGCGAACGTTAGCAGAACATTTGTGGTGCGTTCAGATGATATGCGCACAACTTCCTAGCTAATCAAACTGCCTCAGGTCCCGCTGCCGTTTTAGGGCGGTGGGCATAGCGGTTGAAGTTTCCAGCGCTCTTACTCGTCCAGCGTACAGTTTTTCCTAAGCTCAATAACACCGTTCAATTCAGCATAAAAACCTCTATCGAATGGTACCCAATTTGGCCCGGTTTGGGAACATCGATTTTCGGTGACGTCATCGTCCCTTTGCCGCGGCCTAGAGCGCCCTCGTCTTCGACACGAAATCGTCAAAAAATCGATGTTCCCAGAATTGGTCGACATTGATACCGTTCGATAGAGCTTTTCGAGCTGAGGAGAACGGTGCCATTGCTATTGTCGAAAACTCAGATAAGGCGAGTAAGAGCGCTGGAAACTCTAACCGCTATCTTCCGCCTCTTTAAACTGGCAGATGGGACTAAAGCAGTTTAGGCAGCAGGGAAGTTATGAGCACGCCTTTGCAAAATACCTTTAGTGTTCTGCTCGCCTACGCACTTGTAGGCTGTTAGCTCCTCCAGTTTTCCCGCAGGGGTCGACTAAATTCGGGAAAAATCGTGCCACACAAGGACTACCTGCGTGTTCGCTCCACTGTAACTTTGTACAGGCATGAGCTGCATTGCTGTGTTGCAGTGGACTACTAGAGGTTTTTGCTGCCTACAAAACACACAAGTTGCAACCGGAAAGGTTCACACGTTACAGGGTTATCACGCTCAGAACACGCCCGCGAGTGCAATTTAGCACAATAACGGTCGATGTTCTCACTGCTCTTACTTACCCAAATTACGGCCTTCACTAGTCTATGAAGATGCATTCAATTCAGCACAAAAGGCTCTATCGAACGGTACCCACTTTGGCCCGATTCGGGAACATCGACTTTCGATGACGTCATCGTTCCTCTGCCGCGGCCTTGAGCGGCGGCCTCGTCCTAGACGCGAAACTGTCAAAAAATCGATGTTACCAAAATTGGTCGAAATTTATACCATTCGATAACGCTTTTCATGCTGAACGGAACGGTACCATTGCGAGTGTCGAAAGCTCAAATCTGGACGAATAAGAGCGCAAGAAACTCTAATCGCTATCTTCAGCCGCTTTAAACTGGCAGCTGAGGCTAAGGCAGTTTAGGCATTTGAGAAGTTCTGAGCACGTCGTCGTGAAGTACCTTAAGCGTTATGTTCGCCTACGCATTTTAAATCCGTTAGGTCGCTGCGTCGTCCCGCAGTGGTCCACCGAATTCGGAAAAAAATGCATCACCTAAACCTCACGTGCATATTCGCACCCCTGTAACTTTGTCCAGAAATAGGCTGCATTACTGTGTTTCAACGCACTATTAGAAGTTTTTGCTTCCTACAAGACCCACGAGTTGCAGCCGAAACGGTTCGAAATTTACAGAGTTATTGCGCTTCAAACACGTCTGTGCAATTTGCGGGCGGTCGCCCCACTCGCTTGATAGGTTCGATCCTATATGCATTGTTCACGGCACATCTCAAACTCTCATCAAAACAGAGTACAGCAATTCCTGAGTATAGGCCGGCTGCAAATTTGTGATAAAATTTCCCAAACGTTCACACTACAAACTGTCTCCCCCTCTCGATTGATAGGTATGATCCTATATACATTGTTCACGGCGCCCTCCAAAGGCTAGCTGGGCAGTCTTAGAGCAATTCCTGAGTAGAGCGGCTAGGAATTTCTGATAAAACTCCCCAAACGCGCACTCTACAAGCTGCCGCGCCCACTCGATTGATAGGTCAGATCCTAAATGCATTGTGCGCGGCGCACTCCAAAGTGTCACGGGGACAGAGTACAGCAATTCCTGAGTAGGGCGGCTGGGAATTTCTGATAATACTCTCCAAACGCCCACTCTACAAGCTGCCGCGCCCACTCGATTGATAGGTCAGATCCTAAATGCATTGTGCGCGGCGCACTCCAAAGTCTCACGGGGACAGAGTACAGCAATTCCTGAGTAGGGCGGCTGGGAATTTCTGATAATACTCTCCAAACGCCCACTCTACAAGCTGCCGCGCCCACTCGATTGATAAGTCAGATCCTAAATGCATTGTGCGCGGCGCACTCCAAAGTCTCACGGGGACAGAGTACAGCAATTCCTGAGTAGGGCGGCTGGGAATTTCTGATAATACTCTCCAAACGCCCACTCTACAAGCTGCCGCGCCCACTCGATTGATAGGTCAGATCCTAAATGCATTGTGCGCGGCGCACTCCAAAGTCTCACGGGGACAGAGTACAGCAATTCCTGAGTAGGGCGGCTGGGAATTTCTGATAATACTCTCCAAACGCCCACTCTACAAGCTGCCGCGCCCACTCGATTGATAGGTCAGATCCTAAATGCATTGTGCGCGGCGCACTCCAAAGTCTCACGGGGACAGAGTACAGCAATTCCTGAGTAGGGCGGCTGGGAATTTCTGATAATACTCCCCAACCGCCCACTCTACAAGCTGTTGCGCCCCACTCGATTGATAGGTTCGATTCTATATGCTTTGTGCACGGGGCACTCGGAGGATTCCTGGCCTGACAGGAACACTTTACGCCATGATTGATATACTCCGATAACATGCAAGTCCTGAAAAATAAGCTTCTACAATTGCAATGAGCCCGTTCCAGCCATTTTTGGCCACCCACTGCGAAAATGCGGTGGTCTGGTAATGTTGTATACATGATTGTGCAGATCTCGAAGAGACGAATCGAGTGGTACCAACCGTTTCTCAAAAAACCTAAAACTAAAGGAGTTATGAGCATGCAACGGTTTTCGACGACTTGCGACGGACAACTCGTCCGCGGCCGCCCTTTGCAATGGAGCACGATTTTGAACGAAAAACTAACCTTTGAAAAAATTCGGTTGAACTTTGAAATTTTTGGCAATTTTTTTACTCTATCTGATAGAGCTTGAGCTGCTGAACTCAAAAATGTGCTTACTTTCACTATTAGTTAACCTTGAAGGAAGTTATTTCGAAAGGCCGAAAAAGCCGGGAAAATGCGGCTTTTTCGGCATTTTTGAAAAGGCTACGGCCATAACTGTAGCAGAAAGCGCTCGCAAGAGTCCACTCTGGCGGATGTAAGGAAGAGCAACTGTGATGGGCACCGAGAGGGGGTAAACGCCCCTGTGCTTGGAAGTTGACATATTCGAGGATATGTGAAAAAACAGATAACGGACCAAAGGGCTGGAGAGAGCGCACAGGAATTCTCTGTTCAGTTGCCTCAGCTGAGATGGATTTCATTTGGTAATTCATTTGTTCATTTTAATAAAACACAGATAAAAGGAAGGCAGCGCAGCGATAAACACAGATGGCCTATAGAAGTAGAAACGATTACGTGGTCTGATTACTGCGTGGTTATAAGCTAAGCGCCGTATAATATGAAGTTTGCGAGTACTGTCGTACTATATATCAAACAGTTTTGTGTGTATGTGTGTGTGTGTTTTCGTCCGTCACAACTGGAGCGGGGACAAGGCATGCTGGCGATGTTCAACGATTGACGGCGATCGACAGCTGTATGAAGCTCCAGCCCTAGGGGTAACAGAGGTTGCTAAAGGCGAATCATCTGAAGTTTGTTTTTGAAGAATCGATCGCCATCAATCCATATTGATCAAATTATCGATTTCCTGTGGATTTCCTTCATTTTTTCTATTTCTCTAAATTGCCCCAATCGGCCTGTTTAAGGTGTTCTTCCTGCGGAAACCATGGCATAGGTGACAGCTACAATTAATGATTAGAAGTTACTACTACGGCGAAGTCGTTAAGGAGCCATCAGTGTGGCCGAGAGGCCGCTCTTACCGCTGGTTTTGCCATAGTTTCCATAGGGAACCTTATGAACAGTGTAAGGTCAAATTTTTTTCCGACAATCAAGTGACTGCAGGCCTAACACTTAGAATTAGCTTTGAAATTATAACTTTCCCATATACAATTTTAAAGGAATGTGTTATATTGTCATAGTTTGCTCTGCTACCTTTTTTTGGAAAATATTCTGGTTGCTGTCGCTGCAGTAGCAGCGAATTCTGTTAAAATTCATTCATTCGGTGGTTGTCTTGCCGAGTGGCGGCTAATCGTGTGCTCTCTATTTCCACACTACCAACACCGTTATCTTCTACATCACCGACTATCAGTGGACTCTCTGCAATCACCTTTTGTGGCGGGGTTTACTAAGTAATATCGAACGCCACTGTCAAAGGTAATTCATACATAACTTCTTGAAGGTCGATCCACATGTATCGTGCTCGTGCGTCAAAGATTTCAGCGACGCCCAATAACAGCTCTTCGACCAACGCAAACCAGAAGAAAGAAAATCAGGCTTCCGAGCAACTACAAGATATCATACAAAATGATGGAGTTCCGTGCTACGTCAAACCGGTATTTGAGCTCTTAATCGAAACACGCAATGAGATTAAGGAACTAGATAAGTCTAACAGTGAACTTCTTAATGAGATTCGACAGCTAAGAGAAGAAAAATTATCGTTGAAACAAAAGCTTGCTCAACCACCGACGTCTGATGTAGCGAAGACAGCTGAAAATTGTCCAAGTTCCGACAAATCGCCCTCGGATTCAGACGCTGAACTTAGGAGGTCCATCATTCTATTAAACGTACCGGAATCCTCCTTCAACACCGCTTCTGGAAGAGTTGGTCATGACATCGCATGCGTTAGGGAAATACTTGATTACCTTAATATTGAGTGCTTACCATCTGCAGTGTATCGGATGGGGAGGACCGAGAATTATTAAAGTCGTGCTGCCCCCAAGTAAATTTCAAAGTGAGGCGGTCAAACGTGCTCCTCGCCTCCGATTCTTTCCCCCACAAAAGGGCATTTATCTAGGCCCTTCCTTAACAAAAGCGGAACTGGATCGTAGACGTGGAGAACGTTTGGCTGATAGGGCAATGAGGCAAACTTGCGATTCGTTGTGTTGATCGTTCTGTGCAAGTGCAGAGTGAATTGCAATCGCCTCCACCTGATCTCGTCAGCAAACCAACCCTCTCACAGCTTAACAACTCAGTGGAAAACTGTTGAATTCTCACAGGAGAAAACGCTTCTCATTTCACTGTCTTCTTTCAAACATAAGATCTATGATTAGAAATAGTAACTCTCTAGTTTTCAATATCTGCCACAGCAACTTTGACATTGTCGTCCTAACTGAAACTTGGCTCGGTTCCAGCAATGACTTAAACCCTCTCCTAGGTGTAGCCAGCAACCAATACGTGGGAATAAGGTGCGATAGAATTTGCAACAAAGGTGGTGGAGTAATCATACTTTTAAAGAAGTGCTACTCCTATGACATCGTTTTCCGTGAATCAGTTAGGGACTCTTATGAGATCCTTATTTGTGATGTTCAACTAAGCTCTTTTTCAGCGCGTTTAATTGTCGTATATAGAACACCAAATTGTAGTTCAAATGAAACCATCAATCTTTCCAAAGTTATAAGTGACTTTAGCGTATGCAGTAATCCATGCCTTCTCTTAGGAGACTTCAATCTTCCTGATCTTTTATCAGAACGCGCAGGAAACACCAACGCTTTATTTCACGACATTCTGAGTGCCCATGAATTCCACCAATTTGTAAAGAAACCGACGAGAGGAAATTCCTTACTTGATCTCGTGTTCTGTAATTCTCCAAATTTAATTAGTAATGTGAAAGTGGGTCCACCGTTAGGCAATAGTGATCACGCCTCAATAACCTTTGAAATAGAGTACTACTCGAATCATAGACATTCCAACGGGACTAAATGGATAAAGGATTTCAAAAATGGCGACTATGGTAAAATAAGAGATCACTTGGTTAACATTGACTGGGTTGGAACACTGTGCGCGTTAAAATCTGTCGATGAAATGTATGAAACTCTGATTATCATTCTTTATCACGTCATTGATCTCTACATCCCCACCAGAAAAACAAGTCCTGACCTAGTGATATACCCAGACTATCTCACAAGAATGAAAACACGACAGATCAATTTATGGAACAGAGCATCTTCATCCGGCAACACCGAAGATTGGGCTAATTATCACACTTTCAACAAAAAACTGGACAGAGCCCTTAACCGTTACAACCTTTACCTAGAAATGAAAAGTATTTTCTCCAGAGATAAATCCGCTTTCTATAGATACATTAGAGCCCGCTCTGAAAATAATAGTTACATTCCAAGCTTAAGAAATGAGAATGATTTATGCATTTCATCAACAACTGATAAAGCAAATCTTCTTGCAAGAGAATTTTACAAGGTCTTCAATAACTCTTCGGACTCTATCGCTGACCTATCACTTTCTGAGGAAAACACTTTACCTTGTTTTCCACAAATGAGTCCTACTCTTTGGGTTAGTAAAGAAGAAATCTTTGAAATCCTAAGCAAATGACCAAGATCTTACTCTACTTCTCTGGACTTCATACCATTACTATTTATAAAAAATGTAGCAGACTGTATTGCCTATCCTTTAGAACTGATTTTTAATCTAAGTTACATAAGAGCAGAAGTGCCTTGTAGATGGAAGCATGCATTTATCATTCCGATTCCGAAAAAGGCCCCTTTTAGTGACCCAAAAAAATTATCGGCCAATAAGTATAACGTCAATCTTCGCGAGAGCGTTTGAAACGATTGTTAAGAAGCACATTCTAACCCATATTGAGGACCATAATATCATTTCAAATGACCAACTTGGTTTTATGAAACGGCGTTCGGTAGAAACCTCAGTTCTTAGCTCTCTAAACGACTGGTCAACAGCTATGGATAAGAGAAAGCGGGCGGATGTAACCTTTTTTAACTTTTCCAAAGCGTTCCACAAAGTTCCGATTAATAAATTGCTATACAAGATGGAAAGAACTGGTATCCATCCAATGATAGTGTCCTGGACTAAATGTATCTTTTCGGAAGAACATACCAAGTTTGGTTAGAGACAGTGTTCTCCGCGGTTTTTTCTTCTCCCAGTGGTGTTCCACAGGGGAGTGTCTTGTCACCTTTACTATTTCTCCTGTATACCTACGAACTTCCCGAAGCTATCACCAGCCTAGGGGTCAGCTGAAAAATGTATGCTGACGATGTGGAAGATTATACTAAAGTGGACGGAGAAGAGCCTTCTCATGAAATCCAAGCCGCAATTAGTTTATTGAGAAATGGGCTACAACTTGGGAACTCCCTTTGGCCGCAGAAAAATCGCATTGTTTTGTCATTCAGTCAAGGCATCAGCACAATTCACCAACTTATAAGCTCAAGGACACAGATTTAAGGCACGTAGAAAACACCCGTGATTTGGGTTTCCATATATCAAGTGATCTAAGCTTCGATTCCCGTTATGAGGCAATTGTTAGAAAGGCAAATTCATTTACAACTTGTTCAAACAGCTCAAAACCAATGATTCTCTTGCACTTCTTCGTGCATATAAAACGTATATTAGGCCTGTTTTAGAGAGCGGTACTTCAGTGTTCAATCCATTCAAAAAGAAAGGCATTGCTCTTCTGGAAAGCGTCCAGAACAACTTCACCCGAAAATTATTTTTAAGATGTTTTGAAACTAACTATGACAACATACCTAGAGGTCCAGACAGGGCCAAACAGTTTAAATTACCTTGCCTCTGCAGTCGAAGGAAGATGATTGACATGATCATGATGTTTAAGATTCTTACAAATAAAATTTCAATAGATCCCACGATATTTTTTGGTGCACCTCTGACTACGAATATGAGAGGGAACCTAAGGCTTTACTTTCCTGTTCCGAAATCGCAGGAGAGATCAAACTTCCTCCCTTACAGAAATCTTAAGGACTTGAACTTATTAGGTGAGGATGAGGATATCATAAACATGTTTGTGAGTTCATTCAAGTCCTTAATGGTACGTAAAAAGTTATGTTAAACGTGCTATGTTTAATTTTATGTTTGTGCAGTTTATGTGACCTAGTATTATGTCTACTATTTGTTTTTCTGTCATTACTTATGTAATGCATGACTATGTTCATGTCTGATAAATAAATAAATAAATAAATAAATAAATAAATAAATAAATAAATAAAAGGAAGCTGCAGATGTACCTCCTGTCGTGTCATTCTTAATCATGTCTTCACTGCACTTGCACATTAACCAAATTTCATTAAAAATTAGGTTAAAGAGTTAAACAGAGATTTTCTCAAAAAATTAAGCAGCTATTTCTCATCGATCGGCATAGTATTTCAGAAAGTTTCAGTTTTTGAGTGAAACCTTGCGATTCAATAAAAAGAGTCAATGAGGAAATAATATACTAAAAGCTCATTTCAGCGATGTGCGGATGTGCTCATTTTTTCAGTGATAGGTTAGCTTTTGAATCCTTTAAGGTCATTAAAGCCAAACCTAGTACCATACAGTCATAATCCCCTCTGGTAAGTTTTCAAGCTTGAGTAAGTTTTCCCAGAGAGGTTCATTGGTGAGTGCTGTTACATACCTCTGTTAAATATCCTATTCTTTACAACATTCGTACGCTGTATTAGGTTCTCAGGGTTTTCTGTTACTATTTTCAATTGTCTAGGGCGCGTGCAGCGCAGTCGGAGGAGGCGCGACTGTCGCGTGCACCCGATACCAGGTTCCTGGTTCGGGTTTCCCGCCCAGGCCAACCAAGCCTTCCATCCCTCCGGGGTCGGTGAATTGGTACCAGACTTGTCTGGGAAGGATGAAGCGCTGACTTGTTCATCGGCTGGCCACCGCAAGTCATTGTATGGCCAAATACGCATTCAGCACGCCTCCACGACATCCCGTAGAAGCAGAATGCGCTGGCGCATCCCAGAAGGAATTGAGTAACGCCGTCCTTTATCCTTTTATCCTTTATTTTCAATTGTCTATTACCAAGCAAAAATCCAACTTGCATTGTGCATTAATGCTGCTTTCTGTATAGAATTTTTCGCTCCATCTGACCATATTATTCATGTTTCAACGTTGTTTCGTATTTTTGCTCTTAAAGGGTCTATCGAAGTGTGCCGAAGAAGCAACTCCGAACGATATTTTATTTTAACTTGAAATTGCGACAGTCCGCAGTTCGACCTAGAGCAGTTCTGGATGACGAGTTGAAGGAATTGGTGAAACAAGAAGCTGAACCATCTGAAACACTTCACGGAATCGCGGAAGAGCTAGACGTCAGTAAAACTGCTGTTGCGGATCCTGCGAAAGGCCTTGGGATGATGAGAAAGCTCGAAAAGTGGGTGCACCACGAGTTGAGTGGGCGGCAGTTTGTTCTTCTCTACTTTTACGCAGCAAATCTGGCTCGTTTTGGATCGAGTCATCACTTGTGATGAAAAGTGGATTCTGCATGATAAGAGGAAATGTTCCGGACAGTGGCTGGACGCCGACGAACCCGCTAGGCGTTTTCCAAAGGCAAACCTCCACCAAAAAAGGTAATGGTCACTGTGTGGCGGTCAGCGGCTGGTGTGATCCATTACAGCTTTTTGGCACCAATCCAATCAGAGCAGAGTCCTATTGTAAGGAAATCGACGAATTGCACCGAAAATAGGGTCAGCGTCAGCCAGCACTGATCAGAAGAGGCCCGATTCTTTTGCACGGTAACGCCCGCCCACACGTTTCACAAATCACTTTTCGAAAATTGAACCAAATAAGGGTTGAAAGAACCAAACCAAAGCAGCTCTCGTGGATTTTGTCGAATCTCGACCACCTAACTTTTCGCTTATAGAATAAGTCGACAGGTGGCCCATGGCAAAAGTGTGCTGACTCGAACTGTGGTTACTTCGACTAAAGCCTGAGAAAGTTGTGGTAGTTCAAAGTGAAGCACTCAAAACGCTGAGAACTTCCAGACAATCTAATAGTAGGCATTGAAGGCCAGACTGATGAGGAAGGACCGGGAAGTGGGCCGGGTTGACCTGACCAGGCCCTGGCTAGGTCAAATCGATGAGTCGCCATGAGTCCTTTGAATCGCACCGCCCGTGTTCGCGCTGGAGTTTTGCCTTCAGGGTCCGGGATTGTGGTACCGGGGAATTATTATAGTTTGGCTCTTGGCTGAAAAAGAAAAAGTTGCTTTCCACTCTTTATGTTCCTTACTTTGGCTAGAGTGGAGAGTAATTTTTTGATTTTTTTCGAGTTCATTTTCGTACTTATCACGTGTTCCTTTTCATTCACTAATATCACCAGATGTTTTCATTATATGGAATATATCTTTGTAAATATTCTTAGCCTCCTAGATGCTCTCCTATTAGTTGCTTAGGTTTCCTAGTTGCTGTTCTTCCTAGCTTGTCCCTCTTAGCTTGTCCCTCTTAGTTTTTCTAGTTGCTCTTCTACCATTTATTTGCTGTTTGTGAGTTCTAACTCTGTAATACTTCACGCTGCTCTGTCACTTCGCAACTGGACTTCTATAACTGGGCATTCTGAGTGTACACATAACTCTTCTGATTTTCCCCAGCAGCCGAAAGGTATGTATAGGTCTTGATGGAGGTGACGGACGTACCTTCAATGCTGGCAGTCCACTGTTCTTTTCCCTTCGAATTCTCATCCTTCTTCAGGCTCCTCCTATCCATTCTTTCTAGCAGATTTTCACCCAGTTTGATGATTTTTTTCTATTGCGCATTTTCGCGGTTGCTTGTTCATGGTAAGATGTTTAGTTAGTTAATAAATTTTAGTGCGTTTTGTTGATGACTTCTAATTACTTCTTACATTATGTTATCTGCCATTTACCGTGTCATTATCGTGTTTTTTTGTTGTTGTATTGTGCAAATAAATAAATAAGCAGACAGAAGTGGATACCATAACGCCGTCCGAATCAGTAGCTCCGCCTATCCCTCATTCTATCTGTAGCCTTACATTCGTGTCCAAGCGTTTTCAAAAAGTCAAGTCTTCGAACAAATACAGTCCGGTGCAGTCCTATTTTGGTTGCGGCACATATTTTGTCTTTTTTCCCTGAAATCGTTTGAGGAAAGGAGGTGGGGCATGAATGAGGGAACAATTTCCCCAAATTTGAGTTGGTCTCCCAAACCAAGATAGCTCCCACGGCTCAAACAGTGGTGTGTTGTCATGTTATGCACCTGCTGAAGACGCCCTAAGATTGCTTTGATGGATAAAGCAAAAGTTTAGAAAGAGTCATAGATGACTACGGAGTTCCTCAAATAGCTCTCTAGCACGCTTACATGACCTCCTCCTGCCGCGAAGTTATGTAGAAACTTTAATGACGATTTTATAATGGCCTCCCCCGCTACGTTGCGATCGATGTGCGTAGCCACTACCTGGTAGCCCTCGAAAACGACGGTTTCATAGTTAGCCTCCCTACAACGGGCATGGTCGGTGGAGGGTCGTTGGCCGCGCTCCCCTGTCCAGGTAGCTGCAGTGCATGCAGCTGTAAGCGCAACAATATGCACCGAACTGATACGTGAAAATCACTCTGTTCGCTGAGTTCGCATGAGCACTGTTGTATTACCTAGCGGTGGCTGAAGATCTGGGGCCCAACTCAATGGAGCGGGTGGAGACGAAAACACCACGTTCGACTAGTGTAGATCCAATTGTGGTGTGCGCCTGAATTACTCTGTCTCTCTGGTGCAATCTTAACCTGATTGGGTGGAAGGAGGAGGGGAACCAAAGGTGTTTTGTTTCACGATCCTCTCTCCGCCTCTTTGAGAGCCAGCGGCTCCACATCCTGTGAACGCTCTTAGGCAACCTCAATAGAGAGGCGGGCACAGGGAAGGAAATCGATGGGTCCCAAATAGGGTTACTGTTAGATTGCTAGAAATGCAGTATTGAGTACTTGTAATTAGATGCATTTTCTTAAGCTGTTCCTTCGATCAGTGCAGCACATCGATGTCGAGGCTTGCACTTTTGTTCGAATGTGACAGGGTATATTCGCACACCTTCGATGGTCTCGCGGTAGTTCCCAGTCATAAGGGTCACTCATCTTTCGATCTCCGACCATTTCCGTAAGTAGGGTCTGGAGTGCGGCGTAGTTCGGCTCCTCTTCAGTGTTTAAGCTAAACACTGCGCGAGCGAACTCTTGAAAGGATTCGCTTGTTAATGTCAAGAAAGGCTTACCCGGGGCACCGTATTGCAGCTCTAATTTATCCTGCTTCATGTCGACTCCTTTGATAATATATTTCCATGGCAATTCACCAACAAGTAATTCAAGGGTTGACCCCGGAAACTGGGATCTCCCGTCTTCTCCACAATCTTACATAACTACACGATGATTATCACGTCTGCGACGCTGATGATGTTCAAACATGACGAATAATTTTCCTTGCGAGAGGTAAATGCGGCGTTTGAGACCTTTTTCTGAAACCGTCTTCGCGATCTACGAGATTCTTTCTATCAGAACTTGAAGAAGGAGCGGTGAAATATCATTAGGGTAGCGAACATTAACATTAAACTGGTAGCAACCATGTGGGCTTAAGCCTCCACTGACAACTAGCTGGACTTTCAAGAAAATTTTCACCCACTTTATTCTTCCTGAATTAAAAAAATCTTCAAAAACTTGTGAAATGGTGTTAAGCCAAAGCTTTAGGGGCGCAGAATCTGATCTCGTACTTCCTACATCGTATGCTTACTAAATAGTCACTTGGTTTCTGGCTGTCTCTCCCCCACAAGGTCTTGCGAATTACGGTTGTCCACACCGGTGCTGCATAACAACACGAGACGCAGTATAGGGGAGCCTCACACGTGCCGTTGTCGAAAAGTGCCCTACCCCCCCCCCCCCCATGAACCAATTTTAGCACCACGGACCCCATGCAACTACATATGGCGTGCTCCCAGGTTCGGCAGAAGATTGTGCTAGTCGGAGGGAGGCACCACTGGAAAATAGAACTAAACATGTAACAGGGATATTGCAATGCACGACTCTCTGTTAGGCTAGTTCTGTGAATCGCCTTTGTTTACTTTCAGTTCTGTGCCGTTGTCAAACAGTCGGAGCGAGCAGTCCCCCTCCAGTCGGGTAGATCCAGTTGATACCAAAATTAGCCTTCCGCTAACCATAAGAGATTGTAGACGGTGTTAATTCGGTTGAGACTTCGGGAACAGCGCCTGTTGCGGTGTTCATGCACCGAACTCTGCCGCCTCGATGAAACAAATGCTAACGCGCAACAGAGGAGAGAGATCCATTCGTCCAAACTCACCCCAAATACGTACTCGTCGAGATGTATTTTATCTGCAGTGTCGGCTTCAACACCTGTCAGTGAAGGGCAGTTCAGATGGGCTTTGGCTTCCTTCTGGAATGCACCTCACTCAGCTCACGAAAAGGCGCAACGCTTACAGCGACTCACCAGTGCTTCGGTTGCGAAGTCGAGAAATCGCCTCTTTGCTGGCTGACTGGAGGAGCCGTCCCATGTGTCCGACCATGTGTACGTGACACTGTTGGGGCCCCGCTGGGAAGCGGAACCAGGAAGGAACGTTCCGAAGCCCTGAAGGCGTGACCCTTTGCCAAAGGCGACTCGTATAAAATAATGTTGGAATTGGCGATTGGGCTCCATCGGAAAAGTTTGCGATTGGAGAGCGTGATAAAGCAACTGGAGGGGAGTCGGTTTCCGCTATCGTCGGTACGAATGATCACGACGAATGGAGGTTAGGACCACATGGAACTTCCTAAAGGAACGAAAACGGAGAACGCCTGATAGGCTTCCTATCCGCGTGCGTCTCTACAATGGAAATTCTATGTTTAAGAAGCCTTCAAACCGACGATGGACCTGGGAAAGCCCAAATGGAGAAACATGTTCGGAGATCGACCATGTTCTTACAAACAGACGCTGGAGTCTGTTCGACGTCTCCGTGCTGCCTTCATTTGACACCGGCTCGGCTAACCGTCTTGTCCGTGCGAAGCTGACCGTCAAAAAGAGGATGTTCAAGCGTGATAACTCATAAACCGACACCGGTGATGATCCCCACATTCAAGTCTGAGGAGTTGGAATATGCAACAAAGTCGTATAATCTTCTTGAAGATCATCGGAAGACTACGACCTTCTCTCCAAAGGACTTTTGAAATGTGCTAGCATCTCTTGCGAAGCCACATCACCATCTGCTTCAGGACTCAACGCACATGCGATTAAACACTAGGGGCAAAGAAGACCTGTCAAACTGGATCTTAATGCTTTCTATCTGGAAAAGTCACCATCTCAAAGGCCTATCGAATTGCAGTGAAGGAGTGCATTCAAGCCTACAGAAGATTGAAGCTGTTAGAAGCTGCTGGGAAAAGTTTAAGCATAAAGCGCTGCAAACGCGATAACTACGACCAGAAGACAATAATGTCAGCCCTTGTAGATAAGGATGGAACACCGCAAACGTCTCGAAGAGCGATGGAGGCCATCGTTCAAGAATTCTACATAGATCTGTTCCGTTCTTCCATCACTGTCCCGAAATGCTTGATGCCACCAGCTGAGGAAGTACCTCCTATTCTGGAATCAGAAGTTGCTCATGCCATCAGAAGGATGAAGGTAGGGACTGCTCCTGACCGGACGGCATTTCTGCTGATCTCCTTTGTGCAGGTGGCAGTGCTCTCTGCTCAATTCTTGTCAAGCACTTCAACCACACCTTCGACTTGGTAGGATTCCGGACTCATGGAAGGAGTCGAAAACAGCTCTAATCTTCAAAAAAGGTCAGCAGGAGGATATCAACAACTACCGACCCATCAGTCTTTTTTCGGTTGTGTACAAGATCTCCACCAAGATACTGCTTAGCCGTATGGAGCGTTGCTTGGATGAGTACCAGCCAGTGGGGCAAGCAGGGTTTCGAAGGGATTTCCCCTGCATGGACCATATTCAGACTGTCTCACAACTCATTAAAAGGAGTCGCGAATACCACATCCATGTCTTCGTGGATCATCGCAGGCAGTACAGAGGCGTTGAATTTCGAGGCCCTGTGGCTGGCACCCTTGACCTGATCGGTGACTTCGCGAATCGAGCTGAAGGCTGCCCACGCTGCGCGTCCCCTGCGGGTGATTTCAGGAGCAAGGTCATTATCCATGTTCAGCTCCCTCCCAGATAGACGTAGTTGTCGACCTGTTGTAGAGCGACTCCATTCAACCTTACGAGTTCCGTGTCGCACCACTGCTTGACCATAAATTGCGTTTTGGACATATTCATGTCCAATCCAATCTTCATGCCTGCCACATTGAGCTCGTTCAGCATTTCTTCGACATCTGCCGTGCTGGTAGAGATAAGAACAATATCGTCGGCGAAGCGGAGATTGCTGATCCGTTTACCCGGATCTCCCTCGATAGAGAGACTTCGGGCTCTCTTGTTAAGACGGATCTCAGGCTGCTTGTCGCAGGACCACGTGGCCCTTCCCCGGGTGGTGGGTAGGGGAATTAAACGCGAGCCAAATGCGACCGTGTACTGCCCAGAGACGCAGGTGGCACGCATGGGATGGACTCCTTGCTCCTGCTGTGTCGGGTCGACGCGTCCCTTGGTAGCGGCATGCTCATGCACAGTGTGCGTGGATGTGTTCGCGCCTGTGCGGATTGTAACTGTGTCGGCCCGGCCAAAAGCTTGCACCCGGTAGACTGGGAGTACATGTAAGGCGATTCGAGGCCGCCTCAAAAGTCTCGCCCCGTCTCTTCGGGCAGTCTGGCTGGCTGCCCTGAGTTCTTCGCCCGCACGACAGAGCCTGACTAGCTACCCGTGTTGTATTGCAGTCAAACACAGCAGCACTAAAGGGCCTCATTCCCCTGACCCCGAAAGAGCCCCCATTTCTGCAGCGATGGGAAGGGCGAGTACGGAGAGGCTGCTAAAATCTCAGGGCCTAGCCAGGCTGCGCAAATTGAGAAGGACTAGGATGACGACCTGTACTTGCAACGCCCGCGCGCTCGCATCGGAAGCATCCGTCGAGGAACTGATGATGCAAGCCAGGAAGATCAAATACGACGTCATCGGACTGACCGAGACGAGGAGACACCACCCCCTACACGCCGCCTACGACTCCGGAGAAGAACTGTTCCTCGGAACATGCGACAGCAGGGGAGTAGGCGGCGTTGGTGTCCTCGTCAACACGCACTTGGCCATGAACATCGATTCGGACGAGTCTCTGACAACCCTAATCGGACGTCTGCGACTGAAGCGATGTGGCTCCGTGCCAGCTTTGACTGTGTTCGTCGCGTATGCCCCAACATCCGACTACGACGACGAAGAGGTCGAATCCTTCTACGTGGAGCTGGGGAAGTTCTATAAGGAGGGTCAATCCTTCTACAGGGTGATCGTCGGCGACTTCAACGCCAAGATGGACACCAGAGGCTAGAGGTGATCACATTAGGACACTTGAACCGATTTGGTCCATTTGGCGAGTAATCTTTTTCATCTGTCAACTTGTTTTGAGCGCATGAATAGCATTATCTTAACATTACATGATTGTAATTGTTTATTTTGTTTCGTCGGTTCGTTTGTCTAACAAGTTTAATAGTTTCTCTTCGTTCTGTCCTTTGCGTTCTTTCTCTTGTTGTGGAGCCATGGATCACTTAAATTTAGCGTGCCCTCCATGGGTGCATAAATAAATAAATAAACAAATAAAAGATCGGACCGTGAAGGTCGCTGGAAGTATTTAGCATCGGAACCCACGGTTTGGAGTGGAACGAGCAAGGTGAAAGGCTGTTTAAGTTTGTCACGTCGGCCAAGACCATCCATGGAAACTCACAGTTCCAGAGCCTCCCTCTCTACGATGGACCTGGAAATCCCCCGGTGGGTGGCCAGTTCCACAACGAGATCGACACATCATCTTCAACCGCAAGTATTGCCTGACCGACGTTTCCGTTGTCCCCAAGTTCTACACGGGATCGGGCCACCGCGTCCTTTGCGCAAGGTTCCGCTCTTCGCATCGAGGAAGGAAGGTCATGAAGTTCAAGAAGAGGAGTCCCAGAACGACTCTCAACTGGAACCTTTACACCTCTCTTGCCGGCCGTTGGGAAGATAACGTTATGGACAACGTCGATGAGGAATACGACGACTTCGTGCACCATCTTCGCGATAGCGCTAAGACAGCCGAGAGCTTGAAGACCACCAAGAGGTGCCTGTCTCCGGAAATTCTCGAGCTGATACGCCAGCGTGGAGTAGCACGAGCGTCATGCAACTGCCAACTGACGTACGAGCTTGCGAAGCTATGCAGAGCGGCGATAAATGAGGATCTTAAGCAGAGAAGCGTGGAAGTGTTGGCTGAAGCTGCAGAGGCAGGGCTGAGCATCCGCAATGCCCGCCGGAACTTCGCCAACTTCAAGACCAAGATGACCGCTCTCCGACGTCCTGACGGAACCGTCACCTCTTCCAGAAGGACCATGGAGAAGGCCATCCACGACTTCTACTCCGATCTCTTCGATAGCTATGTCCACCTGCCCCATGCCATCTTTCGCAGGATGGATACGTCATTCCCTCTGTTCTCCCTTCCGAGATCCGACACGCCATCTCGTCGGTGAAGAAACGTACAGCATCCGGTCCCGACAGGATCAGACCCGAACACCTGAAGAACCTCCCGCCAGCGCTCATCAACACCTTGGCGTGGCTCTTCACACGCTACTTGTGGGAGTGCAAGGTTCCACCTCAGGGAAAGACCTGCAACACCGTCTTGCTGTACAAGAAGGGAGACGTGCACGACATTGGCAACTATCGCCCGGTCTGCCGGCTGTCCGTAGTCTACAAGCTGTTCACTCGAGTCATCCTGAATAGGATCAGCAGAACGCTGAATGAAGGACAGCCATGCGAACAAGCGGGATTTTGGAGAGGATTCAGCACGATCGACCACATACACACCATTACGAAGCTCATCGAAGTGTCGCGAGAGTACAAGCTGCCGCTGTGCCTTACGTTCATTGACCTGAAGAAGGCATTCGACTCCGTCGAGACTGAAGCGGTCATGGAAGCCCTGCTCACTCAGGGCGTTCCTACTCAGTACATCAGAGTCCTTCGAGAGCTGTACAGTGGATTCACGACCAAGATCTCTCCATTCTACAACGACGTCGTCGTCGACGTGAAGAGAGGGGTTCGGCAAGAGGATACCACATCCCTGAAGCTCTTCAGCGCCACCCTCGAAAACGTCATGCGCGAACTAGAATGGGAAAACATGGGAGTGAATGTCGACGGCCAGCAAATACATCATCCCTACCATATGCGCTTCGCTGACGACATCGTGCTCATAACACCGAGCATCAGCCAGGTGGAGCGAATGCTGGCCGACTTCGATCGTGTATGTGGGAACGTTGGACTGCAGCTGAATCTTACGAAGACGATGTTCATGAGGAACGGACAAGTTTCTGATGTCCCATTCTCGCTCGACCGAACGAACATCTCCGAGTGCTCCAGCTACGTCTATCTGGGTCTCGAATTCAATACGGCCAACGACCTAGCACCAGAGCTGAGCAGAAGGAAACGAGAGGCTTGGTGAGCATTTAAGAGCGTCGAGGAAGTGGCGAAGAAGACGAAGAACGTCCGACTCCGTGCCCACCTATTCGACTCCACTGTTTTTCGTGCCCTAACATACGCGTCAGAGACCTGGGCTATAGGAAAGCAGGATGAACACGCGATTAGCGTCGCGCAGCGTGGAATCGAGAGGACGATGCTCGGAGTGACACGACTCACGCAAGTGAGAGAAGGCCTCCGGAGTTCCGAGCTTCGCCGACGTTCGAAGATCAGAGACGCTGTCGCGTGGGCCAATTTGTCGAAAATTAGGTGGGGCGGCCACGTAATACGCTTCACAGACACCCGCTGGACGAGAGCCGTCACCGAATGGATTCCGCGGGATGTCACGAGAACACCGGGACGCCCACCAACGCGTTGGTCGGACTTCTTCGTGAAAGCCCTGAACGAACGCTATGACGCTCTTCGTGTCCCTGGAGCGAGGAGGGTCTATTGGAGCACTCTGGCACGCGACAGGGACGAATGGAGATGTTGCTAGCGCCCGCTCGAGGAAGTCGATGATCAACGGGACGACAAGAAACGGGTGACAGGTGACACTTTTCCTAGGCGGTACTGGCATTGTAACTATCTGGTTCGATAGATTGGATAACTAGCATTCCTTGAAATTTTGAAATAAAGCTCACCAACGTGTGCAGCAGTTCGTGTCGGAAAAGGTCGACTCCGCCATGAAAAGGCCTCCATCTTGTTCCAGGACAAACGTTCACGACTCCAAACAACGGCCTGTGGAAGTAGTAGATTTTCGAACGACAAGGAGAAAAATGAGGAAGTTGGGTCTATGCTCTTGATATCTTATTATTTTGCAAAGTTCACTATTGAGAACAGATGTCGTTATCAGTGCGCTAGTTGTACATCTCACTAAACGTGCCTTATGATATTAAGACCAATGTCTCCATACTACCAAATAGGGAAAGGAAATCAGTGGTGGATGACTAGCAGTACCTCATCCCATCATCTACGCCGCATGGCGATGCAGTTGCCATCATTCGAGTGTCCGTGTTGCAGAGCTTCCTGTTGTTCTGAAGAAGCTCCTACACTAATAGAGAAAACAAGAGAAGCAAAGGATACAACTGGAACGCAGCTCAAATTTTCTGCCTACACAGATTGCATACGCCACCTTTTGGAAAATCCATCAGTTCATGGAAGGAAGGAATCATCGCGGATATCGATTCCAGTGGTCACTCTCATTTATCACCGTTTTCCAAAAGTTTTAAGTGATGCACTCTGCGTTCAGAATGAGAACTGGGTCGAATTCAAATCAGGCTACTTCAGTGAGATGCGAATATTTCTTGCTCTTCCTTCTAATATCGCATGTCACGTCGACGAGTGACGGCTAAGGTGGTTGCGAAAATATTAGTACGAGCAAAGATGGAGGTCCTTTGCGTGTGGGAAGTTCGGCAGCAGTGACTATGATATTTCATTATTCTTTTAGCCCTTGTACTGGTCTGTGCAAGACGATTTACAACAAGCAGACAGGTCTCCTCTATTTAAAAGACGCACTCGCTCTGACTCAAAACTCTTTCCACTTCTACGAATGGCACTCATTCAGTAAGGCTACATAACCATACATGCTGAACACGCGACTCGGCATAAGTATGAATATGTGAACGTCGAACTGTACCTCAATAAGGAGCACGAAGTTGCTCGTTTTCAGAAGGAAGTCGTCATTAAATGCAACTTTTTTCTCCACACCTCTTGCTCCAATCTGAACAGATGTTTCATCGCGGAAAATCTACCTACTTTACAAAGCAATCCAATTTATTAAATATGAGAACACATATAATAGAAATAGGCCTTGTGATACTGCAGGATGTTTTGCTGCGATCGAAACTCGTGCGCCAGGCGAGACACGAACCGCACCTTCGGCCTGCATGTAGGCTTCATATTAATATAATACAAGCGCTCTAACACACATGGCACTTGTCCTCTTCGCGGGACAGTTTGACAGTCGTCGTTTTCAAAAAGACTACTTGTGAAAAACGGGAAAGAAAAGATGACGTTTGCCAAAGCATAGAAGAGCTTCATTTGATGTCTCCCTCCAACAGTGCTCGAGCTTGGCAGGTACAGCTACTGTCATCCCCGCAGCTCTCCATTTATTTGGAATTTTAAGGGTGGCTCCATCAGAGCCAACGATTCGATCACCTGCTCGCGGTTCTGAACTGGGCACTTTTTACGTTAAATGGACACTTTTCTAAACCAACGTGATGTATATGAAATCAAAGCGACCGTCTTCCAAACTGAAACGAGCTTCTTAAAGGTTAAACTATAGACTCTCCAATATGACTAGAATAATTTAATGTCCAAGTGAGTGTAATAACTTAATAAAATTTTCGTTTTGGGAGAAAAATGATAAACTAAATGTCGATTTAAAGTGCAGCAGGGCAGCAATCCTTTAGTGCATTGAAAGATGGGATTGCGCCATGCCAAAATCTCGTCTTGATCTTTGTTTTATTGGCAACGTAAATGCTTCTTACGTGAAGCGTCAGAGTGAGAAAGTGTGTTCCGTTGTTTTTGCTGTATCGCTACAAGTGTATAACTCTATACAAACAACTTTCGCTATCAATCGAATAATGATGGCGATGTCTTGAGCAAGCGCATGGCGCGCTCTCTTCCTTTGACACTAAAAAATGAGCGCCTTTTTGGCTTTAAAACAATTAAGCTGTTATTTTTCCTCAAAAAATGAAAATTGTATAAAATTTTAAGTTTATCCCCTTACTGCTAACGCTCGATGTGAGGTGAACCGCCCTTCAAGATTGCTTTCCGTCGTGGACGACGCACGATTGTACTTACTGCTTTCGCTATCTTCACAAACACAACATGATCAGCGCTGAGTTGCTTATAAGTCTGGTAAGATGCCTCCAGCTCGATCGATTAAGCCGAAGCATACGCATGAGGTATGAGCTTATCAAATTAAGCGATAGCATTCGATGACAAATCTTTTAGAAGCAATCGGCTACCGGAGCCTTTAGAGAAGCCCAATCGTCATGGACATGACAGCTCAATTGTATAATGTATAGCCCAATTTCGCCTGTTGTCACAAACGCAACAATACTGTGGTCTTGATAGGAATGGTTCGATTCAGTTTCTCTAAGCCTCATGTGGCTGGTATCGAGGCTGCAAGCTCTCATAACGATGTTTTTTCGCGATTATCCCGATGTACGTGTAAGTGCTGACCGGCTCTACGAAGTGTGGATGTTGAGTTCGGCCAATCAGCGCCGGTAGTGTAATGGCGTAGAATATTCCTGCTCGGTAAGCAGGTGGTGAGGGTTCGAGTCCTGCCCGACGCTAAAGCTTTAATCGTAACAAAATATCCTCAGCTTACAAGAATCACAGGAAACATGATTCCCCACTAGCTCCATGTGCAGCATTTTCAAGTAAAATTGAATAATTTTCAAGGCAAGCTGGAGGCTTTTGAAATGCCCAACTGAAATCACAAGAGCGCCTCAAAGGTCAAACCGCACATCCTAAGAAGATAGAAACAGATTACTGTCAAAGAAAAATCTGGTGGTAGTTTTCTTTCTTGAATGTTCTCTAAACCGACCTGCTTCAGTATTCAGATTTTACAAAATTTTCTATTTTTCAGGAAAAAATAACAAAAATAACATCTGAAAATAAACTGACTACAACAACAATGTCAAAGTTTATTCGAAGTGCACGAAAACAGCGATGTTTCAGTGTATTGAGAGACAAATCGCGCCGTTCAGGACGGTTTTTCGTCGATTGTTAGCCGAAATTCCGTCTGCGCACAATTACCAGCGGTGTACCGTGAAACAAGTGTAGAACACACGTATGTTCACCCTGCATTTTCAAGTGGGCAGTAATTGCACTATCAATCAAATGAAAATCGCGAGCTGGACGACCATGTGGAGCGACATCATATTTAAATACGCTAAAAATTGCTACCTAGTTGCGCTTTTAAATAAGTTTAAAAGCATTTTTCTTTAAAAAATATATTTTACAACCTGAACCAGTGTGTAGATTTTCTAGGCCGGGTGAATTGACAAATTTATAAGAAAGCCACAACAAATTTCCCTCAGAAAAGAGTTATTATAACCTTCTTATAAACGGTGTGGTTTAATCGAGAATTCGCTCGTTTAAATCTGGTACAATTTCAGTTTCATTCCAAAAGCGTCTAGGTTAATTGAAGGATGTCCAGTTTGATGTAAAATTGTATGTAAAGGATTTCATTTAACGGTGTGGTTTAATCGAGAATTCGCTCGTTTAAATCTGGTACAATTTCAGTTTCATTCCAAAAGCGTCTAGGTTAATTGAAGGATGTCCAGTTTGATGTAAAATTGTATGTAAAGGATTTCATTTAACGGTGTGGTTTAATCGAGAATTCGCTCGTTTAAATCTGGTACAATTTCAGTTTCATTCCAAAAGCGTCTAGGTTTATTGAAGGATGTCCAGTTTGATGTAAAATTGTATGTAAAGGATTTCATTTAGAGGAGTGGTTTCCTTCGAACTATAGGTAAGAAGCTGTGCGACAAAGTTTCTTTGCAACCAAATTTTTGAAAGCCTACACTGGAATCAGATGCACCAGGAAATGAACATCTTCGCAGAAGATCAAAGACCTGCTCTTTCAGTCTGATCCTCCTTGTCCTCTGGAAAGCTTTGGAACACTTCCGCACTGACGTGAAGTTGACGTTTCGGGGTCCATAGTCCAGCACTGAGATAATCCCTGTGAGGTTGTCGACTGCTTTGGCCAAACTGACCTGGAAAGAAAGTTGGAAAGTGAGAAACCTATCAGCAGCAAGATGGTAGCTTAACTTCTCACACATGAAGAGTGTCGCCAAAAATCCGCTCATGCGACAAACGAATGAATGTTTAGCATCTCTTTGATGTTAGGCGTTTTCAAGGCAATGAGAGCAAAACGTTGCTCACGTGTTTTGTGCGACCGTTACACTGTGCACTTCCTCAGCATTTTGCACTGAATATTCGTTCGTTGATGCGAAGGAAGATTGAAGGCAGCAGGAAAGTTTTTCGTTTGACTTTGATGGCCTCCAATTAGATCGGCTACTACTATACTAAAAATGCTTCAAGGATAAAGAACGGGGTTCCATTTGGGATGCGCCTCGCGATCTGCTTCTGCGAGATATTGTGTAGGCAATTTGAATGCGTATTAGTCCTACGCATTGTGTAACATGCGGTGGCCAGTCGACGGACAGGTCATTGTTTTATCCTTCACATACTAATCTGATGCCAATTAAAAGGCTTGGCTGGCCTCGGCAGGAAGTTCGAACCAAGGACCTGGAATCGGGTGCACGCGACAGGTACATGGCACTCCTCCGATGCGCTCCTCCATTTAGAAGACTTACAGACCAATGCAAACTAAGGCCGACGCCTTAGTTTGCATCTAAAAATAGGGTGGTCATTTTACCTTACATCAACAGAAAAATTTCTTCCTTTACTCCACTTTTCTGACCGCCCTGTGCAGCTAGCTATGCATTACGATGGATGCTAATGGAGCTTTTTGGTAGCTTTTCGAAAAGCAGAGCAAACCAGTGAATGGCATTTGATTTTTTCGACTAATTGAAAAAGTGAGTGAATTGATTTTTTCGGATTTTGAAGAAGCGAGCGGACGAACAGTTTGCTTGGAGAATATTTCCATCTAACATTTCCACAAATCCATGATTCTCCACAGCACAGGAATTCGAACACTATTCAAGCCACGATTAGTAATACATCTCCACTATATTCGAGTTCGAGCAACATTCGAACAGCGCTCTTTGGCGAAGTTGAAGCGCGAGCAACTTCCTCGCAGCATTGAATTAGAATTGTGGGTTTAACCTACAAAAATCGATCTACATTGTTTAAACGTTCGCCCGAACAAGTTGTTCGAAGGGGTAAGCTATCCGGCCGACACAGAACCTGGCTGCAACATAGCAGGAAGCGTTTGCGAGGCCCTCGTTGTGATTAGGACACGCCAGGAGTGTGCGTAAATGAAATTTGAAATGTCGTAAATCGTAAATCGTATACCGTAGATCGTAAGAGTCACCCGACTTCTAGTGCAGTACGACTAAACTTACAGAGCGTTTCTTCAGCTAATTTTATTTAGGGGTGATTCAATACTTATTTATTCATCGCGTTATTTTCAGCTCAGCTTTCGTCCTACCAAACTAAAAACACCAATTTCTAAAGCGTGACTCCCACCTCATCTCGTTTTATAGCGGGATGCCAAAACGAAGATCGATTATGTCCTTGTTAGGAGTCGCGACCAAGGCCTTGTCACAGACGCGAAGACCGTGCCGTATGAGACGGTTGCCAAGCGACACCCTCCAGTGATCCGCTCGCTGAAGATCACACCTTCGAGATGTAAATATATCGAGCGATGCAGGTCGGCTACAACTAAATGGTGGCGATTGAAAGAGAAGGAAGCGGCAGTTATTTCTCGCATTCGGTTGCCGACGGTGACAACTGTCGACGAAACCTGGAAGGATGCTACCGATGCTACAACTCGGACTGCACGCTTCGAATAGGCAGAACGAAGCTTGGACGACACTGGGTCGACAAGCAGGCATGGCTGTGGACTGACGTTTCGCTGAAACCAGCGAAAAACTGGAAACGCGTGACGGTAAGCGTTATATTTACCGACTCGACAAAGCTCGCTGTCGTCAAGCAGAACACATCGAGAAGTTCTTTGGCACTAACGATGAGAACGGTGATCTTCTGATGGATCGTAAAAGGGCTGTGAAGCGATGGCATGACTAAGTCAAGGAGATCTCGAATGTTGATTTTGCCTATCCTTCTATTCTGTTTGCACCTCCTTTATGCGGTCCCGTTCAGAAGATCACAGTGAGCGAAACCGAAGCAGTCCTGAGGAAGATGAAGTCAGGCAAAGCCACTGGGCCTGATGAGCTGCCAGCCGACCTGTGGAAGTCGAAGGGCTGATGCACTGCTGACTGGCTGACAGAGTTTTTCAATCAGGTTGTTTCTGAAATGAAATTGCCCGAGAGCTGGCAGCAAAGCACGACCATCCCGATTGGGAAGAAGAAGGGCAGTCCTGCGGATAGTTGCCGTCCAATTCGCCTTCTTTCGCACACCATAAACATCTTTGAGCGAATTGTCGATGGGCGTATCCAGGATGTCGTCCATCTTTCCACTTCCAATCGCTGTGGTTTCGTCTCTGACACCGTTGATGCCATTCATGCCGTACGTCTTCTGCTAGAGAAGCACCGCGAGAAACAGAAACCGGTGCATTTTGCCCTCCTGGACTTAAAGAAGGCCTTCGATCGCGTTCCGGGAGAAGTTATATGGTACGTGTTGCTACAACATGCCATCTCTCAACAGCTTATTGAGTGGGTGCGCACTCTGTACTCTTGCCCAAGGAGTCGAGTGCGAGCGCCAGCGGGCACCTCGACGGAATTTCCCATCTCTGTTGGGGTGCATCAGGGATCTGCGCTATCCCCACTGCTCTTCGTGGCCGTGATGGATGCGATCTCACGAGATCTCCAGATGGCGGCACCTTGGACGCTGCTGTATGCTGACGACGTCATGCTTGCATGTGAAGACAAAAGCGAACTCGAGCGATAGGCACAGGCGTTATGCGATCGCTTGGCATTGTTCAGTCTCAAGCTAAACGTCATAAAACAGAGTGCTTGACGACGGATGTGAATGGGCACGGATCTATTAAGATTAATGGTACTGAGCTCTGACGAGTTACATCTTTCAAGTATCTCGGATCAACGATCACGTCCGATGGCAGCCTAAACTTGGAGGTGAACACACGCTTGAGTGCAGCCTGGTCCAAATGACACCCGCTGACTGAGGTGCGTTGCGACAGGACAATACCTGAGCACCTAAAATCAAGGTTTATAAATAGAACAGTCCCCAGTAGCGAAGTACGGTGCTGAGTGCTGGCCCGTGACGAAGGAAATTCAAAGCTGCCTCAGTGTAATGCAGACGAAAATGCAACGGTGGACGGCTGGAGTTACGCATTTGGACTGCGTTCGCAACGACACCATACGACAGAGGTTCCGTGTCGCGCCGATAGCCGAGAAGCAGCGCGAAGCTCACATTCGATGGCCACGTCCTTCGCGCTAATGACGAGACAGTCTGGAAGATAGGTGTAAACCTTGGGGTCCCAGCGGATTCTCGAAGCATCTTTGGCTAGATACGTTGCATGTGGACCTGAAGGTTGCTGGTGTCCACCCGATCAAGCATTTGATCGCGTAAAGTGGCATAACCACACCAGAAGACTGGACCCCGCCACCAAGCGGGACAGACGCTACTGCAAATGACGATGACGTCTTCTTGCTAGTAAGACAACTTTGAAATCAAACGTTACACATTTCAAGAAAGTCGGAAAACTGTAGACTCAAGACGCTACTTTGGCCTATGCACGGTATTCACACAAAAAGCCTGCACTTCGAGTATTCACTAAATTCGTAACTTGCTATCTACCAATTTTTTAGCTTGCTTATAAATATAGGATTTAGCAGAAACAACAGCGAAAAAGCCGCTATCAAAACTAAAAATAAAAACAACATTTCGCCACTGACCAACGCGGAAAAAAGCAACCGCCCTTGTAGTAATCCAAGAAACATACTGAGTCATACGACGGGATTGCGCCATGCGTACTGACCAGGGAAGGGTCTCAGGCGTAGGTATGAACTGTCAAGGTCATATGGTGTTGATCACGAATCTGACCCTTCGCACAATATAGAATGAAATAGATGTGTAGGAGATGTGTAGGAGGTAGCGGTTATGAAAAAATGCAAAAGTAGTGCATAGCACGGGAGTCGATCACGTGGCCTCGCACCTTTGAAGCAGCTCGCAGCGTGCTGAGCCACAGAATCGCTTGCCGCAGTGCCTTTCGCTGCGACCCATACAACAGCGCGCGCACGCGTGTACGTGGGCTCGTGCTGACGGTGCGCCCTGCCTTCGAGGGCCCATAGCTCCTTGGGTTCAAGGACTCAGCAAAAACGAAACATGTTTCCTTACTACATGAAGGGTGGAGATTCCCGTAGTACTATCCATTTCCTTGTTCAGACCTGCGCCTGAGATCCTTCCCTGGTGAGTGAACGCATGGCGCATTCCCGTAGTATGACATACCGAAAAATCTCCTCTTTTCTACATTTTTGAACTAACAAAGGAAAAATACTAGGTGACCATGGGACTTTGAGATGAGACGTATATCACTGTACTTCGAACGCTGATTCCAAATATATGTTCCGTTTCTGCTGTGCGCATCTGTGAACGGAGTTATGGACCATTTCCTTAGCAGGCTCCTTTGCCCTCTAGGTCCACGCAGAGCGGGCCAGTCACAAGAGAGCGAGCTCAAGTGGCCTGGAAACTGCGCTGCCTGCCGAATAGTGTGGCGCAGGGTAGAATAGCGGCGCGATGAGACGAGGCGGTCTATGGTTCAAGTCCCCTGTGGTGCAGGATTTCTGCGATTCCTAAAAAAGATCTGCCACGATCAACCGAAGCCCTCTATGTCAAATGGCGACGTTTGAGCGAAATCGATTACCATGATCCCACCACCCCTGCTTACAAGTGGGTGATCAGCGCCTTAAATAACCCCCTTGGGCGAATTCATTTTCGACACACAGGGTCGATTAGGACAATACTGCCGATTTATCTTCCAAACTATGTTCTCACCAGCTGTTGTGTTGGCGCGCCTTTTGGAGGGGTTCGGTCTTTCCGATACTTCACGCCTTCCTACAAGGCAAGAGAAGAAAATGGCCAGCAGTTTCGCATCCATCTTGCGAGATGCGCAATGCGGGAGCATCGAGGTAGAGGATGAAAAAGGTATCAGTGCGCAATCAGAAGAGGATCAGAAGAGAAGAAGGTATCAACGGCACCCAAACGTTGCTCTTGGTCGATAGCTGGAAGCCATTCAAATATCACAAAACCCTTTCATCAGTTTTGTTGATCCTACTAGAGTGAAAGGGATGAACGTTCCGGTAGGAACAACACCACAAATACAACCATTAGACGTGCATTTCTTCTTGCCATTCAAAAGCATGCACAAACGTTTCAACTCTCATATATTCACACACGGTATAAAGTTCTCACTTCACTCCCACGACTCAATTCTTCGAATTGTATCGCTGATTTACACTCAATTTTCTGCCCCAAGATTCGGAACTTTCCTCGCGTATTCATGGTGCGCTGCAGGATATCTGCACTGTCACCCCGGGACGTATGATGTACCAATTCAGTACTGTTTCCATACTGACATCGTAGAGCACTGCTCTTACAGCCGCTGCACTGATGTATTTTTTTCCGCTGCGGTTACTGCCAACAGCTGATATGTTTTGAACATTTCGTAGTTCTATTTCACAGTTGCTAGTGGAACGCATAGTTTGTCTTCTCGCCATGTTTTTAGCAACTATTCATGATAAATTGTATGTTTGTGCCAGTATGAAGTTGTCAGTATGAAGGCGAGTCCTTCCTGGTTACTTTTTTCGTTGCGATTTGACATAGAGAGCTTTGGTTGATCATGGCAGATCTTTTCTAGGAAGTGCAAAGACTCTGCATCACAGGGGCTCGAACCATAAACCTCCCGTCTCACCACGCCGCCCCTCTACCTCCTCGACACCACTGCTCGGCAGGCAGCGCAGTTCAACCCGACCTGAGCCCGCTCTCTTGTGACTGGCCCGCTCTGCGTGGACCTAAAGGGCAAAGCAGCCTGCTACGAAAATTGTCCAAAATCATCTAGGGTTATTTGGGGCGCTGATTACGAATCCAACTTCTGTTCTTAAAAGTTCCGTCGACTTCGGTAGGTTTTGGATTTTCTTCTGGATAATTGAGGGTGGTCGGATCAGGATCATCGATTTTGCTCAAAATTCGTATAGGGTCGGGGACTTATTCGGGGTTTCGAACACGACACCGAAGTAAAGTTGAACGACTGCGGCAGGAGACCGCTCATACTGATAACTGAGAGTGATCGGTGATTCTGACCCCCGAGCACTCTCAAACGGGAAGTAACCTGCTGATGTCGGCGGAATTTTCAAAAACGAACGTCGGATTTGTAACCAGCACACTAAATAACCCCTAGACGATTTTGAACGAAGTTTGCACGAGGGAACTTGACCAATTTCGAAAATACCGGTTTTAGAAGACGTCATCGTCCGCGCAGCGGGCCTAGAGCGCCAACGTCCTCGACATTGTCAAAAAATCGATTTTTTGAAATTGGTCGAGAGTGACACCACGATTCGATAGAGCTTTTTGTTATGAACAAAACGGTGTTACTAGGAGTGTCGAAAATCCAAATATGGGCGAGTAAGAGGGCAGTAAACTTCAACCGCTAAGTTCACCGCCCTAAAACGGCAGATGGGGCTAAGGCAGTTTAGGTAGGTGAGAAGCTCTGAGCCCGTCACCGTAAAGTACTTTAAGTTATCTGTTCGCGTACGCATTTTGAAGCCGTTAGCTCGTCTTTTCGCAGCGGTCCATCGAAATCGGAAAAAAATGCGTCACGCAAGCCTCACCTGCATTTTCGCACCGCTGTAACATTGCTCCTTCCTGAGCTAAGCCATTCTGCTTTAGTTTACTGATAGATCGTTATTTCTTCTTCTTTTTCTTTATCAGCGTTTGTCCCGCTTCGTGGGAGGGTCCGCTATTCTGGTGTCATGACGCCACCTTTCCCGATCCAGCGCTAGATCAGGGTGGACACCAGCTACTTTCAAGCCCATATGTAACGTATCAGCCCATCGCTGCTTCGGGTGCCCTCTAGTCCGTTTTCCTATTACCTCGAAGTTGAGGCCTATCTTGCGGACGCTGCCTTCCCTTCCACGCAGAACGTGGCCGTACCATCGTAAGCGAGCTTAGCGCATCTTGTCCGCTATCGGCGCGACAACTTCTGCCGAATGACGTCGTTTCGGATGCGGTCCATGCGGGTGATTCCAGCCGTCCAGCGCAGCATCTTCGTCTCTATGACGCTGAGGCGCGTTTCAACTTCCTTGGTCGCTGGCCAACACTCAGCGCCGTACATTGCTACCGGCCGGACGACTTCCCTGTAGATCTTCGACTTCAGGTGCTCATGTATCTTCCTATCGCAGAGCACGCCAGTTAGAGAACGCTACTTGCACCAAGCTGCACTCACTCATGAGTTCATTTCAGATCTTCAAAGTGCAGATCAGCGGTCGGTGCTGTGGTGCGACCGTCTCATACGGCACGATCTTCGAGTCTGTGACAAGACTCCAGTCGCGATTTCTCACAAGGACATAATCTATCTGAGTCTTGGTACTCCCACTGTAATACGAGACAAGGTGCGAGTCGCGTTTCCGGAAGACAGTGTTCACAATGGTGAGGCTATGCGAATCCGCATACTGAAGAATACGCTCACCATCGGCGTTACGAGACCCGTATCCGAAACTACCATGACAGCTGTACCCGTCTTTCGTAGCACCTACGTGCCCATTAAGGTCAGCGACTATGATGACATCTTTTACTTCTGCTGTCTTCTCATCAAGCAGGTTCCAAAACCCATCCTTGGCTTGATCGGAGCAGCCAGTCTGCGGAGCATACGCAGAGAAGAAATGATAGAGTCGCTCCTTAGCGGCGACAACGATCTTCATCAATCGATCGTCAAAGCGCTCGACGCTTACAATCGAGTCACGAAATCGTTCGGAGGCGATTATTCTGACGCCACTGGTGGTCCTGGGACTTCCACATAGAACGGCCTTGAAGCCTCGTCCTATGTCCCTTGACTTGCGGCAGGACCACCTCGTCTCCTGCACCGCACAGAGATCAACTCTTCTACGCTCCAGTGCTTCAACCAACTCGCACGAGCGGCCCGTCAACGTACCCACATTCAGCGTTGCCACGCGGGTCCTGCTTACGTTACGGGACTTTCGGACTAGCTCAGTTGCCCCCCGATGCCGTCCTCGCATCAGGGACCCTCGCATACTTCTCACACTCGCCGGGCTTTGCGAATGCGCGTCGGCTCCCGCGGACGCCGTAGCACTATCTCGAAAAACTTGCAATGTCATGAACCATGTGATGTGACATGGGTGTTCGTAGGCCGGCCTGTCACAAGGGCCTGTCGCCTGCAATCGAATGTCCGTGTTCGGCTTAGCTAGCAGAGCGGGCAGTTTCCAGTGGCACCACGTGGAGGAACGGACATCGCCACCACTGATAGACGTTCTACTGCCTACAAAATCTACAAGTTGCAACCTGGAAGGTTCGAGCTTGACAGAGCTATTGCGCTCCGAACACGCCCGTGCGTGCAATTTGCGAGCGGTCACCCCCTCGATTGAAAGGTTCGAATCTGTATGCATTGTTCACGGTGCACTCCAAAGGCTTGCTGGACAGCCTTAAAGCAACTCCTGACTAGGATGGCTGCAAATTTCTGATAAAACTACCCAAACGCTCAGTCTACAAGCTTCCCCCCCCCCCCCCCACCTCGATTGAAAGATTCTTCTCTGTACGCATTGTATACGGCGCACACCAAAGTTTCGCTTGGACAGATTGGAGCTAATCCTGAGTGTGGTGGCTGAAAATTTCTAAGAACGTTCTCCAAACGGTTCGAAATAGTCTTGAGGATTTCGCATTTCCCAGTAAGAGAAGACAGAAGCGCAGTGGACATGCGCTCGCCCACTCGATTAATAGGTTCGATTCTGTGTGCGTTGAGCACGGCGCATTCTCGGCGCATTCCTGGCATGACAGAGCACTGGCAAAGTACGCCTTGAGATACTCCGAAAGCACGCATGCCATGGGAAATAAGCTACTCTAATCGCAAAAGCCCGCTCCAGTCAATTTTGGACCACCCACGGCGAAAATGTGGGTGTTCCGGTAAAGTTGTATACACGCTTGTGTAGACCTCGAAGAGAAGAATCGAATGGCGCTAACTTTTTTCAAAAAACCTAAAACTGAAGGAGTTATGAGCCTGCGACGCTTTGCGACGCTATTTTTGCGTCTTTTCGCCCACTTTTGACCGTACGGTGCGAGCGGTATTGCAGACAATAGCTTATTTTTCAATAATGTATTGGATGTGTCTTTATCGGAAACGGTGGAACCGGTCTCCTAAAGAGGGCCTTATTGTTTAATATTGTATTGGACTTTTCTCTCCTCTTGAATTTATCATATTCAGAATGGCAGCCCTTTCATTGTTAGAGAAATGGAAAAGTCAGTTAAGCGGAGAAATAAGTCGGAATCGAGAAGCCTGATGGTGTTTAATATTGTGTTGGTTTAATATTGACACAGTACTACACTGAAGTATCAAAAAACAACTCTAAAGAGAAGTAGGAATGAGCTGTAAGAGGAGACCATTAGAGCGGGCACATCTCTATAACCCATTTCACATAAATTTGGACGCCAGCTGGTTGTTGATCAAAGATCACATTTACCAAAATTTACGATTTACGACTCAAATATCGTAAATCGTAAATCGTAGTTACGCACACCCCTGGGACACGCCAGGCCAGTCAGACTTATCACCATCGTCCGAGCAACTTCCCAAGTGTCCAGCAAATCAGGATGATGCGCTGAAAGCTTAATGCGGAGCATGAGCAAGCAGATTCCAGAAGACTGAGAGACACTGTTCCAATGACAATGATGAACACGAGTATGTTCTCGAAGTGAACAATTGGTGGTAACTTATTGTTGGAAGCGAACATTTGCTATTCTAGCATTCAGTAGCTGCTGTTTTCAGCCTTCCGCATTCTTCCTAAAACTACTGATACTGATTAGCCTGAGAATTGAATTGGTTTAGAGGCCGCAAGCGAGGAATTGCAAATATTTCAAAACGCATGCAGAAATAACCGTTGAGCAAACTGAAGAGCTATTTGAGGGCCCTCCAGTGCACGAATTCAGCGAAAGTTGATACTTCGATAAGGAAACGGATGACCTGATCGAAGAAATAAGCAACTGCTTCCATTGTGAGAAGATTTAGTCTTCCTTCATGACAAGAATCTAAAACCCACCTATCTAGATACAATACAGCATAACCGGCGAGTTTGTTAGAGCTCCATTTTCCCCATAACGGCCCACCTAGGAGCGATGCGTCAGAGGTGGTTCGTCGCGCGTGCGGCGAAAACCACCTAAAATAGCCACATATAAGCTTTCAGGAGCGCAGGAGTCTCTCAGAGAATTTTCTGTTAAAACCTGGCTTAACGGCTCAACTGATTTTTTTTAATTTAACAGAATTTTTAGCGGTAGTTTCTTGTTAGGGTTACCATTTTTCCTCTTGTCTTCATCTGTACTGTCCCTTCTGCATCCCAATCACTACTGCTTACGACAAAATAAAGACGTTCATCGAAATTAACCTGCCTATGACAACTCGGAAGATGGCGGAGAAGGGTGACATATCGAACCCGACCGTTTACTTGCACTCACAAAGCTTGGTTACGTAGGCAAACCGGATGTTCGGGTTCCTTTCGAATTAAAGAAAATCCACCTCACCGAATGCATTAGCGTATTTGAAGGTAAAATCTACTTTGAGCTGCATCCGAGAAACCAAACTTGATTCGAAGTCTGCTGTCGTCAGCTATCGAAATTGAACGGAGAAACCAAGAAAAGCGCCCTGAAATGGCCAATCGCAGAGGCCTGATGTTCCTTCATGATAACGCCAGACCCCACACTTCTTTGATAATTCGTCAAAAATTAACAGAGCTCAATTGGGCACTGATACCGCAACCGCCGTAAAGCACTGACTTAGCATCATCAGATTACCATTTGTTCCTCTTCCTTCAAAACCATTTGAAACCACGAAACTTTTAGATCGAGCTGTTCAAATGGTTGCACCAGTTCTTCGCTTCTAAAAACCAGGGCTTCTTCGAAAGTGGAATTCTTTTTTACTTAGCGAACGATGGCAAAAGGTCATCCAACACAATGGTCAATACCATCGATTAATGATTGTTGTTAATACAAGTATGTAAGTTTACTTTGAAAAATATATAAGGCGGCATTTAATATCGAACAACTTAATAATATTTGCTGTTCTACTGTTTTTCCGGTACTGCTTTAATTATTTTCCTTATTCTTTCCACATGTGTAAGCCATGTACTCGAGCTATGAATAAATAAATAAATAAATAAATAAATAAATAAATAAATAATATGTAAAGGCGACCTTGGGAAAAGAATCCTTGCAAAGTAGCAGAAGATGCTGGAAACAACAAGCGAACAAAACAAATGAAAATAAACATTAGGACGAAATTGTGGACGCTCTTCAACACGAACATGCGCAGCCCTGTACATTTCATTGTTTCCGCTTTCACTGGTAAGCACTGGAGGAAATCTGGAAAGGGGATAGTGGTCGAAATCGAATTTCGTTTCAAATTGAACAAATTTTAAGGCAAACTAGATGCATTTCAAAGCAATTTTTATTCCATCGAAATTTAGACGGTCGTCCTCCATATATAGACTTATTTTGAAGTCCAAAAAGGAGGCAACTTTTGAATGCGGAAGAAGGGAGTCTTACGCCTGTCCACTGCGTCGCTATGTAAATCACACTGACAGGGCAAATACTCTGACTTGCTTGAAGCCATAAAAAGATTTAGATTTTTAAAGACAGATGTTGTTTTCAATGAAACGCAAATCTGAAAATTAGTGCTTGTCGCAATACGGCTTACTGTTCAACAACAAATTGCTGCTTTCTGCGCTCAGAAGAGCTTTAAACATTTTGTAGCTAGCAAGTTTTCTGTTAGAATTCAAACGCAGCACTCACTGTGTGGGGCAGAAGATCTATATGTTTTTAAAGAGAGCCATTTATGATATGCTTTTGATAAGCTGTCGACAAAGATTGTTGACGGCTTTGTTCGGCTGACGTTACGGCAGTTTTGCCTTTACCGGAGCCCGGAAAAGTCGGAGATATTCACGACTCCACTCTCCCAAACATCATTTCATCCTTCTGGGTAATCTTCCACCTGACCTAAATACCCCAGTAGGTCAAGTAGATCAAAACTCGCAGGTTGTTGGGTTGCCGCTAGACGCTCCTCCTTCCGGTTGACTCCAGGATTCCTAGCTTCGGAGCTCCTCGAGTGTCCTGCGCAAAGATGTCACTTTCTCGGGCTAAGATGGACGTGGACACCTGCAGCATCACGCCTACATGGCAGCGGACCCTGTGTCCCCCCAAAGGAGTCAGGATGTCGCCTTTCCTAAGGACATCCAAATGCTCCTTAACCCTTATACGTAGGGGTCCGACCGTTTCCCACATTTACTTCTCCCCACACTCTTTGCATGACGTAGGGTAAACCATACTAAATGCCATGCAGAGTCACTTATACTTTTAATTCAAAAAAGAGTGCCCGGTCCGATTTCTAGATATTCGCTCTGATTTGAACAGCGTCCTGTTTGATTTCGAAATTGTCCACGGTGTCCACTTTGCATTGAATAGCATGCATTCTGAAGTGAAAACGACGCATAAACAGGTTTTGCATAACTAAGAAACAACAGCACTAAGGTGGATGTATTTTTAACGAAATTCGACAGTTTATTGAAGACTTGACGAAACCTGTTTTGAGAAAAGATGTGGCACACCCTCCTGGCTATCTGCCTCTTCTGGCATCTACTTGCCCTTGCTCGCATGTAGTTGTCAGCGCATCATCCCCATTTGCTAGACACATGGAGAATAGCTTGGACGGGCTGACCGGCCTGGCGCGCCCTAACCACAGCAAGAGCCACGTAAGTTCCGCGGACCGTGACGGGTTCGGTTTTTGCTAGGTGGCCTGCCCCTTGTTCGACCTCGACTCACCATCCACCAGCATTTCATGTTCCATGATCAGCTTAAATGTAGTGTTATATGGTGGAAGATGCAGCCAACAAAAGTATGGATTATCGGGCCTTTACACAGTAGCTTGTTGCTTCGTCATGAGCCTGTCGTGACGAGAATGGCTGACTGGTTGATACCTGATTTTTATCGAGAAGTGGCTTGGCTATCAAATTTTAAAATTAACTTTGAAGCATCACTTCGGTTTTGCCATTTGTATATAGTTGATCTTAGACGACAGAAACTGTTTCTCAAACTGAGGATCCAGCAAAGCAAAACGCAAGAAATTATGCTGGTTTTGCTGAATAATCCAATATTCCATAATAGTACCGAAGTAATCATGCACTTTTCATATGGAATTTACACCAACAGTGCAGTAAAAACGGACAACAACAACGCAGTGCTCTGGGCAAGTTCAAGGTGTAATGTGCAATACCAGAAGAATCTTGCGTCATTACTCCTAAAGTAGATGCAGAAGTACTTTACCCTATAAGTTGGTCAAACTTTTACGGCCATTCAAACAATGTATTGTTACACCAACTTACTATACTTTGACGGCAGCTTTTGTGTTGGACTGTAGCAGAAAACTGGATTGGAAAGACTGGACTAGATAGAATTGGTATTTTAGCAGTTTTGGTGCAGTTTATATCAGAAACTATATTGGCATTTTTTGGCAAGAGACCGTATTCCTCTTGGGCCGATTCGTATCGGATGTTGTTGACCAAAGCTACTGGCTATGTCGCTGGCAGAGGTGCTGCGTAGATATCTGGGTGGGCATAGTCTCGTTAGAAACACGTTCTCTACCCTCAAACACGTTAGGAAGATAAACTACCGATGGTGCAACACTAGGTAATGGCAAAGACTGGACCGTAGCGCCATGAACTAAGGGTTCAGGGAGCTTTCCGTTCTGAAATGTAAATCAACTCTGGCCATACATCTTTTAAGAAATTTTCGTTCGACAAACTGACGCTCCTTTCATGTCAAAAAGACGGGTTTCAACCGCTTTCGTTTCCATTGCTGCAACTGCTCTTATGTGATGTAAAATCCAAAATTAGAAAGCGATCCTAGTTCGGAACAGTTAATCATAAGTAGCCACCGATGGTCTGATTGCAGGTCGTTCTAAACTGCTGATCAGTTTAACTAGTCACTCAGTCTCTTTTCCGTCAGATTTCTATGTATTCCAGAAACGGGATCGGCCTCGTAAAGTCAATGTGAAGCCGACCGTAAAGATCTCGTGCTAACATCACTGCATGCTCAACAACTGGTCGGTCGACTGCGATAGCGGACGCCAGTCCAGATCTCTTGCGCAACGTCTGAGTCGGGAATCGCCCACCTCGATCTTGGCGCTGAAGCTGCCTAACTCGCCTGGACGGATCACCGAAATGCGCAGCGGAACGAAGTCCGTCCAGCCGTAGGTGAGCAGTAGAGTGAGCCTGACCAGGCGCATAATGCTACGAGGTCTGCCGTTCAGGCTCTCTTATTCAGATGCACCCATGAAATGCTTTGTCTGCAGAGTCACAGCTGTTTTGGCAACAATTCCCGAATTTTGGATGCTGTCGAGGCCAAGCTGCAAACAAAGATTGAGCGAACGTTTTATTATTCTTGTGTGACTCGTACTCAGTACAACGCAATTCTACTAAAAGTCACAGAAATCCAAACAGTTGCGGATGGAAGCGACCTCCTAGCCAGCAGTTCTGCCGGCGGTGACTTTTTAGTAGCCAGGAGCAGTTCGAGGAGGTGGGCAGTGATCACAGCCGCCGCCGCTTCCAGATGCACCATTGTCTCCAGCACCTCCTGGGGCTCCAGGGTTTCCGGGGGCTCCATCTGGTCCTGCATCTCCTGGTGGTCCAGGAGGACCGGGCTGTGAGCTACCAGGTGCTCCTGGGTTACCGGCTGGTCCAGCAGGTCCAGGTGGTCCAGGTGGTCCTGAAATGGAATCATTAGTTATAGCGACAAGAGAGGCTAGACGGGAAAATATAGAGGATAGGCAGTCAGCCATCTCACCAGCTGGTCCAGGTGAGCCGGGAACTTCGATGACTTGTCCGGGTCCTCCGGGGCTTCCAGGTCCTCCTGGTGCTCCGTCGTTTCCAGCGGGTCCAGGTGGTCCAGGTGGTCCAGGTGCTCCGGCTCCAGAAGACTGCGGGCTGTGTCCGGGTGCTCCAGGTGCTCCCGATGGTCCGGGTGGTCCAGCGTTTCCAGCGGGACCAGCTGGTCCGGGTGGGCAGTCGAAGCAGAAGTCGGCGGCTCTGGGACCGGCTCCAGCAACGGCGTCGGATCCGGCCTGCCCTGGGTTTCCTGGTGCACCGTCTCTGCCGGGGTGGCCATCAGCTCCAGGAGGTCCAGGAGGTCCTGCAGCTCCAATACCGCACGAGCAACATCCGCCGCCGCCTCCACCTGCAAACAGAAGCGTAGAATCGTCTATTAAGGAGAGGGCAACACTAGGCAACAAAGGGACTTACCACCGCCTCCGGCTCCGATGGCTGCGCCCTGTGAGTAGGTTCCGGCTCCGTGAGCCTTGGCTGGAACGCGGAAGTGCTGCTGCCACGTGTGTCTCTTGATACGGCTCTCGACTCCCTTCGCCGACTCGAACTGAAGGAAGCAACACTAGTGCTAAGTGAAGCAAAAACGTCGAAGACGAAACAAACTGTTAGAAGGAGAAAAGGAGAGGGAAGGAATAGTTTACCCGGTGGAATTCGTCCCAAAGACCGTCGGTGCGGTGACGACAGAACTCAACCTGAAGAGCGAACGTATAAAAGGAAATCACAGGAGATTCAAACACAATGAGAGAAGGCAGGTGGTGGTAAGTACCTCATTCTGAAGGGAGGACTGCACGTGCTGCATGTAGTTGTAGAGCATGGGCACAGCGACGATGGCAGTTAATGTGGCGACGGTGGAGATGGCGATGCCGAAAAAGGCGAGCCTCTTAAGGCCCTCTGCCTCTGCAAGCTTGGTCTTCTCGTCGGACATTGCTGTGTGATCTACATCGCGGCGGCCAGCCTTTTATAGTCGCGACTCTGAACCGGTCTCGTCGACGATTAGCACTGAACTGGTAGCGCGAACAAGGTACGGTAGCCGGGCGTGAGCTGTTAGCTGCGCCCCGATCGAATCAGTGCTCGTCAGCCGCGATCGGTGGTCAACTGCATCGGCATCGCTTATCAGTTCTTAACCAGGCTCATTCAGAACGATATACCTGGAGGGGCACTGGCAGAGAAGCGCTCCCTACTGTTCGCTTCGGTAGTGCAAGGGCTGCACCCATCCCTATTTCTTCGATAGAATTTCGATTCCTTAGCCACTTGTTCTCCTTATGTCGAACGCGAGGACTGAAGGTGACTTGGAAAAAGCCAGATAATTGGAGCAATGAGCTAGCATTATCAAGAAGACATATTAAGCTGTCAGAAAAATTAATCGCCGAAACGTGCCTCTTACTTCAAACTGGTATAACTCAGATTGGAAAAAACTTTATTAATCGAAGTAAAAACCACCAGGATCTGTACATTTTTGACAACGAACAGGTCGTGTATCTAATCCTTTATAATAAAAATTGAGATCACACAAATTAACGAAAGCAAGAAGGCACATTCAACATCGGCCAAATTAGTGAATTGTTTCTGACGCGAATAAGATTCAAGAGCTCGGAAAAAGCAATAGTCAATGAGGGAAAGCTCGGGAGAATGTGGTGGGTGAGGGAGAACTTCGATACGTAAATGGGTCAATTTTCGCCGAGTGATTTGTGAAGTGTGTGGCCTTGCGTTGTCCTTCAACAGGAGCGGCTCTCCTCTGCTCACCACTGCCGGCCACAATTTTTGCAACTTCCCACTTTGGTCTAAATCACAGCAGTAAGATTCTGCGGTGACTGATTAACCAGGTTGCAAAAAGTTATAATGGATTACTTCTTTACAACACCACCACAAAATAAGCATGAATCTTACTTTAGGATGAAGGTCGGGTTTTGGAAAGGATGTTGGAGGGGCATCCCTATCTACCCAGACAAATCACCGGTTCCTGTTATCGTAAGGACCCACTTTTCATCTACAGTTATAATACGCTTCACTAAGGGCTCGTTTTTAAAGCGGACTAGCACGTTGGAGCAGGTGTCGAAACGTGCCAGACGCTGTTCATCGGTCAGCTCATGAGGCACCTACTTCAACATCTTCTTCACCTTGTGGATTCTTGCGAAATGTTTTGCTATCGTACTATGATGTACGAAAAGTTACTCCGCTGATGTACGTGTATTCGCCTCCGGATTTGCTTCGACGGCTCTGCTCAAAATATCATCGTCGAGCGACGACTTGCGCCCGCGACCCGGTTTTCCCTCGAGATCGAAATCGCCAGAAGCGAATTTTTCGAAGCAGAGCCTCACCGTTCGTTCGCAAGGGTCAATCCGTCCCAAAAGCGCTGCTAAGGTTACGGGATGCCTTTGTCGCAGAATGTCCCAAGTTAAATTCATGTAAAGCACGATGAATCGATAGTCGCGTCGGTTCATGATTTTACGCAGCCCTGGAAAAGGGCGGCTAGAAAAATTAGAGCATTCTTCATGTTTCTTTTGTGGAAAAAGTAAGAAAAAACCTGTGGAATGGTATATGGGGTTTCCCTCAGACGGAATGATTCATGGTTAAAAAAAACTTATTTACTTATACATACCTCGAAACGGAGATTAATTTTGCGACAGCCTATCAGTTGCGGGGGGCATCAGCTATAGCGGGGAACACATTACGAAGATGAAAATGTGTGAAATGGGGCCGCATTGTATTTATTTAAAATACCAAAGACAATCTACTTCCCTCAATTTCATGAACACATGACAGCCATCGGAACAGTTCAGCTCCAAGACTTATAGAATCGCACTTTAAACAATCTTTGCATTCGCCTTAACCTGGAAAGGATCTACAAAAAGCAGTTTTTGACCTGTCAAATCTTTTATTATGAGGCCAGTTTTTATGAAAAGTTAGTGAAAACATTAAATACATCATTAAAAATGCAGGAGTAAGACTCTCGTTTTCAGGTAGGGAGGACGTGCTCAGCTTTGCGTTTGTTTGTACCTTGAGACCCATCGTCAGCGGAATCAAGAGTTCACCGCGACAGCGCAGTGAAATAGTTTAGCGGAAGCGCTGTTCCATGAGTTTCTGTCGGCATCATCTCTCCAAATGTGCAGTGAACTTGGCAATTAAACGAATTTTGAAGGCAAGAAATTTTACATCCAAATGTGGCGAAAACGTTCGTCGTCTTTTTTTGGAACGCTTCTAGGAAGAGCGAAGATAAGCTAGCTAAACGAAAATGTTCATTCATCCATTTTCTTTCATTCACTACGCATTCGAACATCCACCTTTGTTTGAGCTGATTGATGGATCCGGCTGGAGATGGATCTGAGCTCCAGTCAACCCTAACAACATGGAGTAAGCTTGATGCCACTACACTACATACATCTGCTCAAAAACGGAACCCTCTAAACAGCCGTATTGGCTAGATTCTTTAGTTTCCACAATAATACCCTTCACGAATGAGCATCATTTCTTCTTTGCCGGTCCCTTACTTTGTTCTAATAATATTCTATATGAACATGAGCATGTTAAATACTGGCCGGTGGAGGACAATCACACGAAATGTGAGCCAAAAAAGAAAAACCGTCGTCTGCAGTGGAAAAACACTCCAAATTCATTCCATCTGCAAAAGCCGAAGATAGCTAAATATTAGGTTGTCCCATAAGTCCCCGCCGTTTTTTTCAACGATTCACTGCAGATTTCGCCGGCGGTCTCCTGCATAGCGCTGCATAGCTTTCGAAAGAGAATGATTTGCTCTATCAGAACATGTATTGCATTTCTTTTTTCATCATGAATTTTGTCATTTTTTAGGTCGTTGAAATGAAAAGTGGAAAAGTGAAAGTAGCCATTTGCGCACTTGTTCTCTCCGCTTAGGTTTGTAATTTTTGCGCAGTTTTTTATAGCACTTGGAAGACAATGTTCTGTACTACAAGAACGTGCGTTGGTCCTGTTTTCTCATTTGCCCTTTATTGATTTTTAGGCTATCAAATTGAGAATTCCGACTTTTCCGTCCGAATTTTTACCAAAACTCCGGTTCTGTGGTTGCACTTTTTTGCTTGGTGTTATATGTCGTTTGGAAGAAGATGTCTTGCTCAATAAGAATTTGTGTCGCGTTTATTGGCTCACGCTGATTTCTGTCGAATATCAACAACTAAAGAAGGAGAAGGAGTTGTTGGTGAAGACGATTTTTCTCTTTTGCATTTTATTGAAATTCAATAGAAATCAATAAACGCAACACATATTCTTATAGAGCAAGACATTCGAATAACATATAACAGCAACCAAAAAAGTCCAACCACACAGCAGGAGCCTCGGCAAAAATAACCATCCTCCTTGGGACGTCCCAATTTGATGGCCTAAAAATCAATAAAGGACAAATGATCAAATAGCGCTAACACATATTCTTGTAGTACAGAACATTGTCTTCCAAGTGCTATAGTAAACTGCGCAAAAAATTACAAACCTAAGCGGAGAGAACAAGTGCGTAAATGGCTACTTTTCACTTTTTCACTTTTCACTTCAACGACCTGAAAATTGGCAAAATTCATGATGAAAAAAGAAATGCAATACATGTTCTGATAGAGCAAACCATTCTCTTTCGAAAGCTATGCAGCGCTATACAAGAGACCGCCGACGAAACCCGCAGTGAATCGTTGAAAAAGACGGCGAGGACTTATGGGACAACCTAATAGATGCCCAATGAACTTGGAGTATGTCAAAGCTATGACAATTAGCGAAAAATGATGTGATTGAGAGAGTGTAGAACCACTACGGGTGATGCATGTGGCAGCTCAGATGAGCGGATCTTGCAACTGATGACTTGGGATGGGCCCGCTTTCAGATACAGATTAGGTTCACTTGCTATCTAACTGCTATTATATTTAAGGAGTGCGAATGGCATGTAGAGATAAGCTCTGAATGTAAACTGAAGGAGACGTTCGTCATTTGAGGTGGGATGTGCTCAACTGTTGAATTGCTATACTAAAATTCATTACGGCTCAAACAACTAAACCCGCGCCCCAGTCCTCCGCGCGCCGGAGGTGGACTTCTACGACGTCGGTTGCATCCACCTCCGGCGAGGGGCCATTTAATCTCGGAGTTAAACTATCAGGACGTCATTGAAATCGGACTACCGGAAACTCCCTCCCACCACGACACGGAAACTGCCTATTCGTCTGCACTTACAACTGTCGTTCGATCGCATCTGAGCAGGATCTTCGGACACTGCTTTACAGAAGCCGCAACATCAAATACGACGTTATCGCCCTGCAAGAAACGAAAGGCAGAACGGAAACCATAAGAAGGACCGTCCACAACGAGCTTCTCATTATCGGAGCAAAGGTGGACAGAAAGAATATTGGCGGAGTTGGATTTCTCGTCAATTCGATAGTGCACCACTTAGTAGACTCTTATAAGATCATCAGCCCGCGAGTAGCTGTTCTTCGTCTGGAAACCAAAGATCAAGGAACCATCTCCATCATAAATGGATATGCTCCAACACCTGCGGCCACAGATGAAGAAAAGGAGGAATTCTACAAGCTGCTCGAAAGGACTGTCAACGACGAGAAGAGCTACTACAAAGTTGTCATTGGTGACTTTAACGCTATCGTCGGTACGAATGATCACGACGGATGGAGGCTAGGACCACGTGGAACTTCCTCAAGGAACGAAAACGGAGAGCGCCTGATAGACTTCCTATCCGCGTGCCGTCTCTACCATGGGAATTCCATGTTTAAGAAGCCTTCAAACCGAAGATGGACCTGGGAAAGCCCAAATGGAGAAACACGTTCGGAGATCGACCATGTTCTTACAAACAGACGCTGGAGTCTATTCGACGTCTCCGTGCTGCCTTCATTTGACACCGGCTCGGATCACCGTCTTGTCCGTGCGAAGCTGACTCTCAAAAAGAGGATGTTCAAGCGTGACACTCATAAACCGGCACCGGTGAGAAACCCCACATTCAAGTCTGAGGAGTTGGAATATGCAATAAAGTCGTACGATTGGAATCTTCTTGAAGATCCATCGGAAGACTACGACTTTCTCTCCAAAGAACTGTTGAAATGTGCTAGCAGCTCTTGCGAAGCCACATCACCGTCTGCTTCAAGACTCAACGCGCATGCGATTAAACTCTTGGAGCAAAGAAGAGCTGTTAAACTGGGTCCTAATGCTTCCCATCTGGAAAAAGTCACCATCTCGAACGCCTGTCGAATTGCACTGAAGGACTCCATTCAAGCCTACAGAAGATTGAAGCTGTTAGAAGCGGCTGGGAAAGGTTCAAGCATAAAGCGCTGCAAACGCGATAACTACGACCAGAAGACAATAATGTCAGCCCTTGTAGATAAGGATGGAACAACGCAAACGTCTCGAAGAGCGATGGAGGCCATCGTTCAAGAATTCTACATAGATCTATTCCGTTCTTCCATCACTGTCCCGAAATGCTTGATGCCACCAGCTGAGGAAGTACCTCCCATTCTGGAATCAGAAGTTGCTCATGCCATCAGAAGGATGAAGCCGGGCACTGCTCCCGGACCGGACGGCATTTCTGCTAATCTCCTTCGTGCGGGTGGCAGTGCCGTCTGCTCACTTCTTGCCAAGCACTTCAACCACTACCTTCGAATTGGTAGGATTCCGGACTCATGGAAGGAGTCGAAAACAGTTTTAATCTTCAAAAAAGGTCAGCAGGAGGATATCAACAACTACCGACCCATCAGTCTTCTTTCGGTTGTGTACAAGATCTCCACCAAGATACTGCTTAGCCGTATGGAGCGTTGCTTGGATGAGTACCAGCCAGTGGGGCAAGCAGGGTTTCGAAGGGATTTCCCCTGCATGGACCATATTCAGACTGTCTCACAGCTCATCGAGAGGAGCCGCGAATACCACCTCCCACTTGTCCTTGTCTTCGTGGATTACCGGAAAGTGTTCGACTGTGGAATTCAACGCCGTTTTGAACGCATTTGTGCACGCTGGTATACCATCGCCCTACATCCGACTTCTCGACGAATGCTTCTCGAACACATCGACTACCATCCAGCTGTTCGATCGAAAGTTTAAAATTCCTATCGGGAAAGGAGTACGGCAGGGAGACACGATTTCTCCCAAGCTATTCACAGCGGCACTCCAGTATGCCATGAAAGACTTGAACTGGGACGATAAAGGCTACCTTGTCGACGGTAAACGGATCAGCAACCTTCGCTTCGCCGACGATATTGTTCTCATCTCTACCAGCACGGCAGAAGTCGAGGAAATGCTGAACGAGCTCAATGTGGCAGGTATGAAGATTGGATTGGACATGAATATGTCCAAAACGCAATTTGTGGTCAACCAGTGGTGTGACACGGGACTCGTAAGGTTAAATGGAGTCGCTCTGCAACAGGTCGACTCCTACGTCTATCTGGGAAGAGAGCTGAACATGGATAACGACATCGCTCCTGAAATCGCCCGCAGGAGACGCGCAGCATGGGCAGCCTTCAGTTCGATTCGCGAAGTCACCGATCAGATCAAGGATCCCGGCCTCAGGGCCTCGATATTCAACGCCTCTGTACTGCCTGCGATGTGTTACGCGACGGAAGCGTGGCCCGACAACAAGACAATCGCCAGAGCGATGCAAACTACGCATCGTGCACTGGAGAGATGTCTTCTAAGGACAAGCCTTCGTCAGCAATGGCAAGAAGGCCTACGAAGCTCGGGGCTACGGGAGAAGTCGCAATTAGCAGACCCGCTGCAATACATGAAGAAGTCCAAATGTCGCTGGGCCGGACACCTGCTTCGACGAAAGGACGATAGATGGAGTCTCCGTGTCACAGAATGGCTCCCGAGAGACCATAAGAGACCACTGGGACGACCGCCAACGCGATGGGCAGACTCATTCTCAAGATCTTTCAGAGAGCGGAGTCTGCCTCACTGGATGCAAGCAGCCGGAGATCGAGCGGTCAGGAAGAGTTGTGGTCCCCGCTGAGAAGACCTCCAGCCGACAACGAACCATCAAAGTATCAAAGTAAGTAAGTAAAATTCATTCACACTGCGTCTAATTTTGACAACCCAGACGAAAGAGGGCATGCTGCAAGTAATGGTTGCGACCCAGTGCTGAGGTCTTCGGTATTTCTGCTGTTGTGAGGTTTGCTACTAAATAGTCAATCTGAGCGAGGCTGTCAGATGTGTTTCACCTCCACTCAGGAGGTTGTGCTCTTTGATATTCCCTATAGCTTCGAAACAACGAAGGGCGTGGTCATTTTCAGGATTGAATCATTGACATCCTTTTCTCAGATCCAGGCAACGGCTAACCGTGCGTGAATGTTGCGTTTGCTCATGTCCTTCGAGAAGTCGTTTATCCAAATGAATCTGGCACTTGTTCGGCTCAGCTTGCAATGTCCAGCTGGGAAAGTGCGACCTCCGCGCTCGTCGTGGAAAGCCACTCGAAAATTGGCGCCGAGGAGGAACTTGTTCTCGACCTCCGCGCTGCTGCAGCAGCTGCAGCTCGTGTGCTCGTTCTTCGCCCATACTTGTCACACCTAGGGGGCGCACACAATGATCCTTGTACGGACCGGCGCCGTTACTAAATTGCCTTCCGCTACCCTGCATGCACACAACAAACAGCGCAGACCTCCGAGGGAGCCTGTTCGAGGAAACTCAGGAACAAAGCAACGGCACCGATGCTAAATCGCCCAGTGGAACGAAATGGGACGACGTTTCCCTTAACTGTGCACCCGGCTACTTTCACGAGAAAGACCGTTCCCAGACACCTTTGGCAAGCTCCATTCCCGAGAGCTTCTACAACAGACATAATAAAGGGTGAAGGATGAAGGACGGCGTTACTCAATCCCTTTTGGGATGCGCCTTGCGCCCTACTACTACAGGATATCGTGGAGGCGATTTGAATGCGTATTTGGCCATACAATGACTGCAGATAAACAAGTCTGTGCTTCTTCCTTCTAAGACAAGTCCGCTACCAATTCACGGACCCCGGAGGGATGGAAGGCTTGGTTGGCCTGGGCGGGAAATCCGTACCAGGAACCAGGTATCGGCTGCACGCCACAGCCGGCACCTCCTACGACTCGCCACACACGCGCCCGTAACAATAGACAAAGACGCAGCATTCGAAAACCACGACGTGCAGGAAAAATCAGGGCGTCTTAAGTATACCCTTACATGATTTCTACAGGGTGAAGCAAAATAATGTGGACAAGATTTTTTTCGTGATAATTATAAAACAACCAACATTTCGAGAAAACGTCAACTATATTACAACAACACAAACATTAAGGAACACCATCTTGAAGTGGTTTCGATGTGGCCTCCCTTGGAGCGGATGCAAAGGGCCAAACGTTTCGCGAAGTTTGGGGGCGACGGGTCGCATATCGTACCTGGGAACAGATTCTGTTCACGGATGAGAAGCTGTTCACCGTGGAGCAGGCGTGCAATCGCCAAAATGGTAGGATGTGGTCTACAGAGGCTCCAGCACCTCTGCTATCGTCCAAAACCCAAATCTATCATGGTTTGGGACGGAATCTGCGCCAGCGGCAAGAGCCCTTGTTTTCGTTGATAAAGGAGTGAAAATCGATGAAGATGTGAACCACCAAGACATTCTTGAGTCCGTAGTTCTTCCTTGGGCCCACCAGCACTTCGGTGATGCCCATTGGACGCTCCAACAGGACTCTGCACACGCACATAGTGCGAAGAGTGCGCAGGCGTGGTGCAAGGTCAATTTCCCCGACTTCATCATGCCTTCGGAATGGCCGCCGTATTCTCCGGATTTGAATCCGATGGACTACAGTGTGTGGGCATTTTAGAGGCTAGGGTCGGCGTCAAACGCCACTGCAGTCTCGAGTCCCTGGAGGAATTCTTGCGCCAGGAGTGGGAACGGTTGTCTCCTGATGACCTGCGGCCCATCGCCAAAAAATTCGCAAACGTTTGGCCCTCTGCATCCGCTCCAAAGGAGGCCACTTCGGAACCACCTAAACATGATGTGCCCTAATGTTTGTATTGTTGTAATTTAGTCGTCGTTTTCTCGAATTGTTGGTTGTTTTATAATTATGATAAAAAATCTTGTCCACGTTATTTTGGTTTACCCTGTAGAAACTGATTTCGTGATGTCATGAGTAAATGAATATGTAAATAACAATAAAACAAATTTCAAAGATGTGATTTTAGTGGGTCCCTTTAAGAAGAAGCACTATAAGGGAACTGAGTGAGCTTCAGTAAAAGTTCCAGATTTTCTCCCTCCTTTCCTTCCACAGCCCATTGCCATTGAGTTTAACCCTTACTAGCCTCTCAAGGAATTACTCAATCGTTTCGTTTCCTTCCCAACACAGTGTCATCACTAATCTGACCTATTTGCCCAGGCGGCTCGCAGCGCTTGGTCTTCTCGTTGGTTAGTAAAGTCCAGACCTCAGCACTGTGAAAAGCTCAAAGTTGGACCGTAGCAGGAAAAGGTAACCCAACCATGAATTCGCATCCGTGCTGACCATCTAACCGCTAAGCAGTGGTATAATACAGGGTACGCGTAACAGTGATCATCTAATGTTGCCATCTCGGTGGTTTCTCGCAGCGGTTCCTCAGGCAGGATTCCATGAAATGCCAGAGAGGTGGTAGTTGCCTGCGCAGGACCCGCACTCTATCGCGTTTGCATCGCTAACGACCGCTAATCGGATCTGCGCCCACGTGACCGGCGCAAGTAACGAGTGGAGCACCTGACATCGTGACGCAAACTCAGGGTCTCCTACCAGAACGCGTCTCGAGAAAGCGCATATGCCGGCGCGGCTCGCCCGCGCCCCCCAACTGCAGAAGTGAAAGCGGCTGTTGTTCTGCATTAGTTACCATAACATGTGGTGGTGTTGGGTTTGAGTGAATAACCTTATAAGAGCTACTCATTTTTCCCTTCTCTCTGTGATTTAGGGTTGGCATTTTCACTCATAATTTAAACCTCACAACTAAGCTAACTATCGAAATCAGACAACAAAACGCAGACGCACTAGGAATTCACGGACTTCACAATTACTCGTTGAAACCTGAGATATTAGGTTGGTGAAAAGGTCTTGCACCACAGCGTATTTCTTTCAAAATTTTATTGCTTCTTTGGTGAGCGACTTCAATCTTCGAAGTAATCACCATTTACATCTACAACCTTCTGCTAATTGCTGGGGAGACCACAAAATCCTCCCTTCCAGAATGAACTCAGCTGTGACTCAAAGAAGTGCGCCACCTCGGATTCCAGTTCGGCTTGAAGCACCTACCCCTTAGTTGTAGCTTGAGAACTCGAAAGAGATAGTAGTCCGATGGCCTCCGCCCTCGCGGTTTGCGAGACAAGATCTCGCTCAGCTTTTACAGCTGTGTAGCGTAAATGTTTGCTGTTAGTGCGGTGCCGCTGTCAAGGAGCTCATGACAGAGATTCCTCGAGAACCCCCCCTCCCCCAACAGCACAGCATTACCTTCCTCTGGTGAATGTTCACCTTGAGATTGTGGTTCTCCTTGAGGGAGCCACTGGGACTACCGAGTATGGTTAACGAGGAAGACCCAGGATTCATCTCCCGTGACGACGTTCTCGAGAAAGTGCTTATTACGGGAAAGAACAAGCAGAGACTGAGCGTCGCGAGGCCGCCTTGTTCGAGTCACGGAGCCAGTCACACTTCACTACAGTCGTAGTATTTATATGCCCTCAAAAGCAAATTGCCATGTATGCGAAATATTCTAGAATGTTTGCGCTACAACTACGTCGCACTAAACAGTCCTTAGAAGTTCCCGTTAAATTTTGAAAAATTTTCAAAATTTTTGGTGCAAGACTTTTCCACCAACCTAATGAATTGGGTACTAGAGCGGTGTCTGTAACCACCTCACCTTAATGTTCACTCGATCAGTATGCCATCGCCGTAGCCGTTTCTACGACCGCCAAGGATTCATATTCGGAAGACATCAAAGGCACTTACGAATGTAACTTAAGAACTCCAAGATTTGCATGCCCAAAGATCTTGTGTTCAAGTGAACTGGTGCAACTACGTTTACCTTTCAACATCGAAGGCTGGGTAAAACATTTAAGGAACTGCTATGTGGGAACACAGTAAAATCGTCTCAGAATGCCGAATATCGAATATCTCAGAATGCCTGCTGGTTGAAGCCTTCCACTACACACCAAGTGAAACCGGCGAAGAAACCTCGTGTGTCGTCGAACTTCTACGATACAACGTTCATGTTATCGCGCGATAGGATGCGCTGCCACACTTTCCGCACCTGTGTCCTGCCTTCAAATGTGTTCGACTGAGACAACGGTAATGACCTCTTGCCATTCCTTTCGCACTGCGAGCTACTGCATGGGAGGGGGGTTTCGTTCTGGCACAGAAGATGAAAGCCGAAAGGGGTGGGGTGCGTTTGGGCGGGTTGGTGACAAATCTGAAGTCTAAAACCACTTTTAGGCCTCAGAAGGCGAGGAACTGGTCGAGTCGTTAGGTCGCCCAATAAATTGGCCCACCTTACATCACGAAACAAGATTTCCACGGCAGACTTCTATCAGGAGCCCGTGATTTTAGCCTCCAGTCGAAATATAATGAAAGCTTCGCAGAAAATTTTTGCTTCTGCCATATCGTTAGCAAGCAGTCTCCAGCCACTAGCTTCTAAACAGAATCATGGCAAAAGGCGATGGGCGTAGGGCGATGTTTGTTGTAATCTTCCGTCACACAAACATATATTTTCGTACTCCCGTTGTGCATATCTTGTTTCGCCTTTTTCACATTTGATTGCAAATAGTTGCCTGTATGGATAGCCACGAAAAATAAACACATGAAAATGTCAAAATAAGGAACAAGCGTTCCATTTGCATCCATGAGAGCGAATTCGTTCTGCTCGTGGAAGACGCAGGGCATCTCCTGCCTACACCGAAACACTGCGATGAGATCGAGTGTTGTTGTTTACGAAGCAGCAGCGGATCCCATTCGCCTCCCCCGGGTGGCTGTCAACTGGCGAGTGGGGCTGAACCAGTTCAAGGACAGTTAATCTATCCCACACAAAGACAACAAATCGTCCCACACACACACACACCGCATCCAGTTCACTGGCTTCGCGTCACGTATGTCGCAAGAAATTGCCTGCAGATCTGGTGATCTCCACGCACGCTCGAAGTACGCAATGGTAATTTGTCGAAACACAGTGCCAGGAGGGGGGAGAGGGGGGGGGGGGTCCTCGTCCAATCGTCACACCCTTTCAAATAGTCTCTACGACAAACCTAGTCCAAGCGAGAGACTCCAAAACGATGAGCGATAGGCAACTTTAGTGGGTATCATTCCTCCTTCCTGTCACCTAAAACTTTCAGAAACTGCACTTTCGATGTTCAAAAAATTCAGAACCTTCCTCTAATAGCCACACGTTATCAAGGAATAATCTGGTATATTAACTGTAGCAAAATAAAGGAAGGATAAAAACCAGTTCCCACTGGTTAATTTGGAACGGCACGCGGTAGCAGAGGCGCTGGATGTCGTCCTGAGTCCATTTATTTTGCTTTATTTACAGCCCGAATCAATGTTTTTGGTGCGTGCCCCCTCCGGCAAACCAAGTCTTACATTCCATCGGGGTCGATGGATTAGTACCAGACCTCACTGGAAAGTCTGGTACACCGACTTGTTCATTGGCTACCCACGGCAAGTAATTGTATAGGCCAAATACCCATTCAAATTTCCCGACGATATTCCGTGCAGGTGGAATGTGTGGTACATCCCAAACAGCGGTTAATTAACACCGTCCTTTGCCCTTCTTCCCTCTTTTGGGAAGCGCTTTGCTTTTCCGTACGCTATTTCATGGAGCCGCTTCGACTAATCTAATATAACGACGTGCGACTATAATCTGATAGAAATACGTACCAGCACGTTAACTCTTCTTCAGCGTTTGTCCCGCTTCGAGGCGGGGTCCGCTATTCTGGTGTGGTGATGCCACTTTACGCGATCAAATGCTTGATCGGGTGGACACCAGCAACCTTCAGGTCCACATGCAACGTATTTTCCGTGTGCTATTTCATGGAGCCGCTGATTTAAACGGTGCTTACTTCGACTAAATCCGATAAGAATTGAGAACGTTATAGTAGTTCAAAGCGAAGCACTCAAAACCCTGAGAACTTTCTGGACAACGTAATATTTTCAGGAATTACCTGCAGCACTGCTAAATAATAACATCATGTAGTCCCCGCGTTTGAATGACAACTTTAAATGGCCTTTATTTTAAGGGGCTCATTCTCTCTCTCTCTCTCTCTCTCTCTCTCTCTCTCTCTCTCTCTCTCTCTTTCTCTCTCCCTCTCTCTCTCTCCCCTCCCCCCCCCCCCCACACACACACACATACATCTGGCTGATCCGCTGCTCTTGGTCATTCTTCGCCGCTCTTTTTATAAAATATGACTCATCTTTCCGTTGCTTACAAGTTACTGCTCGTATTATAATGAACGCCAGTATTTCGTCGAATGTCACTTGTACTTCAGCAGTATGTCCTCAACTTTTGAGTGTTTCCCTCCTAAGGTGAGTAAGGCCTGGCTCAGCCAACAAACTCTTCCACCTGATGCCTTCATTTCGCACACCACTACTGGAAAAACAATATCAGATTGTGAAATCAACGTGAAGACAGTGGTATCGTTGACATCTGGACTAGATACATATAACAAAGGAACCAGCCGATATACAGCAAATTGAAGAGCAACAATATGGACAACCCGTGCACAACAAAACGCCTGTATTGAGAGGAAACCAAGAGCTACGACTGATGCAGAAATGTGGAGCTTTCAACACATTCTTATTCTTTTTCTGGCTTGCTGCTGTCAACGTCAGGTATAAGACAGATGCTAGACTGGAGCAGAAGCGTCTCAAAGCCAACGGATACAGTGTGGGGAAGAAGGCAACGCGCGAAGAGCTCCAGACTTCTAAAAAGACATCTAAAAACCTGCATAGATTGCTTGAGCATTCTCTAATTCACTGCTTCGTCAGCGGATGTTCAAGAAAAACTTTATAATTTACAAATGAAGATAAAAACGGTCTAAGGCATTTGGTGTAGGAAAGATTCCGAAATTTTCTGAGCTCCCAAGTTTATATTTCGTTTTTCACATTTTTAGAGCGTAGTAAGATCGGCAAGAGGAGGCGGTTCGTGCGTTAGCTCTCTATCGATTTGCAGGCTTGGATCGAACCCCCGATCCAGGCTTTTACTCAATGCGTGGTGGCTGATTTAGCACCGTCTTCATGACCACGAGAGTGGAATGTGTGCTGTTCCACAAAGATGGATTGCTCAACTCGAATAGCTACCACTTTGCACCACTCCTATTTCCAAGCTGCCTTCTCATGAGACTACTAACAGTAGGTCGGACGAGGTACGACGTGAGCAACTGGGACTCGACATGCCCGACTGCTGTTCTACCTAGCCCGTCTCTGACGCTAAGATCGCCGTCGAAATCGTCCCATCCCCACTGTCCTCTAACTGAGCAGTTCCAGTCAGCTGCATTTCTACCCCACGCTTCGTCTGATTTCGAATATACGTCATGGTGGAAACGAGTTACCTTCCCGGAGCGATCCCAAAATGCTTCAACAATGGCAACACAGGTGGCTTTCTGGACGGCAGAGCCATCGGCACACTAAAACAATCACAGACTAGCGTTATACCTCTTGATGTGCGAAGCCGCTTTCTAAAGGAATCAAACACTCCATTAAATGTTCTGTTTGCAGTGGGAAATTTCCCACCTGGCGAACACTTTTCCATCCGCGCAACAGATCGCGGAGTAGCGTTCCGCATACTCTTCCCGCGAAGCGAATACCAACTTCTCGTAAGGTAACTTGTGAGCTCCGTTAAACGAACACACTGGATCTCCTTCGAGGGTGACCTGAACAACTCGACTGCAGTGATGCAACCAACACCGATTCTGATAACCACGCTTGCTCGAGTCGCAGTTCATCCGAAGGACGAAATCGACCATTTCAGACTCTCACTAACCTTATGAAAAGTCTGCAACAAACGCAGAACCATTTAGAGCTGCTTGAAGAGCAGCGCGAGAATAAAATGGTGGAACGGCGTACGGTTCTCGCGTAAAAAAGTTGTGGTAAGGTTAGCCCCCAAAAAATCATTGATAAAGATAGGCCTTGTAGCTCACAAGGGAAGGATACTAGGTGACTATGAAATTTCGAGTTGATTTGAGATGAGGTGCATATCACGGGACGCGGCTTCGAACGCTAATTCCAAATATGTGTTCTGCTTCTGCTGTGCGCACCTACGAGCAGGGTTAAGGACCATTTTCAGCATGACTGCGAGCTCAAGTGGCCTGGAAACTGCGCTGCCGTCCGAATAGTGTGGCGCAGGGGTAGAATAGCGGCGCGATGAGAGGAGGCGCTTTATGGTTCGACTCTCCTATGTTGAAGGATCTTTGCACTTCCTAAAAAAATCTGCCACGATCAGCCAAAGCTCTCTATGTCAAACCGCAACGGAGAACCATAGGACTTGTTCTGACACTGAAAACTTCACACTGGCACGGAGATCCATTTTATTATGAATGGTTGCCAGAAACAGAAACAAGAAACAAACGACAAAACACACTGGTACCTTCTTCATTCTCTAGCTCGATGCTCTCGCATTGCGCATCTCGCAAGGTGATACGGAAGTGCTTCCTCTCTTGCCTTGTGGGAACGTGTGAAGTATCGGAAGGCCCGAACTCCTCCAAAAGGCACGCTAACACCACAGCTGGTGAGACCGTACTTTGGAAGGTAAGTCGGCGGTATTGTTCTTACCGAAGAAAGGGGGTTATTCAAGGCAGTGATCATCGCCATTTAACATAGAGCGCTTTGATTGATCGTGGAAAATCGTTTTTAGAAAGTAATCCTACCAGGGGAGTCGAACCATAAACGGCCCTGTCTCACCACGCCGCTCCTCCACCTCCTAGTCCGCCGCTGCCCGGCCGGTGCAGCAGTCTCCAGGCTACTTGAGCTGGAAGTCATGCTGAAAATGATCCATAACTCCGTTCGTAGATATGCACAGCAGAAATGGAACACACATTTGGAATGAACGTTCGAAGCCGCATCCCGTGATATGCATCTGATCTGAAAGTCTCATGGTCACCTAGTATCCTTCCCTTGTCTGTTCCATAGGTTTGGCCAAGTGACGTCCTTCTAATTAGGAGAAGTGATTGAATATACTGGTGGTCCGAGTCAGGAGGAACGGTGAGAAAACCAACCGAAATTGAGCGTCGAGATTGTAAAACGGCTGCATGCTAAACGTCGTTATGCTAACCTGAGGGGTTCTAGGAGGGATCCCCGTATGCGCGAAACCCTGCCGGAACTTTAGCTTAATTCGAAACAAGAAACCTTCAACCAGTAGAATGCAGCGAGTCGCTTCACATTCCATCGGCGGAAGCACGATTCGAGCTCTCTTTCAATGCCTAAACAACTGAGCTCTTAAGAGAGAAGCCTTTCCAAATGAAACAAGCTGGCGAAAGGAGTCAGGCGAGCTCAGCTACCGCTTCGATTAGTGATCCAAACAGCAATCAGGCCATCTTGACTCAAACTCTCCACGGTAACACTCGATAAAGGCGACGCAGAAGTAACGTAGCTGAAATACGTTAGAGGTACCCCATTTTGTTAAGCCCACGGTTAACTCTAAGAGAAAGCATGCCTGCGTTGTCGTTTCACGGCTAAGTTTTCCCAAGGGGGATCCATGATAATGAGGTCATACACTTCACCTGAAAGAGTTCATTTATGACGCCTGTAGCTGTAGACGAGCGATGCAGTAGCTGGAAGGCTTTACTGCTAGAGAAACACTTTCCGTTAATTGCAGCGAAATTTCGGACATCAGAGACAGAGCCAATGTGGAATGTAGCTCCAAGTGGTATATAGTGAGTTGTTCGATCTGTGTTCTTGCCCTCTACAACGCCTCAGTTTACAAAAAACCTTCACGAATTTAGTAAAAGAGAGTATCTCCAACAAGTCGACGTACCAGCCACGTTGAGTCGTATACAATGATCAGAATCGTTTCTGTACCAACAGTTGAGCTGGCAAAACTCGTTGTCGACGATAAATTCACTAAAATTCTGCACAAATCTGGAAAAGAGACTAAAGCCATTAGCAGTAGAAAAACTATTATTTCACGGCATCAATTTATGCAAGCCAAACCGAACCGACATTATTCGCTTTGAAATGTATAGAAATTGTGCAACGGAATGGAAACAAACTTCTCATAGCTACGCCCCAAAACGAAATCTGTCTCCGAGAAGACTTGAGACCGACATCTGTCGAGTTATAGACCGATATTGATTGACCGTCGACTCGGTCTGGCCCTGGTTATCGTGAAAGGAGAGCTTCTACCGGAAGGTTCCATGCGCAGGCCATGCCGAGATGCTTGAGGTGAGACGTTTGACAGGACTTTGCGAGGCTGTGTACCTGACTAGATGGAGCACGAACCAGCAATCGCGAGCAGCGCACTTGGCACCAGTCCACAATAATGGATGTTCCCAGACATGCTCAAGAAAGACAGCAGATTGTTGGCAGGTAGCTAATGCGTCCCAGCGGGATGGCGATTGTAGTTCACCGTCATCTTATGTGCCGTTGGACGGCATATATTCTTGAAACACGTCTGCTGAAATGAAATTGAATTTAAATTTTTTGGATATATATTTTTTGATAAAGAAGGGAACGATATGTGTCAAAAAGTTCAAAAAAGGTCACGATAATTCGTCGCCGCATATGTGTACGTTCTCCTGACTATGAGATAGATCATCATGGATAAATTTGGAGCGGGACTGTTGCGCCTCCACTACCTCAGAAGTCGAGAAGTGGTCGAAACCTTTTCTACCCAGACTTCGCCTAGGGGGTTATCTGGCTGGGATGCTGACCACGAATGTGATTTCAGATTTTTTTTGAAATATCTGCCGTTACCGTTGTCTAGGATCCCAAAAAGAGTGAGCGGACCTTTACTACAATCGGCCTCCCTACATTGATCACGTGCGGCAAATGTCAGTTAAAGACGAATCGACACTCATTCCTGCAGACTGGTGACACCGTGCGATGCTCGCGGTTGCTGTCGGTTTATCAATGTCGATAGTTGGGAAGGTCTATACTCCACCTAGTCATGAATCCTGCCAAAAATCTGCAGCAAACTACAAAGTGTCGTATATAGTAGCTGAAGAAAAGCTCCATCCCATCTCATCTTGAAACCTCGGGATCAATGTTCAGTTTCGTTATTTCTTCTGTGCCAACGAGGTTGTTAGGTGCGTGTTTATTTATTATAAATATGTCCACATACCAACCTCGTTGGCACAAACGAAATAACAGAAGTGGTGAAAAGCTTTTGCTAAACACGCATTTGAGAGGCTATAGTGGAATATATGCCCACGAAAAGTTGCCAAGGTGATAAATACCAAACAAGGAGTGAGTACTAAGGATGCGAAATTTCGACAAGGCAAGGTAGCTGAACACCCGACCTTCACCTGTGAAACAGTGTCACTCACCGCTGAGCCACCAATCCGTTTCCAGTGCTGCCTTTCACCGCCTCTCTTAAATCGACACAACTGCGCACGCCCCGACAGTGCAATCCCATGCCAAACTTCAAGGGTCCCTAGCTCCTTGCGTTCAAAGACTCAGCCAAAGAGACACATTTTTCTACCGTTTAGAGGGTGGAAATTCTCGCTGTAGTGTTCATGTCCCCGTTCTGACCTATGCCTGAGAGAGCTCCCTGATGAGTAAACTCTGCTAAACCATTTTGTTTGCCCAACTCGACAAGATTTCGCTACCGTGGATGAATAAGATTTAATGAGACCTCGACGTGCAACGATATGGGAAGGAACTGGCTTGGTTTTTGGCAACACGACACATCCCTAATGGGGATTCATTTACGGCAAGTTTATCCATTCATGCTCCTGTCGGCCGAATTGCACAGAGCACGCTGCGCAATAGAAGACAGACAGCTCAATGGAAATCGCTCAAATCAAAACAAGTCTTCGTATTGCTATCCAAATTTTTGAGAAAAATGGCGAACGCCCATACACTACGAATGCACCCCCGTTATTGGAAAAAATCGGACACAAAATAGTTTTAGACAATTGTTCCTGCAAAAGTAACTCCAAATGTTTGTGGGAGTGGCTCCTATTGCACTGAGCTGCGTTGAAGTCGTTCCTATTTCTCCTTGTGTTCACAGCTAAACTGCGGTATTGGTCCGATGCACTGTGAGAGCCTCAACAGAAGGATGCCACCCCTCATCAAATTTCCATCCTGGAGCCCTAAAAGATACAGAACAAAGCTTGGTGCTGGTCCATTCATCTTGGGATGCGCCAGGCACTCCACCTTTAACTGATGTCGTAGAGGTAGCTCGTACGCGTTCATAGCTATGCTTCGCTCTTTCGCTGCTCACCTCCCAGGAGCCTTATCAGGGGAGGGCACCACCAATCTCTTATCCTTTGGTGTGGGCTGTCAGCATGGAAGTCCCTCATTGTCAGACTTTTGTTACTGGAAAAACGCATAGAAAAAATTGAGCACGCTGGAGATTCAAACTGCCTTCGGTCAGCAATTGACTTCATCAGTTGTTGGGCAGTAAAATGGGAACTACCAATCGCCTCTGAGAAGACTCACTTTCTGACGATCGGGTCTAGAGGCAATACTACGGTGCCGTCATATAGGATCAATGACAAAGCTTTAAAGGAAGTTCAAGAAGCTCGTGATTTAGGTTTCCTTATCACGAGTAACCTGTCCTTCTCCAGCCATTGCAGGCTCTTGGTGAATAAAGCTAACGGTCGCATTTACATTTACAATCTTTTCAAAGTTCTGAAATCAAACCTACCAGAGGTCTACTTAAGAGCTTACAAAACCTACGTTCGTCCAGTTGTGGAATCTGGAATAGCCGTGTTCAATCCGACGAAAAAGAGGGACATCGACCTTTTAGAGAGCGTACAAAACAATTTATTAGAAAGCTTATGATGAGGTGTTTCTCGGTGGATTATAGTCTGATACCGCGTGGTCAGTTACGCTCTGTTCGCTTTTGTCTTCCTTCACTGGAAAATAGGAGGAAAATCTCAGATCTGGTCATGATGAACAAAATACTTTCTGTTAAGGTGTCCATCGACCCAGTTATCTTTTTTGGAGATGTGCTGACGAGGACCGTTAGAGGAAAGCTTAGGCTTCGAGTTCCGATTGCTAAATCACGAATAAGATCTAACTTTCTGACCTACAGGGAGATAGGAAACTTCGTGGAGGTTCCTGCAGCAGCTTGCACACGACTCTTTGGACAAGATTATAGCATTCGCACACACTCTACAAGTTCCTCGGAAACACCGTGCTGTCGTAGGGCGTACCATATAACCTACGACCGTACCATATAACCTACGTACGGGATCGAAGGCCTTCTCCAAGTCGAGAAGGGCTATATGCACCGGCTTCGACTTCTCGCGATGTCCCGAATTCGTCCATCGACAATTCGCTCAAAGATCTTCATGCGTGCGAAAGCAAGCGAATGGGACGGTAACTGGAGCAGTCTGCAGGGCTGCCCTTCTCCTTCCACATCGGGATCGTCGTACTTCCCTGCCAAACATCAGGCACCTTCTTCTCCGCTACAGCCTGGTTGAAAAACTTGGCCAACCACTCAGCAGAGCACCAGCCTTCGGCTTCCATAAATCAGCTGGCTAGTCATCTGGACCAGTGGCCTTGCCCGGTCTCATCTTCCTCAGAGCCGCATCAGCTTCCTCCACAGTGACTTTGTGGACGGGGACCACAGAAGGGACGGCCGGATGAGGGAACTCTTCATTCGAAATGCACTCGAAATAATCGCACTATCGCTTCAAGGCATTTTTGCGCTCTGTTAGAAGATGGCCGTCCTCATCATTGATGCCAAAGCTCTATATCCTCGGATTGGTGATGACGGTTTTTCCAAGTCGGTACAAGTACCGCTCACCATCGCGCGACTCAAGCTTTTCGTAGACATCATTGTAATGAGTGGCTTTTGCAACGGCCACAGCCTTCTTGGCAGCTTTTTTCGCTTCGTGGTACTTTTGCCAGTTATTGACAGTCTTGTCGCCGAGAAACACATGATAAAGCGCTTTCTTCTCTCGAACCTTTTCTTTCACGTCGTTCGTCCACAGCCATGCTTGCATGTCGACATTTTGTCGTCCAGGCTTCGTAGTGCCAAGTTCTGACCTCGCAGCTTGAAGTATCGCGTCGGTCGCTTTCTTCCAAGTTTCGTCGACAGTCGTGACTGTCGGTAACCGCACGCGAGAAATCACAGCTGCTTCCTTCTCTTTCATTCGCCACCACTTGATTCTTGTAGCACCGCATCGCTCAACCTGTTGCACCCTCGGAGGGACGATCTTCAAAGTACAGATCAGCGGACGATGCCGTGGGGCGGCCGTTTCATACGGCACAATCTTCGCGTCTGTGGCAAGATTTCGGTCACGGTCTCTCACAAGGACGAAGTCTATCTGCGTCTTGGTGTTCCCTCTATAGAACAAGATAAGGTGGGAGTTGCGTTTACGAAACACGGTGTTCATTATAGTGAGGTCATGCGAATCCGCATATTCAAGGATACGCTCACCATCTCTGTTACGCAATCCATAGCCGAATCCACCATGACAGCTGTACCCGTCTTTCGTAGCGCCTACGTGCCCATTAAGGTCACCAGCGACAATGATGATGTCCTTCGATGGTACCTCTGCTGTCTTCTCATCAGCAGGCTCCAAAACTCATCCTTGGCTTAATCGGAACAGCCAATCTGCGGAGCATACGCAGAGAAAAAATGTAAAAGTCGCTCGTTTGCGGCGACAATGATCTTCATCAATCGATCGTCAAAGCGCTCGACGCTTACAATCGAGTCACGAAATCGTTCGGAGACGATTATCCCGACACCACTGGTGGTCAAGGAACTTCCACATAGGACGACCTCCTCCTATGTCCCTTGACTTGCGGCAGGACCACCTCGTCTCCTGGACCGCATAGAAATCAACGCTTCTACGCTCCAGTGTTTCTACCAACTCGCACGAGCGGCCCGTCAACGTACCCACATTCAGCGTTGCCACGCGGGTCCTGCTTACGTTACGGGACTTTTGGTCTAGCTCAGTTGCCCCCCGATGCCGTCCTCGCACCAGGGACCCTCGCATACTTCTCACACTCGCCGAGCTTTGCGAGTGCGCGTCGGTTCCCGCGGACGCCGTAGCATCTCGGAAAACATGAACTGACATACACCCACCCATACGATGTGACACTGGATTGTTCGTAGGCCGGCCTGTCACCAGGGCCTGTCGCCTGCATTCGAATATCCGTGTTTGGCTTAGCTCGCAGAAGCGAGCAGTTTTCAGTGGCACCACGAGGAGGAACGGACATTGCCACCTATGAGACAACCTAATACCTCACATAAACCTTCTATGTTAAAATGTCCACTACTGCTGCACAATCACAGACTCGTAATTGTAGAACCTTGCGCTCAGATCTTTGAACTCCATATCCAAGTTTTAGGTACTAGATAAATTGTTGGTCCTAACAGAAAATCCCGGGTAAAAAAAGGTCCAAAAGTCGCCGGATAATGAACAACAGAGAAAAGGACAGAACCAACACGGATAACGGATAATCCCACCAGAATAACGGATAACAGTTAACCCTGTCATTCCTATATACGATCATGTGCTCTTCAAGAACCTTTTCGGTACGCGTAAACAGTCGTTGGATGCATCTGGGTATTTCTAATAAGTCAGATAGCTATGGCAAAGATTGTTGAAGTGTCTAAATAATTTGATCTAATAAATGTGACTTCTACGGAAACGGAAGATGAGAAATTGTCGCTGGAATAGGGGAAGAGAATGAATGGAAGAGGAGAGGCTGATCCATACAGTAAGAGTAGTATGCACATGCAAAATGCAGGATACACACTCAGTGTAACCTGCTCGAAAAGCTGGAATGTTGTAGGCCGACTCATTAGGGCGAGAGACGAAAACGGCCAGACGGTCGAGAGCGCTGTTGAGGACAAACACTTGCCTGTCGTCCGTAAGGCCGACGATCTCGGTGGAGCAGATCGCTTCTGGTCGATACATGCTCACGCCTTGCTCGAAGACTGCGCGCGCCTTCTCCCTCGCAACTCGATTATTGTCCTTCGAGGCCTGCGCACTGAAGAACCCCATACGAAGTCCTGCTTCACGAACATCTTTTGAGATCGTCTCAATGGCAGCGATGACCTGAAGGAAAAGACATGGCGTCCAAAAAATGGAAACCCTATCAACAGTTCCCGATCAACCAAATTTCCTTCCAGCCCATTGCTAAAGTGAGGTCACTTTCTCTCCAAATGGAGCCACGGACCCGTCTCCAAATGTTTGTTACGCACATTGCACTGCACTTCCGCAACGTAGCAGTTCTTCTTTCGCTTTCGTATCCGTCGCCCTTCTCGCTGCATGGCGTCAAACTGACTGTCCATCATGAATGGCCCATTGATGGCGAACAGATTCGCGTCAAGACGAACACTAAAGTTCTCTTCTAAGACGAGCGTCGATGCGTACCACTGCTTCTCACTACTTTTAAATTGAAGCGGAAACAATACACGGAAAGTGATTTACCCCACGCCCTTGTAGATCTCATTGTGGTACGCCGACTCTTGAATAATATCGAATTTTTCACTCGAATACACCACAAACTCCGGCATCTGGCTCGCGGATCCCTTAGCTTGAAACACTTCAGTAGAGCTTTACAAGTCCGCGAGAAGAGAAATATTTATCGCTGGACGCCCACGCTGGCTCTGACAAACGGTAATTTGATCAGTAGAAATTTATTATGTGTACAAGTACAACCGAGTACATACACGACGAGTGCAACATAGAACTGGAAGAAAAGAAAGGAAAAAAGAAACAGATGAACGATTTCCTTGACGATTAGACACCGTCAGCAGCCGTGTTTCTTGCACAACAAAACGAAAATGACAGAGATCGACCTATACATCAACATTGCAGCATCCAAATTCCACACAGCAGAAAAAACGTCAATGAACGATGAACTACGAGAGCACTAAAGGACAATCAAAACCAACTGGACAACACAGAAGCAGAATCAGATGTCAGTGACTGCCGTCTCAATATCACAAAACTTGTGATGTCCAACAGAAAACCAAGTCAGTGGTGACTAGCTCGAGCGAATTTTAGGCTCCAGAACAGGAACACGCCAAAAACTACTGCCGTCGCCTTCATCAAGCCCTGAAACGAACTTTGACAAGACTGCGGAGGAAAATATTCCTGTGAACCGTAACCCGATACGTGTAAAACTGAGGCCAAAATACTCATGATTAAAGCGTGTATAGTAGGCGGTGTATGAATCAGGCAAAAAACGCGGATTACTTTTGACACCAAATGAATTAATTACTGACAAACTGTGCTTAATTATTTGATCAGTTGTTTGGTAGAACCGTGAGAACCAAGGATGTTCATTTAACGATCAAAGATTTACCGCCATTTTTTGTCAAATTTCTTTACCAGAATTTGACGCAGAAATGTTCCGTTAAACTGCCCTAGCAGAATTTACGTACAATGTCCAAAATTCCCTTTTTATGTAGTATCTCGGACGAGTTTTCTGGAAGTGCTTTTGTAAAGGCTTACAGAATTGTTGCCGTACCGCGAGGGCCCTCCACTTATTTCAATCAGTGGAAAGAGAGAGCCTACGCCATCCTCACCCTTCTACGCTTCCGCCATTGTTCGCATTCGAAATCAAACAAAGCATCTTCCATATACAACCAAACGTTTTCTAGGAAGGTTCAAGGAATTTGTTCGAAGAAAACTTTGTATACAATGCTTTAACACATTTTGCTTAAGCCTGGAGCGGCTGATATAGAGGCTATATGTTGTTACAGGATGTTTTGCTGCGATCAAAACTCTTGCGCCAGGCGGGACTCGAACCCGCATCTTCTGCTTTCCGGGCAGCGATGTTCGCCTTACACCACCGGCGCCGTTTGACCGCACGTAACATCCGCGATATCCTCGAGGTTTTTCAGCACCCACCCGTAATACGGCAACAAAACATCCTGTAACAACATATAGCCTCTATACCAGCCGCTCCAGGCTTAAGCAAATGTGTTAGAACATTGTTACTAGTAAGGTCTTCAGCTTAACCGGTTCCATGCTGATATCAGCGTCCGGCCCATCCCGTATCACGTGTGGGTGCTGAAAAACCTCGAGGATATCGCGGATGTTACGTGCGGTCAAACGGCGCCGGTGGTGTAAGGCGAACATCGCTGCCCGGAAAGCAGAAGATGCGGGTTCGAGTCCCGCCTGGCGCAAGAGTTTCGATCGCAACAAAACGTCCTGTAACAACTTTGTATACACTTTTTGACATTTTTAAAATCATCCGAACCAAAAATGAATTCAGTCATTGAAGTTTCTAAAATTTTCACGTTTCCAGGGAATCGCAGGGGAATTGCATTCAAAAAATACTAAAATTCTGTGGGCAGGATTTTTAGTATTAGAAGAAGACACTGTGCAGTGCATTCATCCAGCACATCGCGATTATTTAATTATTGGTTTTTGTTTCTATTGGTAGCAGAAATTGTGCATGCTAGAGCTACACAACAAAACATTTGTAGAAAACACACGTATCTTGACTTTGCTGTATCAGTTTCGTAGCATTTACATTATCTACCATGTGAAAATCGCGACGAGCTAGGCGATTGCATGGCGCGATTTCTTTTTTTTTTTTGATAGGGTTAAAAGTGACGCACTTTCAAAAAAAAACAGATATAATTTCTCAGTGGTAGCAGTTGTTAGATGGATGTTCAATTGCGAACAAAACCCTGCAAGAACGGGACTTGGATGTCTGAGCTCAGAATCGACTCGCGCTGCACTAGAGTCCGCCGGTTATTCTCGAAATATTCGCCGGTACGGGTACCTATTCTAAAACCCTGGGAAAAGATGGCCCGTACTCAATCTGTTAGTGCTCGGGCTGCGACTACATGGGGCCGAACCCTGCGGATTCTGGTGTGTTACCAGTCGTCACGGAAGCTACAGCTGAACCGACTGCTCTTACCTACGAATCGTAAGACAGGGCGAGTCAAGGGTGTAGACTGTATCTAGTTCGTGGGCAAGGCGAACCAGAGCAGAAATCTGTTTGGCGAAAAGCTTGAGTTCTGTGCAGGTGATTGCGAAATCACAACCGGCATTGGCCAGTATTGATTGGTGAGCAGAGTTGAGAGAGAGTGGTGAGGAGTTGAGTCGATAGTGAGGAATTGTGGTGAGCCGTTGATCTGGGGCAGGATTCTGAACGATTTACCAGCGGGTAAGTGCAAGATTTACCCCCACCCCCCACTTACGCGCGATTCATGAACGCGCGGCGGGGAAAATCGGGGGTAAGTGTCGAGGTAAATGCTACCCCGTCGGCGCGTCGGGGAACATTTACCTTCATGACGGGGTTTTGCTCCGCGGCCAATTTCTGACCCAGTACAACCCTCCGCTGGTCCGTTGCCAGCTCTGGCCGCCAGCCGCATAATCAACGCTCGATAGGAGGCGCCTAGTTGCCATCGCCTGCGCCGTCTTTCGCCGGACCTATGGTGAGTTGTCTGACCTTTCGTTTTTCTCTATTAGTCTTGAATTCTATGGTTTTTTGGGCTCTGTGGACCATGGCGGCCCACAATGCCACTTATTGTTATGTGATTTGCTCCCTTTAGTGGCATTGTGGCTCGGCTTGGGCCACCATGAGCCCGGTCCACCACGCAAATCGTAATTTACGATTTGCGTGGGTGGACTATGCCCGTCCGCCACCTTAGCCTCCCTTGGCACATGTTGTCTATGGGGGCTACTGTGGTGGACGGCACCCATTATTAGCCATGTAGGCCCATATTTACAATAGCACCCCTACTGCCTAATATGCTACTACTTTCCACCCTCCCCCCCCCCTTCCCCTTACCTCACATTTCACATTTCATTCCCCCTAACTACGTAAGCTCAGGGAAAGTGGCGGGTAAATGGTCATCGAGGTAAGTGGGGTAGAATTTACCTCCGGCCGCGCTCATAAATCCGGGCCCTGTAGGGATTTTGCCGTTACTACCATATTGAATTGCTCAATATCGATCCATCGCGTCCGTCCGTTCCGTGAAGAAGCTCCGATTCGAAGTGCTGGTCAAGGCTAATTGCCAGATGACTAGCATACTGCACAGAAAATGACATGAAGTTTTGAATATGAGGGGAATAGAGTCGGAAAGCGACTGGGATCAGTACGTGAAAACGATGGAGAATTCTTAGCGGAAGTGTGTGATGCCTTTCTAAACGGACACGTTGCAGGTACTCAAAGTAGCTCATGAGGCAAAGGTTAGCCACGAGGCGGCGTTGAAGTCCGGTGCCGAAAGCAGCCAACACAGTGCTGTCAAGAAAGGTAATGAATGCAACATCTCACACTACGTTCATGATACGGTACCACATCACATGCAGTTCCAGAATCAAGACTGTTTGACTATAGCGTCCTCCGAACGCAGATGGAGACAATCTGCGGAGACGTCATGGGCGGACCGTGAAAAGCAACAAGGTCAGAATTTGGCTTCGGGTTTCAGTCTTTGTATTGTGCCGATCCGGGCGTCTATAATGGGAAAGAAAGTGCGAATTTCAAAGAGTTTATTAGATGGTTCAGGCGCAAGCATCAGAGGGTAGTGTTTAGCGACCAGACACTGATTGAGATTCTGGGTGATCACCATTTGGTGGCAGAGCAAAGAATGTCTTATTGTAGCTACCTGTAGACTTGAGACGTAAAGGATTTGAGGAGATCGTGGAAGAATTGGGTAAATTGTTGGGGAAAGATTTGGTAGCGGAAAAAATGCGTGCCATTGCGGAGTTGCGTGAGCTAAAGACGCGCCCACAGCAGGATGTAGTGGACTTCTGTGTTATGCTAAAGAGGCTCGGGAAAAACGCTTATCCTGAAGGATCGAGGACCGGCCCTTAGAGAGTTGGCACATATCCTTTTGTCCAGTCTTAGGGAATGGCCATGTGCGGCTTTTGAGCGCCCTTCACAGAGTGAAGCCTGAAAGCGCATATACCGAGAGAGGGTTGGTAGCCACGGATTCAATCGTCCAAGGCGGCATGTCGAAGCAGACCGAAATGGAACTAAACCTGTTGAAGATAAAACCAATGACACTCGCAAGTGTTTCAGTTCCTCACGGTACGCACATATGGTGAAGGAATGTCCACAGAGAAAGACTCAAGTAATGCGGATAGAAGAGAAGGCACAGAGGCGGGGAAGATGGTGACCAGTGGATCTCTGAGGCCATTATTAACGCACGCAGCATGGGAGTGAAGACCGCAAAAGCAGTGGAGCAGGAAAAACCATTGATTGGCAGGGAGACAGCTGTATGGGCTAAATTGCTAGATACGCGGATACGGCTGCGAGCAACGATACTCACTCGCAGCCACGCGCGCGGTCGCGGTGCGGCGCTGCAGGCGGTTCCTCGCTTAGCCATGGCAGGAGCTAGTACGAGTTGCCCTATGCACCCAGGGTGCTAGAGCGCAAATGCACGCCCTAGCCTATCGTATGGTTCATTTCGGTTTATGAAAGAGGAGGGAAACAGTGGAACTCGATTCAATCTTAGGAGTATACGATGTTTTCTGTAGCTCAACCTAAATATTGAAGGAATAGGAGTCTTGAGCGCTCAGAAGAGGTGGGAGAGCTAAACTACGTGAAATTCAGGTGGGTTTAAACTTGACTACGCCAAATTGTGAGAGAAAAAACGCCTGAGAACTCTCCATCTCGTGCTTTTTCGATTTGCTTGGTGGCTCCCTTTCTTACCTAGTGAGCTATTAGCCTCTCAAAACAGCTACGTCTTCAAAAGACGGTTAGAAAAGATCGAATTGTTGCAATGCTTAGAAACTGAGGATCTTCAATAATGTACACTAGTAAACAGACACTCATTTAGAAATCTCGTTCCTTCACCCAAGCGTTGCATTCTGGCTTCGAACCTACTCCTCCAGTGGTTGTCCCGGCGGATGGAATATTTCGAGCTCTCTCAGCTTATACTGTTCTTGTTCTCTCAAGTAGCTTGGCTCATGTTCATTCTTCTCACTAGTTCGAGGATTAAATGTGTTTTCATAATAAAATGTTTCCGTATTTGTCACACAGCAGAATTAATTCCTTCATGTTCAGTCTTAGTAATTTCTAAGTTCTCAATACGTGACGTATTCGCTATAACTGATATGGGTTGCGGGGATCTATAATATGCTAAAATGGGCTTTTTTGCTTATTGGTAGATGAATATTTTTACAGTTTTCGAATTTAGTGCCACAAGTTTGTCTGTCCTAGATGCCGGTTCCATGGGGCGGCCAGCGTACCCATGTGCCGAAGTGCCGGTATTTACTCAGGGCGTCATAGCTGGCTGACGTGGACAGGCAGGCTTTGTCGGCTACAACCAACTTAAATGCTTACTATAATAGATTACAAGGTATTCTGCCTTAGTCGTTCGCTTGATTGACATAACTCACTAGAAACCAGTTGAGTAAGCAATGTTCTTCTAGGCTACCTGAGAAGATTTCCTTTTTGCATTTTACTTGCCCTCCTTACTTTTGGAGCATGCCATCATTATATAGACTCTCGCAACCCAAATGGTTGGTTTCTGAAATCCTGCTTAATATCTAATGCCACCGTTACGATGCTACATTGTTCCTGGTTTGTGTTTTGTTTTCTTTTTTTTAGTCGCATGGCCTATTTTGTTCGTTGTTCTCACATAGAGGCCGCGTCCTTGAGACGCAGTTAAAATAAATAAATTAAATAAATAAATAAATATGTGAAGGATGGAGAGAAAGCTGGTGAAGTGCAATTATTACTTTGAAGTGGACATTGCCATGAGATTTCAATTTATTAAGCGTATTGTGAAAGTTCCAATTCGAGATAAGAGAGGATTGAGTCTCGTTTCGAGAGAGCATATTCGGCTCAGTGTTTTGTCATAGACAGCCCGACATTCGTGCAAAAAGTTTTTATAATAGAATACCTACTGCTCTGCTTTGTCCACTGATATCAGGGAGCTTCGACTGTTAGCAGTCTCATTCTATTCTTACATTATACGAAGGAGCTTTCAGAGCTTTTGATGAAGTTCCGAACTTCCCTACCGATTCTACATTGACATTTGCACCAGTTTATCATAAGGAGATGTTAAATCGTGCACCTTTTGCCAGTTCCTAGGTATTTGTTAATAACGTTTGGTATCTCATGCCCTTTAGGACTTTGAACCAACGATAAGAAAAAAGGGGTCGCAATCATGATCATGATTTCACTGAAACCTTTAAATTTCCACACACAGGCAACTTTGACACTAGATCAACTCTACAGATGAACATTCTATTTTAATAATAATTGAGCTTTTACCATTTTAACCCTAAGCTTAAAAACAAACGTTTCTTCCCCTAAAACCTCTTATCATTGACTCATTACTTAGTTTTTGTTATTGGATTTTGCTCATAATTATCTTTCACCAATTCCCCTCCGTCGTTCATTTGAAATAGCTTAAAACCACTCCACTGATGAGAACTAGCATACCCCACGCTATTCCACTATAAAATACGAAGCGTAGATATTCGGCCGATTTTCTACCCGCTTACGTCAACGAATTCATCCTCCGACACATACACAGCTCACTCCGGGCGCGTTCGTGCAAAACTCGTCCTCCCCGCCAGTGAGGCAGCAAGGGCTCCACCAAGGCGGCGCACGCGCGCGCGACCGCACGCGGCGATTTGGGTATCGCTGCCGCCCCCCGCGGATACCTGTGCTATTGGGATACAGATTCGATGTGGATAGCTTGGAAGTCATCCCAACCAAGGAAAGGATGCCAATGTATAAGGCATCAAACAATGAGATGCAGTTCCCGGCTGCGACCAAAATCGCAATACAGCAAAAGGAGGCAAAAGCGAAGTAGCATTCCACGTTACAGGCAGACCTGAGGTATTATAGGGACCAATGCCTTAAAAGACTTGGGTGTGGAGCTAAATATCGCTAAGCGGTAGCTGAGGAATCCATTAGAGGACAGTCCAGTTTCTGGAAGATCACGGTGGCGAAAAGGATGTACATCCCGCCGCATGGGTCAGACGTAATCTCTGCGCGCTGTGAGGTGAAAGATGCGGAAGAAGGAGTTCTGTGGCCAACGAAAGGACGGCTTGAGGGCGGAGTATTTAAATATATTAGATTAATATGAAGAAGCAGGAAACTAAACTTTGTGGTTCGTTTCGCCACCTTCCTTCAGACGAACATTTTTAATTATAACACCTACACGGTGGCTCATCAGTGAAGAAGGGAGGTGTTATAATTTTAATGCTATTTATTTTCATCGTTTACATAATAAAAGTTTTTTATTTTTATTTATTTATGTATTAAATTCGTTCAATATTTTTTATTTTTTATTTGTAATATTGACTACAAAAAAATTTAACAAAGAATTTTTATCTAACTCTTTATCTTTATCTTTATCTAACATCTTTATTCCATTATAAACTTGAATTTGATAAAATTTGTTAAATTTGAAACGAGTTTTTGCGAACAACTATTATTAAAAAAATAATAAAAAATAAAAACGTACGAGGTACTTGTAGCTGCTGCCGGTCTTCTTCTTCTTTCCATATAAAGTATCCGTACCGTGCTTTACTGAACGGTATCAGGACAGATATTGTTATACATGTTATCACTACGATATTCATTTTATTCTTCAACCAGAAATTCAGCGGCGTAGCGGCCGCCAAACGTCTGGTTGGGGGCTCCGCCCTCCAACCCTGAGAATAGAACACCCACGCCTAGGTCTTCCTACTCGCGTTACAATTAAAAACTGGTTTTACGGGAAAGTGGGACGATAGGGCACAATCTTCAAAACTGCTTCTATGAATCCTTACCACCCTCTATCGCGCTTACGCCGATTTGTACTTCGAAGTACAAATTCTCGACGTGGCAAGGAACAGATTGTGATAATCTTGTGAGAGCTCTATACCGCTAAATATCCGACGGCAATAATAATCCTTCGGTCATTCTCCCTACCCCCCCCCCCGACATTACATAATACCCGCTTACCCATGTGCAGGTAGATACAGGCAGAAAAACGTAGTGAGGATCAGTCAGTAGTGACAGTGAGAGGCATGTACACGCACACGCTGCCTTTCAAAGGTCATCTGAAAATCCAACGCATGATTCACAATGTTTGATCTGTGGCACATCTTCTTGATCTAGATGCACGTCGTGCAACATTCCTGTCACATACACGTTGGACGATAGTGAGAACGAAGTACTGGTCCTCCCTTCCAGGTTCCTTCCACCGATCCCCTTCCTATTACTGGTCCCACCTTCACTGGTCCCCCTCTTTTGGAAGCCCCCTTCACTGGCCCCATAAATGGTCCCCTTTACCGGTCCTTCCTTTACTGCCCTCATCCCTTCACAGCTCCACCATTACTGGTCTCGCCTTCACTGATCCCCTTTACTGGACCCCTCCCCTTCACTGGCAGCCATCAGTGGTCCTACCTTCACTGTTCCCCTCTTCACTGGTCCTTCGTTAATGGCACCCCCTTTACCGGTTCCCCCTTCACTGGTTTCCGTTCACTTTCCCCCCCCCCCCCAACCCTCACCTTAGTGGTTCTCTTTATTGGCCATCACTGGCTCCCATTAAAGGTCCTACCCTTACTCGTATCCTTCCCCTTTTACTGGTCCTCCCGCGCTTCACTGAACCCCTGCTTACTGGTCTCCCCTTTAGTGGTCTCCCATTACACGTGTTCGGAATCCTTACACCCCTTGCGCGACATAGGTGTCATCTCTTCTGAACGCAGACACCGCTTGCATGAAAACCGTAATACCTCTTCTGAGCCCAGACACCTTTGCGTGACATCGCTAACATGCCTTCTGAATCCGAGCGCCTGTTGCACGACGTTTGTGGCACATCTTCTCAAGCTGGACGTCTGTTGAAGGACATCGGCGACATGTCTTATGAACCCGAACGCCCTTTGAGCAGCATGGGTGACACGTCGTCTGACGCTCTCAACCCGACATGGGTGACACCTGGTCTGAACCCGGACGTCTGTTACTCGACGTCTAGGAAAGGCCAGGCGGATGAGCAGACGGACGGACGGACAGACGGACAACCGCTTACTCTTTTATGTATAGTAGGATTACTAGGTATGGAGGTGCTACTTCCAAGAAATCCCATTAGCATATTACTACATTTTATGGTGCAACAACACTTTAATTATTTATTTATTCAACATTTTATAAGAACGATGTTTGAAGCTACTCATGAATATCTGTAGAAAAGGAAAGATGGAAAACTTCTTAAAACTATTTAAAGTTTAAGTTTTCGTAAAGCTTATTGCTTTATTATAGTTGTCTAAAATGTTACTCGTATAGTATTTGTCTATTTTTATTAAGATATTTTTTCACATTATCAATGATGAATTCTTTACTATACCCATTATGGGTAAGTATTTTGTGAAACTCTCTTACCTTACTGCAAAAATATTGAAATGTTGAACAGACGGTAGCTATTCTAAGCGTTTCTGTATAAATGACATTATGTTTAATCCTGGTTGAAAGTTGTGAGTCTACGTGTGGAAACCTGTTTACTTCAAATTGAAAGAATCTGTTTTGTTGCATGGGTTGCTTTCAATTTTATTATTTACCACACGTTCCGGCCGCCAAACGTCTTCCTGGGCTTCCAGAAAAAACGATAAATCGATATTGCTCGATCGCTCGATTCAGTTAAGTGGCATCAGTTTCTCTCTGAGCGCCATCATATTAGAGTAATTCCTACGAGCATTAGAAATTCTTTCGAAGAAACGGTCGCCAAACCCCCCACCATAATGGATCCAATCTGAGCGAAAACCGGCAACTCCGGTCGAAACCTCGATACAATCAGCGAAAAAATTGTTAAATTATGTGTGTTTTGTATTGTACCCCTGGTGTAGCCTATTACTGGTCTATATTTCGTGCCTTTCCTCATAATTTCTTTCAACTGTTGATGTTCTGTAATGTTCAAATTACCTGTGATAATATGACAGTGGGCAGTGTGAATAAATGTGCTGTATTCACTTTTTTCTGTTCCACATATGCATTCTCTACTGAGTATATCTTTATAAGTTTCAAGATTTGCGTTTTTTTAGAAATTAATTATAATTGAAAATTGTGCTAGATATAAGTCGCTTATATGTATACAAGTGCTCGGACACGCCTAACGGCGTGTCTCGCACTTGCGCGCGACTTAGTGGCATCACTGACCTATGGAAAGTATTAGGTTGTCCCATAAGTTTTCGCCGATTTTTTCAACGATTCACTGCAGATTTCGCCGGCGGTCTCTTGCATAGCGCTGCATAGCTTTCGAAAGAGAATGATTTGCTCTATTAGAACATGTATTGCATTTCTTTTTTCATCATGAATTTTGTCAAAATTTAGGTCGTTGAAGTGAAAAGTGAAAAAGTAGCCATTTGCGCACTTGTTCTCCCCGCTTAGGTTTGTAATTTTTTGCGCAGTTTACTATAGCGCTTGGAAGACAATGTTCTGTGCTACAAGAATATATGTTAGCGCTATTTGCTCATTTGTCCTTTATTGATTTTTAGGCCATCAAATTAGGACGTCCGAAGGAGGATGGTTATTTTTGCCCACAGCTCCTGCTGTGTTTGGACTTTTTGGGTTAGTGTTATACGTCGTTCGAAAGAGAGTGTCTTGTTCTATAAGAATATGTGTCGCGTTTATTGATTTCTATTGAATTTCAACAAAATACCAAAAAGAAGAAAAAAGTGCAACCACAGAACCGGAGTTTTGGTAAAAATTCGGACGGAAAAGTCGGAATTCTCAATTTAATAGCCTAAAAATCAATAAAGGGCAAATGAGAAAACAGGACCAACACACGTTCTTGTAGTACAGAACATTGTCTTCCAAGTGCTATAAAAAACTGCGCAAAAAATTACAAACCTTAGCCGAGATAACAAGTGCGCAAATGGCTACTTTTCCATTTTTCACTTCAACGACCTAAAAATTGACAAAATTCATGATGAAAAAAGAAATGCAATACATGTTCTGATAAAGCAAATCATTCTCTTTCGAAAGCTTTGCAGCGCTATGCAAGAGACCGCCGCCGAAATCTGCAGTGAATCGTTGAAAAAACGGCGGGGACTTATGGGACAACCTAATAGTTTTTTTAAAACATAAAATTCCCTAGCGTCTAGGACCTGGTGCGTACTTTGTCGGCATCAAGCGCTTCACCACTTCGGTACCTTCACCATAGACATTCTTTCCCGACCGGCCAGTAATGTCATTGATTTGTGCTGCGCAGTACTTCTGCCCCTCAGGTGGTTCCTCCGCAGTCGTTATCATGCTCATCAGCTAGCGTTTCAACTTGTCGTCGACATGTCTTCCGAAGCCAGGTTTCCCTCTCTCGTTTCTTCTTACTGGATCTAATTGCTGGTCCGCCTTTACAGGTCTTCCCTCCTCCTCTTTAGTCCCCCACCATGCTTGTTGCGCGACGTGGGGGTCCTTCCTCTGGATCCAGAAGCTGAGAAGACCCGTCTTCCGCTCCAAAAGCTCAGAAGCGCGCGCAGTCGCCGCTGTGTCGAGCATAAAGAGGCTATGCATATGGCGGATTCCTTGTTCTCCGTATGAATTCCCTTACGGCTCCCTTCTTGTTGGTTTTCCGCCCTCGTCCCGCCTCCAGGTCCCTTCTTTCAAGGTATATTCCTTCGCCCCCGTCGGGATCCTACCTACTAGTCTACCCCAATTAAGTATGCTTCCTACGCTCACGACACGACGAAGGCGAGCGAACGCCCATTGTGTGACATCGGTGTCACATCCCCTAAATCCGGTCTCTCAGGCAATGGATCCCCTTGCTGATCCTCCTTACTGTCTCCCTCCCCTGATTGGTAACCCTCTGATTAGTAACTCCTTAATGATCCTTACATATTGCCTAAACTCTTCTTGGTGCCACCTCCTGGCCTGCTTCATTGCTCTTCCCATCGACCATCATGATGCTCCTCCTGGTCGCTGCCTCCTGATCGCTGTCGGTTCTCCACCCTCAATGTCCCACTTCCACCCTTACCCCTTTAGTAGCCTTCTCATGCTAATGGTGCGAAGTCGGCTTCTGAATCCGGACGCTCAGAAACGCGCGTAGGTGTTGTTGTGTTAAGCAGCAAAGGGCTGCGCTTCCCTTGCTGCAGCAACATTCCACGTTCAATAGCAAATTTTGCCCGCGCTGTAGATGACGAGGCGTACCTCATTCAGGTTAGATCATCGACCGCCCTCGCTGTGGATAATGCGGCGTATCTCACTTAGGTTAGATCACTCGACCGCCCTCGATGTGGATGATGCGGCGTACCTCACTTAGGTTCGATCACTCCACGGACAAACTCTTTTATATATAGGTGGTGATATTACCCTGAAAGGAATGAATTCTTTTGTGGAAGTATTTCTGATTAATTATTTTACTTTGCTGTTGTTAAATATTTTATTAAAGTTAATAAGGATAAATAAAGGATAAAGGACGGCGTTACTCAATCCCTTCTGGGATGCGCCAGCGCATTCTACTTCTACGGGCTGTCGTGGAGGCGACATGAATGCGTATTTGGCCATACAATGACTTGCGGTGGCCAGCCGATGAACAAGTCAGCGCTTTATCCTTCCCAGACAAGTCGACTTGGTTGGCCTGGGCGGGAAATCCGAACCACGAACCTGGTATCGGGTGCACGCGACAATCGCGCCTCCTCCGACTGCGCTGCCGCGCCCATTATGGCGCGCGGAGCCCAGTCGGAGGAAGCGCCGGCTGTCGTCTGCACCCGATACCAGGTTCCTGGTTCGGATTTCCCGCCCAGGCCAAAGAAGCCCTCCATCCCTCCGGGGTCGGTGAATTGGTATCAGACGTGTCTGGGAAGGATAAAGCGCTGACTTGTTCATCGGCTGGCCACCGCAAGTCATTGTATGGCCAAATACGCATTCAATTAAAGTTAATACGGTCAAAAATGTCACCTTTATATTCCATGTCTATATATTTAAATGGAAGTACACATGGACCCGAAAAAAGTGGAGGCTATTCTAGCGTACCCTGCTCCGGTCAATGTGAAGAATCTGGGGACGTCCCTTGGCATGGCGTGGTTTTAGAGGAAGTACTGCCTAGGTTTTTCGAAGATAACTGGTTCTTTTTTTTTGCCCCTACGTCACCAAAGATGCCCTGGAGGTGGACGGCTGAACATGACGAAGCGTTTAAGAAGGTCAAGGAAATGATACCGTCGACGCCTGTTCTTAGTTAACCAGACATTGGAAAGGCGAGGGATGGAATTCGTCCCTTCGTTTTTTGCATAGACGCCTCAAGGTAGGACTTTCGTACTTTCGCAAGAGGGGGATGACAAACAGCTACACCCCGTGCACTTCGCGTCAAAAAGTTTGAGCAACGCAGACGCGGCACCCCGTGACTGATTTGGAAGCATTGGCAGTTATCTTTGCGTTAAGGAGGTTCCATATGTTTATCTATGGACTTCCCACGATTGTGTTAATGGATCGTCAGCCCCTCATGGCTCATTTTAAGAGAAACAACGTTTCGGCGCGTGTCTTAACATGGTCACTGGAGATCCAAAAGACAACCTGGAGATAAAGTACGTAAAGGGTGAAACCAATGCAGTCAATGTAGTCGTAGACGCGTTGAACAGTGGTGCAGCAGGCTGGTCCAACATTGATTTTGTGACAGGAGTCGACGAGGCAGTAGTAAACGCTGTGCAGGCCAAGGTAGAAGCAAAGCGGTTGCGTGAACTCAAGAACGATGGTGATTTTGCTGAGATTATAGATAGATACAGTAAGCAGAGACGAAACCGATGGTGTAAAAACATGTGCAATATCGAAATTCGTTAGAATTGCCGATTTTGTAATTGAAGACAGTAAATTAAAGATGTATTTGAGTGACGGTGCCTTGGTGTACGTGATGTCAAAGACGGCAAAACGTCAGATCTTTGAAGAAGCGCTCTCAGGATTGTTTGCGGGTCATTTTAGTTTTCATAAGCTGTGCAACAGGCTGAAAAAGCAAACTGTCTAGCCCGGAATGATTCAGAACATCAGGAAATGGACTCATCAGTGCTTCGAGCACAACCCGCGATCGATGGTAACGTCACTCTCAAGCCGGTAATTGCGAAACCGGTAATTGTGAACCGAATGAGGTTGTTGGAGTAGATATCCTTGCGTTTGGTCCGACAACTAGTGAAAATCGCTATGCCGTCACGGTCATAGACCACTTTTCCAAGGTTGCAGCGGCACCCAGTAGCGGATAAATCTGCTGAGACAGAATATACGCCAGCACGGGTCACGGAATTTAAGGGCATCACTTCACACGTTCCTACGATGAAGCCCTATGAGCTGTTCGTAACGAAGTGATGCAAGATGCGATTCCCGGTGTTCCCTCCCATTTCCCGGCGGGGCGCGTCGGGGCGAGGTATGCATTAGACTTGAGCTCGATTAATCGGGCAGAATAATTGTTCGAGCGATTTCGAACAATTAATCGCTCGATTACTCGAAAATCGTAAATCGTTGTTGCTCGAATATTACTCGAAATCGTATTTCGCGAAAGACCGTTATTCGAACATTGTTCGAAATCGGCTTTCGCGAAAAACCGTTATTCGAACATTGTTCGAAATCGACTTTCGCCAAAAACCGTTATCCGAACATTGTTCGAAATCGACTATCGCGAAAAACTGTTATTCGAATATTGTTCGAAATCGACTTTCGCGGAAAACCGTTATTCGAACATTGTTCGAAAACGACTTCGGAAAACCATTATTCGAACAATGTTCGAAATCGAAGGTAGGAAGACGTTATTCGAACACTGTTCGAAAAACGTCTACGAACGAAGATGGCGAAGGAGATTGTTCGAATATTGCTCGTAATCGAATATTGCGAAAAAGTATTGTTCGGATATTGTTCGAACAACATCAAGAGTAGGCCGCCTGAGAATGGGTTGTCTCCGTCCCGTGAAAAACCAACGCTCAAACTCACTCCAGTCTTGTGCCTGCGGTAATTGGCGGGAACGATTTGCGATTTCCTTTCGAGGGTTCTGGAGCATTGTTCGAACATTGTTCGATTTCGAACAATATTCGAACAATGCTTTTTCGCGATCATCAATCTGGGATTTCATTTGGAGGGTTGGAATTCAAAAATCTGGAAGCTTTGTTCGAACGTAATTCGAAATCGGACAATGCTTGAGAAGCGAGGGATTCGTCATAATGAATTAGAGAGCGAGTTCAAATAGAGATGGCAGTTAACTAGAGGTAATGCGATATTTTGTACGTCGCTGTTGATCATACCTAGGATGTAAGAGTCCGATTTTTCTGGATTAATTACAATCCCTGAGAATTTTCGAAAATCTCATGAGCGTTATGCAGCATCACGAAACTGCTGTCTAGTCGATTCTTCTTCTTCAGCGTCTGTCCCGCTTCGTAGCGGGGTCCGCTATTCTGGTGTCATGACGCCACCTCTCCCGATCCAGCGCTAAATCAGGGTGGACACCAGCAACCTTCAAGTCCATATGTAACGTGTCATATGCTGTCTAGTCGATTCTGGTGGCGATGTTATGGTTTTGGGTACTATCTCATCTTCATGCCTAGAGTTGTGTATAGTTTTGTTCGAATGACCTTTCGAACAGATATTCCAATGATTTTCATTCGAATTTGGATATTGAATTCGAAATTTAAAAAATCGCGTTTTTCGCATGTATTCGAATCCTAATCTTCATAAACCACCTTTCGTTTATATTTGAATTCGAATACTGGAAAATTGAGGGATTTAAAACCATTCTAATATTCGAAAATTTTGCGAGAGCACAACTATAGTTGTGCGTATAGTTGACCTTATACTGGTTGTTTCAAATGATAATAATAAGATAATAAACTATGATTTTGACAAAAAAGCCTGATAAACGTTTTCAAGTGATAAAATGCAATTTTTGTAAAGGTGGTGATATATTATAAAATATAATACATGTATGCATGCATCAGTACGATGCTAACTTAAACTATTTCTGTGGGACATTTCAAGCAGTTTGGGCATCGTTGAGAGCCCTTTCTTATTGCGTGCTCCGATGGGAAGACGGCGTCCAAATTACAACGATTCTATCTGCCTGCATATCCTAGCAATCCTTTTGCTACGTCGGTTTCGGTAGTTATTGCGTATTGTAATCGTATGCTGGGGCCTGCATGTGTGTAGGCAGGTGCGCCTCTGAACATACGGAAGCTCGTCGAGATCGTTGCCGAGCGTAGCGTCAGCCGCGGTCGTAGTTCATTATAAAAATGTCCTCCTTTATCATGTGCAGGTTGAAGCAATTCCTTATTAAACGTGCATTAAAACTGCGGACGAATTGTCGCCGTCGGAAAACGCGCTCTATGAACGTCAAAATCGTCATTTTTTCAAAAGCAACCCACGCGCGAACTTCAAACTGCGTACAGTGACTATGCGTGAAAGCACGCTTTTTTGTTAACTTTGCGCATATGTCTCGGAGGAGGAGGGGGTCACCATGAAAGGCAGCCCCATAACGCATTTTGTGTTGCGCGGAAATGGAACTGTTATATAACGCTACTGTGTCGAACCTCGTGTTGCTCCATTGAACTGTGTTGTTCCATTTTTGATGTAAATCGACATTCATGGGCCTTCTCACGATGACGGAAAACCACAGACTACAATGTGGCTCTACTCCACAAATTTATTGACTAACTAATTTATTGACCGTCCTTTATCCGTATCCTTTTCTTTTCTTGAAAAAGCTGAACAGGAGCGAAGAGCTGACTCTTGAACATATTAGAATAAACGCTACCTTACAAACCTTACGGCTTTATATGTGTGCTGAAGGAAATGTGCTATACCCGAAGCCGGCAAGCCTGGCGTGGCCAGCATACGGCACCGGCGAGGCCGGCGACGGACGCTGGCTGATAAAGCACCCCTAGCTTGGCTTGGGCTACGTTCCAGGCGTGTCCGCTCTACCTTCGCCGGCGCCGTACGCTGGTAATAGGATAATACGAGAAGTTAGTGACATTGACTCGCAAATGAAGAACACGTGGCAGATAGCAAATTACGCGTCGAAGTGCGGAAAATCCCTACCTTTGGTGGCACCTCAACCCTGGAGAATGTCCACTACTTGCGAAAGAAATGACCAAGTATCTTGTTATTCTGGCCTTCTAATTGGATTGTAAACGATCGTCTTCCTAAGTTCAACTCTTTTCATCCACAATTGTGGTTTTGTTCTGTCTTCTTTCGGTTCTCTGTGGAACGTGCCTTCAAAATCGCGTTATTCGATTGTTCGATTTTCGAAGACAGCATACTCGATTGTCGATTTTCGAGGGCAGCGAAAAATCGAGTTATTCGATTGCTCGACTTTCGAAAATTTCAAAAAATCGTGTTATTTGATTGTTCGACTTTCGAAGACAGCAAAAAACCGAGTTATTCGATTGTTCGACTTTCAAAAAAAATGTCGGAAAGCTCAACTCTAGTATGCATACGGCTCCGGATTCGTGAGATGGAGGGCGATGTCTCCAGAGGGAGCGGGCATGTCAGCTAAAGCCGCGTCCACACTTTGCAGCGGGCAGCGGGCAGTGGAATGTGGGCGGAGCTGGTTTCGCACACTGCGACACTGTTGGAGTGCGCCGCGGCCACGCGCAGTGACAGTGAGGAATGCCCGGGTCATTCCTCGCTGCCACTGCCGCTGCGGCCGCTGCCGGCAGCACTGCGGCAGCAAAAGCGTGCACACCCCCTTCACTGCGGCCTGCGCTGCCGCTGTGTGACTCCGTCCCTGCTATGCTTCAGCGTGGCTGCCGCACTGCCGCAGCGGAGTGAGAACGCGGCTTAAGGGTCCTCGACCCCGCTTAAAAGGCGCGCTACAGTAAGCACGCGGGGCCCGTTGAGCGAAATGCGCTGTGCCTGGTATAGAGAGAGAGCAGGAGGGTCCCGAGCAGATTCCTTTAGATTCGCGAGTCACTTGTCGAGTGCCGGCGACGTCTTTTCAAATCAGTCGAAGTAAAGGCGCCCGCTCTGGTGCCCCGCCGTCGTTCCCGGTCCTCTTTTGTACTGTAACTCCCGTTTCTTCCATTTTTGTCTACATATTGTTGTTTTAAAATTGTGTTTTCGCGTCGTCATGAATCCTTTTTGTTCTCTCGTGCGTGTGTGTTTGGAAGGCGGTATCTTCCGCATATGTGGGCGTGGGGCCGCTCGTTCCCTACACGGTCATGCCCGCCGCCCACTTCGCGCCCTTCTCGCGTCGCCCTATTTGGACAAGTTTGCGGCGCGCGAGACCGTCGTTAACTGGAGTGACGTCGTCCAAAAACCTATCAGCTGATGGGAGACAATTGGGGAGCGCATCTCATGGGGAAATCCGAAGTCATTTTTTAGCTAGTTCAGTTGTGGAGACAGTTTAGGGAAGGAGATGGATTCTTTAAGTTTTCGCCACAACTATAGACTATGAGTGATCCCGGTAAGGAGTTTGGTTTCTACATTGAAGGCTTATCTGCGCAAAACTGGCTCACCGTCCTCTCATTTTGAAGGATCAAACAACGATTGTTGTCTCAAGAACAAGAGCGAAATTTGTTCGGGATAGAGCTCCAGGTCAAGGGAAGTGATTAGAAATGCGATGTCTCCATGTGGTGACAGGGACCCGGACATCCTGTCCTCGGCAATGTAGGGAACACCTTTCCGCCTCTGGGCGTACTCAGTCCGTTGCAGCTCAGGCTGCGACTACATCTAACCCTTCTTCAACTGACGACTTCTGGAAGTCCTCACATATGGACATAATGACAATTCGACTTTTGAAAGCTGACGATGGAGAACTGCGCTAAAGCAGCCCAGCATCAGTACCCCATAGCTTCTAGCGTACCAGGCAAAAAGTTTGTAGCCGAAAACGGTGTGGTCTATTGTTCCAAGAAATGAAGCTCTGAATCATCGAAATGCCTATTCCCTTAATTGAACAATAAGGTAGTTTGATGAAGTCGTACTCCACCACCACATAGCTGAAGAAAAGCCATTCAAATCAGGCTAATTATTACATCAATATGGTGGAATCACCACCTAGCGTATGGGGCTGGCAAGTTCAATCACCGTCGAAGGCAAGCTTCCCCGAAGGGAGCAGACCTCTCTTCACAAGCCACGTAGGCGCTGAGTCCCTATGTTTATGAGGCAGCGCGAAAAAAAAAAACCTTAGGAGCTATGTTACCCCCTATTACAGACTATAGATTCGTGCCATCGATGGCGATGTTTCCAGAAGAGCTGCGATCACCACCTAGCGTATGGGGCTGGCTAAATTCGCCAATTCTGTGACAAACCTGGAAAGGAGAGGGCGGCTTGGCATGATCAATGTGCCGCTCGTCGTGTTCCCGTCCGTTGTCTCCACTGTGGTTGTGTCCGTGCGAATGACCCAACTCAGCGCTCAGCATTTCCACACATGACACGTAAACAAACGTGCCAGCAGCCAAGCCTTCCAAGATGAATCGCAACATAAGCGAGTCAGAGTTAATATGATCCACCTGAAAAAGAAAACCTGTTCAAAGTATAAAATGATACCCCGGTAAACAAATTGTGTTTTACGATGAACTGAAAGATGGAAATGAAATTATACCTACCAGGAAGGGTTCCACGCGTAGGTCTGAACGGGGGAAACGGATAGTACTACGAGAATCTTCACCCTTCATGTAGTAGAAAAACATGTTTCGTTTTTGCTGATTCCTTGAACCAAAAGAGCTACGGGCCCTGCAAAGTGGAGGTGCTAGACCAGATGTTCGACTCCCGTGCTATGTACTATTTTTGTATTTTTCATAACCGCTGCCTCCTTCACCAGTTTGCTTCCTACACGTCTCCGACACATTTATTTCACCCCATATTGTCAAAAGGGTCAGATTCGTGATCAACACCCCAGATTCGTGATTAACACTCCATGACCTCGACAGCTCTAGTTACCCGTGCCTGCTGTAACCTGTCCTAATTGGCATAAATTTCAAAAACGGATGTCCGATTAGTGATCAGCACCCCAAATAACCCCCATCGGCGATGTTTGGGCCAAAATTTTTTTCAACCTCTCCTCGCCCCCTGGAGTCGTGAAAGTACAATAGTGCCTTGATGGTGGTTTAAACCAGCTTACTTCCTACACATCTCCTCCACATTTCTTTCACTCTAAATTCTCAAGTAAGGGTTTAGCATGAGCTGTGGTTCACTCACTTTTCCCAGTTTCTGAATTATACAACGTATTGTGTTTTTCAGCGAATGTTAAACAGTGACCTCATAGCAGGTACGGGTTACAACAGGTTCGGATGACCAGGGCTGTCGAGGTCATTATCACCGATTTTACCCAAACTTCTCCTAGGGGGGGGGGGGGGTATTTGGACCGCTGATCACGAATCTGAAATTCGCTTTTGAAACTTCGGCTGATTAGGTAGGTTAGAGCAGGTACGGGCGACTAGGGCTGTCGAGGTCATGGGGTGTTGATCACGAATCTAGCACTTTTGACAATTTAGAGTGAAATAAATGTGTAGGAGATGTGTAGGAAGCAAACTGGTGAAGGAGGCAGCGGTTATGAAAAATGCAAAAATAGTGCATACCATGGGAGTCGAACAACTGGTCTAGCATCTTTGAAGCGGCCCCGTACCCTGCTGAGCCACCGACCCACTCGCCGCTGAGCATTTCGCCGCGTCCCATACAATAACTCGCGCGCACGCATGATGCACGTGGGCACGTGCTGACGGTGCGCTGCTGTACCCCGCCTTCGAGGGCCCGTCGTAGCTCTTTAGGTTCAAGGACTCAGCAAAAACGGAACATGTTTTCCACTATATGAAGGGTGGAGATTCTCGCAGTATTGCCCACCAGCCGTCCGTGCGGCCTCTCAGCCGCACCGACCTTGATTACCCCGGGGCTGACGTTTCGTGCCGCTTGAGCGTCATCCTCAAAAAATCGATAATATCTACCGATATCGATTGGTCAACTACAGATTCGTGTTCAGCGGCCTCGATTACCCCAAGGGCTGAAGTTTCAGACCGCTTGAACTAAATCCACAAAAATCGATAATATCGATCGATATCGATTGCCTCCCTTGCTGTGAACGCCTCCCGTCGATGACCATCTGAATGCCCATGCACGGTTGCCGACGTGTTCTGCACGTCTACGGCTCGCCATGCACGGTTGTCGACGTGTTCGGCTGCCGCGCCCCAACTCAAGTGCGACACACGCACGCACGCACACTCGCTTGTTCCTTTATATTAGGGGGGGGGGGGGGCCAAAAGTAATGAGACAAAATGAAAAAAAAAATCTTTATCTCCTCATAACTCAATTACAACTCAACGATGCTGAGGAGTGTATTTGCCATTAAGGGCAAGGACCTTGCTGCCATCGCTCAGCCAACTTCCTGATCCCATCCTTCCAGAACTGCTTGAGCCTGGTGTTGATCAACAGCTCGATATGGCTGTCAAGGACTGCTTGGGTTCTTGTGTCCCTTCCAACTAGGAAGTCCTGTAGGCTCAAGTAGTAGTGGTAGTTGCATGGACAGATGTCCAGCGAATACGGTGGGTGAGGCATGTGAACGTAGCCCAGCTGGCCAAGCTTATCCGTGGTTACTTGTTCCCGATGGGGTGCGGCGTAGTCGAAGAGGAGAACCTTCTTGAAGCGCTGCGAATGAATAAGAGCGAGTCGCCGGCCCATCTTCTCTATTTCGTTCACCATGGCCTTGGAGTTCATCGCGGTGCTCTTGGGAAACAGCCTCCGGTAAACCGAACCATGGGCGCAGACCCAAAAGCTCCAAAGATGCTTCTCGCCGTGAACATCTCGCCGAACGAAGGTCGGTAACAATTCACCAGGCCTCACCCAGACTCGCTGCTTGGCAGGGTTAAGGTAGAAGACGTACTTATCATCTTGCTTGAATACTGAGCCCAGGCTGCTCGGGGTTGGGAATTGGGGGAGATTTACGCGACACAGGTCGAGTCGTCAGACTGGGGTTTCGGCATGAGACAGGCTGGGGTTTTTGGCATGCTTCTGGAAAGGGCGGAAGTGGTAACTTTTCAGATGCGCTTCATTAAGTAGCATACAAACATAGAAATACAACAAGCACGAAACCAGACTCCAGCCACGAGATATATGGACACGGCGTGGGGTGTCTCATTACTTTTGGCCCTATATATATGGGGGATATAGTAGGATTCCCCCGTTCAGACCTACGCCTGAGACCCTTCCCTGGTTAATATCGTGCTCGGTGATCACATTAGGGAAGGATACCAGATCAGAGTGGCACTTTGAGATTAGACGTACATTAAACGACGTAGCTTCGAACGCTGATTATAATATATATTCCACATCTGCAGCGAGGTTATGGACGATTTCGCTTTGCCTTGATTCTGCGCTCTGCTAAAGAAGGCCGCAAACACCGCTGCTGAACGAGCAGTGGTAGCGCAAACGATAGGGAAGTGGTGTGGCAGGAAAGGTGGGCCCATGGATTGGATTCCGAGCTACACGGCTATTTCGCACCTCGAAAAAATATTTGAAACGACCAATCGATGCTCTGCACTTGAAGGCCCAACGAAGAACCTTGCCAGGAAAGAAACCTGTCTGATACATTGGCACACATGTACTCTCACAAGTCCAGAGGTAGAAACTAATTTCGCATGCACTGCGCACAACGAGGTTGATTGAGGGGCTGATCACAAATACAAGATGATCACGGCTGATCACATTACACTACGATAAGAGGGAAGTAAGGATGAAAGGGTCAGGATCACCGATTTCATCCGAAACCGCACTGAGGGCTATTTAAGGCGCTAACTGACGCAGCACACGCTTCGTGAGCAGCGTGCCTGCATCTTATTCTCCACAGCTACCGAATGGAATCGAACCGCTAACCCCTCGCCTCCCACTGCACCGCTTCCCAACCAGTGCTCGTCCGCCAGCAGCGCTTGTGATCTACTTTAGCGGAGCACAGTCAAGGCAGAGTGAAAGCCGTCCACCATATCCACTGCAGGTATGCAATGCATACCTAGAACAGCGTTCGAGGCTGCATGCCATAATATACATCTCATCATAAAGTGTCACTGTGACCTGGTAGCCCTCCTTAGTCAGTCTAAGCACTTCAAGTTTGGAGACTGTGTTACCGATGCGATAATTTCCATTTCCACGATAAACAATGCTGCTGCCAACGCACCAAAACGGCTATGATCATTCCAGTTGGGATGCTAGCAGATAGTATTAAGACAGTTGGCAACGCAGCTCGAACAGGTGTGTGTTGCTGAGCCATCGAGACACCGTATGCTACACAGCAAAGCACCTAAAAATGAATGTGTTAACCACAGAATTTTTTTCTGTCACTTGTATGCGTAAATGCGCTACCACACCTTTGTTCTCGTTGTCTACGACTAAACTGGATCAAAAACAGGTTCACAATAACAACAACTTTCGTCCAGGTTATGAATTCTTTATCATGAACTGGGACTCGATAAGACACTTCAAAGAGTTAAAGCAATTTCATGGTGATCGCTTGCTAACTGCTACTGCTAAACTGAAATTTATGCAATTTCCACGTCAAATTGGACACTCTTCTAAACAAGACTGACGCTTTTGAGAACAAGTTGAACACCTTACATATCAAAATGAGCATGCAAAATGTTTGGAATCTTGTAAAATTTTTAAGGGGAATAATGACTTAACGCTTATTTTATAGCGCACGAAGACAGCAATTTTGGCAAACTAAAAGTAAGTTGCGTCAATCACTCGACTAGATCACCACAATGTTTTATTGGTTGATAGTGTGAATGTGCTTGAAGCAGCGATGTGAGGATAAGTCTCTGTTTTCTATAACTGTTCTCGTTGAACCGTTTCCATCAAAACAAAATGTCTGCTATCATCAAAATAAAATCGTGGCGAACTAGTCGAGTGTATGGCGCGATCCTTTCTTTTAATGTACTGAACGATTGCTGCCTTTGCGCTCTAATATCAGATTATTCAATTCTTTACTTTTCCTTAAAAATGAAAATTTATAAAATGTAAAACCTTTCGTTGATTTACTGGGGCAGGTGGACTGAAATTTCCAAAATAAGTCTACTAAATTTGCCTCGAAAAAATGTTCTTCTAACCGACTTGTAGAATCTCTATTTTAATGTGGAAAAAAGTTCGCTTTGACTTGTTGGATAATTTTCATTTCAGAAGCGTTAAGCTCGTTTAGAAGAGTATCCAATTGGATTTGAAAATGGTCTGAAAATGTAAATGAAAATAGCATATACGAAATCCCTAAGCCCCCAGTCCAGGTCACAGTGGAACAGCACGATAAACCTGATCTAACAGAAGGCTCTGAAGTGTATGTCTGAAAGCGATTCACACTGAAAGAATCTGCACCCCTAGTATAAAAAGTTAGTATATAAGTACGTTTCCTTTTTGACAGGTGTTTAAACCAAACGAGTGTACTCAGTTTCAAGTGGGGTGCGGCAGAGTGGCACCCCACTTGAAACATGAAACTGAACGCACTATTACCTTATTATTTAGCATCATCACCTCGGACTTACCGCATACTCAGGGTGACCTAGGAGTTACCTGTTGCATGTATGCCGATGATATCAAAATATTTAATGTTGTTCAGTATAGTGCCCCGCACTCTGCCATTGACTTTTTCACTCAACAGACCATAAACAGTGTTGTAGAGTGGTCATCTCGCAACGGCCTTCCGCTATCACGAGAAAAAAACCCGTGCTATTCCCATTGGTAAATATCACAGACAGCCTCATTATACTTTGTCAGCATTCCCTCTTGATGTTGTTAAAGAAGACTTACAAGAGAACTGTCTGAACGACGCCGGAACGGCAAGAACGAGTACTATAGAGAGAATCCCCGTCCTCCAGATAGTAACAGAACATGTTTTGTTTTTGCCAAATCCTTGAGGCAAACGAGTAGCGAGGGTGTAATGGTTAAGGGCCCGTAGAGCGAGTTCTTCACGGTAGCGCAAGATCCCGGTGTTGTGGACTGGGTGGCGCAGTGGTAGAGGACACGCATCATGTTCGTGAGATCTAGGATTCGGTTCCATGCTACGTCGCGTTTTTGCACTTTTATCATAGTTCGGATTTCCATAGAGATTTCCATATCTGGACTTGTTTTTGGAGTTTGCTACTGTAAGATGTTTTTATTACTTATTATTTGTCAACATCTCGTAATTCACCAGTAATGTCCGAAATTTGCCAAATGCGATTTTGATTTTGAAACAACTTTTACTTCAACAAATTGTTCTCATTGTCAATGTAAGAAATTTTGACACAGCAACAACATGAAACAGCGGCAGAATGTCAGAAAAATGCTTCAAATGCAATTTATTAGTGTCAGTGAGGTGAGTGCCACCAGTGTACTCACAGTGTATGAGGAGACGACATGATCTCCAACTTGACCTACCACCTCGACCAATATTCTTGCCTCTGTTATGCTTACAAAGTCGTACGGTTATAATAAGCTGCTGCCGCCAACACTGACTCTACAATGTCTGCTAACCCTCGAGTGGTCATTCACCTACTGACACTGAAGTGCGGATCTCCACTGGATGCTGCCCCTTCGAGAGACGAAAGAAGCTGACGGAAACGATAGCAAGTATCCTACAGGATTTCGAACTGCGACAGCTGGAAATCGACGAAGTGGAGAAGTTGGAGGTAGTGGAAGAAGAGGACCAAGAGTTTCAACCAGAAGAGGATTGTGCTGGAGTCACGTCACCACTAACCAGTGAAAGCACTATCACGCTTTCGGGAGGACCGATCGTTTCGGAAGAAAAGGTTTGGCTATACTAGAATTGTTATTCTATACAAGTATGAGAACTGGGGAAAGTGGACTGTATCGCGATTTCAGGCTTGGGCTGCAGCGGAGTACCACTGGGCAGGAACTGTGAAGCCAGACGCAAGTTTAGATATGGAAATCTCTATGGAAATCCGAACTATGATAAAAGTGCAAAAACGCGACGTAGCATGGAACCGAATCCTAGATCTCACGAACATGATGCGTGTCCTCTACCACTGCGCCACCCAGTCCACAACACCGAGATCTTGCGCTGCCGTGAAGAGCTCGCTCTGCGGACCCTTAACCATTACACCCTCGTACTTGTTTGCCTCCAGGATTCGGCAACAACAAAACATGTTTTGTTACTATTTGGAGGACGGGGATTCTCCCTATAGTACTCGCTCTTGCCGTTCCGGCGTACCGTTCAGACAGTTCCCTTGTTAGGTGTCTCCTACAACAGTAATCTGAACTTCGATTTGCACCATAAGTCTATCTCAAGTAAAGGCCATCGCAGAGTCTATAATAGTTTCAAGGTTTTGCATTCATCGGGTCAGAGCACTTTACTTAAGGCGCTTAAGTTATACATTCACCCCGTCCTGGAGAGCAATACAACCGTCTTTACTCCCTTCAAAAAGAAGGATATCCTGGCATCGGAAAGAGTTCAAATGCTTTTCCCGTAAGCTTTTCTTTCGCTGCATCAGGCTTCCCTATAGAGAAATTTCTAGCTCTAGTGTAGAAACGAGTCCTTGGGCCTTCCCTCTATGGAATGGAGAAGAAAGCGCTTCAACCTCCTGAACGCTTTTACTATTTTTAAGGGTGCAATAGAGCTCAGAATTTCTGATTTCTTCACTCCAGTGGATTATCATACTAGAGCGGCTCTGGAATTCACAACCTCATCGGCTAATACACAGGTCAGCTCAAACTCTTTCTCCTCCAGAGTCCGGTCTGCCTTCAATCGAGTTCTTCAATCTCGTCATTTCTCATAGAATTACAAAACGTTCCAAATGCATGCTGGAGAGTTTATCCATTTCTTCGTGACATTATTACACCTCAGTTTCGTTACTACCGTTTCTTTGCCTTTCATTCTTTTTTCATAGATTTCTTGATCTCACTTTTGGATTATTTAATTGATTTCATTGTGTGTCGGTGTCGATAGTTCTGAATAAATAATAAAATAAAAAGTAAAGAATCCTGAAAGTTTACTATGTTGATAACCGTCAACCGGCGACGGCGTGGAGCCGGTTGACGGTTATCAACGCAGCGTATACCTGCGCGGTTTCAAGGATATGAGGCTCAGTTCCCACACCATGTGGGATTTCTGAATTTCTACTGTTCGGCTGAGATTTCAGAGGGTCTGTCTCCTACACAGCTTTCAAGCGTTTTCTGCACATTTCCAACTGTCGACTGTAGAAAGTAGCCGTTTTGTGACTTGTTTATTACTTACTGATTTTCAAGCACAATGTGGTGAGAAGGACACTCAATATAATAAAAAATCAGCGCTCAGCACTAATGATGCACAGGCAGAAAGTGCTTGAAAGAAAAGGACTGGTACGAGTACGGACAGCGTGTTAAGTGCACAGGCTCCACACATCTCGTTTTCCCACGTGGAATACCGACTTCGGAAAAAGAAGCGTTGCGCTCGGAATTTCAAAGAATCAAGAAGGCGACGTCGTGTATCCAACTTTGAACTAGGCATGGGCAACTTGGTTTTCTGTTCGAGAGTGATGTACAACACGATGAACCAGCGACGCTACCTATCGTTATTTCAACTTCTTTGACGCCTTCAACTACCCGCATACTTGACTCTTATCTTTACGATGCTGTCTCTTGCCTGTAAGTGAAAAGGAAGGACGTGCATAACAACGTTGGAGTGGTATCGCTTCATTAGCTTTTTCATGTAAGTGAAGGAAGGGCTTGCTGGATCTGGTCGGTGGCAGCCGAAGGTGAATCCCGAATACGCAAACTCCGGCTCGAATTGTAGCTTGGTTCGGGAAGCCGGAAAAGAGTCGGGAATAAAACCATCGGCTATTCTTAGGACCAAAACATTCTCGAAGAAGGTGATCATCAGAAAGTGATCATCAGTGTTCAAAGCAGAGAGATCAAGTCAAAGAGAGCATAGTAAGAGAGCATAGTACCCACTTCATGCTGTTGAAGAAATGTGCAGAAGAAAAAAGAGCCCTTCCTCTACTACATCGCCCCGTACCGTTCACACGCCAAAGTTTTAGGGCGGCAGCTGACGGACAGCCTACAACAACAAGAATTAAAGCCACCTTGAGTAGCACCGGGCTGATTTCAGTTGCCAACTGGCCGGAGCCGCTAGAAACTGTGGGACTAAGGGAGACCTTTCAAATCTTAACCGTACAGTAGAAATGGAATGCACGAATGCACGGGAACCGACCTCAAGTCATCTCCTGTTTGAAACTAAACAGCTATCTACTGTGCCACGGACCGCTAGGCAACACAAGTGACTCACTCCAGCGCTTGTGAGGGCTCAACACCGCCGCCGCAATTTCATAGTAAACTTTGAGGACTCCCCACTCGCTTGGATTAGTGCCCGACCAAAAAGAAAATATTTTTTATACTAACTAAAAGGTGCATGTATGACTCGTTTTTCCGTTTCAGACAAGAGCTTCAGACCTTTCGGTTGTATGATATAAACAATGGAATGACACGTAGGAAAATTCGGCATAAATCCTAAATTCTTAGCAAAACAACAAACCTCATGAAACATCACAGCAATCAGCACGTTCATGAAGTCCTCTCTTTCGTGCTGGAATACGGTGTGTTGAATGATGCCCACCCCTGAGCAGCTTTATAATCTGTGTAACACGGGCATGGAGATATGCCATAAATTTATAACAGTCTGTGGATCCATATCAAGCAGGCGTTCTTCAATCGCAACAGAGAAATGTAACTGTATGCTTTTGCCTGTACAACTGCTCCTAGCTAGGCACATGAGATGGACTCATCATTGATGAGCCGCAGTCCACCTAGTGAAGATACTAACCGCGCAGGACAACTTGGTGCAAGTCTTGAGCGGGAGGTATGATCTACTCCTCTCTCAAAACGTGTATAGAAACGGTATCAAAATGAATAAAAAAAACAAGCATGGTTTCGCGGTGTCCAGTTGGTTTAATTACCCAAGTTTGAGTTTGTGGATACTCTCTGGCTTGGCCTACTGGTTCATTCTACTGCACGATGTCGACTCCTGCTCGCAACTCAAGCAGACCTACGAAACGATTCTGTCCAGCCACGTCGCCAGCATCACCGCAAACGTCTGGCCTCGACGCTGCAATAAGGGAGCTGATTGAGTCGACTACGGTTCCGGACTGCGTAAAGAATGCGTTCACCAGAATAGTCGAAGAGTTCTCGCTTGTACGTCGAGAAAGAGATAAGTTACTCCAAGAAAACTTATTGCTACGAAGAAGGCTGGGGATTTCCCCAGGCGCTCCAGTATCTTGTTTTCGATGCTGCGCCTGCTGGCACGCCCCGATCAGTTCAATCCACCGCCATCTCAATCTCCATCCAGTGGTCGCGAGCCCGATTTCCACTCGCCTTGTCAGGAGTCGGAGAGACGAAGATCGATAATTATTAGTGGTATACCGGAGCTTGACTCCCAATCAATTGCTAGTAGGGTCTGCAATAACTTCTTGAGCGTTCGTAATGTTGTTTTCCATTTGGATATCGATTGCCTTCCTGTGTCAGTTTATAAACTCGGTAGACCTATGCCTGGTAAAACAAGGCTGTTGAAAGTAGTTTTTCCTGCCTCTTACTTCCATCGCTTGGCTACTAAGAGAGCTTCTCGCTTCCGTTTCTTTCCGGAGAAGGGGCCTACCTTAAGGAGTCCCTCTCAATGACGGAGCGAATACGAAGGCGGGAAGAACGCAATCGTCAACTTCCCGTTCAATCTCATCAAGCTTCGAATGCTCAGGGAAACTGAGTCGTTTTCCTCGGTATTTTAATCATGTCGTTTTAGCTACCTCTCAAACTGTGTCGCTTTCAATCTTTTAGGTCATTTCCAAAAAACAGCTCTCATATTGATCTGTCTGGGCCCTCGATATGATATCTACCTGTTTTGTGAAACCTGGTTAAAGAAACATCACGCAGTAGAATCTATGCTGGGCAAGTGGTGTGAAGACTACGCTACTATACGATGTGACAGGAGAAGAAGAGCAGGTGGAGGAGTGGCCATCCTACTTCGAAACACTATATCTTATTCAGTTGTAGCTTCCGTATCAGTAGATAATGGATACGAGATTTTAGGTGTTGACATTTTCTTTCAATTTGCACCTTTTCGAGTTATTCTCGTCTATAGGCCTCCTACCTGCACCATTCAACTTACGGAACAACTAGGAAAAGCCACTAGTGATCTCTCAGCATCATCACTTCCAGTTTTTGCAGTAGGAGATTTCAATTTCCCAGACGTTCAGCTTATTTCTGAGATTTCAATTTCCCAGATGTGGACTGGAGGGTCAGTGACACACTACCAGCATCATGTAGTTCCCTTAAAGAAATACATTTTTTTTGCCACGAATTCGTTCAGCTTATTTCTGAGCCGACTAGAGGTGACAACATGCTTGACTTGGTTTTTTCCAATCATAGAAGCCTAATAAATGATATCTCTGTCCACTCTCCTCTTGGTAATAGTGATCGCGCAAGTATATCATTTGATATCAATGCGTCTGGTGGAGAGTGGTTTCCTAATTCACAAAATGCGACTGAGGCTATTTGTAGTTACCTATATAGCGTTGACTGGGCCGCCTCTTTTGGGTCGGTTTCTTCCGTAAATGACAAATATTCAATGTTTTTGGCCATTCTAAATCATTCAATCGATATGTTTGTATCATGGGCCTATACAAATTTGGACAAATTCAGTTGCCTCTCCATCTTCGCAACATGTTATCACATAAGAAGTGCTTGTTTAATCACGCAAAGCTCAGCGGTGACTGGATAGGTTACCATCGCTTTTCTAAACTTTTTTTTTTCAAAACAACTAGGTAAATTCAACCATAATGTTGAGAAAAAATAGTTGAGTCTCGTAACAAGAATAAATTTTTCAGATTCATGAAATCTAGGCTCTCAAATCAAACCCATTTCTGCAATTTACAGTTAGGGGGTAAACCTCCTCTCTGATTTTGATAGGGCCAACGTTCTTGCTGATGAGTTCTCTAAGGTTTTCTTAAGTGATGATGGAAGACTGCCAGTGCACAGTTTCAATTGTGCTCACCCTATGAAGGATTTTCCCTACTTCGATCCTATAGTAATCTACCAGCACATTTGCTCCTGGCCACAGTCGTCGGCCTTCATTCTATATAAGATTCCATTCATTTTTATTCGAAATATTGCACATCTTATTGCGAATCCGCTCTCGTACATTTTTAATCAGTCAATTATGTATGCTGAGGCCCCTCAACTATGGAAGCACTCCTATATTACACATGTGCATAAAAAAGAACCATCCACAGATCCAGCAAACTTTAGGCCTGTCAGCACTACATCTATCTTTTGCAGAATTTTCGAAAAGATGTTGAAAAAGTATATTATCCAACACTTGAAAAAAATCGTATTATTCCTTCCACTCAGCACAGCTTTGTTGCAGGCAGGTCTGTAGAGACTAATCTTTTGGAATGCATTAATGACTGGACTACAATACCAATACAATACGATCAGAAAAGCTGCTGTGACGTTATCTATTTTGATTTCGCAAAAGCTTTTGATAGGGTCATTCACACCAAACTCATGCATAAAATCAGTTTCCTTGGCTTTCATCAAAATGTAGTGAGCTGGATTCAGAACTTCCTCAACGGTAGAACTTTTCAAGCACGTGTTAATAGTACATTTTCGATAACTAAGCCTGTAATCAGTGGAGTACCTCAAGGTGGTGTCTTGTCACCTGTATTGTTTAACATTTATGTGGCGGATATCCAAAACCTGCTCGAAAATAACTATGTATCCTGTAAGCAGTATGCGGATGACTTAAAAATCTATAGACAAATAGAAAACAGCGAAGATGTGGGGCGTCCACAGATGACAATAGGACGGCTCGCCCTTTGGGCTGACGAGTGGCAACTCCCCCTGTATCACGCTAAAACCTTTCATATTACGCTTGGATGCTCTGAACACTCCAGTGCATACTCTATTCAGAACTCCCCTATTGCAACAGTATCGGAAGTGAAGGATCTTGGGTTTCTTTATAATAACAAGTTAGACTTCGCAAATGATTATAAAAATATCTTCAGGAAAGCTATTACTCGTACCTATCACATATTTAAGGCGTTAACTACTAGAAATAAGAATGTACTGCTAACGGCTTACAAAACTTATGTCAGACCAATTCTGGAGTGCCGCAGCACGGTTTTCTCGCCACATAAAACAATGCATGTAGCCCTCCTTGAAAAAGTTCAAAACAATTTTACGAGAAAAATATTGATTAGATTAGGTGGGTTATTGTATTCTCGCATACCTCGTGCGAAGATCCGCAATGCATATCTTTTCCTACCTTCTCTAGAAAGTATGCGAAGGGTTGCTGATCTCTGCATGGTGTATAAACTACTCCACAAATTAGTCTCCATTGATCCTTCCCAATTTTTTGAACTGTTGCCCTCTCGAACCAGAGATGGTGGAACTAAACCCTCACTTTCTAGACCTAGAATATCAGTCAGACGGAATTCGTTCTCTGTTAGGGCAGGATTAGCCTATTTAAAACTTACTAAGACTGCTACTCCTCCCTGCTCTCTTCCCTCATTCAAAAGGTTTGCGCACACAATCACCACTTAACCTAGATTTCATTTTACTTGGAGGCATTATGCAATACCTATTTGGTACTGCTTGCTTAAGATACGTTGTTGGTTGTTAGTTGTTCGGTTCTAGTTGAGTTTCTTGCGTCTGTCTTATACGATAAATATCATATCATTATCATATCAGTCTCGCAACGATAGTGATAAATCAAAAGATATTAAAATCTTCTTCGATTTAATAAGTCATCGAACCGTGACCACCGCTGCGGGAAAATCGAGTTCTTTATGAAATATACGTTGTAACTATTCAACTTTATTTATCCCTTTTTCTTCAATCTTTTTGATACCACAGAATTCTTGGGCTGCTCTCGAGCTGTGGTAACATGAATTCCAGTGAATAGCATTTTTTGTTCACGTTGCTATATGGTCATGGATTTTCTTTTTCTTGTTTCTTACCGTGTCTATTATGATTATTGGCTGGAATAAACATAAACACGAACACAAGGTCATTATAAAACGCGCGACATTTTCATCAAATACAGACAGTGACCGAAATTACACGATGAGCTTAACCTCAAAGATCGCCAGCTGTCAACTCACGACACATTGCACGTACTCATCACTATTTATCAGAATAATTAATAGATTTTCAAAATACCTGAACTCCGAGAGCGACTCCTTCAAAAAGTGAGTGAGTGGAAAGCCCGAAGAGCAGAAAGAGTGTGCGAGCAGAAATACCATCAACAGGCGCAGTTGCATGGCCGTGCCCTGCGTGATGATCCCCACAGTCAGCAGGAGAGGACTGCAAAGTGAGTTACTTACCACAAATAAAGTTAACAATGAACAACGAAAGTCAGTAGTAGCAGCACCCACTGAACGAAAAACAATGTCCTGCATCCCGTCATCGTGATCATCCAACGTCGTATCCACGAGCGGTTGACCGTCTTCCGTTTCTCCCTCTAACAGCGACCTCAGCGAGGGAGGCGCATTTGCCCGAGCTGGAGAAGTCTTTACGAATCCTCTGCCCGCCGAGCAACTGACGACCAACTGAAGTATAAACAGCTTCCATCTAAGTCATCTGAACATCAGCACAAAACCATGGCAAAAGATGACTCACCTGTTCTATAATTAAAATCATAAGAAATCCTAGTAAAACAATCAGCTCAGTACTGAAAAACAGGTCATCCTCCATAGAGTTTCTGCGCCTTGATGAGTTCGCCATCGCATGTGGACCCCAGCTTTCGCTATAAATTGAGGCATCAAACTGCACGAAGTAGTAAAACAATCACTGCATTACTGTGTACTCACACGGCCATGAACCTAAGAATAAAAACAACTTTGAAAAGTAGTAAAGAAAACAAAACAACTAGGACGACACTTAGGAAAGGCTCTCGGTTTGTCTTACAGTATCCACTGGTAGCAGCAGATCTTGCGGTACCGCAAAATGGGCTCTCACAACGGAGAGACCAATTCTCCATAATGGCTATGCACCAAGTTGCCCTTGTATCCGAACAGTAATGACCCAGCAACAAGCATTTCCTTGCCACGCGAAGGACACGTATACCTATTCACCTCCACCACAGTGCATTATGAAACTTAGAAGTACTATATTACTTCGTCTTAATATATACGATCTATTCGTCGTGCTGCGCGGCACTATGAGAGCTGCTCAAATCAATGTTTTCCACAGCATAATCGACACTGGTGGCTTTCACAGGTCACCCAGGGATTGAAGTATTAGTCTTGCCTGATCGGGTCGTTGAGCTACGGCTTCGGGTGGAATCACATATCGTCTTCATTGTAACACTAAGCACAACAGCGACTTCTGGCATAAACCTCGACAAGCAACTCGAAGAGGTGTTCATCCCTGACAAGCCAGCTACTTTCCCCATGATTATCCATGAACAATCACATGCCCTCTGACGGGAAGGCATCTAAAGTTTTGAGCAAGTAAAGAGGGTAAAGACGCCGAAACGTTAGCCTCAATAAATCCTGGTCGATAGCTAAACAAGACACCATAAGACTATACTCCTCACCACCTCCCTCTTTCTGCAAAGATTCACTGAAAGCAGAACATAAAGTGCTTCTATTCCCGTTGTGGGGAATTACTTGAACGTAAGATCGATCACTCGCACGAAACGCTTTATCAGCTAATGTGCACAACAAGCCCCTATCAATCGGGTCACCGGCTTTTATATCGGCGCCCTCCTGATCGTCGGGGAGAGACAATCCCTTCGTCTAGGTCACGTGGAGCGAGACAGCTTACACCGCTGTCGACAACAACCTTGACACGCTAGTGCGCGCCCTACGCGGGGGTAAGAGAGGTGGCGAGAGATGCTGGAACAAGCAGCTGTAGCTCGATGGCTCCCTGCTGTCGCATGTTTCAAGGAAAAGTTCTTCCCGAAAGATGAAGCTGGTAAAATGATGGTGCCTTCTCGTCTTGATCAGTCCGATGACATCGCATCTGATCGTCCTGTTTTGCACCATCAGGTCTTCAACGAATGCTTCCGATGCAAGCGTGTGGACGTTGTGAGTACAGATCGTCATCCTAGTGCTTCACAATTAGCGCAGTTTGGTTAGCCACTGAGGTTTTCACAGCCTCCCCGTACTCGTCCTACTCAACGATGCATAAATAGGGTCTCATTCGGTGTCAGGGGAATGAGACAATTTAGTGTTGATGTTTTTGACTGAGGTAAATATGGGCAAGTAGTCAGCCTCTATCCTGTAGGCGAAGGACTCCGGACAGCCAGCAAAACTGCCTGGAGGGACGGGGCGAGGCTTTTCAGGCGAATTCGAATCACCTTTCGATGTACTCCCAGTCTATAGAGTGCACGCTTTTGACCGATCCGACATGAACGATAACATTGCAGACGAAAACACATCTACGCAAACTGTGCATGAACACCCCAGTTCCGCACAGAGGGTATGAGCCGACTTGACACAGCAGGAGCAGGGATTCCATCCTCTGCGTCGCTGGACAGTACACGGTTGCATTTGGTCCGATTACGGTTTATTCCCCTATCAACCATCAGGGACCCCCATGTTGCACTGCAACAAGCGGCCCGAGATACCTTTAACAAGAGAGTCCTAAAGAGGGAGGTCTGCGGCTGGTTTAGCCTCAGACGTGAGTAACAAGAGAAAAGGGCATCTATCATCAAAAGGACGTGCTGAGGAGGCTCATCCAAGGAAGGAAGATCCGGTCATGGAAAAGAGATGGCAGTGACAATACACGATTTGGAGCGGCCGCATCCAACTCACCGAATGAGACCTTCTTGGTGTCGAACATGGGGAATCAAGCCGAGAAAACACGTAGACAAAAAAATTCCGCAGGCTACACAGTTGGAAATTGAAAGCGAAGTAATCCGCCTGTAATGAAAAGTAGCACTGATGACTAAAGCATAAGTCGCAGGAATACTTACCGCTCCTCATTTCTGCTGCGACGAATGAGATAGCAATATGGCAAAAAAGTGCAGAAGACTAGAACAAAAAATATCAGAAACCCTGAAATCAGGGCTAACAGCATGGCTCAACCACAACTGCTTCCTCGTCACGCGGTTCTCCTCATGGTCTAAAGAACATAACGAGTTTAAAACAGACAGAGTAACCCAACGAAGAGCATAAGAACTCAATAAAGTGGCATCTGAACCGAATCACGAACAGAATTCACGATGACCAGTGGATGATTTATTTGTAACAACAAAAGTAACAGTGAAGTAGCATAAAAGACAATGTTAACTGAAACAAGTACGTTAGCAATAACAGCACGGCGAAATTTAAAAGAAACATCGTGCCAAACAAACAATACATGCCGTACAAGCAGTGCATTATTCTAACGACGCCCACCACGAGCTCTTCCACCGCCTCTGAACCGACCTCTACCGCGAGAGCCACGAGTGGATGATGCATTCCGGCTACCACCAAACTTATCTTTGCCTTCGCTGATGCTTTCGAAGCTGTAAAAAGGGCACATCTGAGGTTGGAGAAATGCTGCTAATCCACATGTGTCTGAAATCACACAGGTAGTGAATAACAATAAATAAATGAGTAAAAAATCAGGGAAGCGAACTTTAGGGTACTATTGTACTTATGGTACCCCACTTAATCATGTTCAAAATAGGTCAATTAGGGGTAATCTACCATGGGAAGAACGAATAGCATCGTCGTTTTTTGCGGAAATGCCTTACAAGCTCACTATATTAAGTTGGAATTGCCTAAGGTGTTGCGAAATAGCGCGCTCTGGTAAGAGACGCAGAGACTCCGCCTCCTATCGATGCGCACTATTTCGCCGCCTCTAGCCTGCAGCAGGGGTTAGCCAGGGCATAAGTCTTGAAATCTCGAAAAGCCTTGAAAGCTCTGTTCTGTGCGAGGAGAGCATAGAATTGGGCAGGGGAAGGGACTCCGGGATGTGGGCCCACTACCGCACCCTGTTAAGTTGCCCTCATCCTGAAGTTCCCTCCCTTGCCCAATTCGGAAGCAGATAAAACACAGATCTGTAATCGAAGAGAGGGGATAAGACTGCACTTACACTTACATTAGCTGTATGTAGCTAGTTGCTGCGCCTGCACGCCAGAGCATGCTATGATGACCCCTCTCGGCGAGACGGTACGAATGCGTGCTGGTAGAAGGCGGAGTCTCTGCCTCTTTTAACAGCGCGCGCTATTTCGCAAGGCCTTAGGCAATTCGAACTTAATGACGGATTTAACGGTCTTTTAAGGCATTTCCGCAAAAACGACCACGATATTCCCATGACAGATTACCTCTAGTAGACCTATTTTAAACAAGATTAAGTGGGGTACCATAAATACAATAGTACCAACTTGAGACATAGTTGAACAAGAATTGAACAAGGGGTGCAAGGAAGTTTAGACATCCTTAAGATTGGCACGACAGGACTATAAACGGCGGATATCAGGACTGGCTCACCGCAATCTTAGGCCTCGGGTGAGACGTCCTTTGTGCAATCGCAGAACAAGGCTAGGGAAGGGCCAGGGTCAAGCGTGGGGTTCGAGTTTTGCTGGAAATTTACGACCCCCCCCCCTCTGAAGCGGAATTTGTACGACCCCCTCCCACTCTCTTCCACTGTTCTATTTCTTGTATTTCTTGATTTTTTCAAGGTTTCTTGTGCAGTTTGAACTCTTTAATAGATTATTCTTTTCAGGTGCGGCTTCGGCACTGAAGAGGACAATGAAACGAGTTCCCTGATCAATAATGTTTTCAAAACACAATAAAATTCTTTAAAATTTTGAACGCTATTTTCGACACTTTAAAATAAAGATCTTCTGGTAGCAGTTTCCAATCATCACTGTTCAATTTATGGAGTTTTTTTTTTTAAGGACACCATGGACACGGAACATTCTTCTACCTGAAGTAGCGACGTTTGCATCTGAAATTGTGCTCCGAAATTGTGCTTAAAAAAATGTAATGTAAAAAATGTTTAAAAATTTGAGTATTACTTTCTGACGACGACTTAAGTGCTTTCCTTATAAATTTTTTGAAGCGCTCCTCGAATCGATTATGGAGCGGAAAAAGGAAGGATGGACGATGGACTTCTCTCGGAAATAATGTTCTACCATCCTAAGAAAAGTCATAAAAAACGAAAATGGAGCTAAAAAACCTCAGCTCTGTACATGATACAGCAAAAAAAAAACAAACAAGATTCTCCGCAGCGATGACGGAACCGCGATGACGATGTGATTAGGATGGATCGTAAGCAAAATTCTCGTTTTTCATGAGAAAAAATATTTTTTAGCCGAAGCAGACCACCCATACGAATAAAATTTTGCCACAAAAACTTCCAAGTCATGATCAATGCACAGTGAAAAAATCATGATTTTCTGGATCGAACAGGATGAATCGACCTCATTTGGTGGTTCACCAACGGATGCGTCTGTAGCGAATTGTAATAAGTGTTTATTACTTTACAACTATCAGAGCACAACCCAAACAATAACTCATAGCAGTTTATATACGGAATTCCTAGAGGAGGAGCCTAGAAATATGACATATATTGGTCAGGGAGGCTGATAACCTCTAGTCTTAAAAGGGTGTACCGCGGCTAGAGTGTAGTATTTGTATTTGTGTAGTATTTGTGCATTATCTTATTTACTTTCTTGCGGTATCGTTAGGTCATGCCTGCCTGGTCATGCTATGCAACGATGCTTACCTTATATTGTTAACCTAAACGTGTTATCATTCATTCCTATTTGTTCTATATTATGCTGTAATAATACTACACATTTATAGATGTAAACCCTAGTTGGGTATTCACAACACCTCAGGTCGACTTTGCACCAACGTCATCGGAGCATGAAACTAAACGTTCACAAAAAGGTTCATAACTCGGTAAGTTTATCGTATTTTGAAAATTCTTCTAGCCCGTCAAGAAGAAGATAAAACGCTCTTTCTCACAGTGTGAAAATCTTTTCCAAAAAAGGAGTCGTCACGCGTGGCTGCTGGTTCGATTTTTGAGCGAAAAAAATTGAAGTGGCTTCACAAAAATATTCATAACTTGACCAATTCTTCGAAGTTTCAAAATCCCGCTAGCTTTTCAGAAACTAGAGGAAGAGCCCTTTCTTGCTATGTGAGAATTAATGTCCAAAAATTCGGTCTTCATGCGCGGCAGGGGAGGTTCAATTTCGGTTCCATGTCGCGAAAATACGTACCGAAAATCGAACCCCTCCCGCCCCGCATGAAGACCCCTTTCTTGGAAATCGGTTCTTACATGGTTAGAGAGCACATTTGCTCTATTTTCTGATGAGCGGGCGGGATTTTTGATTTCGAAAAAATAGCCGAGATATGATCAATTTTTGCAACTTCGTGAACTGAATCGCGAATCGACTCTTCGCCGTCGTCATCGGAGTGATCTCACAAAAATATTCATAACTCGGTTATTTTTTAGAAATTCAAAAATCCCGCTAGCTTTTTGAAATTTAGATAAACAGCGCTTCTTTACGGTTACAAACTCGTTTAGCAAAAAAGGGATCTTCATGCGGGGCGGGGGGGGGGGGGGGGGTCGATTTCTGGTCGATTTTCGGCAAAAAAATTACCGAGTTATGAATATTTTTGTGAAATCACTCCGATGACGCCGGTGAAGGATTCAGTTCACGACTTCCGAAAATTGATCATATCTCGGCTATTTTTTCGAAAATCAAAAATCCCGCCCGCTCATCAGAAAATAGTGCAAATACGCTTTCTAACCATATAAGAACCGATTTCCAAGAAAGGGATCTTCATGCGGGGCGGGGGTGGTTCGATTTTCGGTACGTATTTTCGCGACATGGAGCCGAAATTGAACCTCCCCTGCCGCGCATGAAGACAGAATTTTTGAAAATTGATTCTTATATGGTGATAAAGCGATTCTTATATGGTGATTTATTTACTTTTCGAAAAGCTAGCTGGATTTTCAAAACTTGAAAAACTTATCGAGTTATGAATATTTTTGTGAAGCCACTTCAATTTTTTTTCGCTCAAAAATCGAACCAGCAGCCACGCATGACGACTCTTTTCTGGAAAACGATTTTTACACCGTGAGAAAGGGCGTTTTACCTACTTTATGAAAAGCTAAAAGAATTTTCAAAATTCGAAAAACTTACCGAGTTATGAACCTTTTTGTGAACGTTCAATTTTATGCTCCGATGACGTTGGTGCAAAGTCGACCAGAGGTCGATTCAACCTGTTCTATCCAGAAAATCACAATTTTTTTCACAGTGAATTGATCAAAACTTCTAGGTTCTTGTGGCTAGATTTTATCCGTATGGGTGATCTGCTTCGGCTAAAAAACAATATTTTCACGAAAAATGAGAATTTTGTATGCGATCCATCCTCGTCATATCTTCATCGCAGCGGAGAAGCATAGTTTTATTGTATGTTGAGCACGACTTAAAATTTTATATGATACAATTCCACTCTCTGTCGTCCTGTCCTTCAGAAGGCAGAAAAAAATTTCCAGCGAGTAGTCCATCCATATTTCAATTGCGATTGATCGTGTCAGAGAACGCAGTAGCCGCATGTAAACTGCCGTAACACGGAGATTTTTTGGGGCTCCTGGAAAATCCATAAAGCTCTAGTAGATGTGTTTTCTATGCTTTAAAAGGCAGGTTCTAAAAGTAACATCTTCCATGTGATTAGTGTGTCGATATCTTTTCGGTAAATTGAGACGTCTGATCATATAGAATGTCGTTTCAGAGAAACATAGTTTTATCACTGTGTGTCAAACGGGCTTAAAATTTTATAGGGTGCGATTTCATCTTCTGATGCTGTTTCCTGCAGGAGAGAAATTACTTTTCAAGCAAGTCCGTCCTTCGGTTGCCATTCCGTCATCGACTCGAAGAGCGCTTCAAAAATCTTGTAGGGAAAGCACTTAGGTCGTCCTCAGTAATTAACACTTGAAATTTTATAGAGTGCAATTCTGGAAGTATATGTCGCTCATCAGGCAGAAAACTACCGTGTCCATGACGTCCTGGGAAAATCTGAAAAAATGAAAATCTCTCTTTGACTATAAATCTGCAGACAGGAAATCTTTATCTTTCACTGCATAGTAATCGGCATTAAAAAATTTTTTGATATTCAATCCTATTTTTTTAACTCCAGGAAACGCAAGTGCTTGTAAATCTCCGCATTGTCGTAGTCACACCTGGAAAAAACAACTTATTAATAGATGCAAACATCGTCTAAAAACCTGAATTTGGAGAGAGTCCTCCGCCAAAACCGAGAGAGTACGACCCCCCCCCCCTCCATTCGAGGCTACAGTACGACCCCACCCCTTCGATTCCCGAACCTCAAGCTTGACCCTGGGAAGGGCTCCATGGTGTGCCATACAAGCTGTTCATATGGAGACTGCTATCGTCGCTCAGGGAGAGTCCGCGGCTGGATTCTGCAGAGCCGGGCTAGGGAACGGACTCCAGGGTGTGTACCACACAAGCTGCTCCTATGGAAACTGCTTTCTTCGCTCAAGTGGAGTCCGCGGCTGAGTTCTGCGTTCTTCGAGTGACGAAGCGCATACGGATTATACCTTTGTCCTTGGGAAAAAATTTCGAATTTCGAATGATGGAATAATATTCGATTTTCAAAAAGTTGAATTTCGAATAATCGAATTTCGAATAGTCGAATATTCGAATAATCAAATGAACACTATTATTTACTGTCGTCACCCAGTGGTTGACATTCAATTATTTTTTATTACCCACTGTGAAGGAAATGGATGGCTGCCCCATCCATTTCCTTTGCGAGACCAAAGGACAATAACAGCGGTATAATGGCAATGAAGCACGCTTTGCTTCCCTAAGAATTCGTGCACCGAGAAGAGAGAAACACCTTGGGTAGGCAGAGCTAGGTTGTTTTAGGCCTTTCTCTATAGGTTGCTATCTTTCCTTATGTTATAGCGAAGCTTCCAGGTGGCAAAAGAATGATTATCATGGGCGGAGAAATGACACAAAGGCGATCTGGTGCAGAAAGGGCGTACTGGAGTCTCATGAATGGCATTCAGTTTGTGTTCTAGCTCCGTTGAAGAGAAACGGACCCGCGTTGGAATCTAATCTGACAAGACATTACGACTTGGACAGTGTTAGAGCGAAAATGGGGATGGCTCACTTTCATAGGAAACGGAGTATGACTGGCTCTTGTACTCCATAGCCATTTCTCTTCCTCTCTTCTTCAAGGTCTTTACTGGAAGAAAGCAGGAGCTTTCTAGGCCCCTGAAAGTTCTACCTCCCTACCGCAGCCCCTTCGGCTCTAATCGTTCCCTTGTTGTAACTGGGGTAGAAATACAAAACGAAGATTCTCCCGTAGTATACTGAGGGTAAAAATATCTGTGTACAGGCATAACCCTAATCACTTGCGATTCACGTGAATGGCCACAGCGCGCTCGACGGCCGTTTACAAGGAAGCAGGTGCGCAGCGGAGGGCCGCGCTTGCAGCGCTTACTTCGCGTCAACTCACAAGGGAGGTCAATGAACTTCCCGTGGGAATCTTATAAGTGACCTATTGAGCGCTGTGGGGGATTGTCCGGGAGGCACCCCAGTGGTTTAAAACTGAATGCAGCTAAGGGACATTTTATTTAACGAATTCACCGAATTTACCTTTTTAACGCGAAATTTTTTCGTTAAAAAGTAGTCGTTAAAAATTTACCGATAAAATTTAACGCACACCCCTGCTGCCCATCGTCTCCCCACCACTCTCTGCTAATCGAAGGTTTAGGGGCTTGTACTCCCACAACTCCGGAGATCGAAAGCAGGTTTCGCCCAAACGTCGTCTAGGGGGCTAATTGAGGTGCTGATCGCAAATCTAGTAAACGTTTTCGCGTGAACGCGTGATTCCACATTTTCATGAGTAATCAAGTTTATCAGTTTGAGTACATAGAATCGCTTTCTTCACCTAATATGTGATCAGACTTGCTTTCCAGTCTTCGACTTTGAGCTGGAAAGTAGTGCACGAAAAATGGATAATTTAGAAAAAGAAATGACAGATTCGTGGTAGCAGCCTAAATAATTTCCTAAGGCGAGGAAAGGACGAAATCAGTGGTCATGACAACCCCATCCTTACTCACGAACATACAATATGAAATATCGTAAGCGGCCAAATTGTCGAAATTGGATACCATATTCGTGCTCAGCATCCAAAGTACAGGCGATGTTTGGGCGAAAAAAAATCCGACCTCCACTCAATTTTTGGAGTCACGATAGTACAACACGGCTGGTTATTCTGCACCTTTTCTTGCACATACTCACCATCGCCTATTGTGGTCGACCGTAACACCGAAAGCGTTTGCCAGCTTCGTGATCAGAACCTCAGTTAACCCTCAGATCAACGCTTGGACGAATTTTTATTCTCTACTTACGAAGTCTTGAGAATTACTACAAGTACCTACGTTTGGAAAGCCCCCCCCCCCCCGCCTGTCATCGCGGGAGAGTGGACAAGGAAGAATAGGCTGCAAGAAGACCAATACTACGGAGTGGGTCAAAAATGATAATTTTATAAGAGATGGTAAAATTAGTAAAATTTACAAGAGAAACGTTCTCTATAGAAACCCGAAGCCCGATCAGCACATCCCTGAGATGGACTGAAGCAAAACATTTCGATCACGTTCGTGAATGAGGTTAAAATGAGAATGTGTTCTACATTTACCAAAACGCACAGCAATCCGTAAACACTTCTCCTAGATTCGAACCTGGACCTCTCCCCGCTATCCACACCCCCAGTTTGTCGCACTTGAATGTACCCTGCAGTCCCTTTCGGGAAACCTAATAAATTGTCAGATTTCTAACATCTAACTATAATTAAAGCTCTATAGCATCTGCATGTTAATTTCTAAGTATTTCAAGGCCATTCAAGGCGTCACTTTCGCCTTATCAGCCAGCACTGAAGTGCTACAGTTTTTTGTAATTTTTGACCTACCCAGATGCCCGCAGGACATTTGAAGACCACTATGGTGCTTCCTAGACACACCCTTATAACAAGCAATAGGTCATTTTGGAAATCTCCACGGGAAGTTCATTGACTTCCCTTGTCAGATGGCGTACACACAATTCGGTGCACTTTGAGCGACGCAACGCAACGCAAGCGACGAAACTCAAACGTCGTTTTTTATCATAAGGTCACACTCCCCTGGTTTTCGAAGAAGAGTGCCACTAACTTGTTAAGAGATTGATAAAGAATATTCGAATATTCGATATTCGAAGCCTTCGAATATTCGAATAAACGAATATTCGAATATTGGACTTTTTCGAATGGTCGAATAGTCGAATATTCGAAATTCGACTATTCGAAATTCGAAAAAGACAAAGGTATAATACGGATGAAACAATGCGCAAGAAAAGCGCAATGTCGTGCAGACGTCGAAACCTTCCAGATCTCAGATACTCAGCTGATATGCAAGAATGCCACGACACAGGAGAACCGAATCCCCGACATCCCTCGCATGAAGCAAACCCTCTACTTACTGCACCACGACTCACTTTCTGATGGTGCCATCGCGGGCGCACAAGACATCGATCGGAGGTCGCAACGTGGACGCCGACGCCTGATCTCTAAGCTAGGAGGGCGCAGACAGCAGAAGTCTCTGCGCGACCCGCATTGTGGTTACGGTGAACCGGTCCTGGGCAGTATGCTCGTGTCCCCCCGTTGGGGGAAATCAATCAATATCAACATATCATATCACACCCCAATCCCCCATTGGGGGAGACTCGGGGTAGACGAGCATACGGCCCCTGATATCCGCCGTTTATAAATTTGTCTGTTGGCATGAGGTGAAGACAGTTTAGGACACTAAAGCATTTCACAAGCGTTCAGCATTTCCTAGGTCGGATCTGTATTACAAGGCATGGAAACATTGAATACAACAAAATTTTAGCTTACCATCGTTTGTTTTTAGCAATATTCGATCACAGCTATATTGAATTAAGATACAATAACAACCACAGTTCATCATTTTCGAAACCAAACCTAGCTCGTATAGAAGTCATTCGAGGAACTTTAAAACACGATGCGTCAGAACAAAAGTGCTCTCTCTCTAGCTTCAGACAGCTCGCTGCAGAGAATATATAGAATATATGCCGACAAAATGAGATGACTTCATAAAACGCAGCCATATGGATACTTGTTCCAACATTGCGGATCTGGCTGCCGTCACGAACGTGTTCTCGCCTTCGTTTACAAAACTAAATTAGTTTGTGTTAGCACGTTTCCCTATTAAATAGCGTTTCATTCTAACAGCTCCAAAAACAGTGACCAGACAGCTTTAATCTGTCACATGGAAGCGGTTTCCACAAGAGAAATGATTTCGTCGTACGGCCACAATTTCTATACGTAATCCCTTGCTGTCTGCGCCTCCTAGCTTAGAGATCGCGCGTCGGCGTCGGCGTTGCAATTCGATCGATGCACGCGATGGGTCTCTGCATGCAAGCAGGTCGTGGTGGAGTGGCTAAGGCGGTCGCTTCATGAGAGGAAGGTCGGGGGTTCGGTTCTCCTGTGTTGTGGCATACTTGCATTCCAGGTGACTACACGCGATTTAGGTTTCTTGTCAAGCACGTGGTCTTGGTGCGTTTTTTGCACATTTTCCAGCCGTATGCGCATCTCCGCACGAAGAATGCAGAACCCAGCAGCGGACTCCCCCTGAGCGACGAAAGCAGTCTCCACACCGGCAGCTTGGATGGCACCCACCCTGGGGTCCCTTCCCTAGCTTGATTCTGCGCTCGAAGAGCGCAGAACCCAGCCGCCGACCACCCCCCCCCCCTTACCGACGAAGGCAGTCTCCACACCGGCAGCTTGGATAGCACACGCCCTGGGGCCGGATTCACTAAAGTTACTGCAGTAACTTTAACGGAGAATTGTAAGCGAAAAGCTCAGATAACGTGGCTTATCGCTCGCCATATCGCTTGATAAGCCGCATTATCTGAGCTCTTCGCTTACAATTCTCCCTTAAAGTTACTGCAGTAACTTTGATGAATCTGGCCCTTGGAGTCCCTTCCCTGACCTGGTTCTGCGATTGCACAAAGCACACCTCACCCGACGTTTAAAGTTACGGTGTAGATTTTGTAGCCGTATGGCAGAATCATGCTTGTGTTTCTACACAAAGACCCTCTGACGATTTAGAATGTTCCAGCGAAAGGTTGGCGTCATCATCGTGGACCGCCTTGAAAAGAAACACCGAATCCATCAGTACGAAGCGAGTTAGGCTAATGAAAGAGCACAGTGCCTGTGGAGGTTGAGGCTGTGAACTGTAACACGTTTCATTGAACAGTGCAAACTTTCTGTCGACCCACGGACGTTGCGAGCCCTTGTAGATTTCTATCTGTTCTAGTCGGAGGATGGCACTGCATAAACCGTACTGGAACGAACGTCCAAACGTTCCTGTTGTTGGCTACGCCCCATGGTGCGCGGAATTTCCGTTTCCGTGCTTCGAATTACGGATTCCGGCCTTTCAGCCATTCCGTTCCGTTCCGGTTATTCTGGACCGGAATACGGAAACGGAATTCGTCGTTGTTCAACACTAGTTTCTTTTTCTTCAGCTTTTGACCCGTTTCATGGCGGGGTCCGCTCTTCTAGTGACATCTTTCCCGATCCCGTGCTAGATCAGGGTGGACACCAGCTAATTTAGAGCTTGTGCACCGTATCAGCCCTGCGCTGCTTCGGCCGTCCCTAGGCCCTTTTCCAGACACTTCGATTTTAAGGCCTATCTTGACGACAAGTCGTCCAAGCCTTTTTGACCAGCACGTTATCCACTGGGTAGCCTCCTTCTCACGTTCCTCTGCACTATTGCGCGTAGTATGTCGTCGACTGACTTGGCCGAAAGGCTCCGGGGCGGTGGCCTGCGGGCCATTATGCGCTCGTCGAGCGATCGACCGGTCGGCTGGAGCGACTCCGTCCTGGGCGTTTACTCGTTCGTTCTGGTTACTCTCTTGGTTGGTGTTGCTCGTTGCTAACCTGTTCTGTTCTCTCATTTCGTTAATTAGTTGTTGTTAGTAATAATAAAAGGTTTAATTACTCAAGTTTGAGGCTGTCAGCTTGCGGCGTTGGAACGCCGAGCTGTTTGTTACGGCGTGACAAAGTAATTGGGTTCGTGGAGAAGATAGCTTCATATTTTACGGACGCTCAGCACCGTACATCGTTATCGGGTGGACAGCGGTCCTATAGATCTACTTTAACACATTCGCGACGAGAGCGCTCTCGCGCGCAATGCGCGCGACGGCCCGCTGCCTTGTTGGCGCGCACGGGTGTCCACTCATTTGTGTGGACATCGTCCCTCGCGAGAGTTACTTTCTGTAAGTAAATTTTAATCGATCTTTGGAAGAAGATCTGAACATTGGTTTGTTACTACTATTTGGGAATTTGAAAAGAAAATCGAACAAAAACATCAAAAAAGGAAGTGTTTCCCAAAAATTCCCGTCCACACATATGAGTGGACACCGTCCATCGCACCCTCTCCGCTGTCCACTCATATATGTGGACACCGTCGCGAATGAGTTAAGCGCTGTGGAATCTTCTTGTACCGTACCACTCCATCATCGAATAAGTAATGTCGTTTTTTCCACCTTGACTTCAATCAAACAAATTTTTAAAAAAACTTCATTTCAGCCAACAATGTAATCACCATCACTATCAACAACCTTTCTCCATCTAACGAGCAAATCTTCAATACCAGAGCAATACAACTGTTGTGGTTTTTGAGCAAAATATGTGGACATAGCATTTTGAATATCCTCCAAACTTTCAAATTTCTTGCCACAGAGAAAATGCTGTAGAGGCCAGGGTGAGTGGTAATCCGAAGGAGCGAGATAGGGAGAATTCGGTGGATAAGGCAGAACCTCCCATCCTAATTCACTGACTTTTTTCCAGGGTCCGTTTTGCACAGTGCGGTCTTGCATTGTCGATGGAGATTAACGTCCTTTCTGTTGACGATCGTCCGATACTTTTCCAGTAAAGCTTGGTTCACTCGATCCAATTGCTCACGGTAAAGTCTACGACAACGGTCGGTCCAGATTTAAGCACTTCAAAGTGGACAATTCCATGAATATTTCACCAAACACAGAAAAGTGCATTTCTGAGAGGAATATTCGGCTTCGCAGTACTTCTTGGTTGTTCATATTTGGAAAGCCACTGCTTTTTGCGCTTCGGATTATCGTACAAAATCCATTTCTCGTCTCCTGTGATCAGTCCATCAAAAAACGGGTACGCACAGTGTTGCTGAAGCAGTGCACTGCAAGGCGTCGATCGGTTGGCACCGTTCTCGGCGGATAAATCGTGCGGCACCCAAACACCTGCTCTGCATACTTTGCCAATTTGGCGTAGATAAAAATGTATGGTTGATATGGTGGCGATGTCCGCTCCTCCACGTGGTGCCACTGGAAACTGCCCGTTTTGGCGAGGCGAGCCGGACACTCGATTGCAGGCGAAAGACCCTTGTGACAGGCCGGCCTACGAAGACCCATGTTACATCATATGGTGTATGACGAGTTATGTTTTTCGAGATTCGGCGTCCGCGAGAGCCGACGCGCACTCGCAGAGCCCGGCGAGTGTGAGAATTAAGTGAGGGTCCCTGATGCGAGGACGGCATCGGGGGCCAACTGAGCTAGTCCGAAATTCCCGTAACGTAAGACATAGGACGAGGCTTCAAGGCCGTTCTATGTGGAAGTCCCAGGGCCACCAGTGGAGTTTTAGTCATCGCCTCCGAACGATTTCGTGACTCGATTGTAGGCGTCGAACGCTTTGACGATCGATTGATGAAGATCGTTGCTGCCGCTAAGGAGCACTCTATCGCATCTTCTCTGCGTATGCTCCGCAGACCGATTGCTCCGATCAAGCCAAGGGTGAGTTTTGGAGCTCGTTTGATGAGAGGACAGCAGAGGTACCGCCGGAGGATGTAATAATAATCGCTGGTGGCTTTACGGGTACGTAGGTGCTGCGAATGACGGTTACAGCTGTCATGGTGGCTTCGGGTACGGGTCACGTAACGCCGATGGTGAGCGTATTCTTGATTATGCGGAATCGCATAACCTCACCATAGTGAAACCATCTTCCGAAAATGCGACTCCCACCTCATCTCATACTACAGTGGGGGCATCATAACTCAGACAGACTTTGTCCATTTGAAAGATTGCGACCGAAGTCTCGTCGTAGACGCGAAGATAGTGGCGAAACGGTCGCCCCAAAGCATCGCACCCTGATCTGCACTTCAAAAAAATCGCCCCTCCGAGGCTGAAGCAGGTCGAGCGACACGGTGCTACAAGAATCAAGTGGTGGCGAATGAAATAGAAGCTAACAGCTGTGATTTCTCGCGTGCCGTTACCGACGGTCACAATGTCGACGAAACTTGGAAGCTGGCGGCCGACGCGATACGTCAAGCTGCACAGTCGGAACTCGGCATTACGAAGCCTGGGCGAAGAAAAGGTCAACAAGCAGGCATGGTTGTGGACAAACGATGTAAAGGCAAAGGTTCGAGAGAAGCGCTATCACGTGTTTCTCGGCGAAAAGACCGCCGATAGCTGGAGGAAGTAATAGGAAGCGAGGAAAGCTGCAAAGAATGCCGTCAAGCTGCAGCCGGAACCTCGATGGAGTTTCACGTCTCTGTCGGAGTACACCAGGGTTATGAGCTTTCCCACTCCTGTTTGTTGTCGTGATGAACGCCATTACACGAGATCTTCAGAAGCCAGTCCCCTGGACACTGTTATATGCTGATGACGTAATGCTCGCTTGCGAACATAAAGGTGAACTCGATCAAGAGGTGCAAGCTTGGTGTGATCGCTTGGAGCGGTTTGGATTCAGATTGAACGTGAAGAAGACCGGTTATCTAGCGATGGACGTTAATGAATCCAGCTCCATCAAGGTTAACGGCATCGAGCTCCTACGCACTTCGGTTTTTAAGTACTTGGGATCAGCAATAGCATCTGATGGCAATCTGATTATTGAAGTGAACTCACGCGTGAGTGCAGCTTGGTCCAAGTGGCGCTCGTTGACTGGCGTACTCTGGATAGGAAGATACCAGAGCGCTTGAGGTCAAAAATATATAGAACCGTTGTCCGGCCGGTAGAGACGTACGGTGCTGAGTGTTGGCCTCCGACCAAGGAGGTTGAAACGCGCCTCAACGTAATGGGAACGAAGATGCTGCGCTGGATGGCTGGAGTCACGCGCCTGGACCGCATGCGAAACGAAGCTATTCGACAGAAGTTCTGTGTTGCGCCGATAGCTGACAGAATGCGCGAAACTCGCTTACGATGGTACGGCCACGTTCTGCGTGAAAAGGAATATAGCGTCCGCAATATAGGCCTTAAGTTCGAGGTGGAAGGGAAGCGGCCTAGAGGCGTCCGAAGCAGCGCTGGTCTTACGCGACACATATGGACTTGAAGGTTGCTGGTGTCCACCCTGATCTAGCTAGCGTTCGATCGGAAGAGGTGGCGTCATGCCACCGGAATAGCGGACCCCGCTACGAAGCAGGACAGACGCTGAAGAAGAAGAAGAAAATGTATGGTTGATTTAGGTTCGCTAAGAGTACTTGAAAGTTCCTGCACTGTTTGACAAGGATTCGCCTCCAGTTCTGCCATCAGCATGTCTTTGTCAAATGTTACGGGTCTTCCTGATCGAGAGGAGTCAGAGAGTTCAAAACTACAGGATTTCGCTGGCATTTGCAAACGTCCAGTGCATCTGGATATACATCGCAGATATTTTTGGTAGCAACCGTTGCGTTACTACACTTCCAAAACTCGAACAGCATGCAATGCCGAATATGCTCCTCTGAGATTTGCCAAGCCATTTCACGTGAACTCGCAAGCTAACTATTTAACGAATGGTAGATTCTAAAAGAGACTCATTTACCTTAGAATCGCTTTAGAGCACCTTCGAAATACACAAATCCGCCGACAAGTAATGAGCTAAATCCGCAGTGCACAAAAAACGGCATTACTTATTGGATGACCTACTATTTAAACACCGAAGTGCATGCACGTTCAGTACCGTTAATCATAATGGAGCCGGACTCGTTTACGTCAGTCGTTAGGTGCTCGGTCTTCTTGACGTTCAATTTAAGTCCGAACGTCGCCAGGCGGTCGCACCAAGCTTGCACCTGCCGCTCGAGATCATCTTTGTCTTCGCAAGCTAGCATCAAGTCATCAGCATAGAGCAACGTCCATGGGACAGGCTTCTGAAGATCTCTCGTAATGGCATCCATGACGACAACAAAGAGGATTGGAGAAAGCGCAGAACCCTGGTGCACCCCAACAGAGATGGGAAACTCCATTGAGGTTCCAGCTGCAGCTTGTACTCTACTCTTTGGGCAAGAGTAGAGCATCCGCACCGGGGATGAGTGGATAATAAAATTTTGAAAACCGGATAACGGAAAAACGGATAACGAACAAACAACAAAAATTAAAACTAGTTGTAAATTACACTAATTTCAACAACAGATTAGGGCTTAAAGCACTGTTAATTTGTAAGCCATTTCTAGACATTTTAGTCGTGTTTTTCAAACGATTTGCAGTCGCCGCATTAACGACGCTATATGGGGTTTTCTGCCCATCCATAGGAAGGCAAACGCACAGCAACATACCCGCCTTTCACCTGTTTCCAAGGGGTCGGGTGGATTGTCTTATTTATCAGCCTTACTCTGCGCTTAACTCTTTTTTTCAATTAGAGCAGTTGAAAAATAGAATAGTCCTTGGAAGAGCAATTCTTCCGCCGATGTCTCTGGGAAGAAAAAGAAGGCAGGAGACATCCAGCGAAACAAACTTCACATAACGATCTTGTCCTACACATGCTATGAACCATTACTGTTGTTGCTGCTCGATAGCATCCCAAGATCCAAGGTACTTCAACGTGGAATTATCTGGGATGGATAAAATGCTAGCTTTTGGGTGTAACTGCAAGCAATTGTGTAAGGCAAACACACACTCAAAGAGTTATGATATCCAGACCTTCTCGGTCTGAGGAAGAATATCCGACCCATCCCTTCTGGAGCAGAGGAAGAATATCCGACCTAGCCCCAAAACGGAGGTGTTTGTTGAAGATAAGTTTCACAAAAAAACTCACAAACTACAACAAATCTACATGTCTTGAGCACCCACGATGATAAGTTTGTTCAGTAGTTTATTGCTCCCCTAAAATTTTAATGGAGAAGTTTCTTACTCTATGAATTTGGATTAATCCTATTTCTTTTGCTAATATTCATTGCTGTACTGTAGTATTTTTTGATAATTCAAGACAGCATATCACTAAAAAGGTACCATTAGCGCCTGCAATCAAATCGATCATACTACAATCGTGTAAGAACAAATGATACGATGGAAAGATTGGCGGTAAAAAATTTTTCAAGATGCGGCTCTCCACTTTTGACGATTGCTAGTAGCAGTTTGTATGCCTTTTTGGTCAGCACATGACTGGAGATGAATGAACAATGCTGTGCTAATTAGGCCTCATATAAGTATGGTGCAGGCTTAGCGAGTCTTCTGTAAGGCTGGAAGTTAGATATCTTTAAACTATGTAGCCAGTTCCCAAGTGAGGAAACTTCAATTAGCCCTTCTGGATTTGAATACTTCTGTTGTTTCTGACGACCACTCTTATCATCGTGAAGGATCCTGTACAAGTACACCCATCACCACGTCCAAAGCTAAGATTCAGCTTATTAGTTGTTCGTTATCCGGCACAAAATCGCCGGATAACGAGCAACAAAACGGATAGGCCAAAACTCCCCGGAAACCGGATAACGGATAACGGTCAATCCGCTCATCCCTGATCCGCACCCACTCTATGAGTTCCTCAGGTACGTTGTGTTGTCGCAAGGCGTACCATATAACCTCACGCGGTACGCTGTCAAAGGCCTTCTCCAAGTCGAGAAAGGCTATATACACCGGCTTCTGTTTCTCGCGATGCTTCTCCACCAAAAGGCGGGCGGCGTTTATAGCATCAATGGTCCCAAAACCAGGCACAAAACCGTACTGATTGTCGGAGATCCTGACGATTTCACGAATTCGTCTGTCGAGGATTCGCTCGAAGATCTTCATGCTGTGCGAAAGCAAGAGAATCGTACGGTAATTGGAGCAGTCAGCGGGACTGCCCTTCTTCCAAATCGGAATCGTCGTACTGTTGTGCCAACGCTCCGGTACTTTCTTCTCCTTTACTACCTGGTTGACGGATTCAGCCAACCACTCAGCAGGATACTAGTGCTTCGGCTCCCAAACATCGGCTGCCAGATCATCCGGCCCTGTCGCCTTACCGCTTTCATCTTCTTCGGAGCCGCTTCTGTTTCCTCCACGGTTATCTTCTGAACGAGACCGTGAATAGAACCCACAGAAAGGATGGCCGGGTGAGGCAATTCCATAGTGGAAATTTCCTCAAAGTAATCGCGCCGTCGCTTCAGCGCCTTTTTGCGGTCTGTCAGAGGATGGTCGCTCTCATCACTGATGCCAAAGAACTTTTCAATGTCCTCGGTTTGGCGATGGCGCGTCTTAGCAAGTCGGTACAAATACCGCTCACCATCGCGCGACTCGAGCTTTCGGTAGACATCACCGTAATGAGTGGCTTTCGCAACAGCCACGGCTTTCTTTGCAGCCTTCTTCGTCTTCTGATTCTCCTGCCAGTTGTCGGCTGTTTTGCCGCCGAGAAACACATGATACATCGACTTCCTCTCTCGAACCTTCGCTTTCACATCGTCCGTCCACAGCCATGTCTGCTTGTCGACTTCGTGTCGTCCAGGCTCCGTAGTGCCGAGTTCCAATCCTGCAGCTTGGTGTATCGCGTCGGTTGCTCTCTTCCAAGTTTCATCGACAGTCGTGACTGTCGGTAACCGTACGCGAGAAATCACTACTGCTTTCTTCTCTCTCATTCGCCACCATTTTATTCTCAGTGCACCGCATCGCTCGACCTGCTTCTGCCTTCGAGGGGCGATTTTTAGGGTGCAAATCAGCGGTCGATGCTGTGGGGCGACCTTCTCATACGGCAGTCTGAGATTTGGAGTTCCCAGTACCGTATGAGATGAGGTGGGAGTCGCGTTTTTGGAAAACGGTGTTCAAAATGGTGATATTATGTGATTCCGCATACTGAGAATACGCTCACCATCGTCGTTACGAGACCCGTATTCAAAACCACCATGATCGCTGTACCCGTCCTTCGTAGCACCTACGTGCCCATTAAGGTCACCAGCGACTATGATGACATTTTTCGACGATACCTCTGCTGCCATCTCATGAAGTAGGCTCCAAAACTCATTCTTGGCTTGATCGGAGCAGCCGGTCTGCGGAGCATACGCAGAGAAGAAATGTAAAAGTCGCTCGCTTGCGGCGACAATGATCTTCATCAATCGATCGTCAAAGCGCTCGACGCTTACAATCGAGCCACGAAATCGTTCGGAGACGATCACACCGACACCACTGGCGGTCCTGGGACTTCCACATAGAACGGCCTTGAAGCCACGTCCTATGTCCCTTGACTTGCGGCTCGAACACGTCGTCTCCTGCACCGCACAGAAATCAACTCTTCTACGCTCCAGTGCTTCAACCAACTCGCTCGAGCGGCCCGTTAACGTACCCACATTCAGCGTTGCTACGCGGGTCCTGCCTACGTTACGTTTTTTTTGTTTGTTTTTTTTTTCGGACTGTCTCAGTTGCCCCGATGCCGTCCTCGTATCAGGGACTCTCGCATACTTTCCACACTGCGAGTGCGCGTCGGCTCCCGCGGACGCCGTAACACAATCTCGAAAAACATGACTCATCATACACCATGCGATGTGACATGGGTCTTCGTAGGCCGGCCTGTCACAAGGACCCGTCGCCTGCATTCGAGTGTCCGTGTTTAGCTTAGCTCACAAAGCGAGCAGTTTCCAGTGGGATCACGAGGAGGAACGGACATCGCTGCCGCGCAGAATACTGTCCTACAAATCAAATATCATAATCCTTCAAATATCTTAGATTTGTACTAAAAGAAATAATTACTTATCTCTATGCACAAAGAAGATACATATGCCAGCCATGGGCATGCACTGTGCTAAAAATGCACTCAATGATAGTATGATAGTAGGTGGGATATAGCAGAAAGTGGTGAAATCTTTCGGCCGTCACAAATACCTATTTGCTTAATGCCAAGTATGAGAAATAAACTCCATATTCTCTCACGTTGGAACCTCGGCATTGCTGAGGGTGTTTTTGATACCCTTGTACCACGAGCTTGTGGGATGGAAGTGTTGTTGGCCTGTCGTTTCGACTGTCTCGTCGTCGTCATAGTTACGATGCTCCACAGTCAGGGCGTAGCGATCACAGTCGGTGTCAGTTAGATCACTACTAAATAGTATCGCTGCACTCAGACGGTGGAGCATCTTGCGTCTCGTTACGACGAAAGGTTAGAAACCTTTTGAATAACCATAAATTCTTTCTCTGGTTGCTACACATATTACACCTTCATGGACAAAAAGTTCAGTGAAGATTACCCATGGGGCTCGTTCACTCCAATATTACATTGGTGCTCTTCATCGATGGTGCAAATTTTATCGTTACAGAGTTATTTAGTAGTAGATTTCTAGGCTTGATCGAATGTGCACCTCGAGCTGTCATCCTGCCATCAGGAATTAGTTTCTAGATTCGTACAGTCTGAATATTCTTGCAGAAATGTAGAGTCACTAGACATAGGATTCGATGCCGAATCGCATAAGTCGGATCCGTCACATTTTTCAAACACGGGATAATTATATTACATGAATAATAACATTTTTGAAAAGCCAAGATCTTATGATGATGAAGGTATGGTTTTCACCAGATCAGTTTTCGTCGAATTCATTTAGCTGGCTTTGATCTGCAATCTGATGTCCTATCAACCGAAAATCGTTTATAGTGAACATCACCTTTACCAGCATCGTCACAGGATTCGCGCTTTTCAGAAATGTCATTATTCACATGATCCATCTATCCAGAGCTTGAAAAAAATGGCGGATCATAAGGTTCTACTGTATTAAAGTGTTGTCGTCTTATTGTTATTTTTATCTATCTGACTGAAAAGAAAGCTTTCAACTTTGTGCTTCTTCGTCGAATAGGACAGATCCTATATGTTAATACTGTGCCAAACACGAGATTGTAGGTGGACTTTATTTCGGCCTAACGTTTCGACTGAACCGTCATCATCGGAAGCCTAAAAGTGGCGCAAGGTTTCTGACATGTAATCTACGCGACCAAACGCCTTAACCGCTCTAGTGGTTCCGACGTTAGTCTAAGACTTTCACACAGAACCTGGATGTGAAAGAAAAACTCACTCATGAATCCACCACAGCTGGGGCGCAGTCGCCCTGCAGACCAGCAGATCCTACTGTGCAGTCACCGTATAAGGAATCGTTCTATGACGTGCACACCGCCTACTGGCCGTTCCAGAGGTCGTAATGAGCAACAAAGGGAGAAGTTCACTTGTGATGGACAGGCACTCATTCCGGTTGTTCATTGCCGGATTCTTGGTAAGAATCTAGAATGCCTCTGATGCTTTCCTTGTAGACACTTCCTCATCAATGGACAGAATTGTGTATTTGACGCCGTACCATCATGCGCATGCAATCTATGCCTACCAAGAGGACTACATAAAGAGCCACGCCTAAGTTAGGTGTTCTTCTACGCGCACTGCTAGCGACCAACCCGTTTCCCCATTGTACTTAGCGTTACAGTCCACGCACTCAGTTTCGTAGATTACTCCTGCTCTTGAGCAGTCTCCTACACTACCGTTCGGACAGTAATGCAGTTCTCCGAAACGCATTCCATGTTGTAAGGTCTATTAGGGACGTCTGATGTTATCATTAGGAGTGTTCACTAGGATAACATCATTTTGCAGCTGTGCCCTTACAATAGCCCTTTGCAATGCAACTGTGACGTTGTCGGAGATGAAGGGGACCGCAAACGGCAACATATCTAAAAGAGGTCTTTCTCTACGGTTAGTGTGAAATCATCGCTGACGATGAGGAGCCATGTAGCCATTTGAAATAGCAATATCCGAGGTTACTTGGAAAGATTCTTTACGCTCTTGAGGACCTGAGCACATTCCTGTTGCCGTTCAGAACATGTTTCCAACAACGGCTCGTTTAACGGCGGCAGGATGAACAGATCTTGCGTGAACCAAACGTTTTTGAGCTCGGTTTACGGTACCATTTCACACTTACCAGTCCATTGGGCACTTTGATTTGTGTGCTCAGGAAAGCGAGCCAACCGTTCTTTGGGACCTCCCTGGTAAGCCTAATGTACTGCGATTGTATCGTTTATTGTATTTTATTTATTTATTGTATTTATTTATTTGTTTATTGTATTTATTTATTATTTTTTATTTTTATATTAATATTTTATTTTATTAATTATTGTATTTATATTGTATCGCCTCGCTGGCCTATTGGCTACATGGCGACTACGCCCCAGCTGTGGTGGATTCATGAGTGGGTTTATCTTTCCCATCAAGGTTCTGTGTGAGAGTCTTACCAGGAAACTATCTCAACGTTAGGTCAGAACGGCCCAATTCTTGTATATGGGCAGAATCGCCTCTCTCTGGGAAACAACAAAATGCAAGTATCTTGACCCCTATACAACTCTGCGCAGAGTAAGGAACGACGGAAATTGGGCCGTTGGCGGCGTTAGCCCTATGCCTGCAGGCGAAGGGCGGACTCAAGTTGGCTGGAAACAGCGATACGAGCGAGCGATGGTGGCGCAATAGATAGAGGGGCGGCGTAATTCCCATAATCGCTGTTTCCAGCCAACTTGAGCTCGCCCTCCTCGTGCAGACATAGGACTAACGCCGCCAACGACCCAATTTCCGTCGTTCCTTACTCTGCGCAGAGTTGTATTGGGGTCGAGATACTTGAATTTTGTTGTTTCCCAGAGAGAGGCTATTCTGCTCATATACAACACTTGGGCCGTTCCGACCTACCGTTGAGATAGTTTCCTGGTTAGACTAACGTCGGAGCTGCTAGAGCGGTTAAGGCGTTTGGCCGCGTAGACTGCACGTCAGAAACCTTGCGCTACTTTTAGGCTGCTGATGACGACGGTTCAGTCGAAACGTTAGGCCGAAATAGAGCCCATCTACAACCTCGTGTTTGGCACAGTATTAACATACACCTGAAACTCACCATGCCGAGGTTCCAAGAAGAGAGAAGTTGGAGATTAACTAGAGATCCTATAGTCTCCATGTGCGACGTTCATAAAACCTGCGCATTTTATAACAATATATTTGATCCTTCTCTGCCACGCAGGTTTGTTATGGTGGTATAACCTTTATTTCGGCCGACGTTTCGACACAACTCGTCTTTTTCAAAGGCCTGAAAGTGCATCGAAACCTTAGATCCAGAAACTCATTCCGTCAAAGGCATACTTCTTCACAACTCTAGTTACAATGGGTTCCCACGAATGTCAAGGAGTGCCCGTCTAAAGCATACCAAACTCACCGTTGTTCCACCAGCGCTGAGAGTGGGGTTCAGCTATAAGACCATCAGTGAGCAGCTGGGACCTACCATGCAGATCTATACTAATAAGTATAGACTGCGCAGTATCAGAGCTCACACAACGGGATGAAGGGCAAGAAGTCGCTGGTTATTGAAATGCGCTCGTTTCGGTTGTTCATTGCTGGATTACGCTCCCGAATCCAGAAAGCCTCAAGAGTCTTTCTGGTACCGATTTCATCTTCATGTAGCAACACAGTGCATTTAATGTCAAAGTCGTTTCCGCCGTGGGCTTCTTGTCGATGTTTACCCAGTGGGGTTAACAAGCTTCGCTTCAATTTCCCAGCTAGGTGTTCATTGATGCGAACACTAAGTACCCTTCCTGTTTCACCTATGTATAGCTCGCCACAGGTTAAGCACTGGATTTGGTAGACAACACCTTTTGTACGCAATCTCCATCTCTCCCAAATGGGCAGATAACGCAATTCCTCATCACACAAGTACGGTCGTAACACCTATTCCGAACAAGAAGCCGTTTGATGTTGTTTCCCGGTATGTTAACCAGGACAACATCGTCGTTCAGGTTTGCTCGTAATAGGCAACGGCGTACTTCTGCCGTGACGTCATTAGAGATGAAGGGCAGTTGAAGACAAATTTTATCTTCGCGCAGATGTTCAACATTGCCGTGTCGTATTCGATCACCTCGTCGTCGTGGTTCGTACCCGTTAAGACGTGCGATATTGGAGGCCAACATACGTGATTCCTCTCGCTCCTCGTGCCCCGTGCATACACCAAGTGCCGTTCTGTACATGTTACGGAGTACGGCACGCTTTACTGCTGTAGGGTGAGCAGATCTTGCATGGAGTATGATGTTTTTGGAGCTGCCTTTACGATACCATTTCACATTAAAGACTCCATTTGATACCCTAACTTGAGTATTCAGGTAGGGCAACCAGCCTTCGGACGGAGTTTCACGAGTGAACTTTATGTACTGAGATTGTGTATTGAGAATGGCAAACAGTTCATCCATGTCGGATTGCGTTGCCGTTATAATACAACAATCATCGATGTACCGAGAGTACATTATGGGAAGGCGCTCCAGTACCAGTCGCTCAATTCTGCTCATGAAGCAGATCGCTAAAGTTGGAGCTAATCGCTGTCCCATCGCAAGTCCTCTTCGCTGTGAAAAATAGTTTCCAGACCACTTGAAAACATTGCAGTGCAGGCATGCTTGTACTAGAGTCATTATGTGTAGCTTGTTCAAATCAAACGTAATAATATTTCTTTCGTGCTCGTCTAGCATCTTTGATAGAGCTTGTAAAGCAGCGTTATTATCTGCGTTGGTATAAAGTGCCGTTACGTCAAATGACTCTATCACGCAGTCTTCCGGTAGCGTGCTAGAACGCAGGCAGTCTAGAAACTGCTCCGTATTAGCCAAATGTGAAGGTATAAAGCTGAGAAGTTGACCGACAATCTTGCTAAGGAACCATGAGATTCGATCGGTCGGTCCATCCACGCAGCTTACTATGGGCCGGATCTTGTATGTGCTTGCAGTCAACGAGCTCTTGTCTTCCTCAGACAACTTATGCGTTTTCACCAGGTGATAGAATACAGGGTATGTGGGGTTGTCCAGCTTCAGTCTTCTGATAAATCGTTTATCCAGACCAGCTGATCTACCTACGGATTTCCATGTTGCATTCAACCTGTGGCATTGTGAACGGAAAAGACTCTCTGATGACTCGTTATAAACCGATTGGTCGGCAAGGTGGTGTTCTGATATCTGACGGTCAAGAGGGGCCGGACAAACTACGAATTCACCTCCCTTGTCACTTACAGAGAGCCGTATCTCGTTCCGAGCTATTAGGTCGCGCACTTCTTTGAAGCCTTCCCATTGGTTTTCGGTCAAATTAGTTGTTCTATCGCGTCTGTGTCTACAGAATACGCGAAGAACATCCGACGATAAAATTCTAAATTTAACCTCAACTTCTGGGACAAGCTCCGATTCCTTGTAAAAAGAGCGCGGAAACGGGATGGGTGACGGTACAGCTTGCAAAGAATTTTCGTTTACACGAAATTCTGAATTAGTCCTAGCTTTCCCCCTAAGTTGGTCCCTCGCTTGTTTAACCCGCCCACAACCCTTCGAAATGTCGACACATTCACTTGTTGCGACAATGAAAATGAAGGTCCTTGTCCCAAGAAATCCAACGCTTGCGCAGAAACGAGGGCATTGCCGATAACAGTAACTCTTGCCTGACTTGTTGTAGAGGTGGTCGTCGTTTGCTGAGGCATTCGCCTCTCAGATAGCTGTAGAACGGTGGTGGTTGATCTGCTATCAGAAGGGTCGCTCCTGTTTTCACTCATGAGAGCATTGAACTTTTCGCAGAGATTGGATTTCGCGTTTGCTCGGAGAGTATTACAGATCAGTTTCGAACCGCTCTCAATCCTTGTCCAGACCTCACTTGACAAAAGTCGTCTACAAGATTCCTCTTTCGCAGTACATTTCAGCAGCGTCGAATACAATGTATACTGTTTCTGTTTGATAGCGATACCCAGGACTGATCGGTAAACAGCGTGAATCCTGGGCTGATATTCTGGAAGATTGCACATCGAGCCGAGCTGCTTATTTCTTATGAATCTCGGAATGAGATCGGTTCTCCTGCAGCGTTGGAGGAACAGCAACGACTGTCTTGTGAGTACGACATTCTGGCGGAGAGAGAGTACTTCTCTAACAATGTCGAACATCTCTGGCGGTACATGTTGCATTAGTCTCCATGTCCGACGTTCATAAAACCTGCGCATTTTATAACAATATATTTGATCCTTCTCTGCCACGCAGGTTTGTTATGGTGGTATAACCTTTATTTCGGCCGACGTTTCGACACAACTCGTCTTTTTCAAAGGCCTGAAAGTGCATCGAAACCTTAGATCCAGAAACTCATTCCGTCAAAGGCATACTTCTTCACAACTCTAGTTACAATGGGTTCCCACGAATGTCAAGGAGTGCCCGTCTAAAGCATACCAAACTCACCGTTGTTCCACCAGCGCTGAGAGTGGGGTTCAGCTATAAGACCATCAGTGAGCAGCTGGGACCTACCATGCAGATCTATACTAATAAGTATAGACTGCGCAGTATCAGAGCTCACACAACGGGATGAAGGGCAAGAAGTCGCTGGTTATTGAAATGCGCTCGTTTCGGTTGTTCATTGCTGGATTACGCTCCCGAATCCAGAAAGCCTCAAGAGTCTTTCTGGTACCGATTTCATCTTCATGTAGCAACACAGTGCATTTAATGTCAAAGTCGTTTCCGCCGTGGGCTTCTTGTCGATGTTTACCCAGTGGGGTTAACAAGCTTCGCTTCAATTTCCCAGCTAGGTGTTCATTGATGCGAACACTAAGTACCATTCCTGTTTCACCTATGTATAGCTCGCCACAGGTTAAGCACTGGATTTGGTAGAGAACACCTTTTGTACGCAATCTCCATCTCTCCCAAATGGGCAGATAACGCAATTCCTCATCACACAAGTACGGTCGTAACACCTATTCCGAACAAGAAGCCGTTTGATGTTGTTTCCCGGTATGTTAACCAGGACAACATCGTCGTTCAGGTTTGCTCGTAATAGGCAACGGCGTACTTCTGCCGTGACGTCATCAGAGATGAAGGGCAGTTGAAGACAAATTTTGTCTTCGCGCAGATGTTCAACATTGCCGTGTTGTATTCGATCACCTCGTCGTCGTGGTTCGTAGGTTTCCTTCGCAGGTTTGTTATGGTAGTTATACCACCATAACAAACCTGCGTGGCAGAGAAGGATCAAATATATAGAGATCCTATAGTTTTTTCGGTTGACAAATTCGAAAATACAAGCTGGGAAATCGATCCTAGAGCCACACACGTTTGCTTCAATGCAGGGTGTCCTCACAGAAGAGCTATAAGAAACACTCAAAGAACATATCGTTAATTGAAGCGTGGCTAGCAAATTTTTCCGATAGGGAAGTGGATGCAAAAAAAGCTAACATCTGTTGACCACAAGTTGTGTTATGCTTCGCATGGTCCGCTAGCAAGCGAAGAGGAGGTTCCCAAAGTGTAAATATTAAGCTTGTGGAGGAAAAATTAATTCGAACTCAAAAATTCCGCTTGTCCGCTTGTAAGTTAGCCAACCAAGAAGCAGATTCTTAGATGAACACCTCGGATCGATCTCTGTCCTACGGTTGATTGACTAACATGGGGAACAAGGAACTTGACGGTTACTCGGCAGCCTTCATAATAAGCAAGCAATATCGACAGAGTAATCATTATAAAGCAAAGATCTTCATTTTTGACATATAGAAGGCTTCGGGAGCTCAACTCTCTGTTTGCGGAAAACGAAAATCTCCTGTCCCTATCCATGCATGTATTCAAGAAACTGGTGCTGACTAAATTCTGCTGTTGACTAAATTCTGTTAATTGCTGCCTTCAGAATTACAGGTGCCTCTGTCTACGTCTGACTTTTTTTTGGTAGAACTTGTTGCTTTTTCTCATTTGTTTTTGCGCGTGAGTGTCGTGCTTACGCTCTGAATAAATAAATAAAAAAGGATAAAAGACGGGGTTAATCAATCTCTCCTGGAATGCTCAGCGCACTCTGCTTCTACAGGATATTGTGGACTCAACATGAATGCGTAATTGGCCTAACAATGATGAACCGACAGACAGCTCAATGATTTACCTTTACCAGACAAGCTTGGTACAAATTCACCGACTCCAGGGAGATGAATGGCTTGGCTACCAAGGCGGAATTCGCTGAACCGCAATCGATGCGAGATTCGACTCCTCCGATTGCTATACGCGTCAGACCAATCAGCAATTATCTCACTATTTACTGATTTTCTTACAGCTGACCATTTGAAATGATGCACATGCAGGCACAAATATGATGATCGCTGCAGCAGCTTGTAAAAAAAACGACTACACAATCAATATCAACTTTAAAAAAGCATATTTTCACCAACATAGGCACTTAAAGGAGAAGATAGGGGTAACATTTTGACAAAATAAAACTTATTTTCTACATGCCGAATAGTGACTGCAGTAATCAATACTAAAGACACAACGTGTCGCTGGCAACAAAAATGCGGGTGCTTCGGTCCACTATGATGTCAATATTGCTTTACGTTGCTGAAACATGGGTAATTCTAAAAGCTGATGGCAGAAGCTGGAGGTCTTCCATAGGTGCCAGGTGAGGTGACTCAGACATATACTAAACGTCTCACTTCGTGATCGGATTAAAAACGACGATATCCACAAGTCCTGCTGCAACCAGCCTACTGCGGAAACCGGAATCCGAAAACGCAGGCTAAAGTAGTTTGAGCACGTAAGTCGAACGGAAGCTCAACGAAAACCTAACAAATTGCTGCGGAGAATCAGACCGAGAGAATGGAAAGTCCAGCAAGCTGCTCCAGAGAAGACGTGGATAAAATAAATACAAGACGAGTTGAGTAAACAAGGGTTATGTTTAGAGTGTGCGAGTGAAATGGCGCAACAGACACTGTCTTTCCTCACTTCCCCACAAGTACTATAAAAAGTTTGCTCAAGTTTCTGCATCAAGGTTTGGGGCCTGTACGAGTGCTCTAGCTTTCGTGGGTTCAAAAATATACTACAAAATCTCGCTCTACTATAATCGATGTATCTTTGAACAGACAAACAACATTTGAGAGATATGATGCTTCATCGTATGAGATTCGGATATCTGCTATTAACAATGAAAGGACACAAAGGAAGATCCAGTACCATTCGTTACGCAGAAACGCAGAAATGAATAACCAGGGGAAGCATTTATACTTCGAAAGGGACCCGACCGGCCTTAAACTACCGACTTCCCGTAAACTTCCCCAACAGCGTTCATCCGCTCCTTTTGTCTGCAGGCCTCGCCAGCTTCGTGGTCCTCAATTTTCCGTCATCACTCTAGGTCAGCCTCCTACAAGCTTCACACTTGCAGCTATAAAAATAACCTACAACAGTGCTCCCTATCAAAGACCAACAAATTTTCATGTTTAACGCCAGATCAATTGTGAGCAAAATTCCTGATGTTTGTAATATCCCTATGCCACGAAGTTGTTAGGTGGAACTTTTATTATTGGCCTGACGTTTCGACCGCCTCCTCGTCTTCAGGGGTAGAATTCATATTCCTGGTATGAATGCCCTCCTACATTACATGTCAAATAGTCTAATCATAATTGAAAGTTAACGTAAGTCCCACACAGCTCATGACTCGGTTTTCAGGAGGAAGGTCACTGAACTTCCCTAGGGGTTTTCAAAGCGAACTAATAAGGGTTGTAGAAGCATGTCCGAGTGTAATGGTTTGCTAGCTTCCTCACAAACCGCTGGTCTCAGAAAAGAAACCAAAGGGGTACTTTCAGGTGATTCATTCACAACACCATTGGCATGGACTGAATGGCCGCCTGGACAGCGATGAGATTTGCAGAAGAGACAGCGTTTTCCTCGGTACCCCACGCCTAGTGAAGCTACCCAATGAACATGTTTCGGACACTCCTGCTCCTCGTTTTTGTCAACGGTCTGCATTTCTCATTATCTTCAGGGTGTCTTTGCAGCTGCACCAATGACACGAAAATATTCACGGTTAATGATTGCCGGGAACTTCAGGAAGGAATAAATTCTATAGAAAAGTGGCAAAACTCGTCACCATTCACCCGTCATCACGAAATTGTAAGCAATACGTCTAAGAGTTCGAACTACATTTTGAAAACACTCAAAATGATAGACGTTTCTATGCTCTTCCAGCTTTCTAGTATATATGCGCGACCATTGCAAGAGTACTGCTTACCGATCTAGTAACCACAAAGAAGTAGATTGATTAGGGAAAATTAAAAGGTCCAAAGCTCCACGTATCGTTCATATCGTCGTTGGAGCGTAGTGGACCTTCCATAAATGATCGTGGTCTTTTCACAACGATTAATCCAACTTGGAGCCGACCCTTCCGAATTCAGAAGAAAGACTGTGAATATTGCAACGATGTACAAATCGACTACAAATGCCGGTCTTATCATCTCCGAACTGTTCGAGATTTCGCGGAAAATTAGTTGTATTAGGGAACAGATCCTCCCACATCCGACAAACCAAATTCGACTCAGCAGAAAAATTCATTTCTAGAAAGAGCAGCAGCCTTACGGAATTGTGTGCTCTCGACCTTTTCATACCTGGAAATTCCCATGCTTTAGAGACTGCTATAACTCAGCAATGATAAGATAATTTTTTTCGGATATCGTGAAATCCCCGAAATAGTCAGACAAGGAGCAAATCGCCCTCTTGTTCATAACCTCAAAAAGACAAATCTACTGCGTAGAGGAATCAGCTATCGTAATGGATACATCCAAAACCTCAACGCGAGTGCTGCTGCTTGTGTGTAGCCGTGTTGAAAGGATAAAGACCGACTCTGCATATTCTCTGCACCCTTCTTCACAAGCCAAACACTACACGACACTTCGTTGTCAAAGGTAACTGACACAATGAACACGAATATGAACGCGAATAAACGACAGCGCACCACATAATGACGCACCTCTCTTTATCGTTCCTTTTGCTGCCTTTCTTCTTCCCTCCATAGCCAAACTTCTCGCTCTTCCACTGTTTCTTAGCGTCGTAACCGCGACCAGTCTTCACTCCGCCAAACTTCTTGGTGGATTTGCCAGAACTGGTGGTAGCTTCGTCATCCTTGAATTGGACGTTGGTTGGAAAAGTGTGGGTTTCCAAGCCCACCAAGAAGATTTATAAAAGATCACGTTCTCAAGCCGAACGTCCAGTAAGAGTTACATACCTGGTCTAGTCCCATCCTTTTCACATTGCTGAGCATGTCCTCCAACTGCTGTTTCATTCCCTTCTTGTGCTTCTTCACGGCCTCCATCAGCTGCTTCTTTTCACTCTGCCGCTTGTCCAGCACATCCTAAAGTGTTGCTTGAAGTGTTGCTCACTAAGATTTTTCCCTTCCCGAAGTTGCTCATAACACAGACCTTCTGGACCTTTGAAGCATACTTCTTCTCCTCCCGCATTCTACGAATAGCCTCCTGACGCTCCTTTCCTTCTTGGATCTTCAGCAGACGCTTCCTTACCTGTAACATCAAGCACGTCAGGAACGCGGGAGGGTGGTTGGCAGACCAACCACGGTGATATGTAGAAGCTGAATGCAAAACAAAACGAGAGCCGAAGCGTTGCAAACCTTCTGCATATGTCCATCACTCTTCGCCATCTCTGCGTAATAATCTGAAGGCCGAATCACTTTCACGCCCATAGACAAAAGACGTGGAACAGCTATTTGAACAGCCTTTTCTGCCTGTATGTAGCTAAAAACACGATTTTGTAAGGAAAATCTAGCCTATGATAAACGCAATTATCCAGTCTTCGTTCAGCATAAAAATGATTGACCTAGATTTCCCGCGAGAGACAGTAAATGTCGAACTGGCGATGGAACAATTTTGAGGCAGTCGCTGAGAATTTTTAGAACGTCCGTGAGAACAATCTGGTATGTTCGAAAAAATGTGTGCGTGAGCAGCCAAGTGTAGGAAGGGCGCCCCTCAATAAGTGTTACAAGAAGAATAAACAATTGAGGAAACATCGAATTGTAACATATAACTGCGACGGTTTGAGGGAAAAATAAAGGTTTAAAAATGTAGTATTGCGGCACACGGCTGCACCTCTCTATATAGTTAGCGAAGATACCAAAGACATTCGACTAAGACGATAACGAGGTTAATTTTGAGAGTCGATGAAGCAGATTCTATGGCCGCCATGCATGTCAAGTGTCATTCCAAAAAGGACCAGCGGAACGGGTTACGGTGTTTACTGATAGCTAACTAGTGCTACTTTAAAAACAAAGAACAAACTTTGGAGTAGTGCGAAGAGAGAGAGAAATCGTCATCCATTCTAGCGCACGTCATGTACCGAGGTTTCGGTTCAACTTTTAGGATATCTCAAACGTGACAAAATAGAAATTCAGCCACCGGAAACCTTCTTCTGTTGTGCGATTCAGCATGCTGAAGTAATGCTCTGCGGCTATAATAACAATTCAAAAAGAAGCTTACGCAACATGTCATATCTGTGCCAAGGAAGTCGAAGAGTATAAAGAACTCAGTGAAGGCACTCCCCCAAGAGAGACGGTTTATCCAATATATAATAAATACTACTTTAAAAACGCAATGAATAAAAACCTATAACTGAACTCTTCTAAGCAAACTGGCTAATATGGAAAACCACTCATGTGGCAATCAATTTGGCGCGTCACACTGCTTTACTACAACTCGTGCGGGTATTTGCGTGGTTGCCTCCTTTTGATAGCTCTAGTCAGGTGAAAGCATAGAGTGCATTGCCTCAACATTCTCCCCTAAATTTGAGATCCAGTTTCTGCCTGCCTCACAACGCGAGGGCCGGCGGGTGAATGTAGGAGACTGTTGGATGGAAACTGCTGAAAACGCGCAGCTGCACTTTTGGGTCGTCTCTTCTGAATAGGGTCGGCGTACGTGCTTTGAAAATATTACTACCCGTAAGGCTAGATTCGATAATCCACCTTTAAAGTGACCTCCATCCAAATTTTACTTTTTTACTACTTGGTAATGAGGGCACTCGGTGTTAATAATTAACAGTTGAATAAAAATAATGTTAATAATTAACAGTTGAATAATTCAAGGAAATGCCAAGGACTTACAACTGCATTTCTCGGTCGAAGTCGTTCTCTATCATATCCTTCGTAAGATTCGACTTCGTAGTGACATCAACAGTCTCAATCCAAGGCAGTTTTTTGGCGAATTCTGCTACCTTCTCACGCATTTCAGCCTACAATAATAAATACCTTATCGCCTATAGATTAAACAAAAGTTGTAGGTTGAACAGGACTGTTTGAAGCTGAGACGAAATCGGGAAACCGCTAATATCAGCTAGGCAACTGTCAGAGGCAAAAGTAAAGCGACAGGAATTGAACTAACCGTTCGATTGATGATGAGCCGCTTTGTTGGCACAGTGTAGTTTAGTCGATCGGTTTTCAGCAGGCCATCGCGGAGGGCTATTTGCAGCTGCAAGTCGGAAATGGCGAGTTCAGTGAAGCTACAGCAGCGCGCCACAGTCACCAACCTCTCTGTCGGAATCTCCTGCCCCGTCGGAGTCGCTTCTTGCTTCAACCAGTCCTAAGAGCTTTCGGTCTTCCTCCACTTCAGGCAGCGTTGGCGCTTCTTCGTCGGAAGACTCCACTAAGATCTAACACAGAATTATACAGGGAGAATTCACGGACCCATTCATCTACCAATTCACCTCTTCTGACGCCTTCCGCTTCCGTTTAATTTTCACTGAATCGTGACCGGAGTGTCTCCCAATTTTCGAAACCTTTCCTTTGCTCATTGCACCGCTGAAACAGACCGATCCTTGCTACGACGAGGAGCACTATGTAAAACGTTGTCCCGCGTCAGCAATACCAAGAACCAAGAGCCGAATCCAACCGGGATCGGATTCACGCGACGCTCCACTGTCAATAAAGAAACAAGCAGCACACTGTGCGCCAGAGGAGATGCGGCGCCAACCCGCAGTCGTTGACGCTTACCCTGTGCACCTTGCGGCGAGTACGAGGGGGGGGGGGGCGTTGGAGGGGCGGTCTTTATGTACGGATAGTCGCCGCGCCCGCGACGGCGAATGCCGCGTGCGCGATGAGCTCCGCTGCGGTCGTGTGAGTTGTGTCCCATCACCTGCTGCAGTCGCTAGGTTTGAGTTGTTGATATCCATTCCTGCTGTTGCAGGAGCTGCGGGGAAACATGCTATGGTTCAGAAATGGAGTTCAAGTTATAAAACTAAACCAAGTTCTAAGGCTCAATTTTATATGATGCTTCTTCAGGAAAAGCTGAAAACATGTCACACTATCGCAGTGAAACTGACTTTGTATACACTTTCTAACACTTGGTGTGCAAGTCTTGATGCAGGTCTAGATATAACTGGCCGCTGAAGTCACCCAAATGCGACGTCTTCTGCCGCGCTCGCCGCGCTATTCGCCGCGGCCGCGGCGACCATTCGTACATAATGTCCCGCAGACGGGGGCGTTGCGCCGCTCCTCACACCCAACATGTACCTCGACTTCTGGCTAACCGACAGGCCTCTCACTCATGAGCGCACTGTCAACAACTCTCCCGTTGAGGCCACGTGCGTGTAAGTTGGGTCGAGACTACCAGTAGTGGAGATGATCCAAAGACGGAATGAGAATAGTCAAATAGCGACAACAGCTGAGAGACCGGGGCGACCAATAATAGATCCTATAAGGAATGGTCCGATCAAATCAGCAACTTCATGTGATAAGCGGGTCACTGCATACTTTAAATTAGGAAAAACCAAGCGCATACTGCAGGCAGGCCTCGAGCTAAATCACTTCAATTCCCTTTTTCTTTTGCATATCAATAAAACAGTTGTAACACAACCAATATTCGTTAAATTGTCGATTCGTTACGACACCACCAACTCTCCCTACGGTTCCAGCCGTCCTCATGTTCTATTCACGTGAATCTGCTGTTCGAGGAGACGGCGGATGGCGGGCACTCGCAAGGAGCCAAGACGCAGAGGCTCACTCTTCCTATCTGACTCACGCCGCACGCGCGTGGCGGAATGAGTCATGGACCAGTTCTCGTGTAATCGTCAGAGGGTCGGCCGCCACTGCCGCAGAGGCCGTGTCGAGCGCGGCGGACGCGACGAGGTCCAATGTTGGTGTAGGGGTGCTGTATGACTGTAAAGGCCCTTTCAGACCGGCACAGTGGCGGCGGCGGCGGCCGCGGACCAATGGTTTAGCATAGGGAGGCGGCGCGATGACGTGCCCGAGCGGCGGCCACGGCGGTGGTGGGGTTTTCAGACCCGCAGCGGCCAAGTCGTCGCTGCCACGCCCCGCCACGCCCACGGCGGCGCCGCCGTCTTGGCCGCCGCCCGAAATGACTGGGGTCATTTTTTGAAGGGCGGCGAGAGCGGCGGCACGTCGAGACGTGGAGTGTGCTGCGCTGTGTGCACACTGCGGACAATGCGCGGCTCCACGCCAGCCGAAGGAAATCGGCGTCATCAAAGGTCATCCTCTCCTCTTTGCCCCGTTGCGAGACCGCTGCGCGCACGCGCGCCCCAAACGGAATTAGCCTGGCGGCGGCCGCCGCCACCCCTAGGCGGCGAGAAAGGACACCGCCCCTCCACCTGCCGCTGGAGCGGCGATGGCCGCCGCCGCCACTGTGCCGGTCTGAAAGGGGCTTAAAGGCCCCCGCAGACTTTTGCGGCGTCGCCGCTGCCCTATGCTTAACCATAGGGCTCGGCGGCGCCGCTCAGCGGTTTCGCCGTTCGCCGTCGCCGCTCAGCGATTTCGCCTGCCGCTCGCCGCAGAAGTCTGCGGGGGCCTTTAGGGTTGGGCACACTCGGCAGCGGCTTTAGTGCGTCAAAAGCGGGGCGGAGCGTCGCTCTCAGGCTCAGGACATGATTGCGGTGAGGGGCGGTCGTTCTTTCTTTCTCTGGTGTCGGTAATGGAGCACTGCCAACCATCGCTCAGCTGACCGGTTTGCTGGTTTGGTTGAGGAAAGGGCTTCCTATCTTACTTATCTTATCTCTTGCTCAGGAGAGATAGCGTCAGCTTCACGGAATGACCGAGCTCATTCCGTGAAGCTGACGCTTGCAGCGCTGACGCTGGGCGCCAAAGCTGAAGCGAAGTGTGCCATAAGCGGGTCGCCGCCCCTGACGCAGAGACACGAACTCTGCGTCTCTGCCCTATTCTTCATCATTGGAGCTGCGTCAAGCAGCAAGAGTGTGCCCAGCCCTTTAAGATCCCAAACTCGCTCGGTCCAGCTGCACCGCGTGTGTTGTGTGAATGCACACAAACACCGCATTTGACGACACCGCCCTAGAAATGCACCTCAGCACACGTGAGCTGCGTTAGCGCCGACGTTGGCATTCGATCGATGCGCATTGGTCTCTTGTGTGCCCGCGGTGGCCTGGGTGCCAGACTTGTCGTGGCGCAGTGGGTAGAGGGGCGGGTTCAGGCTTGGAGGTCGAAGGTTCGGTTCCTAAGCATGGTGGTGTTTTTGCATTTCATTCAACTGGCTGGATGAGGTTCAGGGGTTTTAACGTCTATTCAATTTTCAGGCGTTTTCTGCTCATTTCCCAGCTGTATGCTTCTGCAGAACCCGGCTGCAGGCCTCCCCCTGAGCGACGAAAGCGGTTTCCACACGAGCAGCTTGGATCGCACCCACCCTGGAGTCCCTTCCCTAGCTTGATTCCGCAGAATCCAGCTGCGGACTCCCCTTAAGCGACGAAAGCAGTCTCCACACCGCAGCTTGGATCGCACATACCCTGGAGTCCCTTCCCGAGCCTAGTTCTGCGCTCTTCGAGCGCAGAACCCAGCTGAGGACTCCCGCTGATCGGGGAATGCAGTTGGAGGGCGATTTTTGGACGACGCCGTCGAATTCAGTGTGTTGGGTGCATTCACACAACACAAGCGGTGCTGGAGATGGACCGAGCGGGCTTGGGACCGTAGTCTGTATGACATTAAAGATAGGTTTAGTACTATATATAAGAAGTGTAGTGTTTGTTTCCATCCGTCCGCCACAACTGCAGTGGGAGCACGGTGTGGTGGCGGTGCTTAGCGATTGATGGTGATCGACAGCGGCTAGGAACTTCAGCCCTGGGGTAGTCGAGGGCGCTAAACACGAATCTGAAGTTCTTTTTTGGGGTATCGATCGCCTTCAACCGGTATTGATCAAATCATTAATTTTCTGCGGATGTCGTTCAAGCGGTCCGAGACCTCAGCCCAGGGGGTAATCGAGGTCGCTGAACACGAATCTAGAATTCGTTTTTGAAGTATCGATCGCCATCAATCGATATTGATCAAATATAGGTTTTTATGGATGTTGTTTTTATGGATGTTGCGATCCGAAACTTCAGCCCTGGGGTAGTCGAGGTCGCTGAACACGAATCTGAAGTTCTTTTTTGGGGTATGGATCGCCGTCAACCGGTATTGATCAATTTGTCGATCCTACTATATATAAAAGTGTAGTGTGTGTTTCCATCCGTCACAACTGCAGTAGGGGCACGGTGTATTGACGGTACTTAACGATTAATGGTGATCGACAGCGGCTAGAAACTTCAGCCCTGGGGCTAGTCGAGGTCGCTGGAGGGTAGTCGATGAATGTTTGTATTTATAGACTATAAGATTTTTAATACCCTCGCCCCGTTATGATGAAATGATGATTCTCTGAATATTTCATAGCATTCAAAAATGTTGGATTTTTTCGCTTTCACGGCTGGGAAGGATATAAATCCTACCATTTTGGTAAGTCCTCTTACTCTTTTGGCGCAAATAGGGTCTGGGGTGTCACTATGTAATACAGCCCTATTTGCTTTTTGAAACCGGAACTTTTTGCAGCAAGTGTGTTCTACCCCTACAGTGAATTGAGGTAGGCCATTTATGAAGTAACTGTATTATTCATGCCTTCTTACCAAGGCGTACACTACTGAGTAAGGGGTGACCCCCCCCCCCCCCGGACCCTATTTACGCCTGTCACGGTATAGTGGCGACCGCCTCTGTAAGCCACGCCCCTACATAGGTTGGAAGGTTGGCAGTCTCCCTAACTGCATTCTTGCTAGATGGTTGTTGTATATAATATAGACTAATAATAAAGGTTTGTAAATCCTCACTCCCAGGCAGGAGCATGACATGGAGGTCGCGGGGAGATCCTTTTAGACTTTTGCTCAAAATTTCTAAAAGAAGTTAGCAGTAGGGGAGACTCCGTTTTGACGGCCATCAAAACGTATTTATATCTCGAGATATGTACACCACACCGCATGCACATTGCACATTTCTCACGAAGCATGTTGGCATGATTTTTTTGTTCTGAGCATGATTTTTATCATTTCCACTTTTTCGTTTGTCTTCGTTGTGGCGCATGAATGAGGCAGGGCATGTAACTAAACAACTTTTTTTCAAAGAATTACTATTACTATTTTCAAAGAATTTGAGCCGCTTACTCTATGCTATTTTTTAAACTCTAATTATCGATTGCGAAAAGTACGATTTTCGCTATTGGCGACAGCGATTTAAAGCGAATATCGTATTTTCCGACCTGGCGTCTTCAAAAACACTAAGTGTGCGGAAAGTACGTTCTTTACGTGAGTCACTGCCGAGTGCAAACTACCTACCTTGTGAACCTCGTACTTTTCCGATTTTCCCTTTTGCGCACGTCCTAGATGATTTCTTTGCATTCATGTTTTCGTTATCACGTTAATAGCTTAATCAAATCTTTCACTATTAGCTTATTAAAACGTCTAATTTATAGCTCATGTTTCTAACCCTCAATTCTCAACTTATCGTCAATTCACTTGCTACATTTTACTCTGCCATTCATGCCACCGCTAGCTTGTATATAATCTGTACATAGGACGTCCAAAAAAATCCGAAAGAGAAAAAAATTATTTTTTTAGATTTATTTTTATTCGATGTTAATAGAACTTCGCCCATTGGCTACACTACCGTATACTAGGTAATGTCGGCATTACAAAGGAGCCGAAACGTGGCTTCGAGCATACACTCGAGGGCGTCGACCAGAGCTCACGTAAGTACCCACTTAAAAATAGCGGCGTCAACGAGGCTATGATAATCCCATTCGTAGGGAAAAGAGGGCGGTAACCCATACTGAGGTCATCTAACGGTAAGAGGCATTACGTCTTCGTGACTGCAGTTGGACGGTTGCTTTCAACTGCGTTCTTTGCTTACTGCTTCTTCAGCTCTCTTCCTGTCTCCTATTTCTTCATCTTAATAGCGACTCATCAACATAACGGATAATTACTTAGTGCCGAATAGCTCACCAGCTGAGAAACGATTTGTTCGCACCGAGCAAAGAAATCAAGCGAAACTAACGAGTCGACTTATTGACGAATCACGGGAATTAATAGAACGGTTGCTCATTACGAACATGGCGAGAAATGATAACGGACCAAACGGGGGGCTTGTCCAGATTTCAGAAAAGCCTCTTGATATTCGGGTCAATATAGCGGATCTGTTCCTTCCCACATTGCAGTGCTGGCAGAATTATAACGGAACTAGCATGTCAATGGTGACGTTTGTTAAAGAGATGAACGAAAAAGCCAATGCAGCGGGATATGACGAGTAGAAGCTTGCGAGGCTCCTTCCTCTGCAATTAAGCGGATCAGCCGAACTAAATACGAGAACTACGATAACGATGCAAAGCTGGATTACAGAAAGGTGGCTGAACAGTTGAAAAAAGACTTTCGTAGCCCTAACTATGTTGAAATAGCGAAAGAAAAATTTATCACGTGAAGCAGGAACCCGATGCAAATATGATCATTTATGGTCAACGGGTGAGAGATTTAGCTCAATCCTAGCGGTTACCACGAAAACGGAGAAATTCGGAACAAGCGGGGATATCACGGACAGGACTCTCAAATCCCTAGAACTAACGCTTCTCACAATTACGTGAGAAATTATGATGACCAACATGATAACGGTCGATATCGGGACTATTCTAGTAAATTTCCGCACAACTGAGAAGCCATTGTGACGGCATAAAAATCTATTGCATTCAAAATAACACCCTATATTATAACGAAGGAGAAAATATTCGGTTAGGTAAAGTAGACGAATGTCACCAAAAAGAGATTTTGTAGCAGAATCACGAAAACCCCTTTGCCTGAGGTTACTTGAGCAGTAAAAATACCTTGCAGTATGATTCACGTACGATTTTACTGGAAGAAAATGAGAGAATGAAAATGCCAAGCTTTGTTCTAAGCCGGGTCATTTGCCAGAAGGTCGAGTCATTACGATTTCGATTTTTTTTTTGATATTTTACAGTATATAACGATGTAGATTTGATAAAGACAACGGGAAATTCGGACTATGATTACGACAGTGAATATACTCCCGCAAAAAAAAAACTCATTTCGAGGTAACTTTAAACATTTTCACCAGAAGGTCGGAAAAATAACGATTGGTAGAGTAACGATTTAACATAAACCAAATTCATAACGATACCTAATCAATATTTGAAGGAGCTATGCGAAGATAACAGTGCTCGAACTGGTATCTTGGAAGAAGAGGTACGAGAACTCCGACAAGCACTCTTGACTTGTCAGGAGCAAGTTGATGCGATGGCAAAGATGGCGAACAAGGACTTAAACCTGGCCGCCAATGTGGATCACGCCGATAAAACGTGCCCTAGCGATGCGATGGTTGACGGCTCTAGAGATGCGGTGGCTCCAAGCAAGGCCGGTGGCAGTATGCGGGCAGCGATTCGAGCAATGCCTCGAAGGCACATGATCCGGAGGCCCTATGACCTGGCCCTAGGCTTATGCACAAATTTCGCCCTGTGCGTACTGGAAGGAATCCTCCCATTACCGTCTCTATGTCCATCGACCCATCATTTTAATTCATCGTTGGAGTGAATATTTGTTTTTTTTTGTTGTTGTTATTTAAAAATTATTGTGTTGTATATTTTTGTCGAGGCCGACAAATTCGAAAGGAAGGGCATTTCACGGTATAGTGGCGACCGCCTCTGTAAGCCACGCCCCTACATAGGTTGGAAGGTTGGCAGTCTCCCTAACTGCATTCTTGCTAGATGGTTGTTGTATATAATATAGACTAATAATAAAGGTTTGTAAATCCTCACTCCCAGGCAGGAGCATGACACGCCATTCCTTTTTCGCATTGCTGGAAGAAATCGACTAATGTGTGCCGATGCTAGGCACTAATTGACCTTTCGGACCCTCCATTGCGCGCTAAATAGCCGGCAGTCTCTTGTTAATAACAAGGTCGCAAACGAGGTTTTTAACAGGAGGAATCAACTTAACATGTGAAAGGATGTTGGAAGTGGTCATGGAATCATTCCTTCAGCTCGTCTCTTTTCGTTGTTCCTTGCAAGTTTAATGAGGAGAAGTTGATATTCCGAGATTTGAACAAAGGATTCTAACTGGGAAATTTTATGCTGATTGCTGCTTTAACTTGCTAACCATGAAGTGTCCGTGCGACCTCAAGCACAAGGCAATCTCCATTGCTTCGCAAATTCTCTAAACAAACCACGGTCATAGCGACATTCGACTTCTACGTTTCTGTCATGGCAGCCTTACTGGCTATGGCAGTTTCATAAATTTCCTCAGCTTTCCTCGAATTCTAGAATACAAGGTGTCTCAAAAAATGTATACACTGTTTGAAAGGTCATAATTTTGCTCGCAGTAAATGTACTGAAAAAGTTAAGGGCTCATGTGAAAGCTTAAGAAAATGGAAATTTTTTAACATATAAGTGGTATGAATTGCTCCATGCGATTGTTGCTTGTTACTTTGTTTTTCTCCGGTTACTACTTGGCCAGATTAACCTATGTTGTGCTTCTTTTAACGTTTTCCGCTCAGGAGCTGCAATTATGGCGATTAACCTCTCCATTCAGCTTGAATGTTGCTTCATCAGTCCACAGAATCCGTCTTGGAAAATGGGGCTCCTGCTCACATTTTATGCAATTAGCAACCTCGCATGTCATTTGTCTTTCACATTATTGTTTAGTTCTAAACGTAACAAGCATTCACCCATGCACAATCGATTGAGTCTGAAATGCAAGATTTAAGACGGAGGCATGGCGCGATCTTGACTGTTTACGCGCCACAGAAATCTCGTTAATCTTTGTTTTCATATAATTCTCAAACATCTTCTAAAAGCTTCACTAGCAGCAAAAACCTTTTAAAACCTTTCAAACAATACCTGCATTTTTTAGGATACTCTGCATTTTTCGCAATCAGAAGAGTGTTTTTGAGCTTTAAACTTAAAAGAAGCACAAATCAATCGATACGATCACTTTGCGAAGAAATTATAACAAGTATTCAAGCGAAGCACAATCAATCGAGTGTAAAACGCAAAATTTCAGACGAATGCATGGCGCAATCCATACCACTCATATGTCAGAAAATTTCCATTTTCTTAAGCTTTCATATGAGCTCTTAACTTCTTCAGTACCTCTACCGTGAGCAAAGTTATCACCGTTCAAACAGTGTATACATTTTTTGCGACACCCTGTAGTTGGATAAAGCCGCAGCAAAATAGGCCTCCTGAGCGATAATTGGCATTCGTCGCGTCACGGCGGCGGTCCCCGCCCGCGCGACGAGGTCAACGCATCGGCCGGCCTGGACGTCGCGCTGAGCGGCCTCTGTCGCCGCGCCGCCGCGTACGAATCGTTTGTATAGCACACACCCGGCGAGTACAGTACCTTGGGAGTTGCTAAGACCACTAGAGTCAGATCCTCAGACACAGTATTATAAAAATCCGATTCCTGAATTTGACACCGTAACCCGGCGTTCAATTGGGGCGCGGTCGGTCCTTTAAACTCCTGACGCAATCGCACAGTATGGAGCTTGTATCGACAGGCGCTTCGGACATCCTACTGTTACGACTTTTTGAAGGATCCGCGCAGTGGTGCGAAGTAATGTTAGGGCTGACCGAACGGATCTCAAAAAACTTGGCCTCTTTAGCAAAATTTTGGTATCTTGCTCTGATGGTCAACTGTGACCTAACACTAGGCCTTAACTTGGCATGCTTGCAAACGCACTGGTGCGTAGGATGTTTCGTAGTTGTTCAAGTAGACCTCGTCCAAGGAGTTTATAGCGGCTGGAGCCCTTCTATAAGATGAGTCTGTTAAATGGTAGGCTTGGTAGGTATCTGATGAAAACTGCCTCCACAATGGGAGACCTCGGAAAAGCAATTGTTTCATAGCTTCGACGGTATCCTGTATCAGTATGCGGAGTGCTTCGAGCATCCTAACCAGGGATAAGGAAAGGTCTACCATATTTACCTCTAATAGACAAGGCCTGTGAGTGATGGTAGCTTTGCATCAGACACCGATACCTTATTTTCTTTTTTTTCGTAATTCGATTCGTCAGCCGTTGTCGTCCTTGGACACTCGTTCACCGCGACCGTGAGCTCATGATTTACACTTAAGCCAAGTATGGAAACATTCGCACAGGCACGATTCTGCCATACGGCCACAAAATCTACACCGTAACTTTAGACGTCGGGTGAGACGTGCTTTGTGCAATCGCAGAACCAGGCCAGGGAAGGGACTCCAGGGTGGGTGCCATCCAAGCGATAGCCATTAGACCTCATCGGCGGCTGCCGTGGTAATGTGCCAAATCATGCTACAGTATCCCGAAAACCTGCAGATCATCCGTCATCGGAGCGCGTTTCTGCACAGACTGACGCGTTGCGACGTGTCTGCTGCCGCGTGGTCTCGCAGCACCCCTTAGCGAATGCTTTGGAGAGAGCAATTCATATACGTATGGAATTCGTATTCAGCAGGTATATGTCGAAATTGCATTGCGAAAAGGAGTGAAACAATGGCTGCTAAGACCAGATCGGAATAGATTTTGAGTTCCATTCAAGCTGTTCGTGTGGAAATTGCTTTCGTCGCTCAGGGGGAGTCCGCAGCTGGGTCAGGCTAGGGAAGGGACTCCAGGGTGGGTGCGATCAAAGCTGCTCGTGTGGAAAGCCTTCGCCGCTCAGGGGGAGTCCGCAGCTGGATTCTGCGCTCTTCGAGCGCAGAATCAGGCTAGGGAAGGGACTTTAGGGTGGTTGCCATCCAAGCTGCTCGTGTGGAAAAGGCTTTCGTCGCTCAGGGAGAGTACGCAACAGCACCAGCGAAACCAGACCAGAAAACGCCGCTCAATGACGTCAAAACCCCTCAAATCTCGACCACTCAATTGAAATGCAAAAAGCACGCAACGCTGCAGAACCGAACCCCCGACCTTCCTCCCATGGAGCAGCGCAACATCCACTGCCTCACGGCCCGCTTGCTGAGGCAGCCATCGCTGGCATACAAGACGTCGCAGCGCGATCCACGACGCATCGACAGCAGCCGCCCGCTACAGTATCCCGTAAACCTGCAGATCAACCGGCGGCTGCCGTGATCGTCCACGTCGGCCACGCAACAACCACGGCAGCCGCCGATGAGGTCTAAGTAAGACCCATCCAAGCTGCCGGTGTGGAGACTGCTTTCGTCGCTCAGGGGGAGTCGGCGGCTGGATCTGCGCTCTTCGAGCGCAGAATCAAGCTAGGGAAGGGACTCCAGGGTGGGTGCCATCCAAGCTGTTGGTGAGGAGACTGCTTTCATCGCTCAGGGGGAGTCGGTGGCTGGGATCTGCGCTCTTCGAGCGCAGAATCAAGCTAGGGAAGGGACTCCAGGGTGGGTGCCATCCACGCTGCCGGTGTGGAGACTGCTTTCGTCGCTCAGGGGGAGTCCGCTGCTGGATTCTGCATTCTTCGTGCGGCGATGCGCATACGGCTGGAAAATGTGCAAAAAACGCACCAAGGCCACGTGCTCGACAAGAAACCTAAATCGCGTGTAGTCACCTTGAACGCAAGTATGCCACAACACAGGAGAGCCGAACCCCCGACCTTCCTCGCAAGAAGCGACCGCCTAAGCCACTCCACCACGACCCGCTTGCATGCAGAGAGCCATCGCGTGCACACAAGACATCGATCGAATTCCAACGCAGACGCCGACGCGCTATCTCTAAGCTAGGAGGCGCAGACAGCAAGGGATTACGGTGTAGAAATTGTGGCCGTATGGCGAAATCATTTCTCTACCATTCGCGCCCGTTTCGAATCTGCCGTGCCGCGCTCGCGGGGGCCGGCCGAGTTACGGTATCAATTTAGGGGCCGTATGCTATTCTCTCCCCAGTCGTCCCCGGCCGGGTATGAGGCGGTCTCCACCCACATCCCCGGTATGCACATCATGCGCCATCGATTTTTCGCGCCGTACCCGTCCTCGAGTCGGGCGAGAATAGCATACGGCCCCAGGAGTCGGATTTTTATAATACTGTGGAGAGAACCGACGAAACCGTGAAACACATTGCCATACCTCTGAGCAGTACACTCTGAGAAGGATGAGAACTTCGTTCGTCTGACTTTGCTAGTTCACTCTTTTTCGTGCCCACCGGTGAAGAAGATTCTTTCCATGGAGCACGCCTTTCTTCAAACATGTTTCATATGGGGAAAGCGGGCTCCAATGAACGACGGCAGTGATGAGATAGAATGGGTAAGCAGTTCAAACTACGACACGTGCAAAGCGTGGGCACATATTTCGGGTTGTTCGGACACCTTAGGAGATTGTTCTTGTACGGTCACCTCCAGATACCGAGGCGAGTGCACACGCCGAAAGGAACAAACAGACGAACCTTCAGCACTTTATAGGAATTAACAAGAACACCGATATGCGAGCACAAGGAGAGCAGCCGAGCAAGAGAAGAGAATGAGTCAGCGCGCGGCCGTGCACTATTTATGGACTTCCGGGTCCCACGCTGGCGTCAAGCGTGATTTTGAATTTGAATTTGGATTTAAAAAAAGGATCGATACGTATCAAATGCACATGTGATTGTCGATGCTATGCACTACTCCTCCCCTCACGTTGCGACGTCCTCGTCGCAAAAACAAAGAAACAATGCTGCAAAATCAAGGAAATAACAATACTGCAAAACCAAGAAAAGAACAATACTGCCTGAAACTAGAGGTAGCGATAGAGAGATACAAAATGATCAAGTGAAGCGGACAAAGTATACAACGAAATGAGATTTGGTGCTGAGCGAGCAATCGACCCTGACTAATACGGTTTGAATACCTATCGTCCACTGCCGCGTTTGTTGTTTCCTCTGAAGTTGCCGTATCGAGTGTTGTGCTTCCCACGTCGCGACTGATCACCATGCTCCATATGCTCGTTTCTGGAAAAACGGTCGCGTCGTCCCTGCAGGTAGGCGCTCCTTCTATCCACGACGTTCTGGAACATGTCAAATAGCTTCTGATGCGTATGACCTGCCACGTATTCCTCCAGGTTACAGAGGAATTCTTTAGTGAGCACCGCTGAGTACGCTTCCACACACGAGTTCCTTGGGATGCTGCCCATAGTAGCGAAAGGCTCTGTCATTGCTGGAACCTGGCCGTACTGCGTCACGATGTTGGACTTCATGGTCGCGGAAGCTTCTCGAATCAAATCGAACATTTCTGCAGCGCTCCTTCTGTTTTCATCCCAAGCTTTTTCGCCCTTGGGGCCGCAAATGTAAACGAGCTTAGTTCCATTTCTCGCCAAAGGTATCAGAGTCATCGCCAAGCGATCCCACTGGTTTTTCGCCACAGCTGTCTCCGTAGTCGGAGTGACGAATATGCACGTTCCAATTGAAGATCTGCTTTTGATTATCTCGCACACGTCCTGCAGTGAGTTATAGATGCAGACCACGACGTCCTCCTTCGGCGACAATGCACGTCCATAGCTTCGGAAGCCGTTAGGTAAGATGACGAGGATCGACTTCTTGGCTGTCTGGATGACGACGTCCTCCCAGCTGTGCGATTCGGCATAGCGAATGCCAGCGTTGGTCAAGTCGTTCAGCTGAGCAGTGTCTATGTCGACTCCGTGATTCGCTGTGACTGCTACATTGCTTCCGTCGTGCATCATCAAAGCTCGCAACGTGTGGTCGCAGAACCTCTTGAAAAACGTGTAGGCTTTCTCGACGCTCGCCACCGTGACGAAGACGCAGCCGCGGTTTCTCATCTTAAACAGTTTTTTGTCGAGGTCGGGCTCGCCCTCAAAAATAGCAATCAAGCGCGCAAGCTCGAGGATTGACGAGAATTTGATTCGAGATAACAGAATCATTCACGGGCACAACAGAACCAAATGTCTTTTCGCGTATCTCGCAGTGATACGGATCTTTGTCGCCGTCTTCATAACGTCTGCCGGAACACGAATAGAACAGACTGAGTGCACTGTTGTCGACTGCCTGGCCATTGGACACGTAATGCGATCTGCAAGAAAGCACTGCCTTAACTTCACGGCCTCCACGTTGCTATTTCTGTCTACAGACTCTCTTCGTCTTCACTTTAAGAGGCTCATTATCTATTTCGTGTGGGACCAAAATCAGTGCATCCTGCTGTACCCGAATAGGTTCCCCTTCGCTCGTAATCGGAGTTATAAGGGCAGAATTATCGCTCACTTCAAGCACTCTGAACGGCCCACTCCAGTTGTTGACTAGTTTAGGGAACTTCGACGTAATTTTCTCTCATGGTAGTTCTAGATAAACTCTGTCTCCAATTTGTGATAACTTGCTAGTATTCACATTGTTTCGCTCATCATATCTCTCTTTCGTGCGGTTTCCGTAGACCTCATTCAAGTCCCTGACGCAATTGCGAACATGCTGAATACTGTTTAAAAGTTCAAACTTATAGTCGTCATATTCCATGACAGACATGACATGTGTTTCCATGACAGATTTTCCTGCGGCACCTCTCTTAACGGCCGATGAGGATCGAACGCATGCAGAAGGACTATCGCCTGTTGCTTCATGCGGCGCAGAGTTGTAGGCGAATGTTACCATTGGGAGCAACACATCCCACTCCGCAGGAATTACTGTCTGCTTTCTGAGCATGCGCGTTAATGTTTCTATCACACGTTCTGTTATCCCGTTCTCTCGAGGGTTGTAGCCCTTCGTTGTCGTTTGTTTGATGCCGGTATTGTCACAGATCTCAGTTAAAATATTGTTGACAAACTCAGGTCCTTGGTCCGAGTGGATTGCCTTGGGCCATCGACATCCACCCATCTTTCGAAAAACGTTCTTGCTACGGTGCGTGCAGACTTATCGGGGATCGGATAGGCACCCGCAAATTTAGAAAAGTGGTCGATCGCTACAAGTGCATACCTATTGCCTTTCTCCGAAAGTCCTAATTCCACGAGATCCACACCCACCGATTCGTATGGCTTTGAGGTTGTTATAGGCCTCAGTGGTGATACGTGCTTTTCATGCGGTCGCGTGACAAAACAGTCTTTACACGATCTATACCAGGTCATGATGTCACACTCCATACCTACTCAAAAGAGGGTTCTATTCAGCTTTCGAAAAAGCTTCCGTCCATTGAGGTGACCTGCCATTGCACCAGCATGTGCCTCGTCGAATACTGCTTTTCGTCGAGATTTAGGCACCACTAATATGCTCGCATGGTCCGTTAACAGCACGAGTTCACCGTTTTCTATAGCAAAATCAGCTACTCTGAACTCTTTTTCTCATCGAGGAAGTTTGACTTCTCTTTCCAAGTCCCGCTGCTTTATATACTCGAGCAAGTCCTTGTAATCACGGTCATTTCTGAGCTCCGCGAGCCATTCCGAGCCTTCAGTTGTTTGACTTGCACAGATTATTGCTTCATTCTCCTCGCATACACTCTCTCCTAGTGCACTCGGATCTACCACACCTCTAGACAAGGCATCCGCGACTACGTTTGTCTTACCAGCTACGTATTCAATGTCCATTGTTTAAACAAGCTGGTCAAGGACTTGTGGTCCGTTCTCACAATTGTTTAAGCCCGTATACGAAGAAATGAAACTTCTTTAACGCAAAAATTACACCCAATGCTTCAAGCCCGTCATGTGATAGTTCTTCTCCGCTTTTGTGAGATTCTTAGACGCGAAATATAATGGGTGCAACATTTTGTCGGGCCCTTCTTGGCATAAAACAGCTCCTAGTCCATTCCCGGAGGCGTCTGTATAGATTATAAATGGGCGTGAGCCGTCACTTGCGCCAGCTAAGTTAGGTTGCCCTAACACTGGAGTGGTGGACATAGCTGTCTTAAGGGCTTCGAAGGCTTTATTATGTGCCTCTGTCCATTCCCACTCGACTTTTGGACTGGTTAACTCATGACGGGCTCCCGCAACCTTAGCAAACTTCAGTATGAATTTTCTGTAATACGAAGCCATGCCTAAGAATGTTCGTAACTCGCCGACATTAGATGGCTTAAGGGGTATTCCAGAATCTTCCGGACCTTATCAGGATCAGTGCTGACTCCATTGCTATCGATGACATGGCCCAAGAAGGAGACCTGGTTTCTCAGGAATTCACACTTTTGTGGCTTTAGTTTGAGTCTCGCCTTCGGTAATGCTTCCAGCACCATCTCGAGTACTTCGAGGTGCCTTTGAACCGTGTCAGTAGCGATGAGAATGTCATCTATATAGACGAAGACTTCGCTATCTTTGACTTCCAACTCGCCAAGTACCTTGTCCATTAGTCTTTGGAAAACTGCGGGGGAAGTGCATAATCCGAAGGGAAGCACAGTGAACTGATATAATCCCTCGCTTGATGTAAACGCGCTTTTCGGTTTTGCCTTGTCCGATAACTTGATTTGCCAGTAACCCGACGCGAGGTCTAGCGTGGAAAATACCTTTTTTCCACCTAAACTTTGTAACACAGCGTCGATTGTTGGCAATGGATAGGAATCCTGTCTGGTCACCTTGTTTAGTGCTCGGTAATCGATGCACAACCTCAGAGTGCCATCTTTTTTTTCGCACGAGCACAACTGGGGAGGCCCACTCTGAGCTAGATTTTTCAATGATTCCCCGCTCTAGCAAACCTTTGATGATAGTTTTAAACTCTTACCTTGCGCCTATTGGCACTGGTCTCGTTTTCTGTCTGATCGGTGGAGTGTCTCCCGTATCTATGTCATGGACGACCAAATCGGTCTGGGTCAACTCTGCATCTCGTAAGGCATATACGTCAGAAAACGTTATCAGAGTGTCCCTTAGCTCTTGTGTAAGCCGAGAGCCTTGCTCTAGAACGTGTAGGAGTTTTTCACAGCGATGTGGGTCGTTCCGTGCTTCAGCAGCACCACTCTCTAACATGTCAGCATAATCATCAGCGCTTTGTGCTATGTAGTCCTTACTTTACCATGCTCCTACAGTGTCACCTTTCCGAAACGTCATGGGTTCCGTGCCTATATTGGCTACCGGCAATTCGATTGTTCCCTCAGGGGACACCCGACAAACTCCATGTGAAAAAGCTTCGTTGCTTGATTCAAACAACACCTCCTCTTTAGTTGTTTCTATTGCAAGTGGGACGAATTTTACATATCCTGGTGGTATGAACACCCTTTCTTGAACTCTTGCTTCACCACTTTCACTTCCGCTGCTGAGCTCCTCTGACTTTATTGTTGGGGGTTTGTATCGTGACAGTGTTGTTGCATGACTCAACTGTCTCGGTTGTTCCCGGTGAGCGAGCTTTTCCAACCGTAATTCCGAACGCCGCTAGCGCGTTTGTCCCTAGGAGCACCAGATTGTCTAGGTCGTCTCCTACGTGGAATCCCACAGACCGGGTCTCATCATCTAGCGTGACATCCATTCGAATTGTATCAACAAATTTCATGATGTCACCCGAAGCATTGCGCACTTTTGCATTCATACCGGGGATCCTTTTCACGTGGGCATCTACATCAACTTTCTTTTCTCGTGCCCTTTTGAACACGCACAGTGGGACTATTGAAGCTTCTGACCTCGTATCTAAAAGGGCTGTCAGATCCAGACCTATCATCTTGACTGGGTACACTGACTTCTCACCAAAAAGTCCTCCTTTCGATCGTTCACATTCCATGCTTTGCGTAGTCGTGCACAATATTTGACCAAGCAGGGCTGAGAACGACCCGTGAGCCTCAACCTCAACAGCTGCAGCTCTTCTGAGAGCCTCTGTTCCCGTTCCTACTAGTGTACTCCCTGCTGATGTGCACCACCTTGCTACTTGGCCTTTTCTGCCACACCTGTTGCATTTTACGTCGTTTTCCGAGTTACCCGCTCCGTTTGTATCCATATCGCTCCTCTGCAGTCTGTTTCTTTCTCCAAGGCTATTATATGCACCTCCGCGGGCCTCAGTACGCCTTACGTCACCACTTTCTTTATGGGGTAACATATTTTCGCGCATTCTGTGCCTCTCGCTTCTTACAACACTGCGCCCCTGGTTCATCTCACTACCCCTCTTTCTAGTTCTTTCCAACCTTAGGGCCGCTTCCTTTACCTTTTCGTATGCTTCCCTCCTGTCCGCTCTCTCTAATGCTTCTGACAGGACATAACTGCCTTCCCAATGAGCAAGTTGATTAAAGAGGATTTCCGCCTTTTGGAGCGACGTGCATTCTGGTGGAGAGTCTGGGAATGCTTTGTTGGCCATCTTTTCTAATACCAAGCAGAATTCGCTCACTGATTGCCCGTCTCGTATAGTTAACTTCCGCAGCGTGGTCATTGCCTTTACACAGGCGTTGTTGTCATCTTCTTTTAGACGGTCTTGCATAGTCTGACAACGTCATCGAATGTACCAGCCTTGACGCTATGCGGCAGTGTCTCAAAAATGGTTAAGGCGTCCTTCCGCAACATGCCTTCCAACAATTGGATCAGGCTTTTATCGTCCCATAACCGTTTAGGGTACTTAACCAAAAACGAGTTAATGAACCTCTTAAAGCTCTCCTTTTCTCTCGCTCTGAACGGTTGTAGCTCAGGAAGACTACTCGTCTTCATGTACGCAATGAAGGCGTTATTGGTTTGTTGCTCTCTCTCGCTATCACTCTCACGTGAAATAGGGTACTCACCGATGCCCCACATATGATGCGCCGTCTCCCTTCTCGGCTCGCAGTTTTGCGTGGGCGACGGCAAGCAACAGGTGTCCGCCCCATTCCTCGAGTCGTGAGAGGTCGACTGCAACAATGAACCTGATTGGCTGCCAATTGCTTCAAATTTTTGCCAACGGTGTGCGTGTTTAGATGGAGTATGATTTCCGTCCTCACCTCCATTAAAGTTGCCGTGCGCCGGAACGTTGGTGCCCATTTGCTTGATTCGGTCTGCCAGCTCGGACCTCTGCAATTGCTTATGATGAAGCTCTGTCTGCAATTCTGAAATCAGATTTTCTTTGGCCCTCAACGTTTCACTGATCGCGGCCACTTCGTTCTCAAGTGCCTCTACCGACTGGCATCCTAGCCGAGAGCATAACGCTCTCATCCGAGTCTCTACTTCTAGCTAAGTATCCAGGCACTGTTCTAACCGACCTGTTGTTGTGAGTTGCGCGACCCTCAAAATATCGAGTACCCTTTCCTCTATGTCACTTTGGGGTGCGTTCTGACTTGGCTCGGCTGGTAGCTGCTCATGGACAATTTTGACGCTCTCCCACGCCAACCTAGTGTGCCCTTGCACTCCTCCACTACCTCATTTCGTATTGGGTCACTAGCTCTAAAATGCCTGCTCAAAACGGATTCAAACTCTATGTGTATTGCCAAAATATACTGCTGGGTTCGTTTCCAGAGTCCCTGCTTTTCTTTCTCTCGACTTACTTGCGACATGTCGTGCGCTTGATACTCCGTTTCCATCGCTCGGTCGTCGCTCGTCTGGCGCGGTGATCGCAACAGCGCCTCCTCGATAGCTCTTGCGGTGGCGGAGAGGACATGCTTTCTGCAAAGCACAAAATTTTCCTTGTCACCTTCACGCCAGGCGATGATATCGATCGCTCGAGTACAGGCACGACTTTGCTATGCACACTCTTCTTGGTAACCAAGAGGGGACTCAGTCGATATTCAACCCTCGTGTTTCTTTTTATATTCACCACGATGACTTGAGTCACCGCGGGAGAGTTGCGCTGGCGGGAGTATTATCACTGCCACAAAACAATTAGCTGGGAAATTTCGTCACCAGCTGAAGCAAACAAGGGGAGGATTGGCCCCCATGTACGGTCACCTCCAGATACCGAGGCGAGTGCACACGCCGAAGGGAACAAACAGACGAACCTTCAGCACTTTATCGGAATTAACAAGAACACGGATATGCGAGCACAAGGAGAGCAGCCGAGCAAGAGAAGAGAATAAGTCAGCGCGCGGCCGTGCACTATTTATGGACTTCCGGGTCCCGCGCTGGCGCCAAGCGTGATTTTGAATTTGAATTTGAATTTGAATTTGAAAAAAGGATCGATACGTATCAAATGCACATGTGATTGTCGATGCTAGGCACTTTCTACATGTCAAAAAGGGTATTGACAATCTGAGGTGATTGATGATGGATGATTCCACATGCACTCTACAATACTACGGTCCTTTAGTGAAAATAAACTTTGTTGCTCTTTGTTGCTATTTAGAAACCGGCACACTTTATTTAGTCCCGTGGAAGTGCCATCGAATTGTGCCTTGCTCGAATCCATTACACGCTTATCGCTTTTCGTGAAGCAGCACGGAAAGTTCGTCTTATTAGTTGTAAATGGTAAAGTCAATGTGATAGAATTAATAATATCTATACCATTTTCACGTCGAAGTGGACACTTTTCAAATCAAATTGGACACTCTTCTATGCTAGCCTAAGACTTTTGAGATCAAAGCGAGCTCTTTCAAATTGAAATGAACTTCTGCATTGAACTAAGGACGGTTGGAATATTTTTTATTGGAGGAAAATTTTAATATGATTTCTTTGAACTTTTAATCCACTTATCCAGTAAGTGAACATTTTGTTTAAAATTTTGTAAATTTCTCATTTTTTTTGTGGAAAAAGTAAAGGATTATAGCTTGTCTTAAGGAATAGGAGGGCGGCAACTCTTCTGCGCCAAAAAGAGATTGCGCCATGCCCTCGACCAAGGCGTCGTGATTTTTATTCGATTGATAGCAAAATTTCGGTTTGCATGGAGTTTCACACTTACAAACGATGCAACATAAGCAATTGTAAAAAACGCATATATTCCCACTTTGCGGCTTCATGTAAGACAGGAATCTAGATTACGGAAAATGCAGTGCCGACTTCATATCTGCATAAAAGATCCAAAATTGCGTAAGCGGTGTGTTGTGCAATGACGACACGCCCTGTTTCATGGGATTTTCACGCGATGTACAAGGAGCATGCTTTGGGAATAATTCCCAGATGATTAAAGATAAAAAATAGTGCGAAATTGTCCAGATGTTTAGTATAAAACTTGTTTTATTCGAGGAAAAGCACTTAATTGTTAGTATCTTAAGGTTACCGTTGGCGAACCATAGAATTTCTTATGTAAAATCAGGCAAACGTTTTTCCTTGTCCTTTATCGCGGTTTCTTCTACTTGAAGCTTGTGGTTATCGTAACATCTCGATTCTCTTAATCGTGGCACAGTTGAACCGTTGTTTGTTTGTTGACATCAGGACGAAAAAGGTTAAACTAGATAAATGAAGGAAGACTAGTTACCGGAGTGCAAATCAAAACCGTATTTTTGCCTCATTCACTGTTTTTTGTTTTATTTATCTTCAAGGCTTTTACATTGTGTTACGAAGAAAACATGATGGTAATACCGCATTTTAACAGCAAAATGTGGACGAGTAGAAGATGTCTGCCTGTTCCATTCGAGTTTCTAGACAGGTGTTACCACTACCCTAAACAGCGACTTCCTTATCCAGAATTCGTTCACAAATTCCAATTTCAGACCCATAATTGCCCGGGATTGCCCACATTCTTCACAGAAAAGCGAGTTTTTGCTTAGAAACACATTAGTTCTAGTATATTACATGTCCCCAAATTCCGACCGTCCCCTAATCTTAGCATAACGTTGAACACTGAGTCATAGTAGGCCTTCCGCCTCTAAGTGCTTCTGCTAAGAGTCGATAGAGAATACATGTTTATCTGCATAAGTACAGGCATGAAGCAATATGGATCAGATCGACGAAGGCGCAGTGGGGCGTGTGGAGAGGTGACGGGAGACGAAGTCGACAGACGGCGGAAGTCGGGTTGTGGGCTCGGGGTCGTAGCGACGGCGCGCAGCCGTCCGCCGGTCAGACGTCCGTCCAACTGCCTCGTCCACGGAGCTCCTCCTATAAATACGAGCATCGGTTACGGTAGTATGGATGGAATGCATGAGTATTAGGAGATAGAAGCGTGAGATATAGGAGGCCTAGCTGGTGCTACAGTATCTAGCATGGGAGAGTAATGTGCCACTAAGGTGGGGTTACGGTAAGCTATCCTTCCACTAGGAAGCGTGGGACACGATTCCTTACACCTCCCCTCATCAAGACACGACCGTCCCGAGCGTGCCCATCATCACAACGATCCCGGGGGAAATGTAGGGAACCGATGGCTACGAGTATATGCAAAACGGAAAAAAACAAAGAAAAAATGAGGGCACTCACTGTCACCTGGTGTTGTGGTGGTTGTCGTCGATGGCGATCCTCACGGGAAGCAGTCGACGAGCTCGGAGGGCCTGATGATCGCGTCGCGAGCTCGCGCCCATCGGATGAGTCGTCACCAGTTCGGCAGGCGGGTCAGGGAACGCTCGTGGCCTAGAATGATAAGGCCATGCTTGCTGCGTGTGATGGCCACGTTCATCCGTCGAGGATCGTCCAGGAACTCCGCGCGGTCAGCCTCGAAGTGCGACCTCGTGGTGAGAAGGATCACTATGTCCTTCTCGCGGCCCTGTGCGGAGTCGACCGTGTAGAGGTCGATTCCCTGGTTCTGGGCGTAGCTCTCCATGAACCTGTACTGCTCTTTGTAGAAGGTGATGACCGCTATCGATTCCGGCCGGATCGCGGTGCCGAGTAGCAGGCGTATGGTGTCGCGGCATGCCTGGGCCTCCGAAGTGCTGTAGTGGAACCCTGTCGCCGTTCGTTGAGAGTACCCAGCCACCTTCACGAACAGGAACGGCAGCTTGCGGTTGCGGCACCTCGTGTTGTCGAGGAACAGGCGTCGGTTCTCTGCAGTCGTTTCGCTGATCAGGGTGTTCTCGTAGAACAGCCGGTTCGGCATGGCGTTCAATTCCGGGTGCGACCGGAACGTCGTGGTCAGCGCCGCCATCGGGATCCTTCTTTGGACCAGACTAGATCCATCACTCCCAGTGCTCCGAATTTAGCCGGGGTGGACGTTCGGCTACAGCGGATGTGGGGTTCCAGCTGGTGTACATCGCCAATGTAGACATGGCGGGTGTCTGGAACACGGGTCGCAATGGCGACCATCGCGGGCTCTGGAATCTGTGAGGCTTCATCGCCAATAATGGTCGTGAACTCGTACTACAGTCCATTAAAGATTCCTCCGCTGTCGGTGGCGTTGAGCAGAGCGGACGTCGTCAGGCAGATGACGGCGGGCGTCCGGACCCTGAACATGATGACGATGCGTGAAACCTCCTTTTCGGCAAGGCGGTACTCCTCGCGCTCGTCCTGACTGAGGAAAAGCGCGTCGTCGGGGTGAAACAAGAGACGCTCGATCAGTTCCTGACCTGTGCTGAACGTCTCGCACAGTGCCATTTCCTCAGCAGTGAGCACGTTCACGTAATCCGTCGGAAGACACTGTCGGTGCTCCCTCTGTGAGTGCAGTATCAGACACGTAGCAAAGGAGGGTCAAGTCGAGAAAGTCGTCGAGCTTCATGATCGTGTCCGTGAACTGTGCGACTGCGGTGTTGGTCGTGGACGTGGCGATGACCCTGTGTGTTTTCTCGGCTCGAGCTACCCTAGCGGCGGTAAGGGCGCCGACTACGGTCTTTCCTGTTCCATATGCAGCCTGAATGCCTACCACTGGATATCGTCCTTCGCCGAGACGAATCGCTGCTAGTTGTTCCGGGCGAAGTGTGATGGAAGTACCTGCAACAGACACGACTGCATTTTTGGGTAAGCGACCAGCAGGCCGATAATTATGTTGGGCTCCTCCGTAGAGCATGTCTAAGGCCTCGTGCATACTTCCCGTCACTGCGATTGAATCGCGGCGATGAGTTTTGCAGAGCGACGCGAAAGAATTTGAATTTCTCTGTGCTCGTCGCATCGCCCATCGCTCTGCAAGGGAGCGCGACGGCGATCCGTCCAGGATCAACGCTAAACACCGCGCGCGACGCGAAAAAGTATGCCATGCCCGCGATGGGCGCGGGAAGCCATCGCGCATGCCGACCGCCACTGTTGCGGCGGCTGCGGCGAGGTTTTCTTTGACTATTCGGCCGCGTGCGGCGGAATGGCCACGAACTGAGCGCCGCGATGGCATCGCGGCGATGGAAGTATGCCCCCGGCCTAAGAGGTCTGCTGCAACAGATCGGTTAGTCGGCGAGAAATCCTCGAACAGCTTCGACGAAGAAATGATGTCGTATACTGGATCAGCTCCTGTCGGCGCACGTCCGAGCTTGACGCAGACCGTCACCTTCACGATGCTATCCTCGGTCCTCTGAAACCTGCGCACCGCGCCGAGCGTGCCGCGATGAGCGTACGATGGGACAGCTACGCGGACGTGGATTCGCTGGCCTTCGAAGTCGAACTCGGCCTTCTGGATGATCGCTCGGCATAGCGACTGGGCGCCTACGATCCATAGGTAGACCGACCTCTGGTTAGTCCAGCCGCACTCCGAAGACATGCCGTCGAGAGTGAACTCGAGGCGGAGTGGGTAGGCGGACATACTTGGAACAGTGGCATCTACCTCGTGTGTTCGCTTGTCGTCGTTGAGGAAGTTGATGGCAGACAGCGCTGAGCAGGCGACGTTGAACAGCTGAGCCATCTTGGGCCTGGCATAGGCTGGGCTTCTGGGATGGCGATGTCCGTTCCTCCACGTGGTGCCACTGGAAACTGCTTGCTTCTGCGAGCCGAGCCAAACACAGACATTCGAATGCAGGCCCTAGTGACAGGCCGGCCTACGAACATCCTGTGTCACATCATATGGTTGATGACGTTTAAGAGGTTTCGAGATAATGCTACGGCGTCCGCGGGAGCCGACGCGCACTCGCAAAGCCCGGCGAGTGTGAAAAGTATGCGAGGGTCCCTGATGCGAGGACGGCATCGGGGGGCAACTGAGCTAGTCCGAAAGTCCCGTAACGTAGGCAAGACCCGCATAGCAACGTTGAATGTGGGTACGTTGACGGGCCGCTCGGGCGAGTTGGTAGAAGCACTGGAGCGAAGAAAGATAGATTTCTGTGCGGTGCAGGAGACGAGGTGGTCCTGCTGCAAGTCAAGGGACATAGGACGAGGCTTTAAGGCCGTTCTATGTGGAAGTCCCAGGACCACCAGTGGTGTCGGTATGATCGTCTCCGAGCGTTTCCGTGATGCGATTGCAAGCGTAGAACGTTTCGATGACCGCTTGATGAAGAATGTTGTCGCCGTAGAAGAGCGACGATGCCATTTCTTTTCTGCGTATGCTCCGCAGACAGACTGTACCGAGCAAACCAAGGACGAATTCTGGTCCCTGCTTGATGAGAAGACAGCGGAAGTGCCGTCAGAAGATATGATTGTTGTGGCAGGTGACCTTAATGGTCACGTCGGAGCAACGAAAGACGGTTACAGCTGTCATGGTGGTCTTGGATATTGGTCGCGCAACGCCGATGGTGAGCGTATACTTGAGTATGCAGACTCACATGACCTCTCCATCGTGAATACCAATTTTCGAAAGCGTGACTCCCACCTCATCTCGTTTTATAGCGGGAACGCTAAAACGCAGATTGACTATGTCCTTGTTAGGCGTCGCGACCAAGGTCTTGTCACAGACGCGAAGACCGTGCCGTATGAGACGGTTGCCGCGCAACACCGTCCACTGATCTGCTCGCTGAAGATCACACCTTCGAGGTGTAAACATGCCGAGTGATGCGGGTCGGCTAGAATCAAATGGTGGCGAGTGAAAGAGAAAGAAGCGGCAGTTATTTCTCGCATTCGGTTGCCGACGGTGACAACTGTCGACGAAACCTGGAAGGATGCTACCGATGCGATAACTCGGGCTCCACGCCTCGAACTCGGCACAACGAAGCCTGCACGACGCTGGGTTGACAAGCAGGCATGGCTGTGGACTGATGATGTCAGAGAGAAAGTCCGAGAAAAGAAACGGCTCTATCACGTATTCATCGGTGATAAAACAGTCCATAATTGGCGGAATTATCGAGAAGCGAAGAAAGCGGCAAAGAAGGCAGTGGCCGCTGCTAAAGCCGCGCGCTACGCTGATGTGAGCGAAAAACTGGAAACGCGCGACGGTAGGCGTTATTTTTACCGACTTGCGAAAGCTCGCTGTCGCCAGGCAGAAGACATCGAGAAGTTCTTTGGCATTAACGACATTTTCTGATGGATCGTAAGAGGGCTGTGAAGCGATGGCACGACTACTTCGAGGAAATCTCGAATGTTGAGTTTGACCATCCTGCTATTCCTTTTGCATCTCCTGTATACGGCCCTGTTCAGAAGATCACAGTGAGTGAAACCGAAGCAGCTCTGAGGAAGATGAAGTCAGGCAAAGCCACTGGTCCCGATGATCTACCAGCCGATCTGTGGAAGTCGAAGGGCTGGTGCCCCGCTGACTGGCTGACAGAGTTTTTCAATCAGGTTGTTGCTGAGAAGAAAGCGCCCGAGAGCTGGCAGCAAAGCACGACCATCCCGATTTGGAAGAAGAAGGGCAGTCCTGCGGACTGCGCTAGTTACCGTCCAATTCGCCTTCTTTCGCACACTATGAAAATCTTTGAGCGAATTGTCGATGGACGTATCCGGGATGTCGTCCAGATTTCCACGAATCAATGTGGTTTCGTCTCTGGCTGTGGCACTGTTGATGCCATTCACGCTGTTCGTCTTTTGCTAGAGAAGCACCGCGAGAAACAGAAACCGGTGCATTTTACCTTCCTGGACTTGGAGAAGGCCTTCGACCGCGTTCCGCGAGATGTTATATGGTACGCGTTGCGAGAACATGGTGTTCCGAAGAGCTTATTGAGTGGGTGCGCACTCTGTACTCTTGCCCAAGGAGTCGAGTGCGAGCGCCAGCGGGCACCTCGACGGAATTTCCCATCTCTGTAGGGGTGCATCAGGGATCTGCGCTATCCCCACTGCTCTTCGTCGTCGTGATGGATGGAATATCACGAGATCTCCAAATGGCGGCACCTTGGACATTGCTGTATGCTGACGACGTCGTGCTTGCATGTGAAGGCAAAACCGAACTCGAGCGACAGGCACAGGCGCGGTGCGATCACTTGGCATTGCTCGGACTCAAGCTAAACATCAAAAAGACGGAATACTTGACGACGGATGTGAATGAGCACGGATCTATTAAGATCAATGGTACTGAGCTCTCACGAGTTACATCCTTCAAGTATCTCGGATCAACAGTCACGTCCGATGGCAGCCTAAAGTTGGAGGTGAACGCACGTGTGAGTGCAGCCTGGTCCAAATGGCGCTCGTTGAATGGGGTGCTTTGCGACAGGACAATACCTGAGCACCTCAAATCGAAGGTTTATAGAACAGTCGTCCGCCCAGTAGCGACGTACGGTGCTGAGTGCTGGCCCGTGACGAAGGAAATTGAAAGCCGCCTCAGTGTAATGGAGACGAAAATGCTACGGTGGACGGCTGGTGTTACGCGTTTGGACCGCATTCGCAACGACGCCATACGACAGAGGTTCGGTGTCGCCCCGATAGCCGAGAAGCTGCGCGAAGCTCGTCTTCGATGGTACAGCCATGTCCTTCGCGCTAACGACGACACCGTAAGACACCGTAAGATTGGCCTGAACCTTGAGGTCCCTGGAAAGCGGCCCAGGGGACGACCGAAGCAACGTTGGCTAGATACGTTGCACTTGGACTTAAAGATGGCTGGTATGCACCCTGATCAAGCATTTGATCGGGAGAACTGGCGTCACCACACCAGAAGAGCGGACTCCGCCACCAAGCGGGACAGACGCTAATGAAAATGATAATGATGATAGGTTGGGCTTCTGGCGTAGCTGCGGAAGCGGTTGCCACGATCGTCGAGTCACGTGAGGTCGTCGCGAGGCAGGCGCCTAACCTTGAGTGGGAGTAAGCCCTCGTCGGCACAAGCAGGAAGGAAACACCTTGCCTGCAGGCACAGGAAGTTCTGGGCCTCGATTGAGACTGGAGGCTCCGAGAACCGCATTGCGCATGAAACGTTCTCGCGCGAAAAGGCGAGGACTTCCCTCATCCACCTTGAATGGCCGTGTGCCGAAGTTGCATACGTTGACAGAGACGTTGACGGTCTCTGGAGCACTCTCGAAAGCGATTCGGAACGCGCGTACGCTGTGTCCGCGGTCGATGGAGGAGAGGACGATTCCCAGGATTTGCCGTGGGAAGGATGACGGGGTCACAAAGACGAACTCTAAGACGCGGAAGAAGTAGGGGACGCGATTGTCCAGCGAAGTGACTTTGGCGACTCGTGCCTTCTGTAACGTGCCCTGAGGATCGCTGAGCGCAGCCATCGTGGGTTCCCAGATAGAGATAATAGACCCAGATGAAGTCCTTGACCGAAACGACGTCTTTGTCGAAACCGCGGGTATTGAGCTTCACGTTGGTGCTGTATTAATCGAGCACCAGAAATTGGAGTTCTTTGCGGTCTGGCCCTGGAATGAAAAAATCCTTGGCCACGAGGATGACGCCTTGTCCGTGTCCGCGGTGGAAGACTTGGTACAGTACTGGGAACGACGAACACATTGCGACTCCGTGATGTGAACTGTCTGCTTCAGCTGTTGGTCTCCAATTTCCAGATCGATTGTGGCGCATCCTACGAAGCGGACTGAGATTCCGGCCATTCCTACGGCTGAGGGAACGTGGCTCGGATCGAGTCGGAATATGCCAAGCAACGGCAGGAGAGATTGGCTAGCTACCGTAATCCCTACGTCGGTGTCGACCAATGGGAGCATTCGCACGTAGTTGGCTGACACTGGGATCTGCGTAATGAAGAACTGCTGTCCCGTGGGTAAGGCCATGACTTGGGCCGATACCGTAGTTGCGCGGGGTGGCCATCCATTTTCGGTGTCGATTTTGACCTGGGAAAGGACTAAGGTGCGGCGAAACGGGTTCTACTGATAATTCTCAATGGCGTGTCCTCAGTGGGTGGCTCGGGTACCGGCGACATGGGTGATGCGGGGGAGAAGGAGACGACGATCTACAGAGCTTATTCATCCAGAAGCCAGGCAGCAGCCTGGAGAAAGTCATGCCGAGGTACGTTACTACGGCCAACGCTAAGGCTGTGACCGCCATGCAACACAAGATGACCCAAAAATCAAAAGGGGAAAACAGGGACCATGGCCAATTAAGCGATGTCATACTTACCTGCGAAAGGGCGGTGTCCGTCCTGGTGCGTGGCGTGTCCATTGCGTGACGAGGTCGATCAGTCTGTTGTGATCCGCTGCAATCCACATTTCCTGTAGCTGGTTGTCCGCTGCGATCTCGCTGAAATTGGTCAGAATTAGGTTGTGGAAGATCGTTAGCTTTGGCGCTACAGTGACCGATGCGAACTGTGGGAGAGATGAAATCGTCTCGGTCCCTTGCATCGAGACCGGTGTCACCTTACCGTCGAGAGCCGAGAACCTAATTAGGGATCCGTTGGCCAGCAGAAAGAAAGGGCTGGTGCTGGCGCAATCCGCGGCCGGGGCTGTGCTGCTGACGACCCCAGTTGCGGGATAAAGGAAGGCCTGTCATTTTGATCCACTGGGAAGTGACAGTTCCACGCGCGGGTACTCGAAGCACGACGAGTTGAACGGCAGGAGTCGTATGGCGGCCATCGGTAACGGGATACATCTGCGTATCTGGACAAAACCATTGCCCAAATGAGTCGCGTCGACGTCCTGTCGTCCTAGCAGGTTCCGCATGGTGAGTGTCGGGTTGCTCCTGAAGGACGCGGGAAGAGAAATCGCCAGAATATTCGTTCGTTCACAAAGGGCGTTGATGGCGTGCTGAAACGTCGCTGCAAGTGCCGTCTAGATGGATCCCTCTACGGCTAGAAGCTGAGCGAACAGCTGGCTGGATGTTACCAATCCAGCCTCTGGTGCCACTGATCTGGGGGTTCTACGGAGGAAAGACACGGCGTAACCCTGGTCGGTCACGACCAGCTGTTTGAGACAGTCTTGCACTGTCTGCAGTCCCGTAGACCATGATAGAGCGAATTCCTTCGACTTGCTGATCCATACGTGACCCATGCGTAGGTCCTTCATCTTGGCGACGTAGACAAATCGGCACTCTTCCTCCTGATCAAGCTCCCAGATGATCGCTGAGCCGTCGGCTAAAATGCAGACTCCGTCCTTGTATTGGCATGAGGACAGGTCCCCGATCGCCGCTTGCGGAGCGTCAGTGCCGTGGCCAGCGTGAATGACGGTCTCCAGGAGATAGCAGTTGACCACATGTTCCTCATGGTCGGAACAACAGCCAAAAGGGGCCGACGGAAATTCGAACTCAAGTTGGTTTACAGTCTGCCAGATGCCGTCTTTGTGGACCATTTCGCCGAAGTCGCATCTTTTGTGCTGAAGCATGCGCTTGCATTCCTCTGAAGAGACCGCCAGTTGGGAGTCTTTGTGAAGTTCGCGGCGCGCCCCAAAGAAGTTGACCGAGAAGTAGACCTATTGCCGAAAGATCCTGCAGAGTGAGCCTGGTGTCTTATACTGTTTCGTGTTAGGCCTAAAAACCTGTAAAGTAAGCTCTACTGGATTTGTCAGGTGGTCTGGCATCAACCGGGAACAATCGTATGCGCTCGGCACGAAGAAAAGTTGCGACGGATTCTCGCTGGGGCAAAGCCAAGCGTCAGCCTCAGCTGAAGCGCTTGACAAGAGGCAGACTGCCATCGAGCAGAGGATCAAGGCCTTGACGTCCGGACGAGAAGTCGGAGCTGAAATGGTTGACCTGAACGCTGAGCTGGCGAGCTCCTCGTTCCTCTGGCGAAGCGCTGCGATCTGGGCCTTCGACTGCTCTAACTCGCTCTTGGTCCGGTCAACACCTAATGAAAGCTCCTGTAGTCGTTCCGTGGCGTCGACGAACCGTACCTGCTTCGCTGGAGGAGCGGTCGGCACGCAGGGCATCATGCGGACGTCCTGACGAGGCCCGTAGGACTGCTGATTCGATCGCTCACGAAAATTAGGAGACCTACCTGTACTCCTGTTGTCGCGTCTTGGTCCTACTGGCGGTGACGGGCATTGGCGGCTGAAGTGTCCCGTTCCTCCGCAGTTGTAGCATTGCTCGGACCTCCTGGGCGCTTCCTGGCGAAAGGGTCGTCTCTGGTTACCACCCTGGCTCTGGAAAATGACCCTCTGATTATTCGTCTGAGGACGGTAGCGACGTACCTGCTCTGGCCTTTGGTAGGCATGGTCGAAGTCTGGCCTCCTGGGTTGGTAGGCTTGGTCGAATTCTGGCCTCCTGGGCGAGTGTCCATGGTCCAGCGCGTGAACTTCGACGATCGGTTGAGCCGGGTGAAGAAGACGATTAGCTGCAGCCTCTGTAAGAACTTGTTCAACTAACCTGGCTTTCTCTAGGGCTTCGTCCAGCGTCGTTGGATTGTGCATCCTGACAAATGAGCGGATGTCCCCACGGAGACGGGAGACGAATTCTGCCAGAGCCAGTTCGTTCTGCGTCTGGGTATCCAGTCCGGCCATCGCTGATCTTACCAGAAGCTTGAGACGGTCCGCGAAAGCTGTAGTCGTTTCCGTGGGCTCCTGCTTGCACGCGGCCAGTTTCTGACGGGCTAAGTACCTCTGCTGGGGTCCCTCAAAATAGGTCCGCAAAAACTCCGTAAGCGCCGCGTAACTGAGCCGCTTTTCTCGGGGAAGCTCCTCCACCTTCTCACAAGCCGTACCTGAAAGGTGCACTATAAGAAAGTAGGCTTTCTGCTCGTCCTTTGGCGGGACCGGGCGGATGTGCAGTAGATCCTCGAGCTGACGGAGCCAGAATGAGAAGTGCATTCCTTGTCGCCTGAGCCGCTAAACGGAGCCATTAGAAGTGATGGAGCTTGGTCACTCAACACTGCGACTACCGGCGTACGTTGGCCCGTCGTCTGGAACGTCTCATTGAGCCGCTGAGCGACTTCGGTGTTCCCTTCGTTGACGTGCTCGTTCAACGTCCTCTATCCCTTGAGTACCTGGTTGAAGTTGTCGTAAGTAGCGTCACGAAACGGCCAGATGTCCTGAGCTTGGATGAGCGTGGTCGGTTCCATCCTCTTGAAAGCCTCTGCAATGGGAGCCAGAGAGGGCTCAGATGAGTCGGGAGGTGGAACATCAGTTCCGGTGGGCACTGGAGGCGAAGACGAAGTCGTCGGGGCTGTAGAAGACGAACTGAAGCTCGAAGAGGACTGCGCACCACTGCGCATCGTCGGCATCGTCGAGTAGAATGGCAGGAGCTGAGGGTGGAGCTCTGCCGAGACCGTCGAAGGGGCGGCCCTTACCGCTCCTGATTGGTCGATACCGTAACCTCGCCTATGCTCGGCGGGCGCGGGCGCGTGAGGGGAAATGTTGATGCGGCCGAGCTGGGAAACCGATCAGATAGGGGGCAAAGGTTCCCTCCGCAGAATGCCCTTACTGTGAAAGCATCTGGTGGGAGAAACGAGCCGAGCTTATCTGATTGCTCATGCGGCTTGCAAAAACATGGGAGTCACATTTCACGCGACTCTCGCTGAGATGGACTTTGAGATAAGCGCAAGAGAATACCACGACTGCTTAAAATAAACAAATTTGAATATTTTCCATACCGTACACTAAATTCGAACTTTTACTATCCGACAAACCGAAAAAAAATCCTCTGATAGGTAACTCCCTTACCGTTCACTAATCCTCTAACTATCGCTCTCGGGCGACTGGCGGAGCGACCGCCTTCTCAACCTGGGAGTACTCCTTACCTGACTTAGCCACCAAACGGGCTTTTACCTCATCTGCGCTCCTCTGCGCTATCTCGCGATTTCCTGCTCGAAACACTTCTTAATTAATCGGCCAGCAGGCCCCGGGGGGAAATTTCCGTCTTCCTCTCGTCAAACCCTAGTGGTCGACCGTTTTAAACTGCGCTCATCGCTCGAACGGCTTCGCATGCGTTCGAGCGCACAAAGACAAATTGGACATAAAGAGTCCTTTGATTACCGGCTGGCGCGACTTGAGTTCGGAGCGCATGTGCTGGTCCATAGAATTTAGTTCTGAAGGCACAAAAGGAGGCTCGCCGCCTGGTCTGAGACCAGCTTGTGAGCTTTTGAAATTGATGCACAAAGAGGACCTCGTGAGAGAAGCGCTCTCCGAATTCAAATCGCGTGAAACCTAAACCGGGCATGACAACGCCACTAACTTCTAACTAGGTGCACCTATACAGAAAAAAACCGTCGTTAAGATCCCGAACTTACGTAGGAAAGCCTAACGTCGCTGACGATCTCCTGGCCAGGAAACAGATGTCTAGCGAGCGCTCAGCAGAGCGAAAATTTACAGATATTTGATAGAAAAAACCCTTACAACCTACCGTACTGCTGTCGCCCTCCACGTCGAGCTCGCTGCCACCAGTCATAGGTGGCCTTCCGCCTCCAAGGGCTTCTGCCAAGAGTCGATAGAAAATACATGTTTATCTGCATACAGGCAAGAAGCAATATAGATCAGATCGACGAAGGCGCAGTGGGGCGTGTGGAGAGGTGACGGGAGACGAAGTCGACAGACGGCGGAAGTCGGGTTGTGGGCTCGAGGTCGTAGTGACGGCGCGCAGCCGTCCGCCGGTCAGAGTCCATTCAATTGCCTAGTCCACGGAGCTTCTCCTATAAACACAAGCATCGGTTACGGTAGTATGGATGGAATGCATGAGTAATAGGAGATAGAAGCGTGAGATATGGGAGGCTTAGCTGGTGCTACAGTAATCTAGCGTGGGAGAGTAATGTGCCACTAAGGTGGGGTTGCGGTATACCATCCTACCACTAGGAAGCGTGGGACACGATTCCTTACAACTGACCGTCTTCTGAACCCATGTCTTCTGAACCCCTACGCACATCGGACAACGTCTTCGGCACGTCATGTGAACCCTCACGCACATTGGACGTGTTCGGCACGTCTTGTGAACCCCTACACACATTGGACGCCGTAGACCTTGCAAGTCTGTAGATTCCGATAGATTTCATTAAGATTGAGTCTGAGTGGGGTTACTTCAATGTAACGGCTTAAATCCGTCAGCTTCGACCAAACTAATAGAACAACGACGTTTAAGTGGGCGCGATTCCTTAAGAAAATATAGGGTGGCTGCATGAACATAACCGACTGTGTGATACATAACATAAGGAACTGAACTTCCCAACCCCGGGGTGCAATCCCGATCGGGGTGGGGGGGGGCAGTCCATTATGAATTGTTAACGATAGCTATGCATCTGTACATACAACATGCAATGCAACATAATAATATCTTAACTTACCTGTTACCCTCCCTTGGAAATTCCGAAATAGGCGCTATGGTAGTTGGAGGGGTTACCTTGCAAAACGTGTCACAGACACGAAAAAAAGAAACGGTAACACACTAATAGTAACACACTAATAGAAAATAACCGAACAGAGCTATAGCATTTAGGCAGGGAAAAGGACTCCAGGGTGTGGCTCGAATGACGCACCCGCGCTACCTCCATCCTGGAGTTCCCTCCCTTGCCAAATTCGGAAGCAGATAAAACACGGATCTGTAATCGAAAAGTGGAGATTAGACTGCATTCACATTCGCTTTCTGCTACTCGCCGCGGCTGCCCGCCGCGGCAGGCCATGGTGACCCCCAACTACCATAGGCTATGAAGAGGCTGTAGCTATGTTGCCTTACGTTAAAAATTGAAATGGACTCCTGATATGGACTGCACCAACCCCGAAACGTAGGAGCATTTCCAAAGCGCATTTCCTTCGCATTCACTGTCTCCCGGTTTCATAACAACTGTTGTAGACTGCTTTCCCTTACCGTTCACCGTGAAGCAGTGCATGTCGTGATTGCATAACACATCGCTTACGCAATTTTGGATTACGGTAAGTCGGCACTGCATTTTCCGTAATCTAGATTCTTGTTCATGTTCATGTAAGCAGTACTTACCCTATCAATCAAATAATTATCGCTATAGGCTTTTCGAGTGCATGGCGCGATCCAAGCTTTTAATGTACTGAATGATTGCTACATTGTTGCGCTTCAGAACAAAATTTAATTTATTATTTTTCTTCAAAAATGAAACTCCGAAATCTGTGCATATCGGTGTCTGCATCAGGCCGTTCATCACTGCACATCAGCTCAATCAGTGCCTTGTAGATGTGCTGATAGTTGTTTCTGGATTCCAAGGGATCGTATTTAAGGATACAAAACGGGAGCGAGAGCGTCGCGCGCGGCGGCGCCTGGCGCGTTGCCAGCTCTGTCGGCCGATTACGGGGCAGCTCGCCCCGAGCATGCTGAGTCATCGAAGAGGCAGATTCCAGAGAGGAAAAGGCCAGTGGCTGCACCTGTACTGCTTCTTTAAACTCTCGTGCATTTTATGCGTTTGCCCACGAAGGAAAGGCTTCGAGCGAGGCATAAAGGAGGAGGGGAAGGGAACGTAATCGGTTTTGGGGTTACGAAACTTAAGAATTTACGGTACTAAGCGGGGCTGGTGCCTGCTGCGCACCGGAAAGTTGGCTTAAAACGAGTATGTTAGATCAACCACACCTCGGAGTTCCCTCACTTGCCTAGTTCTGTGCTCTCCTCCGCTGACGCGGAAACCGTGTTTATTTGAGTATTCCACGACCATTGTCTCATAATGGACGGGCGTCAGCCCTCCATTATGAGCTCGCCGAAGTTGCTATGCTACAACACTAGAACAAGACCATTTGACTTTCGATCCCCCAAGTTGAGCTGGATTGCAAGGTATATCCACCGACCTTTTGTCCCACCTATAAAATCTGAAGTAGGAGATCTGCAGTGGATTATGGAGTCCGGGAGAAACTCTCCGGGAAAAACCATCTCTTGGTCAAGGATGCGAGACCCCGGCATGTTTTTATGGGTGAACATGGACGCACGGGAACATGTTTATTAAGGGGGGGGGGCTTGACCAGGATACCAAGGATCGATGGGGTTCAACGAATCGAAGGCGCTTTCCTACGAAGAATGAACCTTAAATGTGATACAAGGTTCTGTAAGCGACCTTCGCCAATGGGCTACAGGTACAGAACTCTGGGGCGAGTGAGGAGGGTGACAGGTAGCTTCATAAATCGCTAATAACTATAAAATTCGATAATATATAATATATAGATAATAGGCGTAAAGTTAAACGCAGTAATGGAGTAGAGCGTTGTAACCTTGCAGATTGCAACATGACGTTAAGCAGATTCGACAGCGCAGGAGCGCCACGACCCAGCACATTGGGTTAGCTTCTTCGCCGTTGACCGTAGAAGAAGAAAAGAAAAACAGCATTCCTGTGTTTTGTGAATTCATAACAGTATCCAGTGTTGATGTCATATCTTCCTCAATTGAATGTTCTGTTAAACATACTTAACCAGCCTTGACAGCATGCCACTCTAGGCCATGCACCACGGGTCGGTACCCGGCGCGAAAAATCGATGGCGCATGATGTGCATACCGGGGATGTGGGCAAAGACCGCCTCATACCCGGCAGGACACTTGGGGAGAGAATGGCATACGGCCCCAGTACGGCCTCCTCTCACTGCTGACCAGCGGCCCATAACGTCACGCGTTTCAGTTATGGATGCGAGTTATGGACGACGGTGAACTTTTCGTCCCTTCCAACGAAAATCTGGCCTCGTGAATAGCACCTTGCCTGAGTTATCCTGAGATCCGGACTTTTAAAATAAGTCACGGATGGTGTCCCTCTTAACTTTTCGTCCCTTTCAACAAAAATCTAGCCTGCTGAATACCACATTATCTGAATTATCCTGAGATCCAGACTTGAAAAATGTCGTTATCCCAATGAACCATCTTCCAAGGGTTTGTAAAAATCACGGTTGGTGCCCTTTTTAGGTTTCCGCACCTTTTTACCTTTTGTGCTTAGAAGATCTTAACTAGATTGTTTTATTGACTTCACTATAGAAAAAAGAACAAATCAACAGAGGCTCCACACGGATAATGGAACACGTAAAAAATCAACAACAACTGGAGCATGGCTAGAGATACAAATTGATTCTAAGAACATCGGAGATTGAGCACCACAGAGAAGTAGAGAAAGTGGGGCAGGGAAACAATAACAAAACATTTTCAGCTAAAACGCGTAATGCAAGGACAGATCTCAAAGTCATAGCACTTTGAGCCGACAGATGCGATGCAAAAACTGACCCCTAGTATGGAGAGGCCACACCTCAACGATGTGTAATGTGTAGACGAATTGAATCAAGCTCTTTTGGTCGAAACTTCAGTTTTTTGATAGACCTCCCTTGTTTATATGTAAATGAGAACTGCCACCCTCTGGACAGCGATGCTTAAGTAGATTGCTTACTTTAATGTGGAAGTGATAACTCACCTAATCTTTCTTTTTTGCGACATCGTTGAGATGTGGCCCTTGCAAGAAACTAAGCAGGATTGTGGTGAATGGTGTAGTGTTAAATCGCGACTTTATTGACATGGGATGCTTTTGATGTTGTCCATCACGAGCCGCTTGCGCTTCTGAAAGGAGTCGTAGATGAGGAGTGCATCGCTTTTTTGCTTACAATAGACAGAAATAGTTCTCCTCACATTTGATAGTACGAACGCACCGTCTGGTTTAACGTGAAAGCCGCGCGGCGCAGGCCGGTCCTAAATGCACATTTTTGGAGCAGAAGTGTGTGAAGAACATGGAGTGGAATATGAATACCACTACTCACAATCCACGCCCAATAGCTAATGGCAGTGTTCTTCGGGACGATGTGACGACGTAGGCGTTGGTTTTTCTAAGAGCTGCATCCCGTGCAAGACTGATCGTGAGACTTGACTTATCAACGAATCGATCTAAAGAGGACCTTCAGTGAGCCAAGTGGTAGAAAGAACTAGAACTAGAATTGATGCGCTTACAGTGGCAGCCATCCTTGCAATGATATCAGCTTGCTGAGGGGCCGAGTAGCACAGCGAGCAAACGGCAATAGAACCAGAGGTCTGGATGGAGCTAACCATATGCAGGTGGGCGCTCACACGCTCCATCAACTTCCGACTTCTTTCCATCAACATTCAGTGCTCGCCTGTGCGAGCACTTTCTTCTTCTCCGGGCCGCTGCGACTCTTCGGAACCCTTGGCATCGGCAACGACATTATCGTTTCCCTCTATCTCCTCTCTTGCTCCGACTACACGTGATCTGTTAGGAGGGAGACAATGGGGAGAGATGTTGGAAGCAATAAACGCAAAAAGGATTCATCCTATCAAGGTTCCATTGGGAGCAAGGAAACTCTCTACCATTTATCTCTCTGATTGTTCTCTTTTTCCCTCAGTATGGTCGCGGGGGATCCATTCACATCACCACCACTGAAGTGTTAAACGATGAGAGTGTAAGAAGAAGGTATCAATCGAATAAAATAGGGACGTCAGGGATGAGGGCACGGCGCAGTATCTTCTTTTAACACTAACAAATTGCCACCTTAGTATTCTTTAAAAGAAGCCTTGGTCCATTTCTTTATATTTCAAGAATTATGTTTCAAAAATCACACAGCAGTTCTTTCCAGAATTCGACTTCCTAAGTGGATTTTGGATAGGAAGTGGACGGCTCTGTTAACTACCAGGGTAAAATCTGATCGTGGAGTAATGTGCATGTCGTCTTATAAGACAACGGCATGCACATTACTCCACGATTACACTAATTGTGGAAACACGATCACACTAATTGAGGAAACAGAAAAAGGCAAGCCAACCATGTGTGATGCTTCGTTTCCACTCTTCTAGGTATAACCCACTTAAGAAGTCGAATTCTGGAAACAAGTGACACTCGCATAGGCACGGTTTCTTTGCTCTCCTGCGCTGATGCGTGGGAGAACACAGAAACCGTGCCATATGTGAGCGTTTCACGACCATGTGCAATCTCAGAGCGAGCACCAGCCCGCTTGGTTCCCCTGTTTCTCAGAGCTTATTATCCATCTTCATTGCGAAAACGACAAATGAATTCTTGAATGCCACATGGTACATTGGTAGCGGATCTGATGGTTTTCAGGTCAACTACTTAGAGAGAGGAGCAAGAAGTGAAGAAGCTGGAGATGGACTTTGGGTGCCCTCTATTAGACCTGGTGCAGTTGCGTCGTCTCTTTTCCCCTCACGCATGGTGATGCATAAATGTTCAACACCAGTGATACACAGGTACGAAGTGCATGAAGCAGCACTGCGCACAATACGGGCAGTGTACAAAGGCTACAGACTCTTGCAGTTTGTTTCCTTACATGGACCAAAGACTTTGGAAAAACCATCCTGATCGGATTTTCAAAAAAGACTAGAATGTGACGCTGGAGGTGGTTAAAATGAGAAACGAGGTCTGTGGATCCCGCAAACTAACCTATTCGGCATCGATACACACTTTTCCTCACCTTTGCCTGTCATCTGGAAATCAGAGGTCTGCTGAAGGTTTTCTAAAGCCTAACACCAACAATGTCCGCCGATGCTCTAGTGGTGATCCACGTGCTCATGCTGAACGTTGAAGTGTGGCCCACCCTTAGACAAGAAACCTCATTCCTCATTGTCTTGTGGTTAAAAAACCGGTCAGTAACAATCAAGTCGTAAGAAAGGTACTCTCTGCAGCATACAGCTGGAAAATGCACAGAAAACGTCTGAGGATGGTGTAGACGTCAGAATCCCTCCATTCACCCAAGGTTCAGTTTAAAAGTAAAACCCACGTAGCAAGTCGAATTCTGGACCCAAGTGATGTGTGATGCTCCCTCTCAGCTCCTTTAGGCTCACTTCTAAAGTGAGACCCACTTAGGAAGTCGAATTCTGGACGTAAATGATTTGTAAAGTTCCGTTTCCATTCATAGGTTCATTTCGCAACCAACTCGACATGTGATGAGGCGTGAGGAAAAAAGAGACCACGCAACTTCACCAACCACGCGCAAATTTACGCACAGGGGCTCCGTTATGACATAGGTGCAATGTAAATGGAATTCCTATACATGACGTCGCGTCGCTCGGGATCGGAAATATAAACGGGGCTAGTTGTCATCGTCGTACTGAGTGGCTCTTGCTACGGCTACCGCCTTTTAAGCGGCTTTCTTGGCTTCAATCTCCACTGAACCACATTCTCAGGTGTCAGACATTGCCCGCTTTCTGTTCCTAGCTTTAAGCCGGAGCAGAAACCCAGGCTAGTAGCCAGGTAAACGCCCGCTAACCTAAACACTCAGAACGAATCTGAGAGCACCAAAAATACTGAAAAAGTAGTGTAATCATGTTGTTACATGATGTTTCGTTGCGATCGAAACTCTTGCGTCAGGCGGTTGCGATTTGATCGCAACAAAACATCCTGTAACAACATATGGCCTCTCTACCAGCCGCTTCAAGTTGCGACATTAAACTTGAAGTCGCAGCTTGACACCTTCAGAGGCTTCACAAGCGAGCAACAATACCCTCTAAACGCAAGTGAAAAAAACATTTATTGCCCTAAAACTTTAGCCGCACTTGAAAGCGCAACGTTGCTTATTCAGACCTCCAAAGATGAGCTCATAGCGATTCTCAACACCATCGAGCAAGATTATGTCGAAGTCAAAAAAATCAGATAAAAAGACTTTCTGGAAGAATTTCAGCAAGTATCTGTAGAAATCGCGTATGACGGCACACTAACGGAAGCCGATGCATGTTATGCGCGCTGAAGACTCGTATCGCAGAAGTCAGGCAAGAAAACACACTTGTACGAAGCAATGTGATGGCAGATGGCAGTACGGGCCAAGCCCAGCTGTGAGCGCATCAGAAACCAAGGCACACGATTGCAGAGACAAACGACGCAAACGCGACTGAGTACGTAGCTTCACAAGGAGTAGAGCCTCATGACTCGGGACCCACAGTATGCGAAACCAAAGACGAGGTAGATCCCTCCTATCACACCTCGCAAATCGATGCCGAAGAATTCCACGAATACTGGGCCGTCTCTCAAGCAGTTGTTAATGAAAACCCAACATTAAACATTATCGAAAAAAATGTTCTTACCCAAGGAAGGTTTAGTGGGAAGAGCAGCAGACACTACCAAAGGAATAAAAATGTTACCACAAAATTACGGTTGGATGGTCGAGACAGTAAAAAAGAAATACGACAATACCACCACCGTTCGCGCGATTATAGTTCAACGACTTTCCAACCTACACTCCGCGAACGAAAACAAAAATGAAATAGTGTTCAACGAACTTCGATCCCTTGTTAACGAAATGGTTTCGTCCGAATATGATGCCATGAACACAATCGACCCAATGTGGATCGAATCCATCCCAAAGAGGCAGCCTAAACACATAGCGGATGAGTGTCTGCGAGAAAACAAAGACGGTGGATTGTTCACTGTAGGCGAGAATTTAGTTCACCTCGAGACTGTGATTAACAGATATAAATATATCAATCGCCGCCTAGGAAGAAGGAATATAGAATCTGCTAATGCAATTCCCTCTCAAAGCGGAGGCAGAAACGTTCGGTACAACCTAATTTGCTACTCTTGCGGACGAAACAACCACAAAACTTTCCAGTGTCGCACAGTTCACGATCCCAGCGATCGTCGCAAGGTGGCAATGGAGCATAATTTGTGCTGGAAATGCTTCTCTCAGGACCACGGTAGTAACGAATGTTCAAGACCAAACGGCACCGTATGTGGAAGACTGCACGACCAATTGCTTTGCTTTCAGAAAGTGATGAATGTTCCAAGCCAAAAACCTAATAGCGACAAGCAACACCTTGCGAAAAACGCAGTACAAAAAAAATATAAATGTTACCACGGTATATCACCATGAGACAGTTTTCCGCAAAGCGCGCCTGGCATAGACACACAAGATGGGAATCCCTCGACCACGATCTGCGTCTCCAACGTTGCTCCCAACTCTTCCAACAAACTCGATTAAATTGTATTGATGACAGCTGAAGGGTCCGCATGGAATCATGGCACAAACTATGAGAGAGCATTGTCTTCAACAATTTCGAGGTGGTTAACTTTTACATCAGTGCTATCGACAGAGCACCTTACGAGCCCATGAAGCAACTTGGTGTAAATTACTACCCCGTCACAGACACATTCTTTTTCCAAACGAATTTTCAGGCGACACCAATCACGAAAAGAGAATCAGAAAAAGAAAGTTCTTAAGTCAGAATGCGTGACCTGCTGGAACCAGAAAGAGAATGGAGTTCAAAAGTTTACCCAGAATTGATTTAGCAAGCTCGCTAACCGAGAAACCGACAAAGCCTGCCTAAAGCACAACGCTACCTGCTAAAACTACACACGATACTCAAAGAGAAATCACTCTGGATAATCGCTGATGTTAGCAACACAGCAATGCCCTATGTGCCTATATGGTAGACCGTAATTTCCAAGAGGTTTCAGGCCTTTTGAGCGGCAAAACCAAACTCGCTCCTAAGAAACGAGAGCTTTCAACGCCAAACTTGGAGCTGCTAGCAATACTACTGGCGTTACGCTTAGCCGAATCCATTTTGTACGCGCTGCAAACAGAACTTTCCCAAATATGTTTTGCTAGCGACATTCTCATAGCACTGATCGTGAGTTGGATTCACACCCCACGGAAGCTACCACCATTCGTCACGAACCAGCGTGATCGAATAAGAACAATAATAAACTGGCTTACAGAGCTAGGACACGAAATTCGAATTTATCATGTCTCTGGGTCCAAAAATCCTGTAGACACTGGCACTCGAGGGATAACAGGAGAGCAGCTTACTAGCAGTGACTGGATATCAGGCCCACAGTGGCTACTCAAGGAGGAACAGCGGAAGTAACTCACGAATATATTAGGTTGTAACGAAATAAATGGCACTGAACCACTGTAAAATTAAACAGTTAATATCTCGGCTTGTAGGCAAGCTTATTAATCGAAATAAAAATCTTCTGATTCTACACATCTTTGCCAACGTGACACAAACTTTTTTATCCCAGTAGCATAAAAATCAGAAGTTCTGGAATTGACGAAATCTTCGAAGGCACTTTCGGCATCCCGATGGTATTTGAATATTTTCCTGTCTGTTGGGGAAAGGTCGGGAGAAAACGGAGGATGTGGTAGAGTTTCAATGCTCAGCTCATTCAATTTCTGCAACGTCATTCGTGCTACATGGGGGTGAGCATTGTCGTGCAGAAGGAGAACTCGCCTTCGGTTTACCAAGGCCGGCCCGATATCCTTCAACTTTTTCATCATTTCTTCAATTTCAATGCAGTACTTCTCTGTCGTGATGGATTCACCGGGAGGGAGGAAGCTGTGGTGAATAATTCCCAGCGAACACCACCATACTGTCACCAATACTTTCTTTTGGTGCAATTCCGGCTTCGCAAAAACCTTGGGGCTCTCATCGCTGTCCACCCACTGTGCCGATCGTCGCCTGTTGTCGTACATTATCCATTTCTCGTCACAGGTTACGATGCGATCAAGGAATGGGTCCGTTTCGTTCCGTAGAAGCAGTGCGGACGAGATCTCATATCGTCGGTTTCTTTGCTCCTCAGACAGCTCGTGAGGCACCCACCTTTCCAGCTTTTTGGTCTTTCCAATTTCCTTCAGATGCCGGGCAGCTGTGTTGTGACTGACGCCAAGAACCTTCGCTATCTCCCTGGTACCTTTGTGTGGATCCTCCTCTACCACATCTCTCAGCTTGTCCTCATCAACATCACTATGCCTCCCACGACCTTCATGTTCATCCAAGCTCTCATCTCCATTCCGGAACTTCTGATACCAACGATACGCCGTCCGAATTGTGGAACATCCTTGACCGAATGCGGCGTTGATCTTCTCGTCCGCCTCCTTAGCTGTAGTGCCCAGCTTGAATTCATACAAGTAAATGCCTCGGATTACCCTTTTGTCCATCTGCAAAAAAGTCAATAAAACTCTAAAGTTTTCCAACTTTTACATAGAAATTTTAATACTTTCCGGTAGAGCAAAGTTTGCGCTTCTAAATGATGTGCCACATGTTACGGTTTGTTCTTGATCAAACGCGTAAAGACGCGCCAAAAAATGGCGCGAGCCAGTGCCATTTAATTCGTTACAACCTAATAGAACTCATCAGCACGCCGTGTTAACCGTCGGATACTACAGAAGAAAAAGAAAAGGATGAACGCTACGAAATTACCTTAGTAGAGGTTTCTTTCAAAAACAGTATCCCTTGCCTAGAGCTGCTACAGTTAACACGCTTCAGTACTATGTCCAAAGCAGTAAGAGTCACTGCCATTGTCTCCAAATTCATTCGCGCTCTGAACGAAAATGGAAAAAAGGAAAGGCATCAAAATTTCTTTGAATACAATTACACAATTTTCTGCAAAGATAAAGATCACGACCCAAGACGCATATCATACAGAAGAAATCTTGATTAGACGTGAACACGACAACGCTACTATCCTTGATCTGCAATGTAGGCTTCGGGACAAAAACATATTCCGCGACGAAAAAAGAATAATCAGGTAACGATCGCATTTGCAAAGCGCAAATCTCCCGTATGATGCGCGGTATCCTATCTATATAGCGCCTCATTCTCAGCTCATGCGCCTTATCCTTTATGATTTGCACAGATAAAATGGACACTGTGGAAAAAACCAACCACCACAAACCCAGAGATTGATCAAAAACTGCGCTCTCTGCCAGCGCGAGCAAGGCCACCCTTTCAGTAACCACCTATGGCTCAACTACCACTAGACCGCGTACGACGAGCAAAACCTTTTGAAAACACCGGTGTGACCTCATGGGTCCATTTACCCTCAAGGGTGAATCTAAGGTTTACGTCTTTTTGTAAATGTGCCTAACAACATGAGCAGGACAACTAGAGTTGGTCAAAAATTTGTCTGCAGAGGCATTCTTCAACAGCTTTACACAATTTATTGCACGAAAGGACCAAGTGTTGCTAGCACCGACTGTGGAACAAACTTTAAACTCGCTCAGAAGGTGATTGATGCTCTTCTTCTTCTTCTTCTTCTTCTTCTTCAGCGTTTGTCCCGCTTCGAGGCGGGGTCCGCTATTCTGGTGTGGTGACGCCACTTTACGCGATCAAATGCTTGATCGGGATGGATACCAGCAACCTTTAGGTCCACATGCAACGTATCAAGCCATCGCTGCTTCGGCCGCCCTTTAGGCCGTTTTCCGGGCACATCTATGTTAAGGCCAATCTTCCTAACAGTGTCACCACTAGCTCGAAGAACGTGGCCATACCATCGAAGGCGAGCTTCACGTAACTTGTCAGCATTGGAGCGACACCAAACCTCTGGCGTATTTCATCGTTGCGAATACGGTCCAGACGCGTAACACCAGCCGTCCATCGCAGCATTTTCGTTTCCATTACGCTGAGGCGAGTCTCAACCTCCTTGGTTGCAGGCCAGCACTCAGCTCCATACATCGCTACTGGTCGGACGATGGTTCTATAGATCTTCGATTTAAGGCGTTCCGGTATCTTCCTGTCGCATAAAACGCCTGTCATCGAGCGCCATTTGGACCACGCTGCGCTCACGCGCGAGTTCACCTCGAACGTCAGACTACCATCAGACGCAATTGCAGATCCAAGGTACTTGAAGTTTGTCGTTCGTACTAGCGCAGTGCCATTGATCTCAATGGACCCGGCTGCGTTTACGTCTGTCGTCAAGTACTCAGATTTTTTGACGTTTAGCTTGAGCCCGTACATCGCCAAGCGGCCGTACCAAGCTTGCGCTTGTCGCTCGAGTTCGCTCTTCTCTTCGCTTGCAAGCATTACGTCATCTGCATACAGCAGCGTCCAGGGGGCAGGCTTCTGAAGGTCTCTCGAAATGGCATCCATTACGACAATGAATAGGAGCGGGGAAAGTGCAGAGCCCTGGTGAACACCAACGGAGATAGGAAACTCCGCCGATGTGCCGGCTGGCGCTCACACACTACTCTTTGGACCAGAGTAAAGTATGCGCACCCACTCAATAAGCTCTTCGGGAACACCGTGTTGTCGTAAGGCGTACCATATAACCTCACGCGATACACGATCAAATGCTTTCTCTAAGTCGAGAAAAGCTATGTGCAGCGGTCTCTGCTTTTCGCGATGTCTCTCTACCAGAAGACGAGCAGCATGTATGGCATCGATGGTGCCACTGCCCGCTACGAAGCCACATTGATTGGTGGAAAGTTGGACGATATCGCGAATACGTCCGTCTACAATTCGCTCGAAGATTTTCATGCTGTGCGAGAGCAAGCGAATTGGACGGTAATTCGTGCTGTCCGCAGGACTGCCCTTCTTCTTCCATATCGGGATCGTCGTGCTTTCCTGCCAACTACCAGGTACCTTCTTTTCCGTAACAACCTGGTTGAAAAACTTCGTTAGCCACTCAGCAGGACTCCAGCACCTCAACTTCCATAGGTCGGCCGCTATATCATCGGGGCCCGTTGCTTTGCCTGGCTTCATCTTCTTCAAAGCCGCTTCCGTCTCCTCCACAGTGATTTTCTGCACAGGACCGTGCGTAGGAGGGACACAAGGGATGGGCGGATGGGCAAACTCTTCTGTCGAAATTCTCTCGAAGTAGTCATGCCATCGTTTCAAAGCCCTCTTGCGGTTCGTCAGTAGATGGCCATTCTCATCGTTGATGCCCAAGAATTTCTCGATATCCTCGGCCTGACGATGGCGTGCCTTGGCAAGTCGATAAAGATGTCGTTCACCATCGCGCGTCTCGAGTTTATCGCTGAGATCATCATAATGGACGGCTTTTGCAACGGCTACGGCCTTCTTTGCCGCTTTCTTCGCCTCCTGGTACATACGCCATTTGTCTGCACTCTTGTCGCGCAGGAACGCGTGATATAATTTTTTCTTCTCTCGGACTTTTTCTCTTACGTCGTTAGTCCACAGCCACGCCAGCTTCTCGATCTTGCGGCGTCCAGGCTTAGTCATGCCTAATTCAGAGCATGCAACTTGTAAAATCGTATCGGTTGCATCTTTCCATGTTTCGTCGACGGTTGTCACCGTCGGTAACCGAATACGAGAAACAAAAGCTGCAGCGTTTTCCTTCAATCGCCACCACTTGATTCTCGGTGGACCGCATCGCTCGACATGCCTCAGCCTCGGAGGGGCGAACTTAAGAGTGCATATCAGCGGACGGTGCTGTGTGGCGACAGTCTCGTACGGCACCACCTTCGCATCTGTAACCAGCTTTCGATCGCGATGCTTCACAAGGATGAAGTCGATCTGTGTCTTGGTGCTCCCGCTATAGAACGACACCAGATGGGAGTCACGCTTTCGAAATACGGTGTTCGCGATGATGAGGTTATGCGAGTCCGCATACTCAAGGATTCGCTCACCATCAGCGTTACGTGCTCCATATCCGAAACCGCCGTGACAGCTGCGACCATCTTTCGCAGTCCCCACATGACCGTTGAGGTCACCTGCGATAACGACAGCGTCTTCTGACGGTACCTCTGCTGTCTTTTCATCAAGCAGGGTCCAAAACTCATCCTTGGCTCTCTCAGAGCAGCCTGCCTGCGGAGCGTATGCAGAGAAGAAATGATACATACGCTGTTCAGCAGCGACTACGACCTTCATCAAGCGGTCATTAAAACGTTCCACGCTTATAATCGCGTCTCGGAAACGTTCGGAGACGGGCTCTATTCACACACAAACCCACCGCTGAAGAATCGATAATGAACTACTGCGCAAAACGCATAATAACCTGGATTTTCAACCTTCCAGGAGCTCCATGGATGGGAGGTGCTTGGGTGGTTGCATCCGTAAAAAAAACACATACTACAAATGCGTGAATCGTAAGAAACTATAATTCGTAGAAATGTCTACGGTACTTACGCGAAAAGAAGCCATCATTAATACGCGTCCTCTCTCGGCGATCAGCACCACAGATGCCAACACTTTTCCCCTACGCTCGGTAGACCTTTTGCAAGGGAATTTATGTTTCTCGCTCTCAACAACTTAATGGATCATAGGAAGACGACGATGATCTGTTGGTTGATCCTAACCTCATACAGACAGTTTCTCAGGACAAGGAAGGTCTAGCATTCGTAGAGCGTAGCGCTGACAGATTCTGCAGGATATGGAACGTAGAAAACCTTACTGTGCTAAAAGATGTTCACAAAAAACTTTTCAACCAACATCGGCATAATATACTGCTAGCTCCGAAATTAGGTGAAATCGTTTTAAGATTTAATCCCACGCGGTCACTGAACATTGGGGAAAATCGTGAACCTCGTACCCACCTCTGATGGACTGGTTCGCTCAGTTTTTGTTCAAATTCCGTACAGAAACACATACAACCAGACCGATACAGGCGAGTCTGAAGACACATTCAGCACAGCCGAAAAAAGCAGGCGACTCGCCGCTCCTCCGGCCCAGCTGCCAACCGAAGCAAGGCCGTCACGCCTAGCAAAAACAAAGGCGAAGAAGGCTCTCCGCGAACAACTACACAAAGAAAGCGACTCACCAAGCGAAATGGTAGCTTCCCGCTCGAAACAATGTCAACAAAAACCTCACTTTCCTATGCTAGCAAGCGTCATGATTGCGCTGCTCTTCACGGGAAACTGCACAGCCTACGAAAACAGGGCGCATATCACATGCTCAGATGGTAGTATAACGGTAAATCAGCGATTCACTTCATACCAACTATGTTTCGATGACGTTTGCAAAACTTTCACTGAACACGACTCGCCGTCGCTGTTCACAGTGCCTCCCTCACCCACACAGGAGCCTGTCATCGTGAAGATCCAATCAAACAGTACATCGGAGATCTCGGCTTGCACTCTCGCACCATTTTGTGACCACGTAGCCAACTTCTTATCCAAAGGCTTATTAGCGAATCCACATTGTTGGCCTATAGGAGCGCTAATATTATTTGCAGTCGTAGCATAATTAATTACTATTCTTCTAGTCCTAATAGTCTGGGTAATTGTTCGAAATTTACGAAATCGACAAGCAACAACACCAAATACAACAAAACATAGTTCCCACACTCATGGAACCTCGTCAAGAAAACGCTCCGTTTACGCTAGCAGCATTTGCAGCACCAGCTATGTTAGCACGTACTAAAGCAACAATACTACTAATTTGTATAGCTCTGGCCACAGGTGCCTCATCCTGTCAGGACGGGTACATGCGACACTCAGCAGATCTAACATGCACTGAACATGATGCTTCATTTTGAATTCAGAAGCGAAATCATTTTTAACAGCGTTCATCACAAGTTATATACTGCTGCACCATGTTAACAACAATGTAGGTTAAATAAAAATTACACGCAAACCCATACGGCTCGAATGCTCAAAAACCCATTATTCTGGACCAGAGACACAAGATTCAATGTTAGTCACGTAACCAGATAACGAGGAATGGGTTCACGTACAGGTGACACATGCGAAACGCTGAATCCGTATCAAGTCGTACCCGAATTACATGAATCTTTTCCAGTTCAGGTTGGGCAGCCTGCTCAGTGCAGTGCAGTGGTATCAGCTGTCTGCTTTCTTCCATCCAGAGCATGCACCTTTTACCGTGTCGCACATAATCCGGTATCACAACATGAATACGAGGTTTTCATGTGCGCAACGTGCTTCGCTTCAGTCAACCTCGATGTAGCAGTAAGCATATACAATTTTATAAAGGATGTTGAACTACCTCTGCTTCCATACTACACGAAAACATTCTCTAATCTCAGCTTTACCTAGTTTCGATACAGAAGCCACATATTGCCCTTAGTAAAAGATTCGCGATCTAGTAAAAGATTCGCGATCAGTTCAGAAACACCTGTTGTCTTACATGATAACTTTCGCTTTCCGGTAATGCGCCATTTAATAGACCAAGTCCAATTCAACTTTTCTTCGTGTGCAAACGCACTGATCTGCGACTGCGACTTAAGTGGGCATACGTTTAGCTGTCATTGTCCACATGGAGAGCTACCCCAAAAGATCGTAAATCGTAAATCGTAAAAAATGCTAAAAATCACCGTATATCATAAAATCGTAAATTGTAATTAGGCACACCCTGAATCCCCGACAGCCTTCGCACGAGTCAACCCTACTATCAACTGCGGCTCGAGACAAACGGCTCGAGACTCGAGACAATGCGTCGCGACCGTGCAAGGCGCCCCAGCGGTTGTGAGTCACCGATTTTATAGTATTATAATTTCAAGGACCCTCTACTTAGCGACTTTGGAGAAAATAGAAATAATTTTATACTAAGTGAGGGGGCAGATTCTTCCCTTATGGCTCGATCTCCCGGTTCAGATATATGCATCAGACTACTCCTTTGTTCGAGCAAACGAATCGCAAATATCTCTCGACTCACCCATTATGCTTCTGCAGACGTGTCGCGAACTCGATAGCCCCGGTGACCGAGCTGAAATACACGCCCGAGGACCCCGAACCGCTCCACGGCTTAACCCGACCGCCAAGAGGGGAGCCCAGCAGAAAGGGAAGGGACCCGGCGAGAAAGCCCTTGCCTCCTTGGCCTCCCTGTGGGCCAACGAGAGGGCTACGGATGCCCCAGAAGGAGCGCCCATAGGGGCCTAGGTTCCCCGGGTGGTTAGGCCGGCATGGAAATGACCAGCAATGTCAAACGGATACAATAAACCCAATATGCCCAAATGAATAAACCCAATCCCGAAACAGTAGCTATGGTGGCTCACCGATTGTCCGCTGCCGAAGACAATATAGTATATATATTCATTAGACTACAAGAATATATACACAGAATGCCATATAGCTATGAACTGGCAGAAGAGAATAAGGAGCGGCTCTCCGACTCGCCCGGCCATGATAAGTTGTCCTCGGGTCGCAAGCCCGTCAGTGGACCCTGCCGAGCCCACGACCCTCCGGTAGCTGGCCATGATGAACTGTCCGTGAGGAGGCTTAAGGGCCCGCCGTGAGAGCTCCGGAACAGGAGGATTTCAGATAGTAACGCCACAAGAGCGGCGTACCAAGCCGCGTCGGCTCGCGGCCCCGAAGGCAACGGCTACTCGTGGCAGCGCAGAGATGATAAGAAAGAACTGGCTATATCGATCTGCCCGGGAGAGCGCCGCGCAGATCGATAGGCCTCGGGGCGGAGCTTTCTCAGGCCGGCATTGGTCGCCTCATCGGCAGATCACCGCGGGAACAGTACACCGTGTGAAACCGGTCAAAAGGGGTCGCGAATCGATTCGCGACCCCTTTTGACCCTTTCACCCTCTTACCGCTGGCCTAGTGCCGTTTTGAGAAATGGCCGCCTTACTGGGGGGGGGGGGAGGGGGGTGAGCAGACAACCCGATAAGGCAGCCACGAACGACAGCTAGGCCCAGATGAAGTGAGTGATGATTTAACCCAGCCGGAGAGTCGCACCTCTTACAATAACACAAAATGAAATGACTGTTAACGCTTAAATTCCTACCGCTACCTGTAATACCTCATCGTAACGAACATACAAGGCGGAGGCTCAGTGTAACTACTTGACAGTATGGTGTGTTTGATTTAAATAAAAATGTTAAACTACTAGCAGATACCAAGGAACTAAACTAAACTACCACTTCTAGTGAACAGCGTAAATGGATAATGGGAAACATGAAAACATACAAAAACATAGAATGCAAAGTAATCAATGAAAAATACATGAGCGAAAACATAGGGCTGGAATGAGTATAACAAATCAGATCAACGTGCGCATCAGGCGCAGTGCACTTCACCAGAGGCACAAGAATGAAGTGACATAACATACAAAATCGTAACTGACTCATCACAGTGGCAGATGACATACGACGTCTCTGGCGGGAGTGGAATGCACTCCAGATCGTACTCTGCGTCCAACGGTCCAAGATGGATGTCTCACCACGCGTCTAGCATTCGCATGGATGTAGCCGGGACCGCCATCGTAGCAATATCATCGAAAACGTAGGGGTGTAATGTGGAGATAAGCACTGTAACGAGCAGTCACTTAGAAAACTAGCTACCAACTACTAGAATACTAAGAGAAGCTAACTACAGAAAGAAGAACAGGATAGAAAAGATAGGAGAAAGCAAAGAAATAAAAATATGGCTTAGGATGTTGATGTTGCCGAGGTCGGTTGGGTGCGACGTTGTGTTGACTCGACACGAACCGCGACCACTACCATTGGTATCTGAACACAAAACGATCACGGCTGCACGAGCAACCGAAGAGGCACAAAAACTGTAGTGAGTAGTAGGATTCGATGGAGTCAGCTGTTCTGGGTGCGCAGCGTCGGGGATGGAGCTGCGTTTCAGCGTCTATCGGCAGAGCGTCTCGCTGTGAGCTAAATATCGAAGAGGTAAGAATGTAATGGGTAAAAAGGCTCCGAGGCTCTGTCTTTCGTAGACGTTCTAGTCGCCTTGAGATGTTCGTGCATCGAGCACTACCTGACCCTTCGTCGTCGCCAGCTGCTGATGTTGCAGGTGTCCATGCTAGAGCGTTTCGCCTAGGCGTACCTGTAATGATCAAAAGGTTAAACAAAACAAGATTAAACAACGAAAAGGAACAGCTGTATTGGGTTATCCGTTCTAAAACGAGTCATGATCCGAAGCTTCCTCCTCGTGGAACGAGGCCTCCGGGCGCGGTGAAAAGATGAGCCGGGCGGAAGTGGGGCGGCGACCAGACGGGTACTGCCACTCAAGGAGGAGCTCGGCCTGCTTCCTAGGCAACTCGTGCTTCGGAAGGTCCGGGACACCGGGTACGGACGGTAGGTTGCGCGGGCCAACCGCTCGTAGAACTGGAAGCGACTTCCATCGATGTCCGGAATGAGGCGCGGATTGCTTACGCAAAATGTGCGGTGATGTCCCGCGAGATGGCATTTACTGCAAGGATCTCTCCTTGCACACCTCCCTCTATGCTGCTTGACGCAGTTATTACACAGGCGGAACTGGACACATAACTCCGCACGTCTGCGGAGGCTGATGTGGTTCGGACAGTCCGAGGTGTAGTGGGCGGTATCATCACAGAATGCGCATCCGCCAGAACCTGGAGGTTGTCTCGGGAGCGGTTCCGGAGAATGCCTTAGAGGGCTTGGGTTTCTTTCTTGCCTCGATGTTGAAGGCTGCGGGCTACCACGAGACATCCGATGGCGATTGGGGAACGTGCGACGAGGTATCGGTTCCGGCTGATGACGGTGATCGCTCGGTTCTGCCTCTTCGTGGCGTTTCTTGACTGCAGGTTCTTCTACGGGAGGGTGTTCTTCCCGTTTCACCTGCTCCGAGGCGGTCGTCTGAGAACGACTGAAAAGACGTGGTGCTGGTACAGTACCTTTGTGTCGAGGTTCTTCTTGCGCCTCAAGAGGTTGCGGAGGGGCAACCTGGTCGGCTGTTGGTATCGTAGGCGGGTGTTCTGCCTGAGCGAGTTCTGGTTCCTTAAGTGGGACTTCGGCTTGTTCTTCGTGTTCCTCTGTAGGCTGGTCTGGCGGGTGTTCTTCTTTATCCGAAGTGGTGGTGTGTCCGTGGGCTCCAGACCTTCACCTTCTTCTTGGATCCTTCTTTCTGGCTGGAGGGTTTCTTCAGCCGTGTTTCTTCGCAAGTAGTCTTCGGTCTTGTCGATCGCCAGAGCCTGGGAGTACGTGTCACGCCACCAACGCAAGGTGTCCCTATAGTCGACCATGTTCTCGGGTACGTTGGCGTGCGTCTGTTCGGCGTATTTCTTGTCTTCTTCGTCTGAGGCGGTCATCCGATAATGAAGAACGTGTAGATGACGATGAGCATCCAGTACGCTGATCATTCGCGTGGCTTGCGCCAAGAGGCTGACGAATAGCGTTAGAGCTCCTTGAGGACGATCCTGTGATGTGGAAAAACTGTAGTGTTGTCCTGAAATAGGTTTGGGTTTAAGACTCTTCCAGAGTCCGCGGTACGGTGAGGTCCTGCAGCTCTTCGCGATTTACGGTGAACAACGCGATGCCGTGGGTCAGCTGATTTATCCATCCTGAAAGGAGGCTGTACCGGAACTCCATTGGGTGTCGACGGCCTAGTTGAACTGAAATTTGGTGGATCGCAACTAAAATGGAAATTGAAAGTCCCTGTAGTGTCTGGGTCAAGTAGACCATGCGCGCGGCGACTTCATAGTGTTCCGTTGTAGCTGGAACTATGTCCCGAGACGGGACCTCTAGTGCCGCTATCTGAGCGCGCAAGAGATTATTGTCCGTAACATAATCATAAACGATCTTAAACTGGTGGGCCGTTAGTTCTTCAGTCGATCGAGGATCGACGATCGCGGTAAGCGGTGGCGCTGACGCAGATGCTACTTGGGGCGCTACCGGGGCGGGTTGAGATGTTGAAGAACCCTGGGCCTGACCCTGAACGAGCGCAAGAAGATGTTGATAGTAAGCCTGATTACGGCTGCGGACTTGCTCCCTCGAAAGTGGGTCTTGGCTACTCTGGTCCGTCCGCTCCCCTTGAGAAGGAACGGCTGGAGTGGTCTGAGTAGGACCAAGAGGGTCGGTGGCCGTGCGTGCCTGAACTGCTGGAACTACTGGGGACTGGATGCTGGAAGGGATGGGTCCCCTCAGGCACGAGGTGGGTTGAGTACCAGAGTTTGAAGAAACCCCACCCTGGGTTGATTGTTGAAGCGCCAACTGTACGTCCTCTGCCCAAGTGCAGCGGAGCATAGGCTCCACAGTGATGGACTGCACTGGCGCAATGCTAAGGGTATCAGCGCCAGTAGTAGTAGTAGGCACAGAAGTAGTGGACGAAGTCCAATGCAAACCAGGAAGGGAAGAAACGGTATTAACATGAAATGTAGTAAGATGCTGGGAGAGTTGCTCCTCAGCTGATGGCTTGGACTTACTGGCACCTGGTTGTCCTGGTCCCTGTTGTCCACTGCTGTCGGTCTTCTTGGCCGGATCTTGTTGGCCGCTACCTTCGCCGGAACGTTCGCTCGGGATGTTTCCGTCTCTTCGTCCCGCCATATCCGGATGCTGAGAGTTGATCGACGTAAGCTCGATTATCTGTAATGGATTATTGTTCAAAAGAGTACTTAAACGAATAGTGATGAAGAGATAGGATGGAAGATGAAGTAAGATAGGAGAAATGGAATGTGTGAGGTGATGGGTGTAGTGATTATGAAATACTATCTTGGCGGGGCGCGAACGGTATACGATAGCAGGGATGGTGAAAGCGCAGTTCGCTGCGGGACCTAGCCCTGCGGAAGCTACATGCAGTATGAGCGACGACTGGCCAGATTGAACGAAGGCTCAAAGTAGGAGAAGTAAAGACTGGATTGGCAAGTAGAGTTGAGCGTAAGGTACTATGACAGCGGAATGGTCTGATGTTGTGGACTAAGGGAGAGATGAAACACTTAGGATTGTGTGAGGTGCCTTATAACGAGCAAGATGGCACAGTGTGTAGGGTGCGCTAAGTGCGCCCGCGAAATGCATATGATGAAAATGCGACCAAAGTTTACACGTTACTGCGCGTCTAGGAGTTGAGGTCAGCGGGGGCGCGATGGCAAGTAGGTTAATTAGAGAATGGCTAAGACTGCGAGATGAAGAGAGAACATAAACTAATCGACAAAGTGAGGATAGAACTAACGAATAGAACAACAAACAGAAAGAGATAGAGAGAAGAAACTCAGAAGAAACTAAGTAGAGGAAGGAAAGCGAGAGAAGTATACAGAAAGAGAACTGAGAAAAACCAAATTGAACAGAAATATAGAGAAAACTGGTGAACTTATCGCAGTGATGTTTTCTTAGCCTGCTTGGTGGTTGAATCCTTGTGGGCGTTCTCGGTTGTGTCTTCTTCTTCACCAAATCCGAGTTATCGGCAGCGACTTCCAACGGGATTAGCTGGTTGGTTGAACGATCGAGAATCTTTTGCTTACCCGTCTTCACGTTAACAGATCGAATCGCACCATCTGCCGAAGGATTAACCTGCACAATCAAACCGATAGGCCAATGAGATCTTGCGGTGTTATCTAATTGCATCAAAACTACATCGCCGACTTTGGGCTGGCGATTGGCGCCTTGGTTCTTCGGGTAGCGAAGCTGGGTTCGCTCTGCGAGCGCCTGCAAGTAGTCCCTGTGCCAGAGATTCCAGCAGGTCTCCAGCAAGTCTCTAACCAGGGAATGCCGTCAGCTTCCCATGGAACTTCGGATTGAGACCTATATCACGTGAAAGAGCTCGAGACGCTGATCACAGATATGTAGATCAAATTTGCTAAATGGATCTCCTAGGCGAGTTATGGCCGGCGGAAGCCGCGATGTCTTCCATGTGTTAGGCGCGCTCAATCAGCGTTGGGCGCAGTATTGCGCGGAAATCAGCGGTTGGGCTATCAGCGGAGTCAGCAGCAGCGGCGGCGCAGTGGTAGAGTGCTCGCTCCAAAGGATTGGGTCCATTGGTTCGGGTCCCGCCGCTGACGGGTTTATTGCATTTTGTGATCTATCTTCGACGAGGACCTATAATCTCATTTTTAGTACATTTTTGAGCGAACGGCTAATGGCGACTTGCATTTACGTCTATTTGAAGACGGAAACGTGTTTCAGGTGAAATGTTTTATTCATGACGTGGAGCAAGTTAGAAATTCAAATCAAAACAATCAAACAACAATCAAAAATAAAAAGTAAAAATAAAATCAAAAATCAACAAAAATTAATAAACATAATAAATAAAAAGTAAAGGCACTAGTTAAAAGTTCCGACTCCACCGAGAAGACTTCGGTCGAAAGAAATTTTTCGCTGAAACTTCGTATAGGGGGGTTATTTGGGGTGCTAATCACGAGTCTGACATCCGTTTTTCACAAAATGTGCTAAAAATGAGATTATAGGTCCTCGTCGAAGATAGATCACAAAATGCAAAAAACCCGTCAGCGGCGGGAACCGAACCTATGGACCCAATCCTTTGGAGCGAGCACTCTACCACTGCGCCGCCGCCGCCGCTGACGGCGCTGATAGCCGAACCGCTGATTTCCGCGCAATACTGCGCCCAACGCTGATTGAGCGCGCCTAACACATGGAAGACATCGCGGCTTCCGCCGGCCATAACTCGCTTAGGAGATCCACTTAGCAAATTTGATCTACATATCTGTGATCAGCGTCTTGAGCTCTTTCACGTGATATAGGTCTCAGTCCGAAGTTCCATAGGAAGCTGACGGCATTCCCTGGTAAGAAGGCTGTAATGGCAAACGAGTTGTTCCTGAGACGATTCGTTGTTGACGAAGGCGTCTCTTGTCGCAACCGGGGATCGAGGGTTATCGAGAAGTCCTAGGTTGAATTGGGGAGAAATTAAGTCAATGGCACGCAAGATGTGCGTCTCGTCTGTCGAAGCGCCGGAGATCGGCGCTAGAGGCCTGGTGTTGAGCGTGGACTCAATTTCTGAAAGCAAAGTTTGCAAATTCCATAAGTCGAGTGTTCTTCTGTGCACTGTCTTTTTAAGAGCAGTTTTCGCAGAGCCGACGAGTCTCTCGTAGAATCCTCCTTTCCAGGGGGATAACTGCGTGAAGAAACGCTAGGTGAGACCTGTCGTTGTGCTAAAGTCCTTAACAACTTTGTCCTCAGCCAGTTTCTTATGTTCATTGACCAGAACCTCGTGACCAAGCTTAAAAGTTGGAGCGTTATCGCTCAAAACGAGTTCTGGCGTACCTCGTCTTGAGATAAATCTTCTAAACGCAAGGAGGAACTGGATAGTAGAGTTATCTGCGACCACTTCTAAGTGGATCGCTCGGGTAGTCATGCATGTAAAAAGACAAACCCACGTCTTGTGGTCTTGACCGTTGTCGGTTCGAATCATAAGCGGTCCGAAATATTCCAATCCGATACTTCCAAATGGTCTGGTCCGATTGACACGTTCAGCTGATAAGTCGGTTGGGTCGGGATAGTGGTAAAGTGGTAATATCGACCTTGATGTCTCTTGCAAACAACACACTGAAATAACACTGTTGACATTTCGACGCGCTCTCGGGATTAAATAGTTCTTTCGAAGAGCAGACATAAGGTGTGAAGAACCAGCGTGGTGCAACTTACCATGATAAAAACTTACTATCATTTGAGTCAGAGGATGAAAGGGTAAAAGCAGGATCTTGACCATAGGTGTTGTCGTTGCCTTACTCATCCTCGACGTGCCACGGTAGATTCCGTGTTCGTCCTTTTACTCGAAAACGTTGTACAGCGCGATTTTGTAGCTGGGCCGAGCCTTCGCGATAACGCTCTTTGATGATAATCGTTTCCTCGATATTCCAGTCGGAGATGTTCGAGGCTGTACCGATCTGACTAAAAACACAACCCTTGTCTGAGTGACGGTCTTTGTTTTTGTTCTTGAGCGAAATGCAAAGTTCAGAGATAAATTTGAGAACGTAGGCCGTGACTCGAACAAGTTTCGCGTAAGAGTTGGTGCGCTCAAATGGAACGAACGATTTGTAATTCTCGAACGTGGCGGCCGTGACGGTCTTCAGTTCGGCTTCGGCGTCCTTAGGTGGAAGAGAAGACGCGAAGTCCATTTTCGAATTTGGCCACGTAGATGGCGAGTCGAGTATATACTGGGGACCATGCCACCAGATGTGGTTATTGATTTCCGAGGCAGTGAGGCCCCGCGTTGCGCAGTCGGCTGGATTGGCGTCGGTACTGACGTAGTAGAAACGGTTAGAGATATTCGCGGCGGCTAACTCGTCCAACACGTCATGAATGACTTTGACGCGATTGTGAACAAATGTTTTAAGTTGTTTCTTCGAATGGATCCAGTATAGTACGATCTGAGAGTCTGAAAACAGATGGACAGAATTGATTGGTATAGTGAGTTCCTTTCGCAGGAACCTGACCATCTTGGCGGCGAGAACGGAGGCTTGCAGCTCTAAACGTGGTATAGTTGTTCCTTCCATCGCTGCAAGCTTGGATTTGGCGTAGATTCAATTGCTGAAAGGTTTTCCTCGACTTGGTCTGCATACAAGGTATGCAGCTGCGGCGTACATCTGCTTCGAGGCATCCGAAAATACAGCTAAATCATACCTGCAGTCCGTGGTGGTAGCTACAAATCGTGGGACTGTTTCTACATATCCTTGAATGCCTTTGATCATATCGATCCATCCTTGAGATGTTTCGGCGTCTAAAGGACTATCCCACTCGATCTTCTTAAGCCAGAGATTCTGAATAAAGATTTTCGCTGGAACGAAGAGTGGAGTCAGTAAACCTAAAGGATCTAAAGGATCGAAGGTTAAAGCATCTAAAGGATCGAAGGTCAAGAGCCTTGAGAGCTGATCGCTTTGATGTGACTTCCTTCTGCGTCTTGGTTTGAACCTGTAAAGTGTCGAGGTGTGGGTTCCACCTAACTCCGAGTAGCTTGACGGTGTTTCCAAGAATCCATTTCATGCGATCTTTCCCCGGGATATCTTCTATGATGGTTGAACTGTTCGACATAAATTCTCGAAGATTCATGCCCATGCTGTTGAATGTGTCCTTCCATTGTTTCTGCTTCGATGTTCCTTCCGTTGGAGAATTGGCTCCGATTAGCAGATTGTTCACATAAGTGTTCGCAAGGATTTCTTCTCGCAAGCTGTTATCCTTGTGTCTTTCCAGGGCATACTTGATGGACATACTCAGGAGAAATGGTGACGCATTGACTCCAAAAGGGATGCGAGTGAATCTTAAGATACGGATGTTGTCTCTGGTGGGAGGCCTTGTAGGATCCCTGAGCCAGAGAAATCGCGTAGCGTCCCTTTGGTCTTCTTGGAGTCGTATCTGGTGAAATGCTTTCTCGACATCTGCCGTGATAAGTATGGGTGTTAGTCTTGCTCGAATTAGTGTTCCACATTAATCCGGGAGCATTGTGGGTCCTTGGTGTATGCAATCGTTAAGGCTTGGCTCCCCTTTCATGTGACTGGAGTCGTCGAACACAATGCTAAGTTTTGTAGTATTGCTGTCGTTCTTGATGACAGCTTGGTGTGGGATATAGTATATGGGCGCCCCAGATAGAGAATCTTCGGTAACTTCCACAATTATTCCGGCATGCAGTTGTTGCTCGAAGATGTTGCAGTATTCTTTCCACATCTTGCGATCGAGATGGAGCTTGTTATATTGACTTTCGAGTCTTCGGGTGGCCAAAGGCTTGTTGTCCGGAAGGTGAGGATGATTCGTATTCCATGGGAACTGCACGTGAATAAGTCCTGATGCGATGTGTACAGTATTATAATACTGCTGGATGATCTCCGAGTCCTTAACCTCACGGTCTTCGTCCAAGTCCGCCGAGTCTAAAGCGAAGAGTTTTCGAACCATCTCATCCGTGTCGCTTTTTTTTAATGGAACTGGCGTAGACTTGGGATGATGGTCAATTGGGACCGGACAGTACAGGACCTAGTTTGGTCTGAGACTGGACCAAGCCTGACGAAAGCTTGCTATTGTGGTTTAAATCGATGACGTTCCAGTAGTAGTCCATCCCAATGAGGATGTCGACTGGTTCCTCGAGGTGATGGTCGCTTGAGAGGAGATCGAATTTGAACACCTGAATATTCTGGAACGGAGGTGATGTGGTTACGAGTCCAAAGCTTCAATTTGACTGGCGTGTCAGTCATCGGATTTTGCAATACAATTTTGACCTGAAAGGAAAAACATCATGCCAGTGCTAAGCCCTGCGCAACTCTTCACACCTACCGAAGCTCCATCTTACCAGTCAGTGCAATACCAGTAGGACCATCTTGCTGTACAAGAAGGGAGACGTGCACGACAGTGGTAACTATCGCCAATCTGTATGTTGTCTGTACTCTACAAGCTGTTCATTCGAGTCGTCCTGAATAGGATCAGCCTAATGCTGGATGAAAGACAGCGAGGCAAAAGACAGGATTTCGGAGAGGATCTGCACCATCGACCATACACACACCGTCACAAAGCTCAACAAAGTATTGGGAGAGCACAATCTGCCGCTGTACATTATGTTCATTGGCCAAAAAAAGGAATTCGACTCTGTCAAAACTGACGTTGTCATAAAGACCCTGGTTGCACAGGGTGTTCCCACTTAGTACATCAGAGTACTTCGAGAGCCGTATAGTTTGTTCAGACCAAGATCTCACCATTTTACAACGACGCCACCATCAACATGAACAGTGGGGATCGGAAAGGGCACATCATATCCCCGATCTCTTCAGGGCTAACCTCGAAAACGTCTGTGCGATTTAGAATGGGAAGGCATGAAAGTGAAGGTCGACTGTGGGCAACTGCACCGTTTTCGCTTCCCTCCCACACCGTGCTCATTGGATCGGTCATACACCAAGCGGAGCGAATGCTAACCGAGTGCGATCGTGTAGTAGAGAACGTTGGACCACAGCTGCATCTGACATTGCTCGAAACGAACGAGTTTCTCATGAAACATTCTCGCAAAAGAAACGATCACGAGTGCTCCAGCGACGTGTACCTACAGTGGCGTCCAAAAGTTTGTAAACGCTTGCATTTTTCGGCAGAACTCGTTTCAAATCAGATTTAAAAATGTGAAATTCGGTTATGCTGTGACAATTTACAAATCTTCCTATATCGAATCATCATTGCCGTTCTATATAGGTCCTTTCCATATTTCAGGCATAAAAACGGAAAACAGTGAAATCTGCAACATAGGTTACAGCACTTCGGCAGCATTCTTTATTACCAAGTAGACAAGTTATGCAATGAAACAATGTAGCTTTACTAGTAGTGAGTTGCAAAACCTTTTGCTTTAATCACAGCTTCACGTCTCCTCGGCATGGACTCCAGAAGTTTGTTGATCAGGTCGGTTCCGATGTTTTCCCATTTCTCCCTTAATTGTTCGAACATTTCGGCCTTGTTTATTGCTGTGAGACCTGCTAAACTCCTAGCAAGGTGCACGCGAACGTTTCAGCAAGCAGCACGCAAACGTTTCTTCCTCCGCTGTAATTCCTTCTCACAATGAATGTTTCATCAATTTGGACCACTCTGTTGGGTCCGTCTATTTTTGGGGAGATCATTATCAAGGTACGATTCAACTATGATATCCCTGAATCATTGATCCCATTGTGTCATCGTGTTTCTGCTGAACGCACGATGGCGAGCTCTTTCCTCTAGTTGGCCGAGGTCGTCCACAAACATCACAGATGCCAGAAAAACAGATTTTCGGGAGCCGTTTGTACACTCGAAGAAGGTGTCCTTCAGGCAGTCAATTTTGTATGGAACTCCACACTTTCGACATTTTCTCAAAAGCATTCAAATTTCAAGCGAACAGTTTGAACAAGTCGTCCAGTTTGACGCGTTAGTCAAAAGGCTTAAGACAACTGAACACTTCCCGTTTTCCCACAGTAATCCTTAGTCTGCGAGGTAGCCGTAGAATTCATCTCATGGCATACGATCTATCTCCCCTAGCTAGGAATAAGACCTCGTGCACCCACCTCCCGTCGCCGCGATTCCATCGCGGCGATGAGTTTTGCAGAGCGACGCGAAAGAATTTGAACTTCTCAGTGCGTGTCGCATCGCTCATTGCTCTGCAAGGGACCGCGACGACGATCCCTCCAGGACCAACGATAAATACCGCGGGCGGAGCGGAAAAGTATGCCATGCCCACTGGCGCGGGAAGCCATCGCGCATGCCGGCCGCCACTGTTGCGGCGGCCGCGGCGAAGTTTCCTATGACTATTCGACTACGTGCGGCCAAATGGCCATGAGCTCAGCGCCGCGATGGCATCGTGGCGACGGAAGTATGCCCTGGCCTAAGGGCCCGTTTATACTTCTGACGCCGAGCGACACGATGGCATGCATAGTGGCCAACTTGACCGATCGCGTCGCTCGATCAATGTAGCCACAATACGTGGCGTCGCGTCGCTCGGCGTCAAAGTATGAACGGGCCCTAAGGCCCCGTTTATACTTCATCGCGGTGCGACGCGATGGCCACGCAATGAGGCCAAATTGATTGATCGGGTCGCCCAGCGATAACGCCAGCCATCCGGAATGAATCGCGCGAGTCTGCGATCAATCGCGTCGCCCTGCGTCGGATCGCGTCGCCCTCGAAATGGGCGCGAAGCGGTTGACCGCGGTGGATTGGGTCGCAGTCGTGGTTGATTGGGGCGAGGTATGGCTTCAGTCAGCTGATTTTCGGAGTGCGCCCTCGCACTCGCTCTTATTTTTTGATTTTTATCAACGCTTTATCTCGTTTTTCACTTTTCCATAACCCTTTAGAGTTTCGTTTCAGGTCTCCGGCCGCCTGGATTCGCTGGAGGCTAGCCGAATTTCGGCCACAAGGTGAGTTTCACTCCTATTTGTGTTGCTTTCTCATGTTTATTCCTACCTATTTCTTTAGTGTGCTTTTCTCTTTGCTGCTTATATAACCTATACTGTTTTTGTGATGTGTTTTCATTGTGTTAGTGTTGTTTTTAGTGTTTTAGTGTTGTTATTATTTATTAATGTTAGTAGTCTTCCACACCCCATATCCCTTCCAATACGAAAATCATCAAAATTCAAAGAGAACGACTCTGCGAAACGAATGGAGGCGTACGTCAGGTTGAAGAAACTCAAATGTGCTAGTTCGATCGCTGAATAAGGATAAGGATAAAGGATAAAGGACGGCGTTACTCAATCCCTTCTGGGATGCGCCAGCGCATTCTACTTCTACGGGATGTCGTGGAGGCGACATGAATGCGTATTTGGCCATACAATGACTTGCGGTGGCCAGCCGATGAACAAGTCAGCGCTTTACCCTTCCCAGACAAGTCTGGTACCAATTCACCGACCCCGGAGGGATGGAAGGCTTGGTTTGCCTGGGCGGGAAATCCGAACCAGGAACCTGGTATCGGGTGCACGCTGCAGTCGCGCCTCCTCCGACTGCGCTACACACGCCCAGATCGCTGAATACTGTGTCGAATTAGAGGCGCTATCACGTGCCGCATATCCAGACTTGGCGGAGGGCGAACTTTTCACTATGAGAACTGTAGAACTAATCGCACAGTTGACGGGCTGGCCGGAATATGTGCAAATGTTCACAGTAGTGGAACAAGCGCCAAGTGAGGAATCATACGAGAAGATGAAGACGTTAGCCCAAGTGTCGAACCTAGTCGAGACTTAGCGAAATCCCTTAAACTAGGAGTTGCATGGAAGGAAGGACACTCCGACGATTAGTTGAGGAAAATGGACACTCCAAGTTGCGATCAGCTTCAAGAGCAAGGTGGACAGGCCAAAATGCGAACGTCAACCCAATAACGATCTGAACAAGTGCAAGCTACGGGTAGGAAAAAAGCTCTAAGAAGCGAAATTACCTGCTATAATTGTAGGAAGCCAAGCCACTTTAGGAGGGACTGTGGAGTCTTCTAAAGGAGGCAGAAGCGTTCAGCACTCCTCTCCTGATGAAGAACAGGTGAAGAAGGGAAAAGGTGGTCAGGATAGCCAGCTAAAGACGTTCACTACGAAACTTGCCCAGTGGTCGCGTAGTGCTTCTAAGAAAGAAGCGTTGCTAATGACCTGTGACTCTGGAAACAGTAAAATTGCTGGGTTCCAGTCGTCCAGCTCTATTAGATACTGGGTCTCAAATTAGCATACTTCCACTAGAGATACTGCAACTGGCGGCCGAAACTGCTTTTGATCTGGATAGTGACGTTGAAGAGATAAAGTACGTTCGTAAAGCGCCTATTTACAACGCGTCGGGAAAGCCCATGGTGTTTAAAGGCGCTGTTCGCCTAGCACTGGAAATCAAAGGTTCAGAACGCATGCGCACGGCCTTTTTCGTTACGAAGGTGGTGATGGAATGATAGTTATAGGCACGAATGTGCTACACAGCCTAGATATCCGCTTCAAAATCCTAAACGGAGAAGCCCAAAGCCTCAAACATCGGTAAAGTGGCGACCGCAGAAAAGGAAGTACCACAACGAATCTAACTCTAAATGCACTCAAACGTTCACGCCTGAACACGAGTCGAATGCAGATGTGGTTGCCGTATGTACGAAACGACGTTCGGGAAGGGCTGTGAACGTTACCACAAGAGCAGCTGACTAGGACGGAATGGAAGATGACTCTGGTTACGAAGGAGGGTCCGTTACACCATAGAAGTGTGGTGAAATATACTTCGAATAGCCCTACGAGAAGTAAAGGGAAACCGTTCACCTTTATTTCGTGGAACAAATGTCGTCTTCATGCCCGAGAACGAAGAAAAGCGCCGTCTGACGAGGAAAGAAACGCCATCGAGAGGCCGCACTCTGGAAGACCGGGTAGATTTAGGACTACCACTAAGAAACTGCTCGCGATCAGTTCGAAAACTAGCAAACGAGTGGTGTTGGTCATCTGAAGTATCACAGGACAGTGATGCCGGCACGTTAGAAACGGTTATTAACGCCAACAAGCGTGTCCCATATGACTAGTTTAGGAAGGTCCCTAGAGCTGCCGATAATGAGCCGCCTAAAACTCCAAAGAGTAGAGCAAAAGGGGGAGAACAAGGAAGAACAAGTGTGCTAAAGTTTCTTGTTTCAGGGTCGAAATTGGTTCACCGCAGGCCGTCCCGCTCACCTATACTACCCCTGCTCTTGCGGAATCTTCAACGAAAGGACGCACGTAGGATTGCGTGGTCCACGGTGCAATCTTGCTCGTTTGAAGAAAGTGAGGAACTTATTCGAACTTGAGAATGTTCCCCCGATTGCGGTTGACGTGGGGCAAACACCGGATGGAGGGTGAGTTGACGAAAAAGAGATCAACCTATCTGACGGTCCTAGGACTCTGCTGCGCCATTTCCACAGAGAGACAGCTCCAGTGTGGAGGGACTATGGGTTGCTTCCTGGCACCACGGGAAAAAGCCCGTGAGGAACACTGGGAGCAGATGTGCCTGGTTTGCTTGGAATTAGTCCAAATGCTAGCCGGACCTAAGCGAGGATTCGATGCTCGAGTCACCGACCATTACGGACCTCTTTCTGAGAGTGTGCCGGAATCCCACCGTGCACTGAGTTTGGATGAGAGTCCTCGCAAAGAAGGTGATCGACTTCATGGTTGGGAAATAATGGTGCTCCTGGAGCAGCTCCGAGCACCCTCCGGCTGCCGATGTTCACTCTGAAGCCGAGAAAGCCGAAGGACGACAAGGGCAAGGACGCCAAACGACCCCACTCCAACGACAACAAAGAGCCAGGAGCCAAGAAGAAGAAGCTACCGAAGCGTCACGACGTGATGTACCTCCGAGACCCGAAGAAGAAGCGAGAGGAGCAAGCGCCGAAGGTGAAGCAGAAAGGTCACCGTCCGTACCAGAGCGGCGTGTAGAGATCAGATCTTCGTTTCATCATGCTGTTATGCATGATACTTACTGTACTGCTGTTGATGTACTTTGACTCCCCACAGTTACTGTATGCTATGACTCCCAAAATGTATCGCAGTCTGGCACCTCGTACTTCCATATGTATCCCACTTGTTCTCCTAGACCTGCCCTCTGAACTGCCAGACGAGGAGCAGTTTCGCCATTCCTCCACCCTCAGTTGCAGTCGCCGAGCGCCAGATCTTACCAGGGTACTATCCCAATGGTAGGTTGAAACGGCCCAAGTGTTGTACATGTGCAGAACCACCTCTGCCTGGGAAGTAACAAACTGCAGGAATCTCGCCCCCAACTCTGCGCAGAGTTGTATTGGGGTTGAGATAGCTGCAGTTTGTTACTTCTCAGGGAGAAGCGGTTCTGCAGTATGCAACACTTGGGCCGTTCCGACCTACCGTTGAGATAGTATCCTGGTTAGCCTACACGCCTTAGGTTCGCAATCAGTTCCATTACTCTTATATTTTCTGCTGTACTTGAGAAAAATCTTCCAAAAACCCAAATCTACAGCCTTCTAAACAAGACCTACATTTTTCTATTTTTTATATTCTTTCCGACTCTCGTTCAATTAAATTTAATTTTTTAAAATTTTTCCCACTTCTTACAAGGAGAGCCCCTAGAGTGGCGGTGAGCTTTTGCGATGCAAATTTTACAGGATGTAGGGTCCCGTGTGAGGAGTCCAAAGCAATAGTTACTTTTCAAGGAATGCTCTACTGTGGGGAAAAACCGTGGGGACGCGTGATCGCGAAGTTCATAGCGCTCTGCTGCCACCGGGCCGGACGTTATCGGTTGGCGTAGTGGTGGCGAGGTCGCCTCTTGGACGCAGCGAGTGTTTTTGATGGTTCGGTCCCGGGTGTCGCCAATGTTTTTGCACGAATCGGATCGTTCTTATTCTGGGCTTGCGTGATTACAGGAGTCAATTTGTGCAGGACTAATGCTTTTAGTTTCGTCACGCCCTCCGCTCACAATGCTTCTTGTCGGTAGCTAGCTCGATTTAAGGACCACACCAATGTGCTGTCAGAGTTGCCCAAAAAGTTTGAAGTTGGAAAAAAGCTTGCCTGATGACCATTCCTGTTAGTGCAACCTACCTCTGCCACCGTTTGTTGTACACTTCTTTCGATTGTTCAAGTGGGTTCATGATTATGTGATACAGCATCACCCAGAATTCGCTACACACAGCCAAAGTAAGTAAATAGCATCGAATGCCATATGGACTGGATCCCATTCACACGGTTTGTTCGATGGCAGGCCAGACCTACCGGCAGTTTCGCGCTCGTGTAATTCGCCCATGTCTGGCATACGCTTGGGTGGCGGCTGGATATGTTAATGATCACCCCCTGTTAATGGGGCCCTTTTCTACGCCTACCGATTATGCCTTTATCGAAGAAAAAGTAGTGATGCCTTGTCAGGGAGAGGAAGATTGCTCGTCCCTAGAGTTTCTAAGATGCTGCTGGTGTGATAAGCGTGATCATGTTTTAAATGTTTCATAGTTCTATATCATAATTGTTGATTCTCATTGTCAGCAGTAAACACGGTTAACTCATATAAGCAAGAATTTTTTCATGTTACCGATCCAATAGAATGCTACAGTGCAAATACGATCCATTGAGAGGTTACTCAAATGAAAGGCCAAAAAGGCTAGTTTGAATACTAAAGGCATTAATCGTGCACAAATTGACTCCTGTGATCACGCAAGCCCAGAATAATAACGATCCGATGCGTGCAAAAACATTGGCGACACCCGGGACCAAACAATCAAATTCGCTCGCTGCGTCCGAGAAGCGACCTCGCTACCACTACGCCAACCGACAACGCCGGGCCCGGTGGCAGCAGGGCGCCAAGTTCGCGCTCACGCGTCCACACGGTTTTTTTTCGACCACAGAAGCGCATTCCGAAAAACGCAACTATGGTTTTTGACTCCCTTCACGGGACAATACATCCTGTAAAAATTGCATCGCAAAAGCTCACCGCCACTCTGGAGGCTCTCCTTGTTAGATTCTCCCTAAATGCTGTTTTCGACTTCGTCAATGCCCTCCCCGCTTCCACATCCCATATCTCAAATTCCTCGAGAATCTAATGACTGTCTTATAAGTTCACATAAGACAGTCATTAGATTCTGTCCGATTGCCCATCTCGACTTCAATCTCTTCCACTCCGCTTAAAACGCGATCCGTCCCTGGTCGACGACGACCGTTCTCGGCTCACTTCCCGTGCGAGGAGTACCGCGGACACTCACGAGGAGGAATATACCATAGGCGCAAGGCCAGAAGCAGAGTTCTGCGGCATGCTGCAATGAACCCGGCGGCTCTTGACGCCGCGAGATGCTGCAAGGGGACCATTGTAGGCACTACTGCGTACATTTTGGCGGGAGGTACGAAGATCTGCACTACGTCTTGCAGTCGTTTTTCATCATGCAGTTTTCTTTTTTTTTGTTTTCAAGCTGTTTATCCATAATTTCAGCTCAGGTGGGGGGGGGGAGGAGTTAGGGTTAGCTCTTCATTCATCGTTGTGCAAATCTAATGAGTGAGAAGGTACACCCTGGATTTCCTTCACAAAGTCCAGAAATTTGTTTCAAAACCTACCGTCGATCAGTTTTGACACTCCTACACAACATTTTGTGTTAAAATAATTTAATCTTTTAAAGCAGCATCGGTGTGTTCTATCCCTTTGGCAAACAGAGCTAAGCCATTTCTGATGTAACTGGACATACATATGCTGAGACAGATAATCTCGGAGGGGGTCGCCTTGCATACAATAGATATTCACCTTGATAGAAAGCTACATGTATGCTCAATTACATCAGAAATGTCCTAGCTCTGTTCATCAAAGGGATAGAACACACCAATGCAACGTAGAAAATTTAATTTACTATACAACACAAAACGTTGTATAGGGCATTTCTAAAAGGTGACCCTCCAAGCCTGTCTGCCAAGTACAAGCACAGAAATGATCAAAAATCAGGCCCTTCTTAAAAACACGGGGTCTTACAAAGAGAAATGGTTCAAGACCCTGGTGCATACATAGAAGGAAATAACAGAAACGAGCAAACAAGAGAAAGCGCCCTGAAATCTTCATCAAATCGAAAGAAGTCTAGTCGTATTCGCACCCCGTAGCCGAGACGGATCGAAGTGGGCCACACACCTCAGCGATGTGGTGCCGCTCCGCTGACGGGCGTGATCCCGTCGCAGCATGCGAGATCGAGACTCGTCCGCTGCGCAGCTCCCACCACGGTGTGGGCCCATCACGATATGGGCAAAATGGACGAGATCGCGGTGTGATGCCGAAGAGGTCTGTTTTCGGCCTAATGGTAAGACATACATATCTGAAAAAACAGCAAACAGCTGATCTGTATTTCCTCTCTGGTGAATCTCATTTTACTGACACGCTACGTTCCTCTTGGTTCGATGACCTGCACTCAACTGATTTCTCTGCTGGTAACGCACAGCTACTAAAATCGTTGGCACAAAGAAGGTCAGGAGGGGAGGGGTGTGCATTACGGGTATAGGGGTGCAAGAATGCAAAAACAGGGCCGCCAAGATCGAATCCAAAGTTCCGAGGAAAGTCTCACCCACCAGCGTCTGCAGGAAGCGTTGCGTTGCACTTAAAAGGCTCAGCTGTACGATCAACCGCGACTCCTGCGACACATTAGCTTGCAATTGTTCGGTAGCTTCGCGACAACCCGTCCACCACGATAGCAGGCGACCGCGCTAGCTTTGGATCAGGCCTACTGCGAATTCGGTGGACGAGTTGTACAGCAGAGGAGCATATTTAACGGTTGAAGATTTTAACAAATTGACGGCATTTTTCTCTAAAATCTGGCTTAACGACCTAACGGAAATTTAACGAAATTTTTTACGTACTCTTTAAGTTTATCGCTTTTCCTCTTACTTTTCACTAATACTACAAGCCTCACCTTTCCGATTAGAATTGCTCGACATAATCGACATTGCTCGACAACGTTCAACAAATCCATAAATAACAATAACAACAACGATTTTAAGCTACAGAATATGCACTTAAGGTACAGAACAAGCATCTAGAACAAGAACAATACAATCGTCATTTACAAATTGGCAGTCGTCGTTTACAAGTGGTCCTCGACTAGTGGTTCATTTCATGAATCTCTGTCCAAAGTAGGAAGAGCCTATCATCATTATTATATTGCTACTTCCAAACCGCCTCTAAAGAGTTGTCATTCCACAACGCTCTTTGAAGACCATTCTTCTTCTTAATTAATCTAATCGACCACGTTTTCGATCGTTGTGTGTGTACTCCGGATGTAGGATCCATGAAATGCACATGTGGTTCACAGTTTTATGTATGTACCCGAGATTTCGTAAATTCGTTGGTTTCCTGAGCTTCATTTTTGTAACTTCGGTTGTGTAGTTGTGATGCTCGATTTAGTCTATCTATGCTCTATTGTCTATACTTTATTGACGACGTTTCGGGCTTTAAGTCCTTCTTTAGGTCTAAAAACAACAGTGTTGCAGATTATATACAACATCATACAGACAACTAACTCATCACAGACCTGGAAACTGTGGGATAGGAGGATGGGGTGGGGGGGGGGGGCAAGGGGTTCTGTTGCGCGGTTTGGCCGTCAATGAAGAGCAGTGTTCTTTCTGGTGCTTATATACATTGGCGAATAGTGACCGCTCTCTCACATCTCCATGTCGCCATTATTGTCAGCCGGTGGTGCAATCCTAGTTGGTGGTGGCCACTTTTCAGCGATTTCATAAGAACTGAATGTGTTCAGTCTTGAAGCGTATTGAACTTATCACTTGTTAGAAAACAATGCACTAACGAAAATAACACTAAAAACATGAGAATATATAACATTTGCAAGCTTGGTCCGGATGTTTGCAATTGATTGGGACGTGAAATGCATTGTCTTGTCAGTGCCCAAAACGTCGGTTGGTGGTGTCTTGGACCATTTTATTTAATTTCACAGGTATAATCTGTTTTAGCTCCTTGAAATTGATCCTCAAATATAATAAGAGGGTCCTCCCATGCTAGATTTGCACCGAGAATGACCCTTTTTAGATTCCCCTCTCCCGACTAGCAACTGTGTCTAGCCATGTTGGCGTAGTTTGTTTAGTTCTACATGTTGTTGCCCATTTATATGTTTCGTTATATCAGAAAATCGTATAAGAGTGGTCACCACCAACTAGGATAGCACCCAGCCGGTCACTCCGCGTGCCCTTATAGGGTGATAAGCCTCATTGCGCACTCCCTCCTATTGATTGGTGGTTCCCAGTGTGTTATCTCAAGCGCTTCCTTGATCTTCCTCTCCACCGGATCTGTGAGATCTGAAGAATCGAGACTCGCAGTTGCGGAATCAGATCATGTGTGCCTTGAGGTGCGGTGCTTAGAGAATGGATTGTCTGGATAGCTTTGATGGCTACGCAGAGCTCTTAAATGCTCATCCATTTTCTTTCCAAGTGCCCTTTCTGTTTCGCCGATGTAAAATTCATCGCAGGAGCACAGAACACTTTGTAGACCACACCTTTAAGATGGCACATTTTGACATCTCCTTCACAGATCGAACAATCTGGTCTTTCACACTGATTCTCATATGGACCCGATGATGTAAGCAGGCGTCGTAAAGATGGAGGTGGTCGGAATGCGAGGCTTATAGGAAGCCCTGATGATGACGCGGTTGACGTCCATAGCAAAGGAATCCGTGATGAAAGGCATGACTAAAGGAGAGCCGCCAGGTAATCGTTGAGGCTTCCAACAACGACACACCCTTGAGCTATATCCGTTTTGCCGAAGAATTTCTCTCACTTCGTCATCCACTTGTTGAGAGTTCGTAGATGTCAGTGCAGCAGAGGTGGCTATCGTATGATGAACAGCATTCTGTTTCATATACATAGGATGACAACTATTTGCATGCAGAAGAATGTTATGAGAAGCCGGTTTTCTATACCACACGTTACTGACTCTACCCTATGATGTTCTTTTGTGTTCAGAAATGGGAGAAATCCATCTGCACCTGGAGCCTCTGATGTTAGTTTAATCGTTGGGAACGCTGAATTCAGACGTACAAGTGTCTGCCGCAGTGTTGTAGCCGATTTTCCCACAACGAAGATGTCGTCGATATATCGTCCAAAATACAGCACTCTCGATGACAAGTCTGGCTGCTCGAGATAATCCATAAATATGATAGCGAGCAGTGGTGCCAATCTGATTCCCATTGCTAGTCCTGGTGTTTGCTTATAGAACACATTTCGGAAACGAAACGTGTTCTATGTTCACTTGGACTACGCTTTGCAGTAGCTCCCCAACATCTTCTCTGGTCAACCCGAAAAGTTGGAGATTTTGGTGATGCAGGCTTAAAAGCTGCAAGCACGACTCAACAGCTCTCCGAATACCAACGTTTGTGTACAGTGCGACCACATCGAAACTTCGATAATCTAGTCGTCGTTCTTCATGGAAGTTGCACTGTCTCAGTTGTTCGAGAAATTGTTGAACGTTTTTTAGATGAGCTGGAACATATGAAAGCAATGGTGATAAGAGATGTTGTAAGAACCAGCTGATCCGATCAGTAGGTCCACCACAGGATGACACTATAGGCCTTGTCTTAATAGCACTTTTATCGAGCTGAGCCTCATTTTCCTCTCTCGCCAATTTGTGCGTTTTGACTAGTTGATAATAAGTCGGTACGCTTTCGTCTTTCGGCACAAGTTGAGCAAGCATAGATTTATCTAGCTTCGTGCCCAAGACTACGAGTAGTGTCTTCAAGGCGAGCGCCCTCCGTTCTGTATTGTTCACGAGTAGTTCTTACGTACGTGCTAGTATCCGCTAGAACGGTTTCGCTAAGGGAAATGTCTCGTTCTTGGGACATCACAACAAAGCCTCCGCATTTGTCCCCCACTGAAAACCGTAATTCATTCATCAGATTGATACCTGAGATTAGACAAATCGCTATATCCCCACCAACTATCCGAAGAAATAATGGTTCCGGGTAACACATGCTTCGTAATGATATTCTCTATCGAGTGGAATCACGAGCAGATGTTATCTACACAATCTGCTATCTGTTATTATCTGTTCTTTATCTGTTATTTACAAAAATGTCCTTTGTAGTCGTCTACGATGCGACCGATTGCCGTTAGACCTAACTCGCAGCTACCGTGGCAACGTGCCAGCGCCTCCTGCTACAGTATCTCGCAAACCTGCATATCATCCAAGCCATTAACATTAGAGATCGTTTTTGTCATTGAGCGCACAACGGACTCCAGACTGTGTGTGCCATCCAAGCTGCTCGTGTGGAAACTGCTTTCGTCGCTCAGGAGAGTCCGTAGCAGGGTTCCGCGCTCTTCGAGCGCAGAACCAGGCTAGGGAAGGGACTCCAGGGTGGGAGCCATCCGAGCTGCTCGTGTGGAAGCTGCTTTCGTCGCCCAGAAGTCACAGAAAACATCGGCCAATTAAATAGACGTCAAAACCTCTCAAATCTCTACCACTCAGTTGAAATGCAAACATCACGCAACGCGGGAGAACCGAACCCCCGACCCCCCCCCCGCATCAAACAACGCCACTCTCCAGCGCCCCACGATCCGCTTGTAAGGAATGCTACAGAGGACGTACAAAACGTCGCGACGTGATCCACAATACGTCGACAGCAGCCGCACGCTACAGTATCCCGCAAACCTACACGTCAGCCGGTGGCTGCCGGGGTCGTCGATGGCAGCCACGCAACGACCATCGTCTCCTCGTGACATCCCATGTTATGGACGAATAGAACAAATGCAAGAAATATTTTTTGGGGCATGGATATTGTCGAAGGTGCCCTTTAAATGTCCCGGAGGAGACGAAAAACCTCCGGGAAATTCGTCTCCTTCTGCATCCTCGTCGTGTGCGTTCGATTCTTAGTCGAAATTTCTTGCCTGCCTCACTTGATTCTCGTACGATAACACAAGATTTTCTCTACTTCCAAAGTAATGCTAGATCCTTGGGGAAGTCATCGAATTCGTCATCTTCCATGCGTTCTAATAAAGGCAAAGACGTGAAGAGTAAAACGTTTTTGATCGAATCCATATTTATGTCCATGGTGGTCACTTTACAAAAAAAAGGCGCAATGAGCGGAGGGGTGCATGGGCTTCGACCGCCTTGAGCGTAGCAGTCTGATATGATGACCTGGAATTTTCCTTTGTACATAAACACGTACGTACAAGTTGCGTCGAGAGACGTCCAGGTCAAACAGAAGGTCCGAACTAAACGGGCAGAACCCGTCGTACACGTATGAAACGCCACAACACTACACACTTTTTGAGTACTGATGGGCTGCATCCCTCATCCGCTCATTAAGCCAAAACCAATAACAGGGGAACTAAAAATTATAAGATCTATCTTTGTTGAGGGGGGGGGTGGAGGTTGGCAACGGTAAAGGTAATAAGATGCTCAGTGAGAGGTCACCTGTATGGCAGCCCTAAACGTTTTGTGTTGCACGAAATTAAAAGCTCCAGCGTGTTCTTTTTCAAATGTAAACCGAACTAGTTTAGATGCGTTGTGAATGTGTATTCATGTACCATCTTATCAGGGCGGATGAAAACTGAATACAAGATAACCCCCCTAAACTATTTAGAGCTAGAACGAAAACGCTGGAAATAAACACTACATATGGAACAAAATTACATAGAAAATTACATTGCAGACCGGCTCCAAGAGAGGGGGAGTGCTACCTTGTATTAAGTACTTATCCTCCTTAGGAGGATGCACACGAATATCCAATTGGATCAGAAGTGGCCTAGCTCAATTCACTACTGAAGAAACTCCAGTGTTCTGTGTGAAATTTTTATTTTCGTGCAATATCATATAAGGCATCCTTGCATGGTTATCCATCTGAACACCTTTGCGCCGTTTAATCTCTACATATCTGCTTTTTATCTTTCAAATAGTTCATCAATGCACCACCTTACATTCAATTTCACTGTTGTTGTTAGAAAGAACAACTTTGTCTTTTATCCCCAACTAATATAGATGTAATAAAATGTAGAACGAGACGCATGAACGACTAGTAACAATGAATTCGTTCGGATTTCAGTATTCACGTTAAGAAATCGTGAACTCAAATCAAATCAAATGAAATCAACTCCGTTGGTGCATACTGTACATACTGAAATCCTAACCATAAGCAAAAAGAAGAAGAAAATGAAAACATGAAATCAAAAGTAGCTGCTCGCGCGAGCGCTAACAAAGCGCCGACCGCTCGACACGAGCGCTGTGAAACGAATAGCGCGCAGACACACGCACACTTTCGAAATCCAAACAAAACTTTGTCACTCAAACACTCGCAGCGGTGAACTGGAAGGCACCTATGGCTCACCCAAGAAATTGCACGGTTGTTAAACAGCATTTCTCCTAAAATTCAACGAACTTGCTATGGCGGGAGTTCGAAACGCAGTTATCAGCACGTTTTAATCCGTTCCAAATTCCCGCTCGAAGTAGTGGTTCAACTGCTGATGAAACTCCGTTACCTCACGGTGAAATTTTAATGGTGAAATACAGTTGCCCTTTCAGATGACCCTGCGAGTGTCTGAGCAAAACCTGTCAATCAATCAATGGTTTGATCACGGCATCAGCCCGTAGCTTTTTTAAAGTGTAGTTATCTTCTATAGAGTGAATGTGTACAATATAGTGTAATACTGGACACATTTAGTCCTTATGAAGTCGCTTAAATGTGGCCACTACCAACTAGGATTGCGCCGTTTGTTTGACATAAGGGTTGTTCCTGTGACAATATGCACAGGGTGCAATTCCTTTTTAATTTTTTTATTATTTTCCCAACGAACCCAGTGAGATGCTGGTCTGGGCGCAATCCCAATAACCTTCCTCACATTTAAATAATAGTTGAAATAGAAATTCATGCAGCGTAATGTACAGCTTGAACCAGCCACTAGACTCTCGAGGAAGCTCAAGTGGTTGACGTTGGACAGGCCATGAGGACGACGGCAAAACGCATATCCCGTTACAAGATGGACCCCTCCTTAAGAATGCTCCCTAGTCTGATCCCCTCGAAAAATCTGCCCTTCCTCATTTGGCTCCGCTAATCCCAAAATACTTCTCAATGCCACTAGGAACATTTGAGGCGGAGAGAATATTTTCGGTTAGTGGACGTATTTTATACTTTTTTTTTGCAAAAAACGATGACATGAGGAAATTTTGGAAAGCTATTTTTTCTAAACGTTAACATTCTACTGATAGGCTTTTAATTTTACTTTTAATAGTACCTTCGGTACCTCAGTTAGCGGGCTGGTGCCCGCATCGAGATTGTCCATGCTCGTAGAACAGTCACGCAAAACGGTTACACAAAGAACTAGGAAAGGGAGGGAACTCCAGGGTCACCTGATCTAACTTATACTTTAAGATGCCTAAACGGTGCGATGCGGGCACCAGCCCACGAAGTATCGTTCTCTTGAATGGTAATTCCGTACTTGCTCTTTTTCCTTGAAAAATGGTCTGCCCAAGTTGACTTGATGAAGAGATCCCTCATGAGAAATAACTATTTCAACATATCTCTTGACGGCAATTACATTTGCAACAACCTAATATGTCGCGTCAATGTCGCGTTTGACGTCACCCACAGTGTAAGTGGTGAGTGCTGAGGGTGTATAATCCTGAGGGTTTCCTCCCTCCGCAGCGCCTGCAGTAATTTGGGGGGGGGGGGGGGTGCGTTAGAGCAAGGTACTAGAGCAGCCAAAAACTCGCCGTACTTTTTTTTACGCACGTTTAAGCATAATATTGGTTCTATTTCGGGTCGTAACGTCACTCAATGAGTGCGCCAATCCGAGCGGTTTGAGCCGACTCTCACGTAGGAGCATGGCATTTTTTGCCCTTCTGCGAAAGAGTGAGATAACTGTGTTCTGAAATACTCCTAACAACAGCCGTCTCAGAGCTCACCAGCAGGAAGCTATGCCGGTGGCAGGTATGAACGGCTGAAGTGGTATATATGGACAGAAGCCACTTTTCCTGAGGTGTACGAAAATGGAAGCATCTCTACCGAGTCGTGCAAAAAGCAGAGTTCCAGCCGAATAAAGGTTGGGGAGCAGTAGCCTTTCGCAGTTAGGGGTTTATTTTGTCCTCAGCACTGCTGCTCAATAGCCTTGGGAGTAGACTATGTAGCCAACCAATACGAAAGAGATAGATGGTTAGAATTCATTCACAGTGGCTATATTTGCACACTTATAGAAGTTTGGGATTTTTGAAATTGAAATGAATTTTTACTTCATCTTTGGTCTCCAGCTGAAAGACGGTTGTCGCCAGGACTATTCTAGAACACAGTTACCGACTCGCAGAGACGCAAAACATACGTTGGACTTGGCTCCTACCGCTCGGATTTGTGACCTCGTTAATTGGTGGCCTGGAATAGAGTTTAGCACTGAAATCCATTTGTTAACTGAAACAGCCGAGACGCTAAGATGTCAACGTATAAGTTGCAGATTCGAACAAGCAGGATATTAACAAGTTTCCGGAACTTTAACGGAACTAGATGCGGAGGCTTACTTCATCTTCGAAACTTGCTCGTCTTAAAACTCGCAGTCTTAGAGCGTCTTCAAATGAGAGGAATGAGAACAACGAAGGTAAATTTTTGCAATTCATGCCTTCTACGATAAGGGAATTCATAAAAGGGCTCTGCGATGTGACATGTATTTCACTTGACCTTTGCGGACAACGAGCTGTTCACTTAGGAAACTTTGACTGACTTAGGTTCATAAATGTTTTCTGCCATCATCTAGAACAAGACTGCCACAAAAAAGCTGTCTCATTCATACTCGGAAAGTTCACTGTCGCATCGCCAGAATCACTGCATTCCTACGTGCAATACGAATAACGCAATAAAACAGCTCTGAGTAAAACATCAAGGTTTTCAGCTCCTGAAGGTGGAACACGGTTCTGTGACTGATCACCTGCTCCACTATGACGACCTGTCCCCAATACTCGACCGGAAGTGCTCAATCCTGATATGCTCTCTAGCTGCACATTGTATCGTTCTGAAATCAGAATCCATTTCAGCAACATCATGAAGTCGCGCTTCACTCATGTACCTGAATGCACAGCTCCTTTTCACAGCAAGGTGCTTGAGAAGTTGTTGGATCATGCGAAGGCGATGCCCGATCGAATTGCATTGGTTTGTCCACCGTGCTTCCTTGCCTGGAAACCATAGGTCAACAGCGACATCGTCAATGCCCGCAAAAGCAGAGAAAAGGGGTTTCTAATAATGAGAATAAAGGAAGTCGAACAACGCTTCACAGAGATTCTATGCCTGAACCTATTTCATGACAGATGAATGAAGTGCTCAGCTATAATAGAGTACAAGCTCTTCTTCTTCTACGTACATCTTCGTCGTAACATGACCCGTTTCTGAAACCACCATCACAGCTGTAACCGTCTTTCATAGCACCCACGTGCCCATAAAGTAACCAGCGGCTATGATGACATCTTTCGGCGGTACCTCTGCTGCCTCCTCATCAAGAAGGCTCCAAAACTCATCCTTGTGAGAAAACCGCTCCTTAGCGGCGAGAACTATCTTTACCGATCGACCAAAGCGTGCAATGCTTACGTTCGATTCACGAAGCAATGAGTTCAACTCCACTGGTGGTCCTGCGACTTTCACATAGAACAGCCTTGATGTCCTCGCATCAGGGACCCTCGCATACTTTTCACACTCGCCGAGCTTTGCGAGTGCGCGTACGCCGTAGCCTAACTCGAAAACTTGTACTGCCATGCACCATTTATGTGGCACGGGTTTCTTAGGCGGGCCTGTCGGCTGTACTCGAGTGTCCGTGTTCAGCTTGAGCACTTTTCAGTGGCCAGATTCGTCAACCGCCTACCGCCTTCTAACAGTGAAAATACAACAAACACCCTGATATGGCATTCATCAGCATCAGGTTTGGCGGTATTTCCACCGTTAGAAGGTGGTAAGCGGTTGACGAATCTAACCCCAGTGGTACCATGTTGAGGAACGGACATCGCCACCAAGATAGAGCCAATCCTAAGCTGCCCACTTTCTAATATCCTCCTAGCAGGAGTGCATTCATATAAAAAAATAACGTCGCACCGCTCAAAATAACAGGGATTTGTTAAGGCAAGACAAGAACGTGAGGGAACGGGAGAACGGGGAACGAAAAAGGGCTCCTTTTGCTGACCACTCCCCGTTGCTAGTGAATTTTTCTTATTACTCTGCAGTGCCTAATTTTACCTCGATAAACGTTTCCTGTTGATAAATCGAAATACATAGACGATATCCCCAAAGTCGCATGCGTTGTTTGAAGAGCGATAAATTCGTTTGTTCGAAACTTATGAGGAGATTTAAATATACATGCAAGCGAATGAAATTAGAAATCTTATTTCATTATAATCTCCTAGGTCCCCTCTACTCGACCCCTAGGTCACTCGACCCTTAGGTCCTCACAGCGTGCGGCGGTGCTACGTCTCACATTTTCTTCTGCGGAGCACAATGACGAGGACGAGCAAGAAGACTTCTACGTCTGTTGCGGCTGATGTCGAAGACGAAATGCCCTTGTGGGCTTGTAAGTTGATCGAACGGTTTGACGTATATTCTCTCACCATGCAATCGAGTTTTGACCGTGTGTTAGTTCAAATCCAATCCATCCAAACGGCGCAAAGCACAATACTTTCTCGGCTGGAGGATTTGGAAGCCAAGATGAACTCCGCCCACTCGGCGAATGCGGACCAAAAGAGTCTTATCTACTCTACCATAGTTAAGGTCCAGGCCGACCATCAACGGATCGACGAAAAGTCAAGGCGTATCACCTCGGTCGGAATCGATGATCAAGGGTCAGATGAACAAACGCGGCGGTTCGATAGCGAGATCTTGAAGGAAGCCATCCAGACATCAGGTGACGCCCAGTTGATCAGTGAGTTTGAGAAAGGCCAAATTACATCTCATCGCCATCCTGTGGGCAAACCCCGTAGACCTGGACAGAGGGGGCGTATAATAAAGATCTCTCTTCCGAGCCAGGCTCTACGAGACGCGCTACTAGCCCATATGCGTACTGGCCGCCAGAGTCTTACGCAGCGTTTCGTTCATTCGTTCGCCCATAGGGACTACACGGCGGAGCAACTGAATCTGGACAGGGCGCTGCGTAAGGAAGCTGGGAACCTCAACGCGAGAGAGTGTAACTTGGCCTACGTAGTTCGAGATTTTCATATCATTAAATTGCCTTCTCCTCGCGACCTACCGAGGCCTCAACTGCCACCCTCAGCCAACTTAGCCTCGCGCATGCATTAGACAGCCCGATAACCGTTACTGCGGGAGGTCGCAGAACCCGCAAGCAGCCATCTGCCCCATCTTCCTCAACCCAGTCATAGGACGAAAATATTCCAACCGGCCCAGTCTCGCATTTAGTCTCTCTTGACATTAGCGCCTCTACGAAATATCGACCAATTGAATGCAGAAACAGTTCCGATGGAGTTTTTCTGTTTAATGCCAGGTCAATTTGCAACAGAATTCCTGACCTCCACTATGTGCTTTCCCAGCGCCCCTCATGGTCTTTATCACAGAAGCCTGGTGCATGCCCGATAACATCCATGATTCAACTCTATGCTCTGGAGCACAATACGAAATTTACAGAGTGACAATCAGGTGAAATGAATGGCGGTGGTGTCTTAGCATTGGTTAGGCAGGATATCTCTCATCACCTCATTCTCTCCTGTAATTTTTCTCCTTACTGCCAATGTGCCAATGTGGGCGCGTGTAGCGCAGTCGGAGGAGGCGCGACTGTCGCGTGCACCCGATACCAGGTTCCTGGTTCGGATTTCCCGCCCAGGCCAACCAAGCCTTCCATCCCTCCGGGGTCGGTGAATTGGTACCAGATTTGTCTGGGAAGGATAGAGCGCTGACTTGTTCATCGGCTGGCCACCGCAAGTCATTGTATGGCCAAATACGCATTCATGTCGCCTCCACGACATTCCGTAGAAGCAGAATGCGCTGGCGCATCCCAAAAGGGATTGAGTAACGCCGTCCTTCATCCTTTATCCTTTATCCTTTACTGCCAATGTCCCATTCTGTGCGTCACTTCTAATCGCTTACCTGTTTATATCATGTTACTGTACCGGAGTCCCGCTTGTAGTGTATCTTCCTTCCGCGAAGCTCTTACTGTTATTGGGCATAAAGTTAGTGAAAATCCAAACTGAGTCATCTTAGGAGACTTCAACTTCCCCTCAAAATGGGCAACAATGACGACAAACCCTCCTAATATCGCAGCTCGCGGGTTTTGTGACTTCTGCGCTGAGCAAGAACTCACTCAGCTTGTGAGCACCCCAACTCATGGTCTTAACATACTGGACCTGGTTCTGACTAATAATGTTCGATGTGTTCAAGACATCCTTGTTATCCCGCCCTTTTCCACCTCAGACCATAGAGCTATCTCCTTCAATCTTTCCGTCAGTACGGAAGAATCGCTCGTTGACACATGCTACTTAGATTACTGTAACGCCAATTATGACGCAATTTGGTACGAACTATTAAGCATTAATTGGCGCCAACTAATGGACCACTGCAAGACTGCGGATGGGATTTATGCTATATATCTTAGCCAATGCAATTCAATTATACAGAAATATGTTCCAGTGCGTAAGAAAAATCAACAGGGAAACCAGTATCCAAGCAGAATTAGGAAATTGGCTGCTAAGGTGGAGGCTGTATCAAGCGCGATTCTACATTGGTACTCAAAAATATCTCCGCTTCTCCAGGAAGCTCAAGCGCGAATTATTTCTTCTCAGTCTTAATAAGGAACAAAAAATCGCTGCCTCATCAAGCCCAAAAGCATTCTATAACTTTGTCAACACTAGAATTAAACGTACCGGTAAAATCAGTACCATCATAAATGCGGGCGGTGAACCGTGTAAGTCTGAGGTGGAGAAGGCTATTACGTTCGCAGGTTTTTTCGAAGCTGTATACAAAACTCACCAACTAACGAACCACGAATGCACACTCTTTACGGCAGCAAAGCTTGATTACGCCGATATCAATAGTGAGGTTGTTTACCAGACCTTAAGAAGCTTGTCCCTTCGGAAATTAACTTCACCTGATTACATTCCATACACCTCTTTAAGGAAAGCCGCCTTACGTCTTACGCCCGTTTTAACACTTATTTTCAACTGGTGTCTGTTTCACGGACAAGTGCCGTCCCTGTGGAAAACCAGTTTTGTTAAGCCTATTTTCAAAAAAGGATATAAGACTGATGTCAAAAATTATCGGCCAATATGCCTCACTTCTTCCACTAGCAAAGTTCTGGAAAGAATAGTATGCCAACAGCTTCGCAGATTTCTTGAAACCCATTCACTGATATGCAAAAACCAGCACGGTTTTTTGCCAAAAAGATTCACAGTGACGGCTCTGCTGTCTTCATTCCCCATCTTGCAAAGAACCATTGACGCGAACGGCTACGTTAGTGCTTGTTATGTTGACTACACTAAAGCTTTCGATTCCATACCATTGCATTTACTCTCTGCAAAGCTTCGGGCATACGGACTTAGTGGATGTTTACTCAAATTTCTAGAATCCTTCTTGTACGGTTGCACCCAAAGAGTCCTAGTGAATGGCGCCTTTTCAAACAGCTACAGCACGCGTAGTGGTGTCCCTCAAGGCACTTGCCTTGAACCGTTAATGTTCCTGCTTTACATTAACGACTTACCATGCTGTCCACCAAATAATATTCTCTGCACAATATACGCTGATGACTCCAAAATCCTCTCCATAAACGATGGCAGCGCGCTTCAGGGAGCGTTGGATGCTTTGCCAAATGGAAGCTCAGCATCTCTTATGAAAAAAACGGCAGTAATGTGTATTGGGCGTTGGCACCCCTCTACGTCCTTTTTCCTAGGCGACTATCAGATTAGCATCGTTGATTCAATCCGGGATTTAGGAGTCTTATACTCAAACATGCTCACCTTTGAGGAATATATCGACAAAGTTGTAACGATGGGGTTCAGAAAGTCGAATTTTATACTGAAGGCATTTAAGACTCGGAACATTGACGTTCTTTTTAGACTTTTTATAACTTATGTAAGACCAATTCTTGAATATTGTACTCCGATCTGGTGTTCTTCCAAGAAAAAATATATTGACAAAATAGAGAACGTGCAAAAAAGGTTTACAGCGCAAATATTTGCAAGGAATGGTCAATTCGAGATCAGTTATCAGGAGCGTCTGGCCCGTCTTGGTAGCAGCTCATTGCTGCTAAGAAGAGTTATCTACGATCAAAACTTCCTTTTTAGGTTTTTTATGGGTTACATCGAAATAGACCATTATATGTTTTCAATTCTTTGCAAGTTTCTGACAGGACAAGAGGTCACCACCTACGAATAATTACAGGAAGGGTCCGATCTAAGCAATTCTTAGACTCCTTTACGATTCGTGCTGCGAACGCTTGGAACAATCTTCCTTCTCAACTGCTGCTAAGCTCGTCTCCGATAACCTTTAACCAAGGGCTGGAAGCACACCTGAAACGAGGGGGTCTTTTCTGACTTATCTCTTTGTTCTTGAATTTTTTAACGGTCTATTATTTCAGGTTCAATTTTTTCCCTTCTTCTTGTATTCTCAACTTCTATTCTTTTCTTTCCTCTCCTTTCAAGGAACTTTCCGCTGTGATCCTATAATCGTTGCCTAACTTCTTTACAATGAATTATGTATATCCTAATTAGTTAACGTATCCCTATATTATGTACCTCTGTAACTTTGTCAGTCCTTGAGTGTTGCTTTTATCCTAAGCATCCCTTCCTTTGGTCCTTAATGCTCCAATCGCCTTTGGAGGTGGGCGTTCGTGTCGTTGGCGGGCCTACTAAGTTGAACCCAGAGCTGCTCCAGCCTTCTTTCAGCTTGCAGTGTCGGCCGCCCACTGCCCTTCGTCATCAAGTTTCCCAACTGATGCCCTTCAGCGAATTGGGAGCTACTGTTCGATTAATTTGCCCACTAATTTGACTGTACATTCCTAACAGCTATCAATCCTCCCTTCCATGTAACGCATCTTGCTAACTCTATACTTATACCAACTTGTGTGCTTGTCTTTCTTTTGTATGTCGGTCAATTGCGAACATGTAGTTTTTATAGTTAGTTCATTATTCTGTCTTCTTCTTCTTCTTCAGCGTCTGTCCCGCTTCGTAGCGGGGTCCGCTATTCTGGTGTCATGACGCCACCTCTCCCGATCCAGCGCTAGATCAGGGTGGACACCAGTAACCTTCAGGTCCATATATAACGTGTCAGACCAGCGCTGCTTCGAACTCCCTCTAGGCCGCTTTCCTACCACCTCGAACTTAAGGCCTATCTTGCAGACGCTATCTTCCTTTCCACGCAGAACGTGGCCGTACCATCGTAAGCGAGCTTCGCGCATCTTGTCCGCTATCGGCGCGACACCGAACTTCTGCCGAATGACATCGTTTCAGATGCGGTCCAGACGCGTGACTCCAGCCGTCCACCGCAGCATCTTCGTCTCCATGACGCTGAGGCGCGTTTCAACCTCCTTGGTCGCAAGCCAACACTCAGCACCGTACATCGCTACCGGCCGGACGACAGTTCTATATATTTTTGACTTCAAGCGCTCTGGTATCTTCCTATTGCAGAGCACGCCAGTCAACGAGCGCCACTTGGACCAAGCTGCACTCATGCGTGAGTTCACTTCAATCATCAGATTGCCACCAGATGCTACTGCTCACCCCAGGTACTTAAAAACCGAAGTGCGTGGGAGCTCGATGGCGTTAACCTTGATGGAGCTGGACTCATTAACGTCCGTCGTTAGATACTCGGTCTTCTTCACGTTCAATCTGAGTCCAAAACACTCCAAGCGATCACACCAAGCTTGCACCTCCCGCTCGAGTTCACCTTTATCCTCCCTAGCAAGCATCACGTCGTCGGCATAAAGCAACCAGTCCAAGGGACGGGCTTCTGAAGATCTCGTGTGATGGCATCCATGACGACAATAAAGAGGAGTGGGGAAAGCGCAGAACCCTGGTGTACCCCGACAGAAATGGGAAACTCCATCGAGGTTCCGGCTGCAGCTTGAACTCTACTTTTTGGAGAAGAGTAGAGGATTCGCACCCACTCTATGAGCTCCTCAGGAACTCCATGTCGTCGCAGGGCGTACCATATCACTTCACGCGGTACGCGGTCAAAGGCCTCTAGGTCGAGGAAGGCGATATGCACTGGCTTCTGTTTCTCGCGATGCTTCTCTAACAGGAGGCGGGGGGCATGTATGACATCAATGGTGCCACAGCCAGCTACGAAACCGCACTGATTTCTGGAAAGCTGGGCGATGTCACGAATTCGACCATCGACAATTCGCTCAAAGGTCTTCATGCTGTGCGAGAGCAAGCGAATCGGACGGTAATTGGAGCAGTCTGCAGGACTGCCCTTCTTCTTCCAAATCGGAATCGTCGTACTTTGGCGCCAACACTTAGGGACTTTCTTCTCCGCCACAACCTGGTTAAAGAACTTCGCCAACCACTCAGCAAGGTACCACAGCTTTGACTTCCACAGATCAGCTGCCACGTCGTCGGGCCCAGTCGCCTTGCCTGGCCTCATCTTCCTCAGAGCCGCTTCTGTCTCCTCCACGGTGATCTTGTGAACGGTACCGTGAACAAAAGCCACAGAAGGGATAGCCGGGTGAGGAAATTCCATAGTGGAAACTTCCTCAAAGTAATCACGCCATCGCTTCAGCGCGTTTTTGCGGTCTGTCAGAAGATGGCCGCTCTCATCATTGATGCCAAAAAACTTTTCAATATCCTCGGTTTGGCGATGGCGGCTCTTAGCAAGTCGGTACAAATACCGCTCACCATCGCGCGATTCCAGCTTCTCGTTGACATCTCCATAATGAGTGGCTTTTGCAGCAGCCACGACCTTTTTTGCAGCTTTCCTCGCTTCTTGGTACTTCCGCCAGTTATCGGCTGTCATGTAGCTGAGAAACACGTGATAGAGCGACTTCTTCTCTCGAACTTTTGCTTTCACGTCATCTGTCCACAGCCACGTCTGCTTTTCGACCTTGCGTCGTCCAGGCACCGTGATGCCGAGCTCCAACCTTGCAGCTTCACGTATCGCGTCGGCAGCCTTCTTCCAAGTTTCGTCGACAGTTGTGACTGTCGGCAACCGCAGGCGAGAAATCACAGCTGCTTCCTTCTCTCTCATTCGCCACCACTTGATTCTCGATGCACCACATCGCTCGACCTGCTTCTGCCTTGGAGCGGCGATCTTTAGGGTGCAGATCAGCGGTCGATGCTGTGGGGCGACCGTCTCATACGGCACGATCTTTGCGTCTGTGACAAGACTTCGGTCGCGATCTCTCACAAGGACAAAGTCTATCTGAGTCTTGGTGCTCCCACTGTAGTACGAGATAAGGTGGGAGTCGCGTTTACGAAATACGGTGTTCACTATGGTGAGGTTATGCGATTCCGCATATTCAAGGATAGGATACCACCATTGGCGTTACGCGACCCGTAACCGAATCCACCATGGCAGCTGTACCCGTCTTTCGTCGCGTCGACGTGCCCATTAAGGTCACCAGCGACTATGATGACATCTTTCGACGGCACCTCTGCTGTCTTCTCATCAAGCAGGCTCCAAAACTCATCCTTGGCTTGATCCGAGCAGCCAGTCTGCGGAGCATACGCAGAGAAGAAGTGATAGAGTCGCTCCTTAGCGGCAGCAACGATCTTCATCAATCGATCGTCAAAGCGTTCGACGCCTACAATCGAGTCACGAAATCGATCGGAGGCGATGACTTCAACTCCACTGGTGGTCCTGGGATTTCCACATAGAACAGCCTTGAAGCCTCGTCCTATGTCCCTTGACATGCGTCAGGACCACCTCGTCTCCTGTACCGCACAGAAAGCAACTCTTCTACGCTCCAGTGCTTCAACCAACTCGCACGAGCGGCCCGTCAACGTACCCACATTCAGCGTTGCCACGCGGGTTCTGCTTACGTTACGGGACTTTCGGACTAGCTCAGTTGCCCCCCGATGCCGTCCTCGCATCAGGGACCCTCGCATACTTCTCACACTCGCCGGGCTCTGCGAGTGCGCGTCGGCTCCCGCGATAGCACTATCTCGATACTCATGTAACGTCATCAACCATGTGATGTGACATGGGTCTTCGTAGGCGAGCCTGTCACAAGGGTCTGTCGCCTGCATTCGAATGTCCGTGCTTAGCTTAGCTCGCAGAGCGAGCAGTTTCCAGTGGCACCACGTGGAGGAACGGGCATCGCCACCTAGTTCATTATTCTATTAATAAATAGTAAATAGTAAATAATTGCAAGGATTACGCTACACAGGCGTCTAAAGCTTTTTATTTCGAACTTAACTGGTTGTGCATACGGTAAGTAGTTTCTATAATTCTATTATCAACCGATATACATGTGTCTCAAGAAAATGTATACACTGTTTGAAAGGTGATAACTTTGCTCACAGTAAAGTTAGTAAAGAAGTTATGGGCTCATACGAAAGCTTTGGAAAACAGAAATTATACGACATATGAGTGGTACGGAGTACGCATGCACTCGTCTGAAACCTTGCATTTTGCACTCGATTGATTGTGCATGGTCTGAATGCTTGTTATAATTTCATCAAGAGTTGCCTATCGACTGATTTGTGTTTCTTTCGAGGTTTCATACTTAAAATCACAGTATGGATTGCCAAAAATGTAAGGTATCCTGAAAAAATTAAATACTTTTTGAAAGGTTTTAAAATCGCTGCTAGTGAAGCTTTTGAAGATGTTTGAGACTCATGTGAAAGCTCAGGTTAACGAGATTCCTGGTACGTGCCAATAGTCAAGATCGCGCCATGATCTCGCCTGAAACCTTGCACTTCAGACTTGATTGATTGTGCATGGGCTAAGTGCTTGTTACTACTTGGTTAGATTAACCTGTGCTGTGCCTCTGTTAACATTTTTCGTTGCCCAATAGCTGCAGTTATGCCGACTTCCTTCTCCATTCAGATTGGATGTTGCTTCATCACTCCGCAGAATCCGTCTTGGAAAATGGGGCTCCTGCTTACATTTAAATTGTGCAATCATTAAACTCGCGCGTCACGTGTCTTCCACGTGATTGCCATGTTCTAAACATTAAAAAAACACGGCACAGGTTAATTTGGCCAAGGAGTAACAAGATTGTAACAAGCGTTCAGCATATGTTCAATCATCCGAGTCTGAAATACAAGGTTTCGGGCTGGAGCATAGCGCAATCTTGACTATTTACACACCACAAGTCATGTAACCCTGTGCTTTCCTCAAACATCTTCAAATGATTAACTAGCAACAATGTTAGAACGCTTCAAATACTACCGGCCCTTTTTAGGTTACCAAGCATCTACCGCAAGCTATAGTGTTTTTTTAGGTTTTAAATCTTAACAGAAGCACAAATCAATCAAAACGGTTACCTTGTCAAAAAGGTGTGGCAAGTAATCAAGCGAAACACAATCGATCGAGGGTAAAATGCAAGGTTTCAGATGAGTGTATGGCGCATTCCATGCAGCCATATGTCAGGAAATTTCTGCTTTTTTCAGCTTTCACATGAGTTTTTAACTTCTTCACTGTAAGGTCCCAAGCTCGCTCGGTCCAGTTGCACCGCGTGCGCTGTGCAAATGCACACAACACCCTGACTCTATGTGCCCTTCTAGCGTAGAGATCGCGTGGCACGTTGACGTCCGGTCTATCTTTTGTACGCCCGGCATGACTCTTTCACCAATCGGGTAGTGGTGTAGTGGGTAAAGGATTCGTTTCATGCGAGAGAGGCCAGGGGATCGGTTTCTCTCTGTTGCGGCGCCCTTGCATTTAAATTGCTGCTTATTTGGCACTTGCCGAGCTTTGACGTTTGCTCAGCTTTGAGGCGTTTTTTGCGCATTTTCCCAGCTGTATGCGCTTCGCCGATCGAAGAGCGCAGAACACAGCCGTGGACTCCCCCTGAGCGAGGAATGCAGTTTCCACACGAGCTGCTTGGATCGTACATACCCTGGAGTCCCTCCCGAGCTTAGTTCTGCGCTCGAAGAGCGTAGAAACCAGCTGCGGACTCCCCCGACCGAGGAATGCAGTTGGAAAGCGATTTTTGAACGACGCCATCAAGTTCAGTGTGTTGTGTGCATTCACACAACACCCGCTGTGCAGCTGCACAGAGCGAGCTTGGGACCATAGTCTTCTTCACTACCTTTACTGTGAGCAAAGTTATCACCTTTCAAACAGTGTATACATTATATCGGTTGATAATAGAATTATAGAAAGTACTTACCACATGCACAACCAGTTAAGTTTGAAATATGAAGCCTTAGACGCCTGCGTTGGGTAACCCTTACAATTATAATGAAAAAAAAGTTTTCTAATTTCATTCGCTTTCATGCTTATCCAAATCTCCTAATAACTTTTGCTGCGATCAAATTCATCGCTCTTCAAACAACGCATGCGACTTTGGAAGAGAATCGTCTATGCATTTCGATTTATCAGATCAACAAGAAACGTCTACCGAGGAAGAACTAGGCACTGCAGGGTAATAAGAAAAATTCACTAGCAACAGGGAGTGGTCAGCAAAAGGAGCCATTTTTCAGAAAAAAAAGCTTATAGCCTCTTCAATTTGAAGCATGATGCAGAGACCTGCAAATTCATCATCGTTATGCAAGACAACCATTAAAGATACATATTAATAAGAGGTTGTAAAGACAACCAATAAAGATACATATTAATAAGAGGTTGGAATGTTGAGGCTCAGAAAGCTTACCGACATAGCCAAGGACCTGGAATGAGAAATGAAAATCCTACTAAGAAAGATGTCTTAAATATACTGTTAAATTTCTGAAAACTCTGTCAAGTCGTTAACGGATTTTAACGGAAATTCTTTATTTAATTCGTTATCTCAAACATTAAGACCAGTAACCGTTAAATGTGCACCCCTGTTCTTAAACTAGCATCTCAACATGCTCAATATTTCAGCAAACTTTAAAAATCCTACTTTTCCGAGTGCATTACCTATCGCGATCAAAAACGTACTGATCAACTGGTAAGAGCAGCTAATGCTACCTAACTTCTTTAGTAATCAACACTAGAACGCCGTTGGAACAAAGGGAAAATAGCTTGGAAAAACAGCGCATCCTTTGCTAAAATTTCGCATGAGACATAGGAGATTTAAAAAAGGGGCAGTAGCATTTAGTTCGACTCTTTAGAACCAAGAAGAATTCTGTATCTTCGCTTAAATCCGACATTCCGATGAATATGTTCGCATCATATTCTCCAAACTTTGCGACAATAGCTGAAACTGTTCAACGGCTCACGTTCTAGAGATACGGAATTTCTCTCACTGTTTCCAGCTCCACGCTGAGAACCCCTCCGAGTGCATTACCTACCGCGAGCTGCACCGGCAAGCACACTCACTAGCCAGCTTTCTGTCTAACAGGTTCGACACAACATCTCGGCTTAGGTGCAGATCTCTGGTATTCGCTATCATTTCAGAGGGTTCGCCCACCAGGATGTGTGCTGTCAAATTCTTCCGAACTGTATTGAATACGTTCCATCATATCTTGGTGTCATGCTTGCTGGCGGTGCGAGCTTGGGAGCTAACGGAAACTGCACTCAAGGTCCGCCTTCTTGACCTGGAATGTGGGCTTATAAAATAAACCTCCTTCGTGAAAGCATCAAAACGATTACTTTATTCATACAGCAATTGTACAGTGATGTAGGAAAAGGCGATGGCTAAAGCCTGATCTGATCTGCTCTTCTTTCGACGAAGCTACGCTCTTGAAAAGAGCAAGTAGGAAGTGTGTTGCGAGAGCATTAATCTCTTTGCTTTTTCAAGGGAGCCCTTCATTATTTAGCAACCTCGATAGACTTCCTCATCTGGAAACCTTGTTGCGTTGGATGCTCTCCAAGGATCTTAAGTGTACGTAAGGAGTTCGCCGTTTTCCTTGGAGATGATGTCTGAAAGACAGTCTTGGATTACCGAAAGGATTCGAAAAAAGCCTGAAAAATGCTTTCTATAATGAAACTAGTTGTATGACGAAGGGGTTCAATAATGTCTCTCTCCGTCGAAGCGATGCCTTTTAAAGTACATTAGGATGAATCAAGGCTAGGCTGAGATTCGCAGTTCAGGCATGTGAAGGGGATATCTTTGTGCTACGGAGAAGAGTAGGAAGTAAAGTACGGACTGCTTATGTTCTTACAAGTAGGACCGCTGAGCGAGTGGAACACTGCGATAGAGCCACGAAGAATGCTACAAGCCGAAGGACGCTGGACTGGCAGGTTCGGCGCTCGGAAGAAGCTACTGACTTCCCACTGCCTGCTGGAGATATACCAAATACCTCATCATCACCATTACGTCTTTCATTAGCGCCAGGAGGTATCTAGATAGGAAAAAATGGAAGAGCTGCCTCACCGTACCGCATTAGGCTCAGCCTTTAGAACAATTTCGTCGTTGCAGAACGCGAAGTGTACGTTAAAGAAATTAGAAGTTTCGAAATTAAATTAGAAGGTGAATGAGCTTAATTCAAAGAGGAAATGCGTCCTTTTATGATACGACTCAAGTATACCCCACGCTTGCTAGAATGTTGGAAACTTTGAAAGCTAAACCTACGGTTCTCACAACGCCTGCATTCATTTCGGTAACAAAGCACCGTGTTTACCTAGTATCGACAGACAGACAACAGCAAGTTGTTATTTCGTCGTAAAAAGAAACAAGTCAAACAAGACACATCCAACAGAGGGAACATCGGTTTTCTGCGGAAGATTTTTAAAGTGCTAGCTGTCTGAGTGCTTCGCTACTTGAAAAGCTACTGTACGTGCGATATCCCTGAGTGTGTTGATTGATGTCCAGATTGCTAATAAAAATACGTCGAAATGCTAACGTCCAGAGTACGCGTTCTTCTTCCAGAATGGAAAAGCTGGACACTGTGTAAAGAAAACTTGAACAGAATCGACGAGCCGACTGTTTCCTACACAGTCATTGTTTCAGAAGAGCTTGAATATGCGTTCAATGTCACCAAATGTAAGGTGGTCATAACAAATACCAATCTATTGCGCAAAGTGATCGCAGCTGCAAAATACTGTCCATTTATTGAGGTGAGTTTCACCTTGAGCTCCACCTGACAGTTGTTGTTGAAATCTTTACAGGTACTCATATGCGTGAAGCTGCCATTTGCCGAAAGAATCCCGAAAGGGCTCTTCCCGTGGAAAGAGGTCGTCGGCTCGACCGTCAGCTTTTCAGCCGATCGCATCCATAGGTAATCAAGCTCATGCGCCGCTCACCTGCCATTTAGTGACCGCTCCATTGTACTACTGATCGCAGTGCGGACGACGCGGCGCTGATACAGTTCACGTGCGGAGTTAATGGCCCCCGTAAGGCGGTGGTCATGTCTCACAAGAACATATCGACGAATCTCGACATCCTCTGCAGGTAAGATAATGCCGAACGGCAACTTTTAAGAAATACCTGGAGATATCTGAGTGGGAACTTTTGTGTTTAAATCAACCTGAAATAATCAATGTGTCGCGTCCCTCGGATCCTTCGGACGCGGAACGGCTGCCTTATCTCCCAGCCGATCGGGCCCAGGTCAGTGTTTAGGGTTGTTATGAAGGGTTGGCTATGAAGAGCTTTATTCAAAGAGCCGCTACCTGCGGCCTGCACAGAGCACAGAATTACACACGTGCTTCTTATAGGCACTGGGCACGAGATGCTAACCACTCTGTGTTCTGGCTGGCGGTCCTTACGATTCATAATTACTTGTCGGAAGGGGAATCCCTCAGGACCCGAATAACACGAGATTATGAAGTGAGAGAGCAATAACGTCACAGAACAATACTATTTGTGAAGGAAACGGGTTCGTTACATGTCGCCCGTAGGCAGGGAGTCGTCCCGGCTCTTGGTCTGTTAACTACGCTCTGCCAGGACGATGTGGCTGACGGTCCCTATCGACCGAATCTTCCACTGCACCTGTAGTTAGTGACGAGCAGTTTCCCGGAGCCGGCAACAGCCCAGGTGCTCGTGTTGGCGACGGTGGCTCGGCTCGTAGTTCGTCTCGCGGTCGCGACGGCTCGGCTTGAGCTGGTCTCGCGGTCGCGGCGACGGCCGTCGGCTGTCGGCTGCTTTACGCTCGGTCCAGATCTTGGTTCCCTGCCCATGGGACGGCTAGGCTGCTCGGCATGTCGAGAGTAATGGGACGATAATGGCGACGGTGTTCTGGGTCCTCATTACCCAGAAGTTCAGCACATGTTCCTTTCTGCGCCTCCTATTCTGGGCCGCCTTTTCCTAACGTCGGCGCGTACTTTTACGTTGGCGGCCCTGTTTTCCCCGGCTTCTTACAGTCCTTACATGGTGGTTGGTCTTGCTCCTCGGTAACTTCTGCAATTTGTCGAAAGGTACTCTCAATGGGTCGCTGTTTTGTCCAGTCAGAGTGATAAGTACACTGTTCCCACTCGCTTTGATGACTCTGTATGGATCTTCCCACTGGCTGGTAAGTTTTGGGTTAAGTGGTTACCGTTAGCTGGGAACCCTCATATACACACGATCACCAGGTTTCAAGGGTTTTCGGACACCTTTCTCCATTTATCATACAGAGCCTTCATTCCTTGTCGCATTTTCTCGTTCACTTCGAATGCTTGGTTACGCGCCACCTCGGTTCCCATTGCAAGTTCACGCGCTGGCACACTCGGCTGTAGCGGCAGTAGCAGCGGCCGCGGCAAATGCTTAAGCATAAGTGCATCGATTTGGCGAAAATCGATGCCCCTATGCTTAAGCAGCGTCAATGAGGCCCTTTAGTGCTGCTCCTTTTGACTGGAGTACACACGTGTGGCTAGTCAGACTCTGTCCTGCGGGCGAAGAACTGCGGGCAGCCAGCCAGACTGCCCGAAGGGACGGGCGGGACTTTGAAGGCGGTCTCGAATCGCCTTACATGTACTCCCATTCTACTGAGTGCGAGCTTTTGGCAGGGTCAACCCAGTTACAATATGCGCAAGCACGAACACATCCACGAACACTGTGCCTGGGCATGCCGCTCCCGCACACAAGGAACGAGTCGACCCGACACAGCAGGAGCAAAGAGTCCATTCATCCCCTGCATCCCACTTGCATCTCTGGGCAGTATACGGTCGCATTTGGTTCGCGCTTAATTCCCCTATCCACGACCCGGGGACGCGCTACATGGCCCTGCGACAAGCAGCACGAGATCCCTCTTAACAAGAGAGCCCGGATGCTCTCTATCGAAGGAGGTCCGTGGACTTTTGCTATGCCTTCTTAAATGGGCAAGATAGCTCAATTCGTGCAACACATGGCGCGTAATTTGAGCATCTATCCAGGGTTCAGCTCCTTAGAGTAGGACTTTGGATGTGGTTTGTACGAACTTCTTCTTGCAATTCGAAGTTAATCAGACCAGACCGAAAGAAATACACATGAAGCAAATTGAAAATGGATTCAGAAAAACCTTGGTATCTCGTGAAGGCTCCTGAAAATGGGCGGAAATTGTGGTGTTAATGCTCCACACCATTCAACTTAATATTGCAGTATCTTTGCCTGTAGCACATTGTACGTCCAATGTTAAAAGTGAGAAGTGACTGGCCGACTTTTTCTTGCATTTATTTCAGCTATTTCTCGAGATATCTGTATCCAAAGCTTGGCCACGATAGGAAGACAAATGAATTCATTCCTTACAAGGAGAATGCGATACTCACAATGCCCTTTCATCATATGTACGGATTTGACTACCTGAACAGAGCGCTGGTAGAAGGAACAACAGGAGTGATCTTGAGGAAATTCCACAACACGGTGTTCCTCAATTCAATACAGAAGTTTCGAGTGAGTTTTCTCATCACGGCTGTTCTGAAGGTGTCGTGGCCTTGTTCGCCTTCGCAAACTGCCGCGTTCATTCCCCATCGACAGACAGTTTTGGATTTTGGCTACTAACAGAAGCTGTTGAAAAGGGTAGAGCTCTTTGGACATTTCAAAGCTTGCCGAGCAAATCTGGTAGATTGCCTTGATCACTATGGCTACTGGATGAGGCGCAGCAATTTCTTGAATTGAAAGGAATTAAATGAATTTTGAACAAGGTTTCTCTCCATGTTTGAGCTAATTCCCCTTTTATTACTGGTTCGCGTTCGTATAATTGGTCAATTTTTTCGTGGATATTCTGGTGCCTCATCCTGCCTTGGCAACATATGAACTCAGTATCGATGTTATCCTCATCCTTCATTTCATTTCTATTCTAGCAGATGATTGCTCTACTTACAACGCATGCGAAATCCAAAATTTATTGCCTTCTGGAAATGCTTTATTTTAGCCGAGGATTCTTCATGTCGTTCCGCCACTGGTGCTTTTCCTACTCGCAAACCCACTTGTGAAAGAGTACGATTTATCCTCAATAGAAGCTGTTGTGCTGGGAACGCCACCTTTTATTGATGGAATCGTAAGCGAGTTCCTGCAGAAATTTGAGCACGTTAAGTATCTCATTCAGGGTAAGTTTCGCGTCTAGCAAACGGACTCAGAATAACTGCTCTCTCATAGTGGTCGACTGTTTTAGCGTATGGATGGACAGAATGTGGAATTGGCTTCATGTCGTCGCTGAAACGTCGGCGCGGAAAAGCCACGATTTTGCCCAGTTTCGAGCAAAAAGTAGCTTTTCTCCCTGACCTCCACTCGTAAACGTTGAAAGTTCAGTTCATCGAAAGAAGTTAAGATGTTGAGCACGGATTCGGACGTAGCAGTAGGACTAGAACAAGTTGGAGAGATTTGCCTGCGCACTCCAACACTGATGAAAGGTTATCTGAACAGCCCCGAAGAGACAGCGAAAGTGGTTGATGCTGATGGATGGTTCCACACAGGTCCACATTCTTTTTCTCGTTCTCCTTTTGCTGCTCACAGAAGTTTAACTCTCAGGTGATTTGGGTGTGCTGGACCGCAATGGGCAGACTGTCGTTGTGAATCAGAAGGAGGAGCTCATAAGAGTCGGTGGCACATTGGTCAGTCTACTTTTGGCCTACTGGCCTCTGGATGTCCCGTACGGGCTTAACTAAGGTGACCTCCTCTGAACTGGAACAAGCCCTCATGTCCCATCGGGATATTGTCGACGCTGGAGTGATCGGGATCCCAGACGGAAAGCTGGGAGAGAAGCCACGCGCCTATGTGGTCACTAACAACAGGAGACTGAAAGCAGAGGAGATAGCAAAGTTCATTTCAGGTACTGCCATGCACTGATTTGATTTGATTTGATTTATTTCGGAGACAAAAACACATAACAAATCGCATATCGATAAATAACCAGCTGGACAAATGATACGAGGGGAGGGTGGGAAGGGAGACAGTGAGTTACAGCACAAAGCGCTGGAAGAAAATAGCGGAGCAGAGCGATGACCGCCAACACGGCAAGTCCTTCGGAAGCATGTAGAGAACTCCCGATATCAGCTTAGTAGGCCCGCCAAACCCCGCTGCACTTCACAGTAGCTTGCTGGTTGACTGCTCAGATATGAATCCATGTGATCTAAGGGGAGAAAGAAGGCATAAAAAACGAACATGCAACAAAGGCGAAATGTAAGTAACAGGTGGAGACATCATGAAAAAAATATATCAATGTTAGTTACAAAAGAGCAAGACCGCGCAAACTAACGAGAACGCGAGAAGGATATCCGAGAAGCGAAACCTGAAATTATTTAAAACCAGCCCTAACTTATGTAATTCTTGACCTTCTCACGAAAAGAAAAAACAGAGCCTGAATTAACCACAGACAGTGGTAACCCATTCAAAAGTGAAATTACCCTCTGCGTAAATAAGTGGCGAAACTTCTCCGTCCTTGTTTTCCCTTTCAGAATTCTGTAATCATACCTACGCGTGCGCCCAATAGTAGCCAATCTGGTAAACAGCAGGCCAAAATCTAAGTTAACTAGTCCACATGACATTTTGTTGACAAATTCATAGTTCGACAATTTTTTTTCTTATTTCTCACGTGTTCTCGCTCAAATACGACAGCCTGCCCTTGTGCGACATGAAAAAGACCCCTTCCCGGAAAAAAATTGTTCCGTGAATTTAACTTGAACTTTTCAATACTCTCAACCGTAACAGGGGAGCTATGACTCCATACCACACGACAGTATTCCAATATCGGGCGAACATAAGTTACCAACAGTTGAAACAGAATTTTAACTTTTCTTCGTTCGTCGTTAACTCTCGTAAAATAAAGTCTGCTCTAAAGCTAGCCAAATGCACTATCTGATTTATGTACAGGGTGGCCCATAAGTCCTGCAACAAAATTAGGAGACCTTATTGGTTGTCTTTTTCCAATTGCAAAAAAACTGCATACCAACTGTTATGTAGCATATACTTAGTGCTATACTTCTGGAAAGTATCATGGTTATAGCTGCTTTTATTACAAAGTAATGCGCTCTCACGTAGAACTACCGAAAATTCTTCTCTGGCCCGTGGTGGGGCGCTTCCGTTCCGATGTGACTAAATTTCGGAAGATTGGTTGCTGAACGTGCAGTATGATGGTATTGTGTAGGGCAGTGCAAAGGCTTCTCAAGAGTGAACAATGGATGAACGGATCTAAATTACAGTAGAAGAACGCTATTATTTTTCTGATCATACAGGATGCAGCAACCAGCTGGAACAAATTCAATATTCAGCCGTGTGCGTAACCTATTACTAAGCAATATGTTGTTTCTAGAAAACTACAAGGAAAGCTCTACAAGTCCACAAGTGAGATTAAGACTCATCTATGAGGAGAAGAGTGTAGAGGGAAAAATTTCTAAGCGCAGTTGGAGGGCGTCGTTCGAAATGGGTATTCAGCCTCTGCCTCATATGATGAAAAATTTCTCAAAGTTGAGCGATCTCAGAACGGTCAAAATAATAGTGCGTTTAATGCTACCTTTGCGGGAACCTGATGATATAAAAACAACGGCCACGCATAACAGGTTTTTGTCATACACGATTTTCCAAAACGTCTCCCCGCACTCCATAGGTTTTTGTGTAAAAATAGTGAAAATCAATAAAAATGTTCGTTTGATTGGAACGAAAACCTAACACCATATATTAAAGACTCAATCACGCTGTTTAAGGGCAAAATGCACATTCTGGTAAAGCGATTCCTGTAACAGCAAAAGAAAAGGACGTGGTAGCGGAGTCCATCTGCAAAATATTGCACCTGCGAAAGACTAGCTGTGAAATTCCTAAATCTTTAGATTTTCAATCTTTGTTTATTAGCCATCTTAAAGAAAATGTCTTGCTCTATAAAGCCTGGGAAACCTATTGTTCAATATCTTCTTTGGAACGAATAATAAGTAAAACTCCGTAAGAGGGGCTGCGACGTGAGCTGCAAAGCAACCCACACGATCGGAAGGTTCTTATCAATCCAGGAGTGGTCCCTTATGAACAATACCGCTCCACCATAATCTACAAGCCATGGGCAAACACGGTTTGAAAATGTATCAAATTTAGTACATTCTTAGCCTTTTTATACGCCTATGTTTTTGTTGCAGGACTTATGGGCCACCCTGTAATTTTCAAAAGATATGGACTCATTACTTGTTGCTACTGAATACGAGTGATCTTTGACGTTGAAGAAAAAGTGGAGCCCCACAAGGCTCTAACCGGCGGAGTGGAGATAGTCAACTGGATTCCGAGAACGCCATCCGGAAAGATTCTACGTCGTCTACTTCGTCATCGCTTCGAGAATCACGGGAACAACCACGCCGCTTCCTGAGCAAATTAATTATTCGGACAAACGTTCCAAGTCATTTGTCATTTAATAAAGGTTTAACTGGTATTACAGATTTCTTATTTTACACAAGAGCTGCTAAATGGTCGCCGATTCGATCATTGCCGCTGTGATTCGGTCAAGTTAGCCTATCAAGACCTGATTTGTTTTCAAGGGGCGTCAGCAGGAAGTACACTGGTAAACACGTGCCGCTCCACACTCTTTGAGAGAGTGGAAAGCTGGCTTCCCAGGAGCTATCGCGCAATTACCGGAGATGTATGTATGGTATATTGTCCCCCCCCCCTCCCAGCAAAAATAGGGATCTCCTGTTTCCCGGCTATTAACGACCAGTGCTCGGAGCAGCAGCTAGACCCCCTGACTGCTGGAACCCCTAACTCACGAAGAAATCATTTCAACCTGTTCTTAATGTTACGTTCCTCTCTTAGTATTTCTTCACATGTCTGGTTTTTTTTTGTTCATTGCAGGTACAGAACATGTTATCTAACATGGACTTCCATGTAACCTGTTGTAGTAAGGCCTGCGCACACTTTTGCGCCAACGCGACAGCCCTATTTCTAAGCATAGGACAGAGACAATGATTCAAGACATTATTGCCGCTGCAGCCGCTTTGCCGACGACAAAGTTCTGTCTGAGCTCTAGCTGATCGTGGCGGCGATCTAGAATGGAAACTGATAATGGTAATGATGAAGAAACCGCGTTGACGATAGAGGAGTGGGCATGAGTGCCGCGGCACGTCGTGCTTGCACTACTACAGGGCAGATTTGCCCCTTACGCGGTAGTTTTTCTGCCTACCGTGTGCCGAGTTGCCGAAAATGTGTGCAGAGGCCTTAAAGGCTGCATCGTGATTAATGCTAAAAACGTAAACCTGAAATGAAGCAACCAGTGGCTTGTTGATTATTTCCGCTCTATTGCTCATTCCTACCGTACATTACCACGTATTAGTTTGATCAGAAAGTCGTAATTTATGAGGTCAGAAAGTCGTCCGGTGGTTTTTTGATTTATTTTTTATTCAGCATGCGGACAATGGAATTTACTCTATAATATAATCACCACTGCTAGTTACTATAGTCTTCCACTTAATGGGAAGGTCATCGTACCCCTTCTTCCAGAACAGACGAGACTGGAAGTCAAAGAAATCGTTGACCGTTCCTCCAACGTCCTCAACTTTGGTGAAATATTTCTTCGGTAGGAATGCCTTTAAGGACGAAATTAGTAATAGTTAGAGACGTAGGGTCAGTGAATGGGGTGGGTGGGGAACCGAATAACACCCAGCTCCTCCAGTTTTTACGGGCCTCCTTAAATATGGGCCACACGCAACTCGTGGAGTAGGTGGCCGAGGCTTGTCTCCACCAAGCAGTGTCAGTCAGTTTCTGCCACTGCGACTGGGGACGGTTGCATGAGTGCACCCTAGTCTCATCGCAAGACTGCGGGTGCTCATATCCGGATTCTATTTGAAAGCGTCGAAAACGATGTAGTTTCCACAGCGTAAGGGCGCCCGACCGAGGTTTGACTTCAAACTCTGCCTCTCCTCCTCTAAACTAGCGCTTGACAGTGCTGGTGGAAGTGAAAAACTCTCCCAATGTGTTGCTGTTGATGTATCGAACGGTTGCCGTCGATCCGGCACTGCTTCGGACTGCATCACGGTTCGAATAGACTTTTGGTGGTTCAAAAGTAGACGGCTGCGTTTATATCTCTATTATCCAACAACTTTCATGCCATCTGTGACATTCTATCACGATGGAAGATTTGCTCCTACTACTTTCCATTTCATTCCTATTCCAGCTAATTTCATGAGATCGAGACTCCGGCAGTGTGAAGTCAGTAAGTAAGGTGAGTGAGGTGCCACCCGCCGCCGATCCGGCTCTTTTGGGCCATCGAGCCTCACTCATCTTGTTATAACGACCGTGAGACTTCCTGCACTTGTCTTAGTCGTGGGCATGGGCGGGGCCTGCTGCCAGGACTGTGTGGATGACATCATGATCCGTTCAGGGTCATTATAGGCACCTCGACGTCGTGCATAGAATACGAGACCTCGAAGGTACTCTAGTTGAATACACATCGCCATTAGTGTTGAACAAGGCAAAATGACTATACATGTACCTGTTACAGAAAAGCTTCGAGAATGAGCTACAATTGCCACATGGTGGATCATGGCTAATGATCAAGAATAGAAAGTTTCGGAACCTTCACAAAATCAGCTCACGATTTTCCGACCAACCTAGTGTATTGCATTTTCACGTCAAAATGCACACCTTTCAAATCAAATGAACAATCTTAACAACAAATTTGGCACTGCTCCATTCAAAGGAAGGTAAATGAAGCCATGAATGGGAATGGGAATTGTTTCCATCGCTTTTTGAATACCACGTTACGGACCAGAAATCAGCTTGGTACTATCATGTCCGTGTTCACCTCGTTTCGTGGTACCCGGTCATCATACCGTATCACTTCACTTCTACGGTAGTAAAGAGACGCAGCGCACCGTCCCTAATTCATTGGTTTTCATCGAGATCTTAGTGTCTACCATATAAAACCTCGCAGACGCAGACATCTCTGCCCGCTTCGGCACATTAAGAGTAAGGACGTCACTCCACCTGGAGGCTTCCGCTAATTACGGCTAGAACTGTGCAGGGGCACCATGACTGGCCTCGACCGTAGATACTCAGCGATGCAGCCTAGCCTGCTAACAACCATCGAGCCTCACTCATCTTGTTATAACGACCGTGAGACTTCCTGCACTTGTCTTAGTCGTCCCGTAACACATCGTCTCAAGGGCTCCATGTCATCAGGAGCCATAGCGACAGTCATCGAGGTAACCACAGTGCGCTCTCCGTCCAGCGCTCTCGTGCGTGAATGCTTCCGTGTATGCATCACGTGCCTGTGATGCACTTCTCGCCGGGATACCTGCGTTACATTTGGACGGTATCGGTCTTCACTCCTAGGAACGTTTTTTAGGCTTCCGGTAGATCTAGGCCAGGATACAGCAAATTTGTGGTGATGGTAAAGAGCTCCCGGATATACTGCTAGGTGGAGTACTGCCGAGTATCCTCCACCTAGCAGTATAACCGCGAAATGGTGGGTAAGGTATACGGTAAATGTCGTGGGTAGTCCCGTGTACCCCGTGTTCAATCGTTGATGAATCCGGATTCAGTACTCGCATTGTAAGCTGATGAAAAACTTTGTGCCCACCACCTTGAAGACTCACAATGGTCCACCGATGGGGCGAACTATTGAGGGACACAAGAATGGGAATCGCGGACGGTTGACTTTAGGCCTACCGTAATCCTCCCGCGCATTACGTGCCTCCGGCTCAGTGACGGACGCCTGACTTGACGCCCATATTGAGTTCTGCTCGGTTTTGTGGCGGTAATCACGTGATTAAATGATGAGATGCTTTTGTCGAACTCAGCAGCGCATGGTGCAGTTCAACAGCATTGCAAGGCAGCATCCTTCACACAGCAGAAGGGAAGCGATGAGGTGACAAGCCTCAAAACAGAAGACGCTTCCATACAGTGAGTTTCGAGATGGGTCTGACGATCTCCCCAATCAGTTCATAAAGCCAGACCGCATTCTTCCCTGACAGTGATTTTTTTCTTCAATAAGATTACAACACCAAGAAACACTTGGTGCACCACAGATTCTCAGGAACAATTCGTGCTCCGGAACCATTCTGCCATCGTACATTCCATCTGACTAAGCAGATGGCCTTCGTAGCCCTCGAAGAGTTTCAGTTTCAAAACTACAAAACCCAGTTGTTGCTGAGATCTAAATTTAGTGTTTTTTCAACGGCTTCTTTTGAAAGACTGCACCCAAGCTAGCCACTGATGTCACTCCATATGAGAACACACAAATCAGAAAAGAAAAGAGACACTGCAGGGTGCAAGAAGAACAGTTTTACTACATTTCATCATTATGAGTTACATATCATGGTATCATTTCATTATGTGTCATCATTAGGGGTTTCATATCATCACGTCATTTTATCACATCGATTTAGTTCGTGTTTCCCCTTTCCAGCGCTACTGAAGCCTTCTTAGCGCTATGGTACTTGGAGCTTATCGTGAAGGACCGTGGCATGCACGCATGGTGCGTAGCTACATGAGGCGAATCCTAATGCACTGTTGTTTCTTTTGCGAACTCACATCCATTTTAAGTTTCCTCCGTATTTTGGCAAGGGAAGGAACTCCAGGATGTAAGTAATTTTAACACAGAGAGTCCCTTCCCATGCCCAAATCTGTGGCGCTGATGCGGAGAAGAGCACAGAACACACCACTATCACTATTTGTTTGTCTTCTTCATTAATGGTATGCCTCGTTTCTCCTTGTCCGTGTTACTAGCGCTTCATGGAAGGTGACCTCTTCCCCGAAGCAGCGTAGTGAAGGACGCAAAGCGGCTCGCAGGGATCACCTTGTATTAAATGGTTCTCCCCCTTGGCACGAAGGCGGATGAAAGCCCAATTACATCAGAAGTGGGCTCGCTTAGTTCACCACTGCGGTAGAGCATACCAGTGTTGCGTAGAATTTTTGATATCGTGCAACACAGAACGTCGCATGCGGCTGCCTTCAAGGTCAACACCTCCCCCCCCCCCCCCCCCCCGAGCCGCTTTGCGCATAATCAGGTTATCTGTCAGGCAAACATTTTCCCTTCGTCTTCATTTGGCACACACACACATCGCAATCGCGAGTTCACCTCCACAAAACCGAGAAGAATTATTTTTAGACGTCAACTCGGGCGCCACTCCATGACGTCACCAGAAGCGCGTATTGTGCGTGAGGATACGGTAGACCTTTAGTCAACCGTCCGCTATCCCCATTCTTGACAACACACTGCCCTGTGGGGCTCATGCCCACTTCTGCAACAGAGACGTGCAAAATAGTGCGTATTTATTAGGTTAGCAGTAATAACTTTTAGGATCGGATTTTGGCTTGCGAACGAGTGCACGTAACAACTTGCTAGCTGCAACGAGATACTGGAGGGACAACAACGCAATAGACGGAGATCATCGGACCGAAACAGCATTTACAGAGAGAACACAGAGAGGATTCACAAGAGAGAATCAAACAGATATTATTTACAAGAAGAAGGTTCAGCCGGGTTGATCTCACACAGCTCGCTAGAACGACAGGGTCGCTGGGTAGAAGCATCGCGGCCCCGCCGCATAAAAATTACGCCTTCGCAAGCTAAAATGCGTGCAGAATAAACATCTGTGCCTAAATCACAAATGGAAATGAGGAAGAACGAAACATAATGAACTAGATCATCTGGGAAAATTCACAGTGAGGTACGAACGTGGTAAATTTACAAGAGTTGCCCGCAAGAACATCATCAGACAGCAGGGATTATGATGACAAATGACGAACGAAACAAAATGCACGGCGTACTACGGACGGCATGCAGAACATCGACCCTGAATGAATGGCGACTGACCACGGCCACGAACGCCGGCGTTCGCACGCGACGAGGACATGATCTCCACGTATCACAATGAGGCAGAAACGAACGAGGACTGGACGACGGCAGCTAGACGAACAGCTTCAGCGGCGGCGGCCGGCCGCTACATGTCCACCTCGGCTTCGGCGGACGGCTCCACGCAGCCGTCCGCGTCCTCGTCGTCGTCCTTGGGAGCCAGGCTGATCTCTCCGTCACTGTCATCGTCATTGTCCATTCGATCCAGAGACAGCAGCAGCTTCCGGAACTGAACTAATCACTCGAAACTCACGAAGCCGCACACTGACAGTCATATGAAGTTAATAGTATTTGTACGGCGGGGCGCGTGCAGCGCATTCGGAGGAGGAGCCGACTGTCGAGTGCACCCGACCGACTCCAGGTCCCTGATTCGGATTTCTAGCCCAGGCCAAGGCTTCCTTCCATCCCTCCGAGGTCGGTGAGTTAGTAGCAAACTTGTCTTGGAAGGATAAAGCGCTGATTTGTTCATCGGCTCGCCACCGGAATTCATTGTATGGCCAAATAGCGTTCATATCGCCCCCATGACATCGCGTAGAAGTAGAATGCGTGCGCATTCCAAAACAGATTGAGCAACGCCGTCCTTTATCCTTTTATTTGCACGGCAAAAACAGTGCAGAGCACCCGTGTACAGAGACTGGGGCCTCTTAAACCAAGACAACTAGTTGTAAGGGAGCTATTCACCTACACCTACCTCGCCGATGAAAGAGATTAGAGTAGTTGTCACAGAACGGTTAATGTTGACGGCTCACGAGGTCTACGCATGACAGTATGCTTAGCACCGCAAAGTAAGCGACTAAGCAAGACTGAGTTGTCTCCAGTGACCAAAACTGTTAAGGCATAACAGCGTTGCATTTGCTGGATGATCTCTAATCATAAGGTTGGAAATGAAGATTGGAAATGCACCAGATCTAACAATCTGGAATAAAAGAACAGCGAACGTGGATCCGCCGTTGAATTTGAAGCTCCCGGAGAAATTCTGGTTGATTCTGATAGGCAATGCGAGATATTCAGAGTGGATAAAAAGGGATGACAACATCAGAAAACCAGGATCAAGATGTCCACGGAAGAAGCTATCAAGCGGCTGGAACGGAGCAGTGGCCAATAAGAGCCGTCAAACGCGTACTCTCTGAATCGAGTCTGCCAAACCTCCCGGCGCATGAGTTCTTCAAAACTTGGCCATGGCTCGTTTGCATTTGACCGAAGAAACCTTTCGCCTTTTATTAAACATTTCCGTGCGAAGGAATTTATCTCACTGACCGCACACTCGGTGAATTCCACGCCTTCTTTGTTTTCACTTGGGAAGTGCTCTAAGAGTCGGACAAAACAGTGTAAAAGAGCGATGGCCCTAAGCAGAAACTAAGCGCCAACTGCATTTTAAATAAATGACTTCGAAATCGTAGCCTACACAGCACATCCCTGCCTAACTTCCTGTTTGAACGTTATCTCTCAAAATTTGTTGTTAAAGCTAAATCCAGAGAGGTCGAACAGACGCGAGTAAACAACAAACTCAGCATTCACATTGCATATCCTGGCCGCCAGGTTGAAGTGGCTTTGTATGCTCTGCCGATCGTGATCGAGCTGACCGTCCCGTCGACGACCGCCGTCGAGAGCCGCCAGCGGATTGAACATCGGCACGTTCTTCCTCGACGACAACGCCTTCTCGTACACTTTCGCCGCCTCTGATGGCGAATACTCCTGCGCCTTACTGAAAACAAGCGGTTTAGGTATCTGCTGGACAACCTCGTAAACTAGCCTTCTACACTCACGCTTCCGTGAATCCATACAGCTTCATGAGAAAATTCTTGAGGTAGAGCAGAATAAAGCACGCTTGGCTGTTGTCCATGAGGTCATACAACGGAGCCTTCTCTTCGGGGAAACGATCTAAAACGAAGGATGATGGAATCGACGCTTTAGAGGCAACAACCTCGACGTACTATATAAAGTCTCCGGCTCGAACAGAAGGTCGTCGTCTTCAGGAGGCTGATTTTTCGGTTGCTGCTGCTGCGGTGAGCAGTACTGCTGGCGGGGTCGCAGATGCGCCTTGCACTGCACCAGCAGCGACTGCCCGGACAAGGACACTATCGAGTCTATCGTGTGGATGACATACAGCGGCTCGTCCATGACCTAGAGAACGGCGGTTTTGAGACTCATAGTGGAAAGGACTACCTCGAGTTAACGAGGGACAACTACAATGAATTATGGAAATACAGAGCTGCGAAAAGAGCGGAATTTCGGAGCCGACACCAACAATAACAATTGTTTGAACCGGTTCTATGAATGCGATGTGTAAAATCGACTACAATACTCCATGTCTCGGGAAGTCCCGTGCTGCATCTCTTCTGCTACGCTTATACCGCTACGGCAAGTCAAGCACTGTCGTCTAGCAAAACACCTTGTTCGAGACAGTGGGGTGACATCTTCCATGCAATGGGGGCATTAGGGAGAGCTGAACCCAAGAAAACGTGGGGCGGCTGCAGCGGCAAGCGCTGCCTCGTTCACGCCGTCTATTCCCTTCCATGTTCATACATTTTTTTTATTCTGTTCCCGTTCAGCTATTCGGCCCCTCCAAATTGACTCCAATTAGGGAAAGTGGTTGTTTAGAGAACAATTGCGTGACTTAACCGTAGAAGTAGAGAACTTTGTCAAGATGCCTCGTGAACGTTGAAGACATGAATGACGGAAACGCAAAGTCGGAATTAAATCGAAATTTGGGCACTGGCTCAGGAAGCCATTGTATAGAAAACCGCGGCGAAACACGAAAATGAGAAACTTTGAGCTAGATGAAGAGAACCTTCAAATGACAGAGGGTTTTGCTTAGAATAGAAGACCGTACAGAGGTATGTACTACATACGGACTGCGTAGCTCCCCGCGAACACGATCGCCGCGACCCGTCGCCGACGAGGCGCGGGAGTACACCAAAGATCCTAGGGTTCGAGGTGTCAAACCCTGCTAGTATCCTGCTCACGCGCCTATTTCCAAGAAGTAGAAAGAAATTCACTCAGCGTGAACTCTACAGTGTAGCGCCTTCACAGATGGTGGTGCGAAAGACAAGCTCTAATCTTTTTTAGTGCTACAGAAACGAAAAAAATTCAAAATAGTATTAGGTTGTAACGAAATAAATGGCACTGAACCACTGTAAATTTAAACAGTTAATATCTCGGCTTGTGGCAAGTTTATTAATCGAAATAAAAACCTTCTGATTCTACACATCTTTGCTAACGTGACATAAGCTTTTTTATCCCAGTAGCATAAAAATCGGAAGTTCTGGAATTGACGAAATCTTCGAAGGCACTTTCGGCATCCTGTTGGTATTTGAATATTTTCCCTACTAAGAAGTCGCCAAGATGCATGAAGAAATGGTAGTCCGTTGGGGAGAGATCGGGAGAAAACGGAGGATGTGGTAGAGTTTCAATGCTCAGCTCATTCAATTTCTGCAACGTCATTCGTGCTACATGGGGCGAGCATTGTCGTGCAGAAGGAGAACTCGCCTTCGGTTTACCAAGGCCGGCCGGATATCCTTCAACTTTTTCATCATTTCTTCAATTTCAATGTAGTACTTCTCTGCCGTGATGGATTCACCGGGAGGGAGGAAGCTGTGGTGAATAATTCCCAGCGAACACCACCATACTGTCACCATTACTTTCTTTCGGTGCAATTCCGGCTTCGCAAAAACCTTGGGGCTCTCATCGCTGTCCACCCACTGTGCCTATCGTCGCCTGTTGTCGTACATTATCCATTTCTCGTCACAGGTTACGATGCGATCAAGGAATGGGTCCGTTTCGTTCCGTAGAAGCAGTGTGGACGAGATCTCATATCGTCGGTTTCTTTGCTCCTCAGACAGGTCGTGAGGCATCCATCTTTCCAGCTTTTTGGTCTTTCCAATTTCCTTCAGATGCCGGGCAGCTGTGTTGTGACTGACGCCAAGAACCTTCGCTATCTCCCTGGTACCTTTGTGTGGATTCTCCTCTGCCACATCTCTCAGCTTGTCGTCATCAACATCACTATGCCTCCCACGACCTTCATGTTCTTCCAAGCTCTCATCTCCATTCCGGAACTTCTGATACCAACGATACGCCGTCCAAATTGTGGAACATTCTTGACCGAATGCGGCGTTGATCTTCTCGTCCGCCTCCTTAGCTGTGTGGCCCAGCTTGAATTCATACAAGTAAATGCCTCGGATTACTCTTTTGTCCATCTGCAAAAAGTCAATAAAACTCTAAAGTTTTCCCACTTTTACATAGAAAATTTGGTTCTCACCGGTAGAGCAAAGTTTGCGCTTCTAAACGATATGCCACATGCTACTGTTTGTTCTTGATCAAACGCGTAAAGACGCGCCAAAAAAATGGCGCGAGCCAGTGCCATTTAATTCGTTACAACCTAATATTACAGTTAGTTATATAAAGAGTGGATCATGAACAACGACGAAAATAAATGGTTGGCGTAAAATCTTGTCAACAACTGGCCTCCACAAACCATCGCGAAGTTTATAGGTCACATTCAAATGACCACTTTGATAATTGATTATCTACTGACAGAAGGGCGCGTGTAGCGCAGTCGGAGGAGGCGCTGATGGTCGCGTACACCCGATACCAGGTTCCTGGCTCGGATTTTCCGCCCAGGCATCAAGCCTTCCATCCCTCCGGGGTCGGTGACTTGGTACCAGACGTGTCTCGGAAGGATAAAGCGCTGACTTGTTCATCGGCTGCCCACTGCAACTCATTATATGGCCAAATACGCATTCATATCGCCTCCAAGACATCCCGTAGAAGTAGAATGCGCTGGCGCATCCCAAAAGGGATTGAGTAGCGCCGTCCTTTATCCTTTTATCCTAGTGCCGGAACGGCTGTAACTCTTCTCAGTGCAGAGTTCGAGTCAAGAAACTTGCACTATCGTATTTTTGAGACAGAGGTGATTCCGCCTTCATGTACCACTTCCGCTGCTCAGATATACCGCTGAAAGGTACACTGGTGAGAGAACTTGGGTGCTAAGTATGAAGAAGGGTTTGCGGTCACTGTAGTGGATTCGAGGCTCCAACGATTGCGGTCAGTGAAACACATCTCACTCCAGGAAATACGAGCTGCAGGCTCGTTTAGCGCCATGGATTAACGGAATGCTGCCGTTTCTTCGACTACTATCCTCTTCGTGACAACACGCTTTGTCGGCTGCCCAGCACCCGAAATGTCTTTATAGATAAAAATAAATCAAAAGAACAACATTACCTACCCATTAGTCAATGGGCAGTAATCAAAGCAAAAAGGGTTGTTTCAGCATTTTTTTACGCCTGGAGGTGGATCACCATCGCCTGATGTTGTTCGACGAGGCAAACAGCAGCCGGTCGCATTGTCAGGCGTTTTGTGCTGCTACACTGTTACGACACAATATGTTAGCTGGGCGCTTGGACTGCAATCGGAGAAGGTGCCAGTTGCTACGTGCACCCAATACCAGGTTCTCGGCTCGGATATCCTGTCCAGGCCAACAAAGCCTTCATCTCTTCGGTGGATTGGTGAATTGGACCAGACTGGTCTGGGAAGGACAACCCGTGACTGGTTCATCGACTGGCCACCGCAAGTCATTGTGTGGCCACACGTGCATTCAAACCACCTCCACATCCCGTAGAAGTAGAATGCGTGGGACATCCCAAAAATAATTGAGTAACGCCGTCCTTTATCCTTTAATATGATAGCTAGAAAAAAAGAAAAACGACATCTAGCCCTCAGCCTGAGGATCGAACTCCCTCCAAAGGTTCACAAGAAGAAGAGTCACGCAATCCACGTTTTTAGGAATGACTATCAGCACTAGGTGCTGTTTCGACACACTATTGTCATATCAACTGTGTGTCGAACATGCACTGCTAGTACCGTGATTGATTTATCCACGGAAGACCTCAGCTACAGACCTGATAAGGGAACATCGCGATGTTGTCGGCCACGAATATCCATTCCTCCAGTCGCAGCTTCTCCCTCGAGTCCTCGCTGAACAACCTGAAAGTCATGCACTGAGTGTTCAGAGCTCGAGTGTTTCATACCAATTGAACCAGTAACGGCCGTAGCACATCGCCTACGTCTCCCTGTTCTTGCTCACAGAGTGCAATAGAAACCTGTTTACGTTCTGCATTTATTGCACAAGTACGTCCGCAGGTGTAGCACAGCAACGACCATTTTAAAACGAAGGGTTCTACTTGTGGTAAAAGAATAGTATGCCTACAACGAACAATAGTACTGGAAGACCGTTAGACGGACGAGGAAGCCATGATTGTTGAACCTTGTCCTGCCACTCCGAAAAAACTAAAACTAACTCGGTAAAGTCCTCAAATCTGAATCTTAAATCCCTGTTCTCCCACATCCGCCACATTAGGTAAAGAACCAGAACGACGAAATCGGCCACTACAGCACGCCACCCGATTTTTATTCAATCTTATGGAACGCAGTCAGAGCTACTGTCAGCTATCCCGCCTGACCAATCAAAAACGATGCACACACCTCAACACGCTCGTCAGGAACGATCTGCGCTGCTGCCGGTTGGTTCGAAGCCGCTGATAGAGCCCACTTAAAACCGCTTGTCCATCGTTCGAATGCCGAGGCAGCCCAGTTGATGGATCAACACGCGCTGTAGAAAATCCTATTATATGGGATATATATATATATATATATATATATATATAAAGTCACATATCAAAAGAACGTTCAAAAATGTGTACTGAAATCATACCGCTGGTTGTCGCATATGGGGACACATCACATGCACGAATTCCACGAATGAAGCGCTCGCTCTCGTCAGTCGTTCCACGGATTTGCAGTTGCAACTGGTACGCCTTTCTCACGCCTTGTGTAGCTGTGCTCTACATTCAAAAGGATTAAAACTGCCACAGGCATCAGGAGAGCTGCGGCCTAGAAAGCTATCACCTGGATCATTCCCGCGTATTTGGCGTCAATATCCTTGAGCATGCCCTCCACTCGATTCCGAACTATCGGCAACGGATCTGTCGTCATCGCTATAAGCGTAGCGATCGAAGTGCCCGGTGTGACCAGTCCTTGAGTGTAGGTGAGGTGCGCCACCTGGAATAATGACGATTCGCACACTTTCTTCACACTCACACCACATCCATACTCGTTCACTCACACCACATCCATACTTGCTCAGCCTACAGCAACTAATACTGAATTAAAAATCTAATATCTAATAACAAAACGCGCAACAACGGTAGTGTAAAGGAACGAAAACTTCTGCCTTAAAATGGAATTCGTTGTTAGTTGTCATTCTTACCAACAATTTTTAAAATCAGTGGCTGAAGGGAAAAGGTAAGATGCGTAGAAAGAAACACAGTCGAACGAGGTGCCTGCTGTCTCGAGCACCCACTCCATCTTTACGGCCCGGTTTCCCTCCCAAGCCAAGCATTTTACATTGGTACATTGGTACCAGAGCTATACGGGAAGGCTAAAACGCTTGCTTATCGACTGACGACAGCAAGTAGTGTATAGGCCAAATACGCATTCAAATTGCCTCCACATCCCGTAGAAGTAGAATGCGTGGCGCATCTCAAAAAGAATTCACTAACGCCGTCCTTTATCCTTTGTCCTTTAACGGCTAAAGGGCAGACAACTTTGATTGAATAACGGTTTTAGTCCGCATTGAGGGTTGTACTGCACACCGGCTTCACACTCATGCTTCACTTAAAAACACTCACCAGAGCAGAATGACAACGAATTCCGTTGTTGCCGCAGAAATATCCCTGGAGAACTGCCTGCCAGTAGATTTGAATCACCGTTGAACCCAGACCTGAGCCTGCTTGATCCATCTCTTTCAAGTTTTCTTGCTCCTTCCCTTTCCCAACTGAAAATTCGACAATTACAATGTAATATTCCAAAAAAAAAAAGTTGGCACTGGCAATGCAATAGACACACAGCAGTGATTACGAGGGCAAATCGAGAAATGTGTATGCGTACAGTTTTGGTCGCCCTTAATCAGCTTCAACTCTTCAGACTTCAGGAACTCCTCCAAGTTCTGCAACGCCTGTAGTCTCATCTCAGTGTAATTGGGATCATCGGAACCAAGCAGCACGTGGTACATGTTCTTCACATCTCTACACATCAGATACTCAGGATAACGAGCGCACAGATGACCTGCAACAGAATCCAACTGGCTTTACAAATCCGGCGGAGAGAAAATGATGACGCAGTAATAGCAATAGATGCATTGACCCACCCAGTGCCACGAATGCCTTAAAACGCATACTCGGAATGCTGCTGCTGGAGAAGAAGAAGAGGACGTCGAACACGTTGTCTCTTATCCGTCTGAACCATCGTATTACGAACTCATAAGGGCGAAAATACGACGAGCAACAGCTTTAATGCCAGAAGAAACTCAAACCGTGGTAGGTCGGACTCCTCACTGCTGATCTCCTCGGCAGGACCAAGTGACATGTCAGGCCGGACCAGATCAGCAGGAAATATTTTGTTCTCGAAGTCGGGATCTTTTATAATGGCATCGAAGTCGAAGTAGCGTGCCATTACTCCAACGCCGCAGAGGAACCTATAATCTTCTTTTGGAAATAACACACACACACACACACAGAAAATTCGAGGTAATTTTCACTAAAAGTTGGTATTATCTTCTTATTGAAAACGGCGGAATAACCTAAACGGAACGGAAACAACAGCGTTTCCCTTCGCAAGAGCAGCCATACCTCTGAATTCGAAGAATCTTCGGATTATCCAGCTGGCAATTTGGCCGGGTCTTTAGGGCATTCTTCACGCGGACAAGAAATTCTAAATAGGTCGGAATGATTCAATGAAACGCCGTGAGGAGCGAATACGTTTTGTCTTTTAAAATTTCAAATGTCTGAATGGTAGATGAACTGTGGTATACCTAAGTATGTCTTGAAGAGGTTGGCAACGGCGGGAATCTGAGGCCGGCCAAAGCGATGCCAGATGGCTGACATGCAGCTGATAGTCACGGTGGTTGTTGCCACACCGCTGGCGCTGGCAGTGAGGTTCGCAAGAGTCAGGTCTTGACTGAAATCAAGCACACGTTTAAAGAGTTTTCCAATCTAACTTCGAGCCTCCAAATGGCCCACGCTTCCTGCTGAAGGTAAAGACTATTTGTTAAGATCATAACTCTTTTGATTCTAACCGTACACACTAAGAAACAGTCACATCTAGCTCGGCTTATTCCAGTAGTGCTGCCTCATAGAAACTGTCGCCATTCTTTCAGTCACACTGGCAATGTGTCGCCAATCTTAGTGACGTTAAACCAACCGACTCAAATCGGAAGCCACAAGCATAAGCCTTCAGATGCGTCTGTGAAAATTACTTACTTCGTCAAGAAGGCGTCGCTAGGATGGCTCATAAGCGGCACCACTCTTTCTAGCATACCAATCACCTCGTTCAACACCTGAAAGCGGGCACCGTACTACTGCATACAATAGTGAAGCATGGCAGATCCTGAAAGAAACACTCACCATCACCTCCGATTTCTGCGTGGCACTCATGGAAAGATACGGTTGTAACGTCTCGGCGTGCCTCACCAAAAGTTCAGGTCGAACCTAAGCAAAGAACATCACACAGGTGATCGATCTATTAAAAGGCAAGCGAGTCGCCATTTATCGCAGAGCTATTCTAGTGTGAACAATCTCTCAGCAAGGAATAATCTTAATGCTCAGAAACAGTATGACTGGTTTCGGAGGAGGATATCATAGTTAACGAACACCAGACCTATTCTAAATCCGTTTCTCGTCTTATAAAAACCTAACACTGAAGTTCCTGATGAAACTCGCGCAAACAACCATCGAAAACAAGCATGCACTGCTTGAGAGCAGATGGTAAGAGATAGAGATGCAGGGAAACGGGCAACTGCCTGCGGTTCAGTTAGCACTGCTCCCACCTAACATCGTTATTTGAAATACACTTCAAACAGAAACTCCGATATCTAGGTGGCCAATATGAGGAAGGGCGCAGAGCCTAGCAAAGGTCGAAAAAGAGGAATCTGGTAAATGAGGGGAGCTCAATAGAATTATTTATGGCTGTTGAGGCTCCTGGAACCTCAATGAAGAAGTGTAAACGACAAATGTTGAGACTGCAGCTAGTGAGGCGCAAAACGTTCAACTGGAACACTGACGCATGGAAGGGCGCGAGATCACCAGAAGACAACGCTGTGAAATGAGAATTTTACCCTACACTAGGTTCGGGCTCAATAGATCAGGATAGGCTCGACCTTGGTTGTTCACATGTTTTCGTTCAAAGGCCTATAGTTTCAACAGTTGTAAAGAAATCTAGTGAACTCCTTTTTCCTCACGACGGCAGAACCAATCGAGGAGAGGGTCCGGGTAGGTCGAAAATATGACGAAGAACTCTAATGAAGGGATAGAGAGACGTCGTTAAAAGAGATGTTTGTGCTATGGCAGAAGTACATTTGGAGGTGCCTCTTTCTTTGGTGTTTGGTTCGGGGGGGGGGGGGGGCTAGTGTTTATATCTATCTAACGCAGGTTTTGCAGATTAGGTACTACGGATTGCGGTTCTCACGATCTGTTTCTCGCCATGTTGAGAACGGGCGCATCTGGAGAGCAAGTCACGAAAAATACATGAGGGTGTCCAGGCTTCACAAGAGGAGTTCTAAAGATTCGGCCTTACCGTATCCCTCTGTACTATTTTATAATGTATAGTAACACCATTTTTTACTGTAACGAAAGTAAACACGTGCTAAAGAAGAAAGTATAGCAGCAGCTAGTCCGCTAAACGGCTGGTCATTGAGTAATGTTTGTTGATAATATAAATAAATTCACTTTGGAAATATGAAAAACGACATTAGTTAACGAACAACCCAATAGATTAGAAAGGCGCGTGGAGCGCAGTAGGAGGAGGTGCCGGCAGTCGCATGCGCCCGATGCCAAGTTCTTGGTTCAAGTTTCGCGGTCAACCAAGCCTTCCTTTACTCCGAGGTCGGCGAATTGGTACCAGAATTAGTGTAGGCCAAATGCGCATTCAAATCGCCTCCACGATATCCCGTAGGGCAGAATGCGTGGCGCATCTCGGAAAGGGAATGACTAGCGCCGTCGTTATCATTTATCCTTTTATCTAGAAATATAGTAGGATTGTGACCACCGAGGTAGTTTCTCTTTAAAAATGAGTCCTCTAGGCGAATTCACTTCTAAGCAATTTCGCTTCTTCGCGTTATATGGAGCACCTAAAGAATACTGCACAATAACTACTGTTGATGAACAAAAGCTAGCAGCCACAGACCACGCTGACAATCGCGTTCATGTCCCCGAGCGGTGAGTGGAGACTAAGAAAATGAAAAGAATAATCACAAACAGGTCAACATCATACACACTAAATACTTCAGTAATAATCGCAAGATGCAAAGCAAAACCACACCTTACTAAACAAAGTGAGTGTGTTCAGACATGCCAGAAGCCTCTCCTGATTGGCTTTGTGTAGTTCAGCGCCCTTTAGGTCCTCGTTTGTCGAGTTCGTTGTAGTCACTCCATTTTCTGAATTTGCTTTTTTCGGTGGCCTTATCAACAAGCGTAAATTCAGACATCCTGAATCAGAGCTAAGTGAGAAAATACCCGTGGCCATCTTGTTTTCTATCGTGAGCACGTTGTCCATGAACATATCAACGATCTGTCGGCTTGCAGCCAGAGTACTCTGGAACATCCTCATATAGACACTCTCTAAATGCTAATGCCCACCTAACGCTACAGACCTTGTCGCACTGTTTCAGCAAAGACTGGAACAACAGCTCCAGAGCTTCCAGCTTCAGTTCTTCTGCGCATATTTGAGTGACCTTCGTCATCACAACCACCTTAAGAAGAACATCTTAATGTAGTAAGATATATGGGTGTAGAAAAGCTGCTTCTCATGAAGAAGAATGAACTTGATGCGAAGGAGTGAAGGCATTGTCTCACCTTTTTTAGGAGCGCCGGAGTGTTTCGTTCAGAAACTGGTTGGAACCACAACGACTGAAATGTTTCCAAAACGAGCTTCTTCACTCCGTCCTCGTCTTGTACTCTCCGAACGATTTGAGAAAGCATGTTGGGAATCTAGAAATTACACGTAGATGGGATGAAATGTTTTTGCTCTCATGCTCGACAAAGCGGCTCTCCATCATTACCTGCTCGAAGTTCGGGAACTTTTCGCAAATTTCTCGCATAATCCGAATAACTCGCTTACGTACAGCAACTCCAGTGTCCTGTAATATCACGTGCTCTGGGATAATGAGAGCAAATGGGGAACCTTTGAATCACAAACCATCAAACGCTCGGCAAGTAGGGGATAGTACGTAGGAATGGCATCGAAGTTCGCGACAACGAACTTCCCAATCATCTCAACCGTTGCCTCTCGCACGGCCGCATTCGAGTCAGTCATGCGGTTATGAGCAGCGGAGGAAACCTCTGGCTGCAAATGACTGCATCATAGAGAAAAGGGACATCCGACTTCTGAGCAGCAGCTGCAGTGCTTTCAGTAATACTTTGAAGATAAATCGTCCAACTGCCCGCGATTTCTTCCGTAAATTTTGTTTTCCCACAGCATCAGCGTTGCACACGATGTGATCATAAAATGTGCCAAAAAAGGATTTTTGCAAAAGATGAGCAAAGTATGAACAAACTCATGATGGCTTCCTCCTTATCGTACTAGCGCACCTGCAAACGCCAAAAGGAACAGCAAGAGTGAGAAGCGTGAGATAAAGTAAAACCTGCTATAAATTTGAGTCTAATAAAATCAAAACTAGAGAAAATTCACTTTAGAAAAAGAAACGAATAATTGGCATAATGGCCTTGCGCGCGAGACCTAACAATAAAAGGCCAGAAATGGGCTGACTTAACTTTTTCTCCCAGAGTACCTAATAATGTATCAAGCACCTGATCAAACATTGTTTGGCATCCTATTATGAAAATATTAGTTCGGCTGTGGTTCTGTCTAAACCTAACGAACATCGTCCGTCTACTAACCACAACAGGCCTGAAGCTGTTACAAACGAAACTAATACAGGTCAAGTCGAAACATCGGATACCAAAAATCGTAAACGGATTTTACTACTAATACGTCCATTATAACGAAATGAGATTGCATAAACCGTATACAAAGCGACTTGAACGGGACGAGCTCGGTGGGAACATTCAAACTCACCATTAGTAGCACGGACTGATCGCTTTCGATGATCTGAGTGAGGCAGCGCATTGCTTTCGTTCGCAGGCTAACAGTTGTCTCACTGGTGATGCCGCTAACAATCTAAAGAACCGATATACAGACGTCACCACAAACATCTAACACCATCTGGGTCTCACAACATGAATAAATCGGACATGAGCCGCCTTTCATACACACTACTTCGAGCAGAAGAATGATTCAACTGGAAGTTTTCACAGAGATTTCGTCAGCGCAAATGCAGGCGCAAAATTCAAAATTATAATCAACACGGTTTCAAAAGCAAAAGCGGTCACGACAAATAAAAGCACTGACTTGTTTCAGGAAAGAGTCAAAAGAGTGTGTGAACTCTCTCTTCGCTGCGAGGTACTTGATACACCAAGCGACGTCAGACTCCAGCATAGAGCTGCCAAAACGCCTAAAAAATCGACCTTGATAACTAAACGGCAGCCAAACCACTTCTTTTCTTCACATTCGTTTACAAATAAAGTTACTATTTACACACATACAGCCCTGTCTTTCATAATTTGGTTTACTCACCAACGATGACCAAAGAACTCACTTTGCGTTCTCGTATCTTCGCTGTCTGTCCTTCTTCCGACCGAGAAGATCAACCAGGAAAGTCTTCTGGGCCTGTGCACGTTTCACCTTCTTCATGTGACGAGACTCGTTCTTCCGGTGCTCCTAAAATCAACAACTCGACTGAAGATGCAAATCCTTTCCTATTAGAGCCTATGGCTACCGAACTTCTGAAAATATACACGTCATAATGCCAGGCAAAAGTTACCTTTTCAGAGAGGTTCTCGCGTTTGCTCTCAGCATATCGTGCTTCAAGTTCCTGCAGATCTTCCAGAATCTCTTTGTACCATACACAGCAGTAGAACTTTACAGCATACTGTAACATCGTCTCTTCCCGTACAGGGTACAAGTTCAGGCACCTCAGAATACAAACCTCTACAGTGATGTCCTTATTGACTATAATGTAGTCAAGCAACGCACGCTCAAGCTCCATTTGCTTCTCGCTGAAGGTCATCTGGAACGCAGTTCGCTAGGTGAAACTTATGGTGGGACAAGGCAAGCATAAAATCGTGAAACTCATGTCGCAATCGAATACGTTATTTGTATACCACATGTTCGAATCTTAAAACCTTGATTCCACTCCGACGTGAAACTGCTTGTAAGAGTAGAGATAACGGAAAAAATAACACTTATGCGCCCCAAAATGAGGGGAAGACATGGAAAGGAAGCACCGTTTAAAAATAGCTGTGAGAATATAAGAGTAAAAAGTAACCGTCTCAAAGGAAATTTCAAGAAAGGTGGGTAAAAAATGGAGAAACATACAGATAAATGACCGGTATCAACGGCAGGATTACGAAAGTCCTTAAAGAGACTGAATGCGCAGCGTAAAGTCAGCTGGCGGGAATGTCGGATGAACGGATGGTGGAAAACTGAGCGGCTTTACAATGAACAGATCACTACGAGGTGAAGAAAAGTAAAAGAGGAGCTGGGGATTAGAATGAAAGGTTAATGAAAAATATGGTTGGAAACGGTGGAAGTCAGAGAGAGTTTTAAGAAATTAGGTGCAATAGGAGAGAATTAAACGGAAGGAAAACAAAACCGACTCGACTAGCTACTTTGAGATGAAGATTATGATTACACAAATAATGGCTGATCAATAACGAATGAACTCACGTCTGATATGTCGACCTCCTCTACGCTTGGCCACAAGGAAGTTCCGTCCTCTTGCAAATTGTCCTCGTACTTGATGGTTTTCACAACAAGCTGAAATTTACTGGTTTCTGTTGATATGACATAAGCAAAAAAAAGCTCCCTTTAGAAAAAAAAACTATGGTGACGGTTGAAAACTATTCCACTTCCATAGCTAAATCAATTCAGCCAATTTCTGACCCGAGGCCTTAAATAACTTTTCAAAACCTCCTACGGACAACTTTGTAGCATCTATGTGCATACCAGAAAAAGAAAAAATGCGCACAACGCCAGATAACCTACGTCCATATGCTCCTTCGAGTCTTCAACAGACCAAATCATGCTGCTACGTAGCCTCGATGTAATAAGTCCCAGGTACTCCAAACTGACCGTTCGAATCGCTATGTCTGCGCTCTTATTCCTGTAAATTCGATAACACCTAATTTAAAGGCGAAGATAAGAACGGAGTTCATAGAGTTTTACTCACCGAATGTTTTTCACAAGAAGGTTACCCACAACTTGAAGGAACATCTCAGCCGCTGGAAACTCTGGCTTGTTGAAAGCCGTGAGCATATCCTGCAGAAAGCTGTCGAAAAGTGCACGATAGTCTTCTTCCCCTTCGTTCTTGTTCCCCTTTGATGAACATCTAAACGAGCAGAGATGGATCGTTGGCGAGGTCGCGATTCATCAGGGAATGAACCTTCTTAGATGTAAAACGTTACACAATCAGTCACAGAGTACGGAAACACATCCAGTTCAAACACCATTTCTGTCAATTCCTTTTGAAATAATTATCCATTATCCAATACTTTTGAGGAAAAAAGAACTTGATCCTCCACACGGAATGCGAAGCCGAAACATGTGCGAAATTTTCCCTTTCTATATACTGACTGAAAAAATTTCTGCCCGTAAGGCACTTTTTCCATGCTTGAACCTGTGGAATTTTGCAGCAACTGCCTAAAAAACTTTCCATTGTATTAATTCATGTTTAAGAAGTTCGACAAGGGCTCCAATTTCACCGTCAATTGAAGTGCTCATAGAGTATGCACAAATCAGCACATATAATTCTGAGTAAGACCTATTCAAACAAAGCCATACTCTGTTCGGGTTAAAATGTGAAGTTGATTCAAATACGCCTAGGCTTTCCCTTCGGTTTTTTAGATAGTCTACATTGGGACTCCACGGATCGCAGTGAAACTGCCAGTGACTAGCTACTTCACCTGTTTGTAGCACTCGTTAAGCATGGAGGAGGGCAGTCCATCTAGCAAAACAAGTAGAGTGGCAAGCACTGTAACTCCATGCGTGATAGATGACAGGTTTTACTTCTAGCTCATGGACAACCATGGCGATGGCCGATAGGTTGTGAATTTTAAGACCGACGCTCGTCCGGTCTCAAGCAATATTAGTGTTACAGGAATCCTCCATGACTGCCGGTACTTCAAAACCGTCTAGGGGAAGTAATAAAGAATTTTGTCAGGCTCACCATCCCCAAAGGCAATGATTAGGGGGTCCTTGGATAAAGTCGTCATAGACAACTACACCAATAATAAATAAATAAAATAAATATAAAATAATAAATATAAATAAACATGCTAAAATGGGCGAATCAATCAATCAGCTATGAAGCACGGGGGGATGAGAGAAGATAAGGGTAGCACCAATCCAGCTGAAACAGCATCTCGTGTGACGTGGATATGCTCTGAGAAGATTGCACATCAAGACTGCCTTAAGGCCCCCACAGAGTCCTGCGGCAGCGCCGCGGCCCTATGCTTAACCATAGGGCAGAGACGCAGAGCTCGCCGCCGGCGGCGTCTCTGCCCTATCCTTAAGGCTCCCACAGAGTTCTGCGGCAACGCCGCTCGCCGCTATGGTTAAGGATAGGGCAGGGACGCCGCCGGCGACGAGCTCTACGTCTCTGCCCTATGGTTAAGCCTAGGGCCGCGGCGCTGCCGCAGAACTCTGTGGGGCCTTTTAGGAATTTGGAAAGCGACCACACGGAACCCCATGAAAGGGTGGAAGAATGTCATCAAGACGAACCTCGCGGAAGCTAACCATACGGCGGAAGCCCTATTGCAAATGACAGCGGCAAAGTCTGCGACTGTGCGAGGGCAAAAAAAAGGAGAGAAACAAGGCCTACGTTACATAAAGGAACTGCTTACGGTACAAAAAAGGCAAAAAACATCAATAAAATTCGCAATTTTCAGCAATAACTAATCTAAGGCTAGAATACGTACCTGCTTAGAAAGCCAGACGCAAACGCTTGTGCTAATGTTTGAACCTCCTTATAGGATGTAGGCACAATGGAATCTGGCTGCATATGCGAATCGGAGTCAGGATCATCACCTTTGTGATGCACTCTTTCTGGCACCTCAAAACAAATATCGTTGTAGACACAAATCGGAACCATACACCAAAGAGAGTAAATTACACTCACTCTGACAACGCTCTGCAGCAGCTGAAGCACAAGCACTGTAGTGTTGCTTATCCACTGGTCTGGCCCAAACCTATAACCGTTGCTAGCATTTCGACCACTCGGCGAGCGGTGGAGGGAATTCAGAATATCGTTTAGCATTCCCATGCGCATCTGCTCCTTGGCGCTGGTGAAAATGTTCGCCGCCAAATTGCACGCCTAAACACAAACCGCTTTCGAGGGCATTCGCAAATAACAACGAAACGACTTACATGCTGCTGCAGTTCCCCAACGTTGTTCACGAAAAACACCTGAATAGCCACTGAAGCCAAATGGTGGACACACATCTCCGCCAAATCGGTCTGCCGCACCTAAACTCATAGACATTGCAGAGCACGTCGATAGGTCAAGCAGTACAAAACGCTCTAGGAGCGAACATAAGTATGAATGATTCTAAGGACAATACCAAGTTTGAAAAACTGTGGACAAGGTCGGTCATTCTGGAGTAAAGAAGCTGCACGGTCGGAGATCGGTGAACTTGTTCGATCTTTCTCTTTCGCTTCTCGTCACCTAAAGTGCGCCATCATGACTTCAAGTTGATTGATTACTGACGTGTGCTTTCGCGCACGTAAAACGAACAAAACGTAAAAGTCCAGTGGACAAACAGCTAAACATAAGCTAGGCGTGTAACCTATCATTAAATGGAGCCTGATAAAACTGCATAGAAAAGAAAACATAAAGAAAACCCTCACAACACAAAGAACAATACGTTCTAGTAAGGAAATTATGAGAGGAAAAAGAAGAAGAAAAATATACGAAGAATCCTCGATTCTACATCGTTAGCTTCCAGCAACAGCGCGGAGAGCCTTACACTCATACTCGCCAAGTCCTCCAGTTTTTATTTTACGTAGGTATAACTCAAAAGCTTAAGAAGTTGCTCTGTAATTGAATACGAGCAAATCGTTATCTAATTTCATAACTGGAGCTTCTCGTTCTATATTTGTACCAAGTGAAGAATTCCACAGGATCCAACTGCGTTTTATTATTTTGATACCCATCAGAAGATCGTTCTTCCTTCTCCTGCTGCACAAAACTCGGAAGCCTGTAAATTCGACGGTGCTGCTTCCCGTAGGGCAGAAAACGATAAGGCAGACCAGTGATCGCATAGTGAGTTTTCGAGTGAAATTATTTTGAACACTCTCCAATAATGCAATAAGCTTTCTTGGTATGGTGAGAAATCGTTGTTTCCGACTCTAGCAAGGGCCTTACATAGTACTTGTAAGCCTTTAAAAACTGACGTGGTTTTCAAACTGCGTGAAACAAGTTGTATATTCTATGAATGTCCCTGTCAAAAACGAGTTTAAAGTGTGGTTCGAAGAAGAGCTTATTTGTAAATCTGAATCCTAGGTCTGTGACTGAAGCTGTTAATAAATCTTCACGGCTTGTGAGCACCATAAAGCAGGTACGAGTGCAGCCAGTGGCTCAAAAAAAAAGCAAGAATGTCAAGCCAAGGAGTGGCGAAGAGGTATAACCGAGATAAAATAAAAACATTGACAATTCCTATGTACACATTAGCGCACAGTAGCGCTTCCCTAGCACGTTGGCGACAATGCCGTAATGGAGCGGCGGCCGGTCTCTCTCTGTGGACCACTCCGCGGAATGCTGTGCGGCGGCATGTTATTTAACATTCCGTCCACCCAAACGTCGTTAAGGCGATTATTTGAGGTGAAGATCACTATCTTACGTCCGTTTTGCCTATTTCTAGAAGATACCTAATCTAAATCGATAACTGGGTGGTCGGAGCGATATAAGATAATCAGTTTATACTTGTACACTACAACATTAAATGTAAAAGCTCGCTAAAGCTCCATCGGCTATGCTTTTGAGCATCGGCCTTCCATGTGTTTTCTGCTCCTTCTACGTTGATGTCTGACGTGTCAGAATCGGATCCATCAGTTTTCCGAACGACGGCGGGAGCCATGGCATCACCATCTACATCACTGGGAGCTTCAAGATCGCTGTCTAGCGGCAAGTCATCAATGCTTCCGTTGAGATCGTCGTTATCGCCACCCAGAACGTTCATACTGGTGGTATCCTCCGATTATTATGGAAAATTCCACTCAATGTTTAGCAAGCAATCACCTATCGATTACATCACATGCGCAGTCGTCAAGAGCTAGACGCTCAGAAGGATGAAGCAGAAGACTGTCGACCTCGTAAATCATCACTATGTTGAACTACCGTTCAAACGTTCCAAGCAGCGTGTGAAACGAAATAACAAACTTTTATGGATGAGTAAGGTGTGGTACAAATACCAAAAAGCAGAAGGAGTGGCTTATGCATAGAAAGGACCATCTAGAAGTAAAATCGAACAGTCGTTATGCTATCGAATCGTCTTGGAATGAATGTTCTTCTGATCTCACTCTTTCTACTAAAATCTCCTCCAGAAACCTCGCCAAATGGTGTCACCTCAACAAACGAACACGCACTCAGTATAGCTAGATTTTAGGATTAGTCCGTAGGGAGACAGTATACGCTGGCTGGAGTTGCTTGGAGACGATAACGTGGGAGAATTTTCAGAATTGATCATCTCACAAGTGATAGTGCAGTTTATTTATTTATTCTGTACGTGGACAGCCACGCGATACAATTAAGAAATACAGTTAGACCAAATACAAATCAATACACAACAGCGGTAAATTCGATAAGTGAATTTAGTTTATACAACAAAGCAAAAACATCAAAAAACAACAGCAAACTATAAAGTTTCCTGGAGATACCTGTCAGCTAGTTTTTTGAATTGCCTTAGACTGCTTGGTAGGTTATATTTCTTGGAAAGCTTCAGAAATTCAACACCCGCTCGATTAGTGAAAAATGAGGATCTTACATTAGTTTTAGCAGTGGGAACTTGGATTTTCCATTGGCCACCCCTTGTGTTAGAAGGAGAGACCGAATAGAACTCCTGAAGAGGAAGGCGTACCATACCATTTGTCAACTTATAAATCATGACTAAATCATATTTTCTTCTACGATAGGAGAGAGTACGTAGGTTAAAGATCTTATTTCTCTGTGATGCTGAAGGTAAGGTGTTGTAATTATATCCGTGAATTCTCATCCAAAGCTTCCTTGTGAAGCTGTTTTGCACTGACTCAAGTCTAGCTACTTCACGTCTACATTTAGAACTGAAAACAGTGCTACCATATTCTAGAATAGGCCTAACGTACGATTTGTAAGCTAACACCAAATGCTCAACTGAGTTTGTTCGCAATGATTTAAATAAGCTGTGAACGACTCATTCAGCTTTTTCTGCTGCAAGATCACAGTGTTCCTTAAATGAAAGACTTGCATCTAATATAAAACCCAAGTCTCGCAAACTGGCAGTATTGCTAAGCTGAAGATCGCCGAGGTAGTAGCTGTTCCTGTTACCATGTTGCCCAAGATGAAGTACATGTGACTTTTGCGCAGATAGCGGCATTCCCAGTTTGCTAACCAATCAGCAATAGCGTTTATTGCGGATTGAAGAGCAATGTGGTCATTCGCACCGTTCACATTCTTGTAAATCTTTATATCATCAGCAAACATTTTACATGTGATACCAAATATGGGTGGCCAAGGAAGGAATTTCCGAGGTATACACAGAGAAAAGGATTGGAGATAAAACACCTCCCTGAGGAACTCCACTGGTCACAGGAAAGGATTCTGAGAAAGATTCATTAATCCTCACCTGGAACGACCTGCCAGTTATGAAATTTTTTATCCAATTAGTTACCCTGGGATGAACACCTAGCTCTATAAGTTTAGCAACAAGTCGTTTGAAAGGAACTTTGTCAAAAGCTTTCATAAAATCAAAATATATTACGTCGACATCAGTTCTATGTTCAAGAGCATGTGTCCAGTCATTCAGAGCTGATAACATCAACGTTTCAGTGGATCTGCCGGTTCGAAAACGGTGTTGATCATTGGGGATTAGCGCATTTGACTCAAGAAAGGATACAAGAGAAGATTTGACCTTTCTTTCAAACAATCTGGAGAAAACTGAGGTAATACTAATAGGACGATAGTTAGACACAAGGTGATGGGGGTTTTCTTAAGAATCGGTGTAACAAATGCATGTTTCCAACGTGATGGCACCTCACCTGTCATATAACTAGCGTTAAATATGTGTTCCAGAGGGTAAGAAATTGTGATGGCAACCTTCCGGATAAAGTACGGTGGTACTTGGTCTGGGGTAACAGTGTACGTTGCTGGTAAGCTACATAATTCATTATAAATTTCTTCTCTATAAAACCAAACTGTAGGCTCCATGCGGAAAGAAGAGTTAATATTATTGCTTGACTCATAATTACTAGTATTTACCGAAAACGATTTCTGGAAATATTGAGCTAACAACGAAGCCTTAGACGAGTCGGTTAGAGCAGAGCTACCAGCCTCATCCTTCAAGGCAGGAATTCTCTCAGGTCTCTTTAGGATGGCGTGTAATAACCTATGAAGTGACGACTTGTTAGGACCTTCAAGGATTTTCTTCTCAATGTATTTGTTATACCGATCCAACAGGCAGTCAAATCTTTTATTCACAGCCTTAAAGAGATCAAAATTATCCGAACAAGGATAATTCTGATAGTCCAGCCATATTCTTTGCCTACGTTCAAAAAGCTTTACCAAATTAGGGGGAAGTTTGCTAAATTTTGACGGAACTTCTTGTATGGGAACGAATTGTTCAATGCAGTTATGAAGAGTGGATATAAATAACTCATACTTGTCATTTACGCTCGAATATTTCTCAAGGAATGATCGCCAATTGAGAGTTAACAAAAATTCACAGATGAGGAAAGTTGAGGCAGGTATACGAACTGCACTCGAGCCAGTGATAAAGGCGAACAAAGAACTAAGGTACAGAGGGTTCGAACAATCAGGCTGTTCTTCCTTTTTCTGTCATTCACATTCATAGCTAAATATGCCCACACAGAACTCATCTCATGTGCAGAACAATACCCCTAGCAGCTGGCAAAACAGCCACAGGAAAAAATTGCACCTCTGTCAAAAAAGCCTGCTGTTCAACGAAAGAACAAAGTGTAAATGGATAAAAAATGAGGTTCGTCTTGTCAACTTGTTTTGTGGGATGCGTCACATATTCTAGATCTACGGGATCGTTGAGGGAATTTGGGATACTTTTTGGCCTATAGGGGGCCAGTCCTGCGATCGCCAGCAAATAGGCACGAGGCTGTTTTATCCTTCACAAACAAGTCTGACACCCAATCAACGACACCTTAGAAATAGATTGCTTGGTTGGCTTTAGCGGGACCAGGGACCAGAACCCAAAACCTTCATTAATGGAGTGCGCCTATCCGGGTCCTCCTCCGACTGCTCTGCCACATGTTTAATGTAAAGGAAAACTGAATGAATCAATTTCTCAACTCTAGGCTGTATACCAGTCAATTCTGCATCATAAAAAAAGCTGTGGAAAGAGTAAAACTCAAACCGCTCCTGCAGACTGATCTGATGGGGAAGAAAGGTGAAATCATTGACCCACGCGCGAAAGCGCGATCTGCCTCAAGTAGGAAAAGGGAGAGGGAGACCTGCTGCAATCATCTGCGACCGGACCGTAAAGGAAAGGTGACAAGAATAATGGTCAGAGTACCCTCTCTACGACAACGAATACTATTGGAAAGCGAGGGTGAATAGCCTAAGGGTTCCTTTAATAATACCTTAGGTAAGGTGCAGCATAAACAGCCGCACTCCATTACGTGTCAAACAAGTGACAATGGCAGCGCTTATGCAGTAGAAAGTAGGAGCAGTGCAGGTACAACCGTCATTTTCTAATTTTAGGGAAGAAGGCGCATACTGCGGTAACGCGTGATTCCACCAGGATTCGAAATAGATCCGACTAGTGGATTAAAGTGGTCCACAGTGCGCTGTGAAATTTCTGACGTTCGTGAAGCGGTTCCAGCTATCGAATGTTAATGTTATACTTTTGTTATAAAAACAGTAAAAAACTGCACCTTTTTGCTTCCTTCCAGGTCCGTAGAGCGGGTCTGATGCAGGATATACAATGCTCTTTAAGTAATGCCGGCACAGATTAATAGATCGCTCAATCGCGTCCTCAATATACACCTAAAACGCATGCATCTAAGTATCGATTGTTGGGAAGAAAATCTATGTATGCAGACCTGCTTTGGCATTTTATGGCAGGTCATGATCATCAAAGTTGTGCACGCAGCATCCGCTCCTCGAATCAGGCGCTCGTCGATTAGTTCGCGGAGAGCTTGGTCATCTTCTTCTCCATCCTATAGGCCAAGAAGTATGCATGAATGGTCGAAAATTTGCAAACTGGAAGGAATTCGAATACTGCTGGATCACTCACATCCTCCGTAATTATAGGAACAAGGAGGCGAGTGCCATCCGAGCTCACGACATCTCGCATATTCCTTTCCAGAATAGTGATTAGCTTTATAAGGCGATCAGAAGAAATCTGAAACGTTTGCATCGCGTGGTTGAAGGAATAACTTACGCCGAAGGACAAGAACAGGAAGCACTTCACTAACACTCGTCAGTTTCTTCCACGTGAGCAGTTTCTGCACCTCATTTCGCAGATCGTCCAACACCGCACGTTCAATGAGTAGTTCTTGGCTGACACCCTCATCATCGTCGTTGTCCAATTCCTCCTCGTCTGAATTAGCAACATCATTTGCCTGCCAAGGAAAAGCCAGAGAAGGTAGCACACTACCTCTTCCATTTTGAGATATATTTATGTCGAGGTCTTCGACTTGATCAAAGATCTGGTCAATAATCACGTTCAAGCGAGCTCTCGAGTCATGTTCTGCCATCACCTGAAAATGTTAATCCAAACCTAGTTAAAGCGGTCACAAAATCAATGGTCATCAACCGACACAGAGTTATGCGCCAAATTATGAAAGACCAGCGGAAAAAAACGAAATAATTCTCGCCAGATCTACTTCCCTACTACAGGGTGCGCCAAAATTATGCGACAGCACGTGCGCGAGCAAATTTACCTCCTATTTCCATGCTTTTGTTGTTTTACTCGCGTCGATTGGCTTATGCTTATCTCAATCAAACATAAAAATGAATCGTTTTTCAGGATGGTGAAGCGTTCGTGCCACTGTGCTTCAATCATTGAGCTTTACCGTCAAGGCTTCTCGGCATGCGATATTCACCACTGTCTTGGAATTCATCGAAGTGTTATATATATATATATATATATATATATATATATATATATATATATATATATATATATATATATATATATATTCAACTACGCACACCATCAGGGAAGGTACGTGAATGAATTCGTAGGAACGTGGCGCGTTCGGTCCTCCGGATGTAGCGAGAAATGGACATCAAGCAGACGTCGTTGAAAAGAATCTGGACGAACTGTTACCCCGGACTAGTGCTCTCTTTGGAAACCGCTCCTGGACTTTCCAACAGGACAGAGCTCCAGCTCACAGAGTAAGAATGGTGCAGGACTCGTGCAACGGCAACTTTCCGGACTTCATAAGCTTCCACGAGTGACCAGGCAACTCTCCGGATTTGAATCCGATGGAATACATCTTCTGGCCAGTTCTGGAAGCCAACTTCGCCGCTCCGAGGATTCCTTGAAGGAAGCTCTCCAGAAGACGTGGGATGAGCTCAACGCGCCACGCATGCGTGCCGCCGTCGATGCCTTTCCGAAGCGCCTCAAGGCTTGTGTCGACGCCGCTGGAGATATCTTCGAATACCAATGTTTCGTGTCGTTTACAGTACACTAATAAACATTATCGCACCATCGGTTTCTCGAAAGTAGTGCACTTTCGCTTTCGGCGATTTGAACACCTTGTCGCCAAAATTTTGGCGCCTGTACTTTTATACCAAAGATGAAGATCTTCGCAGTCGTCACAGCTCCCAAGGAATTTATAAAATCAAATACCAGAATGGCGAAAAAGTAATTTCTTTTTTTTTCAAACACCTGAGGCCATCAGCTGTCACCCTATATCAAATTTAAATGCTTTTATATTTGGCAGAACAGTTTTCAGACAAGATTATGAAGGCGCAAATGTGCCGTTCTGACATCGTGGACAAATCCAACAAGAAACACAGAAGGGCAGTCCTGCTCTCTCACACTCTTCCCAAGATCCGGGCGAAGGCATAGCCCCAGACGTGGTCCCTTTTACCTACAGGACTTCTAGATGTGCATCCGACGCCCCGCTTACCGCTAGCGCTTTTCGATTAGTTGAACGTTTTGCTCAAATCAGACTTCTTGAACATTAGAATGTTTTGTTGAATTGTAGTTTCACCTACGGTGGTTTTTCGAACGTATGCCTTGAACGTACGTAATAAACTATAACTAAAACTATAACCCTTTCTTTTACGACTGTAACTCAAGAGAATCCTGTTAGAATAAAGAAGTTACAGAAAAATCAACGAGGGTTGCCAAACGCGGGACGACACATTGCCACTGTGCAACAAAAAACGACTAGAACAACCCTCACTATTCTGGTGAGCTAGACAGGCACCAGCAAACTCACGTCATTATTCCAACATTCCTGGTCGCTTTCATTGCCCTTCCGCCGCCTGAACTTTTCTTGCCGCTTCCGTTGCCGTTCCGTCCATTCCTGGTCGCGCTTATGAATAACTAAAAGTGGATCATTACAAAGCAATAGCCATAGCTGCACAACCCTCAAGGACTAACCGTCAGTGGGAGTAGGAGGCCTCTCCGGAGCGTCCTCCTTCTTCTTTCGCCGTCGATCTTTTCTTTCATAGAACTTGTGATCATCGTCGCTGTTGTCTCCAACTTTCACTTCATCGTTCTGTTCCGCGTCCGTTGAGGTTGTTGATGCCGACTGAGCTTCCATCGCAGCAATCAACTCCAGATCGCGCTGAAACAGAAGAATCTTCGCGCTAGCAAAAATGCTAAGTTGAAGACAACAGATTTACAATCACACACCTGGTCGGCCTGCTCCTCCTCCAAAGTTTTCGTCCGCTTCCGTTGACGTCGCCCATCGGTAGGATCAAAGTAGTCCGTTAGAGAATCGTATAGGCTCTCCACCTTAAAAACTCTCCAATACCTTTAAAGCAAGGTAGTTCGGAACAGATAATCTGTGAGATACCAACGAACGCACCTGATCTCTTTTCTTTCGTTGCTGGCTAGCCTTCGGTTGTTTTCCGACACTAGCCATCTGACGGCGGAGCTGGGTGTTGTCTCTACCCTCGAGAACAGGAGCGACAAAGGACGTCTCCTCATTCGCAGAAGATGTTGAGGGTTTGTCTGGCGTAACCATTGGCTTCTGCGGAACTGGCGTTGCTGTGCATGGAGCGGACACGGCTGGAGCCGCGGCTAACGCGCGCTGAAATGACAAATTTATTCATTTAACTTATTTACTTATTCTAGCTAACAAATAATACAGAAGTAAAAAACTAAACAACGATGAAGTAAGTTTAGCGATGAGCCAAGGAAATCAAAAAAAATCACAGCTGGATCTAGCTCCATGTCGTTGAGAAGGTGCTCGGGCGCTTCCATGTTATGTTCCGGCTCCACGTCTAGGGCCTTAAATAGATTCAGCAACAGAGGCAGCAAACGAGGCTAAACAACGATGACATACATTGCAGTTAACGCTCATAATGGCGCTGATAACAGGTGGCATCAAGTCGAGGGGCAGATCGTTGGACTCGGGAATTCCGTCGTGAGTGTCCATTCGCGTTCGACTGCAACAGTATAGAGATCAATAACGCTTATAGGCGGAGAAATTTATTTCGGTAGTTCTTTGAGTCGGATTCTCACTCCTCAGAAACTATCATTTCTTACTGCCACGGAACTGCAAGCACTTAGTCAGGAACATTACACGATGATAACTGTCTTCGGTCTGGTAAGGCAATGAGATGCTACAACTTCCCACACCGCTCAAAGGACAAAGAACGTTAATCAATCCTGATTTGGACCACGTCGCGCACTCTACTTGCACGAGATATTGTCGAAGCCTGTGCAATGACTTGAGGTGGCAACATAGTGCCTTATCCTCCACGGATTAGTCTGGGACCAATATGCCTATCCCATAGGCAAAGAGGGCCTAGCTGGCATGGGAGGGAGACGGCGAACCAGAAACCTCGACTAGAGCTGGCCCCGACAGCTGCGCTGACACGTGCTCCTCATGGCGATTATCACCTATCACGGCAGGATCCTTAGTGCGCAGTACTCGGATTCAACGTGTCTTCGTATGATTCGGATGCGTCATTTTTTAACCCTAGATAGATGGATTATGCAGATAAGAGCATTTTTGAGTAGTCCTAACCTTGGAATGATTCAGATCAGGGTGGTTTTCGCTAAAACAGGTTTTCAGATAAGCCAGATAGATAACTGGTAGACACAATCCACGATGCTAACATCGAATATATCAAACAATCGTTACTGGTTCATATCTCCACCGCCACGAAGGGATGCATCAGCTTGAAAGACGCACGAGGCTTGACATCCACTGTTCTGTCAACCGCTCAAGGTGTTCCATCCTATCCCGGAATGTTTGCATTCGGGATCTGCATAGAGTCCTCTTCATTTTTCTTGCATCCGACCAAGAGTAGACTCAGAACATTACAAGTTTTCCAAATTAGCAGCCCTGATGCTGATAGATAGCCGGCGCATTCCGTTCACTTTAGAGCCACTCATCTTCATACTAAACAAAAACCTTCGCTGCGAACTCCTGACCATGTCCATATTGGCTTCAAAACATAACTTTTGGCACGTATGCTTACCCGTTAACTCAATCTACACTTATAGGCTCAAGCTAATTGAAATCCAACCTTCTGAGAGCGGGCTTGGTTTTAGCAGCAGACCAGATCGTATCTGAGTAAGAACGAAAATACCTCTCTTTACTAACAGAAACAATGACGCCTACTTATTTGAGGTGTAGATAATCCGCTTACACGGCTCACACCTGTGCTAGTAAAAAAAAAAATTTGGAAACCATTATTCTTGGATAGACCACATAAAGGCCAGCTATACGTTACTTGTGCACTGCTGCGCTTCGCCAAGGCTGTAGCACGCAATATTTTCCAGGCCCTGGAAGGAAACATGCAGGCTTCAGCCACTTGGTCACATAGTTCAGCACGGCGCCGCTGACGACTAATCGAAGAAGACAACTGCACTCACGTGTCGCTAACGTCCACATTAGACAGAGCCTGCGAAACCATCTGCACCAGAGTTAGGTCAGAAGTGTCCAGAAGGGATTTCATGGTGGCGGCGTCACACACGGAAGACAATTTCGAGTTCGACATATTCTCACACGGGAAGGGCACTAGTTTTACATCTAAAAACATTTTTCCGTTGGAGAACAACTGGCAAGGGAAAGGTACAGTGAAGAAGAACACCTACATGATGTGTTGAAGTGAGTGGCCACCAGAGTCAGTGCCTGTCCAGCCTGAACTTGTTCAACACGCTCTCTCATGTCGTGTTGAGCCTGAGAATAAGGCGGCCGTGAACGTCAAACAAACAGTAGCCGTACACACCATACATGCACTTTGATATCTCTTTGGTAAGAAAACGACTCGGCTAATTTCAAGAACGCATGGAGCGATTGAAAAAACCAAAAGCAGCCTGTTTTTACGACAATATGAAACATGTAGCAAATCTTTGGAAAATGTTGGAAACAGAAAATGCTGCTGAAACATGGCATAGTGCTGAATCCAGCTAATGCAAGCAGCAGCGCTGTGCAATGCGAAACCTATAGTATCCAACCAGAGATGAAAATTTTGACCACATCACTAAGTACCTGCTGAGCCTCTTGTTGTTTCCTAAGTTGCTCCTCTCGCACTTTTCTCAACTCCTCGAGTTTTCGTCTTTCAGCTTCTTCTTGACGCCGCTTTTCCTCGGCGAGTCTAGCTGCCTCCTCCTAAAATGATTATAAATGATAAGCTTAAAAAATTCGCAGTACCAAATGCAGTGACCCTTCTCGCATTCGTAAATTTTGCCTAATATGTCTGCAACCTTTGCAGCAGATTTTCTCAGTAGAATATGTACTTGCGAATTCTCGCTCACTACAAATTTGGCAGTCAGTGAAGTATTCCTACACTATGCATGAGCTTTTTAAACTGCATAATGCGCTGCGAGCATGATTATTAAACAGCGCTGATATTAGGTCATCAAGAATAAACCACAAAAGCAGGGTTTAATATGCGAATTTCGTTCTATCTTGGCATTGATCAGCTCGTGACTTCGTTTGTTCCACTGATCCAACATATAAGGAACCAAAAGGCACACTACAGAAGGCCGAAAAAACAAAATCAGCAGAACTCACTCACAATGGTGTCGTATGCCATGGATGAAGCGCAGTTTTACGTCTTTTAAATTTTACAAAATTAAATTAAATTAAATAATTTAATTAATTAATTTTTGAAAAAAAACTACCAAAACACTAATTTAAGGCATTGCAGCAATGAGGTAATTCGAACATTTGCTCTTCGCTCCCACCACTTGAAAAGGGTAGAAATCTTGAGCTAGCCTGAGTAAGGATTTAGTCAGACGATCACAGTCCGCGGCTCTAGCATTTATTGACCTGTTTCGGAGAACTGAATGATCAACGCGACAGCCGCGTTCCTCATTAGAGCAAAAATTGATAACCCGTAAAGGGAAGCACTATCTGAACAGGATTACGCAAATACTGAAAAACCATCTTTTTAGAGTACACAGTTTAGCACTCGTAGAAAAGACGTTACCGCTTCTCCCTAACTTTAGCATAGAAGGGCTGTTAAGCTATATTAACTCATTCTCATAAAGGAAGCGAGACACGAAATCATGCGCAAGAATCGCTCGCTTAGGTGTGACCTGCCACAAATGTTGCTCGAGAGTGGTGCAAAATTAATTAATTTCATACAAACCACACTATAACTCGACTGGTTATAGCAAAACAGCTCCATTCACTTTTATGAAATGCTTTCATTTGCCCTCTAACAACTCGTTCGGACACAGTCAAAATGTAGTTAGGCTGAGTATGAATTAAAAAGATAATACTTTTTCTTTCTCAGAAATTTTATATCGAAATGACCTTAATGGAACCAATGTTTGAAGGAATGAAGAGTATATGTACACAGTGAGCAATGTTGAGCAAATGAATTTAATTGATGGTATACATGAACCTAAACCATGGGCTCTTCTTAGCTAACAGATTTATTTCAGAAATAACAAGCCCTCTTTCCTTGTTTTACAGTCAGTCGTAGAGTTGTCTTTTTTTTTGTTAACTGATTTTGTCGCTTTGTTATTGGCTTAAATAAAATAGCAAATAGTGAACCATTACAGCATAAATGTACCTGCTGTTTCAGCAGCTCCTGTTGTTCTTTCTCCCTCTGAGCCAGGAGCTCACGCTGCCGTTGTTGTTCTTCGGCCTCCTCAAATGAAAGTGTTTGGAATACGAAAATGTAAAGAATGACTGTTTCCTCCCTTGCCCTTTGTCTAAGAAAAAAAAAAACACAACACTCAAAAGGGCAAAACTCCAAAAAACAATGAATACAATAGGCGAATGCAGGATCGACAAATACCTTTATTCGCTGTTGTCTCAGCAATTCCTCTTGCTGTTGTCGTTGTTGCTGCTGCCTCGCGAGCTCAATCTGGCGCTGCTGCTCCTCGAGAAGTCGTTGTTGATGATTGTGCTGAAATCTCAAAGTTTACGAAACAGTTACTGATTCTTATAAAATATGCTGCTCAATCGCACAATATATCCTGTTTTTCCAACAATCTTCACTTGTTTTGATTTGTTCCTCTATATGAGACCTTGCATTTGGGGCTAACTCCTTTGCTGCTTAAACATGTTCTAATTCAATGTCTTCTTCTGGTGTAGATTTTGGAGCAAATAACCACTATAAAACTTCTTTTTTAACAGCAGCTTCCCTTTGCTTAAGTTACTACTTGAGTCAGAAGAATGCATTCAATGGTCTTAGGTCCGATCGAAAGTTTCCGCAGTTTCAGTGCCCTTAATGTTCTCGCCTTTATTTGTGTTTTACAGTCCAAGAGTTGATAGAAGATTTTGGTGGCGTCAATTAGAGAAATAAATGCAGTTTCAACTTTAAATATACAAGGTATCTCCCAAAACTTGGGACTTTTCGTGAGAACCCAATTTTGTGTCGTACACCTTTACGGCTCGAATGTCGGAAACCCTAAGACAAAATTAAGGTGCAACGTCAGGAAGGATTTAACTAAAAAACGGCAGCACTGACATAATTTTCTCCCAATTAAAGACAAAGATCCATAAAATGACAGAGCTTTGCTCAGAATAGATGATCGTCCGCAGGACCAATGCTCATAATTTTAGAGGCAAAGCTCATTTTTCCACAATTTCGGCCAGGGTTCGAGGTATCGCAGTATCCTAATGAGCTGCCTTGTATAGAGTATGGAAAGCTAATTTAGAATAAACTCTATAATGTAGCGACTCGAGAAATGGAGTGTTAACGTTTACCTCTGGTTTCTTTCTTTAGTGAAAAAAGAACGACAATTTTTTAAGGTAAAAGGGTCTGCAAAAATATAGAACAATTAGCTCCTAGATTCTTCGTGAGTATTCTTGGTCACTAAAGGATTAGCTTTGGTATGAGACGGCTATTGTGGACACCGCTATAAACCGAAGAAAAAAAAAGAAAACGAACTAATAGTAAATTACAGCGGAACATGGTGTTCAGAATCTAAAGACATAGCATGAAGATCCATAAAAAGTTTATCCTGCTCTGACAATGTGACTCATTCGATCAGCAACTCAATATAACATGTTATATTCACTCGCATGAAAACGGTTGAGATCGGATTTGAAAGTTAAAGTTTTATTCTGCTTAATCTACAGGTGCGTCACTTCCACAGTCTTATCTTTTCGAACTCCTTAGAAAGTTTCAAAGGAAAGATCTCAGCGTGTAGTAGAAGAAGCAAAAATGTATTCCGATAGTTCATGAGTTTAGCATTTCCAAATATTCATAACTAAGAACTCGCCAGTGTCAGCTTTCTTCGGCAGGAATATGCATTTGTAATAGTTTTTGTTATGACTAGAACTGAACACTAAAGGCGGCGATGATCATTTAAAGTTAAAAGTCAAAATCTGCGGATACTTTCAGTCCGACTTGACAGAATTCGCTACGCAACAGTCGTATCAGCTGATCTGCAAAGCTGTACCGAAGCTGCTCTATTGCTAAACAGTGAACCCTCGGATATCACCTACATAAGCAGTTTTATGGTTTTTCCCAAACTACAAAAAACTTAAACTTTTTTACAATAGTTATCTGCCATAGGTTGTAGCCTCTTTGTCAGCGTGACAAGAATACCCGATTTTCGAGAGGATGAAAACTGCTTCTAGAAAACTTGAACTAGCTTCATCTGCTAGAAAGACGCTTGCTCAAGACTGGCCATGAAAAGTACAACGCACTGTACGTTGTCCTTCAAGCAAAAGCCATTATGGAAGTGTTGTATCAGTATAATGATTTAGCGATATTAAACCAACAATGACAACTAACGAGAGCTTGCTGCTGCTGAACCTGCTGCTGCTGGGAAAAACGTTGTTGAGTATGTTGCTGAGTAAGAAGTTGCTGCTGTAGTACCTAAAAGCCTGCTCGTTGCCCAGAGTTTCTATGTGAAAGAACAGTTACAAAATGTGACCTGTTGTTGCTGTTGTTGCTGCTGAAACACCGGCTGCATCTGCTGCGACTGCATCATGAAGAGCTGCTGCTGTTGTTGAAACGGATCCATGGACAGCATCTAAATTAATGATTTGCAGGTTAGTCAAAGCCTGGAAAAGTGCGATAACTCGCCGCGTTTATGGGGTGGGCTGGAATTTATGCTAAAACTCCTTGATCTTGAAAGCATAAGTTTGGCCTGCACTATAAAGCTGTAGCCAATTCATACACCGCACAAATAGTAGCTGCACAATTTGTTGAGTATGAGCGATCACCGAATATTTTTACAAACGTAGAGAAAAATTGAATTGTCACTGTTAATCTTTTCACACTGCTTCTCAAGCCCTTGAAAGATTTGGTTTTTCGGAAACGGTACAAAGAACCTCAATAAATGCTTGTTATATATATTTTTTCTTCAATACTCAGCACAGAAAAGTAATAGATTCAAAAACATTAAACTATGTGTTCAACTATGGATACTGGCTCGATTGACGCTTTCATCTCTTGCTTTCGACTTCGCTGGTTCTGGTTTTGAAGAAATATTCTTTAATGTTTTCCTTTTTTCTCTTTTGATAGTTACACTTAATAGAGATTATTTCATGCATAAACAATATTACTCGACCGTTTAATTAAAGTCACCTCAGGCTAAGTGTTGGCTTGTTGGGAGTGGGGATCTCTGCCACGAAACCAACTTGTTTCCTTGGTCTATTCTTTTGTGAGTGTTCTGTTTTCTTTCTTCCCTATCTCTTTGACTACAGAGTATCATTACGCTGCTTCATCTCCTTTCTTTTGTTTGAGTTCATCTTTCTTTCTTTTTTTCTTTGTTGCTCATGACCATTCCTCTACAACTGTTGTTTTGTATTCAGCATTCATTTCCTTGCCTTTTACTCTATGACTATGTTGGCTCGCCCTTAGCGGCGTAAATAAATAAATAAATAAATAAAAATAATTCGGCTCTGCCTTCTAACTCCAAAAACTGGAAAATACCAGTTTTTCCTCTTTAGCGAAATTAAACTGCATTCTATTTATTATTCATGGAGACACAACTGAAACACGGTCCTCTCCCAAAACCCGTTTCAGAGAAGGAATACAGTTGAAACACGGTCCTCTCCCAAAATGCGTTTCAATGAAGCAATAACTTTCAGCTGCAATGAGCTCTTTGCTACTACGTCGCAAACAGTTAAGCCCGCAGGCTGTTTTCCTCACCCTATTTCCTTAAAGTTCACTGAATACTGGCGAGGTGCTCCCACAATTCACAGGTACTTTTCAGAATAAAAGTGGTGGTAAGAAAAAAGTGTAAACGACAGCAATAATCACCTGATTGTTGCCATAGAAAGAATTGAAACTATTCATGTACTGCTGCTGCGCCAGTAACATCTAAATACTCGATCATAAAATCGAAGTACTACAAGCTGTTAAAAGCATTCAACATGAGCAGTAGACAGGGCGGAAAACACTTACCTGCTGGTTGTATTGAGTCTGGCCCAGCCCCGGAGTCATTTGCTGGCCCTGGACCCCCATGTTTAGGTTTCCAGTCCCCTGTAATATTTACAGTGCTTACTAGCAAATACCACACTGGACCAATAGCGAATTGAGCTCAAAAATAATGAGCTGCAGCAAAAACGAACAAATGAAACAATTAGACTGAGCACTGCTTCGAGACCAAAATAGGAAAGCACTCACTTGTGGATTATGAGGATCCATTGGAATAGGGCGTCTTGCCGATGTTACGTCATGCAGCACATAAGAGATAATATAGAAACTTTAATCCGAAAGCACCGGGTAATGACAAAATGGATCTAAAACCTGAAAAAGCTGCAATCAGGTTTAGAGCCAAAGACGGTCGAGAACTTCATGAAACGTCGGTGAATCCGAAAGTGGCCCGCCGTGTGTTGTGCACAGAACCCGAACGCGAGGTACAGCTCGCAAACCAGCGACTTAAACAATGTGCGATGTTTTTGATTGGCGAGCAGCGTCGCGAAGCGTTGCGCGTGCGCCGCACGCGACGGCCGCTCCTGGCGGTGCGGCGTCGCCACCCACTCCTCGCGGCGACACCGGCCCGACGCCGGCTCAGGCCGCAGTCACGGACTTCTCGAGGCGACGGCTGCGCGTTGGTCGCGGTCGGTTGACGGGCAACTCGGCCCCGTTCGTCCCCACCACTGCTGAGTCACGTCGATTTGCAGCGGCGGGGCGTCGTTGGATAGGCCCCGTTTATACTTCCGACGCCGAGGCGTGTAAAATGGCAAAATTGATCTTGCGACGGCGTGTAAAATGGCAAAATTGATCGATCGCGTCGCTTAATCAATATGCCCACCACACGTGGAGTCGCGTCGCTCGGCGTCGAAGTATAAATGGGGCCATACACCGCCCTCAGAAAGGGGTGGGGCGAAAGACGCGCCGAGGACAAGATGTCCGGGTTCCTGCCATCACATGGAGGCATCGCATTTCTAATCATTTTCCTTGGCCCTGCAGCTCTATCCTGAACTTATTTCGTTCTTGAGGCAAGAGTCAGTATCTTGTTACCATATTTGGAGGAAAAGAGTTTTCAGCTGCAGCGCCAAGGCTTCCTTCAGGTCTCGCCACATTGCTCAGTATTATGACGTCGTCCGCATTTTCCGACTAGTATAACAACATCTTAGCGAGATATTTCATGACAACAACGCAACCATCAACTAGAAAGATCTTTAATACAATGAGAAAGTCGGTGGGTTTCCACATCACAATGAGAAATGTTTGAGTCTTTAAAATGAGAGGTCGGCGGGCCGGTTTGGCGCATAATTTCAGCTTCGCCTTCAATGTAGAGACCACCGACCCCTGACCGAAATCACTCATAGTCCCTAGATGTGGCGAAAATTTAAAGGATTCAACTCCTTCCCTCAACTGTCTATGCAAAGGAACTGACTGAAAAATGACTTCGGAATTTTCAATGAGACGCGGTCCCCAATCGTCTTCTATCAGATGTTAAGTTTTTGGACGAACCCGCAGACTGCTGCTCGGTTTCGCGCGCCGCAAACTTGTCCAAATGGGGCGGCGCGGGCAACACGGTTTACCGAGCGACTGCCCCCCATTTGCAGCGCGTCTGCCACCTCTCGCTGCCTCCCCGCTGTTTCGCACGCATCTACCGTCTCGCGTGGGAGCATGTTGTTTCTTGAGCGACTTGCACGACCGGCGTCTCATCACAGCGTGATGTATTTTCACAACAGTCGCCCTGTTGGTGATATCACTGAGGAAGTGCACTGATCCAGCCACAGCGGTCACTGAGCTTCTGCAGCTTGTTTAGAAACATGTTTGAGACTTGTCTCTTGTTTGAGATAAATATTTCAGAACACTCTTTACTAAAGCGTTTAAAGTACAAATGGCACATACGAATAAAAACAACTGCATCGTGGTGAGCATGAGATTACATTTGTGAGCAAGCATATACCTGAATACAAAGGCAAGTGTGCTAACAGTTCCCTCACGGAATGGGCAGGATAGAGGAGTACAGCGAGGGGACGGGGGCACATTGAGAGCTAACTAGTGGGCAAGGTTGCTGGCTAAGGTACCGAAGTGATTCTTACACTCTGTTGTGGTAGGTGGACGACCATCCGCCTGGAGGAACTGTCTGAAGCATCTCATCTTATCGTGTATTTCATTTTGCCTGCAAGCTTCGCGACCTCGCATATATCTTGTCGCCATTTCCCCATTTGCTGCAGGCAGGATCTGCGATTTGGCCATAGTTAACTGTGAGGCCAAAAACCGTAATAGAGCTGCCATAGCAGGGATGCCAGTAGGAAACGCCCTTCGATGTTTACTGTGAAACCCTTCAACGAAGTTCGCAGGTTATCTTGCCCATTCCGTGAGGGAACAGTTAGCTGTTCCACCATTGCCATCCGCTCTGGGGCTGTGAAAGTATCGCCTGAAACCATAAGTATCGTTCTCCAAACAATATTTGTTCTCATATGGCATTTCGTAACAATGGTACTTCCAAATTCAGCCACATCTTTCTTTTGGATCTCATGTGAAATCTCTCCATCGTGGGAAAGCAATCGCATGAATTGTACTTGCGGCTAGAGATGTAGGGTCGGCGTAGGCGCCGCGACTCTTCCGCCTGGAATCTGTCTCGGCGCGATGACTCAGCATGCTCGGGGCCGAGCTGTCCCGTAATCGTCACGGTCCGATGTCAAGCCAACATGCAGTGCCATCCTGGGGAGTTATGTCGGCTACCACGTCGTGATAGGGTCAGATGCATATGGGGGAGGTGATTTGTCCCTCCCCGGAGCAGGAAGCAGTCATTTGGACTGTCCAGGAGTGTGTAACGATTACATGTGAACTGGCCTCCTTCGTCCAGCTCTGTGGGTTCAGATTCACATGGTCTGACCTCCAGCAGGGACCGGATTCATCGACGACTTACGCAACATTAACGGAGACTTGTAAGCGAAAAGCTCAGGGCCCGATTCATCAACGACTTACGTAAATTTAACGGATAACCGTAGGCGAAGAGCTCAGATAACGTGGCTTATCGCTCATCATATCCCACCATATCTCTTGATAAGCCGCGTTAGCTGAGCTTTTCGCTTACAATTTCCCTAGTGAGAGACAAAAGCTAATAAAAAGTTTTCCATTAAGCGTTTCTCAGGGGACCAGGAAAAATTAAAGCCTTCCTACCGTGTTCTCTCAAGAGAGTCTTGGAAGCGTCCAAAACTTTTTTCCACCGCTAGGGAAAGAAGCTTTCAAAAGTCTTCCATTAAGCGTTCCTCAGGGGACCAGGAAAACATCAGACTGTCTACCGCGTTCTCTCAAGAGAGCACTGGAAGCAACTGAAACTTCTTTCCATCGCTAGGGGAAGAAGAATTCAAAAAAAGCACTCTACTAAGCGTTCCTCGAGGAATCAGGTGTGTTCGAGGTGCGGAAGAATATGAGTATAGTCGTAAATAGGCACCAAATATATTAGCGATCGCTCGTCACTACCACGCGGGTCTTTGGCAACCTCAAACTTGGGTAATTAAACTTTATTTAATATTAGTTACATCAATTTACATAATCGACGAAACTAACATTGTGATCCAAATCAACCGAACGTGTTAATGAACCCGGTATGAGGCCAAATGAGGGTTAGTAACATAGTAGCTGTCTATGAAATTACCCAAAGGACGTTCCTATCCTACTAGTGCAAAATCGAATACAAACACCCTAAAAGGAACGTAGACTTGTGCGTAAAGACTGATGAAGACGAGACTGGTAAAGACTCACTGCTTCTCGTGCGGGCGGGCGTCGCTGGCGAAATGATTGTGTGCCGGATCGTCGTGCAGGTTCGCGCGCCAGTCCCAAATCTGATACTCCGGAAGTACAGTGTGCAGTGGCGGAGATGTGGGCAGGAGCGTTGCGAAATAGTGTGTATATGTCTGAAGGAGCAGACAGTACGCAGCAAAATTCCGGCGGGTGATCGACGGTAGAGCAAAAGAATCCGATAACCGATCGCGATCAAGAATGCACTTACTGTAACAGCGAAACTACGACAGTCTAGTGAAACGAGGTGCAAATCTAGTGCAATGAGGTGCGAATCGTGACTACGCTACTGTTCTGAAAGAACTGGATTGGTGATACTGAAAGTAGTTTCAGTATACTCCGGCCCACCTGAACAAATTAGTGCCGCTCTTCTTCTATTTCTGTCAGACGTCGGATGCAATATTCGCGCTCCTCTCGGGCTCTTCTACGGCGATCTTCGAGCTCCAACAGATTTTCAGGACTAGTGCATATGCTTGCATGGTGGTCGGTTGCTTCCTGATTACGGAGCTTTCTGAAGTTGCAGTAGAAACATCTGCTGCCTTTTTCGCACTTTCCTTCGTGTACTCCTAGGCATTCCTTACACCGTCCTTCCTCACGTAATATTCGCTTCCTTTCGGCTACAGTACGGACGGTGGGGCACGCGTCGGAGTAATGGGTTCCTCTTTCCTTGCAATAGGTGCATGGGAGGTCTCGCTCTTGATTTTTCAGCACTCGGACGCCGAATTGTTTCGGCCTCGTGGGGATGCTCGTGCGCACGATCCAACTCTTGGATCTCTTCTTCACAACGTCGAAGTCGGCGATTGTATTCGTGCCTCCTTTCTTCTAGCCTTTCTCTTCGGGCTTCTCGGTCTCGTGCGCGCTGTGCCTCGGCCTCCCGACGTCGTAGTTGTGCTTGCTCTGCTTGCCGTCTCACTTCAGCTTCAGCATGACGTCGTGCTTCGTCTTGGTGTTGTACCTCTGCTTGACGTTGCGCTTCTGCTTGGCGTTGCGCTTCTGCTTCGCGTTGCGCTTCTGCTTGGCGTTGTACTTCTGCTTGAGCCTGACGTTGCGCTTGGTTGAGCGCGTCGGCCCTCCGGCCGCCCTCTTCGATCCTGGTGACCCGCTCTTTGAGTGCCTCGATTGTTGCCATGACTTTCTTGTGGTTTTCGTCGATCGTCATTTTTGTGTCTGTAGTAATTGTCCTCAAGTCGCGGTCATGCGCCTCCTGTTCTCTTCTGAGTTCGAAAACCTCAAGACTGAATGTCTCTAGTGCGGCCTCGATGTCAGGGAGCGGATCTTTTGCAGTCTCGTGCTTCTTGGTGTGGTCGTCCAGCCTTTCCATGAGTGGTTTTGTCTGACAGTCTTGATTGTTGGCCATCTTCCTGAGTTCTTTTACCTCTCTCCACGAGGTAACGCAGATTCCTCTGAGATCGACGATCGTCTTATATAGATCAGCGATGGCCTTGTCGTGCTGTAGGTTGCGCCGTCTGGTGTACTATGCGGCTTCTTCTTTCGCTGCTTTTTCCTCCTCCAGCAGTGCTTCCAAACGCACTAGGAGTGATTCTGTCCTTTCGTTCACGTCGTTTCTGTTGTAGAGTCTGCGCACTTCTTCGGCGCCTTCGTGCACAACGCTGTCTTCGAGTTCTTGGATGAATCGTATCCTTGTTAATTCTTCAGCTTCGTCGGCCGCAACGAGTACTTCATACCATTCGTGTGCAAGGTTAAAGTTCTCCGCACTCGTAATGATCTTGGCCTTCAGCTTCTCGTGCTCTGCCATCAGAAGAGTGATGTCGACGTATAGGCGATATTCTCCAGCTCTTTCTTTGAGCGTGTCCTCCTTGTTGGATGGTGTTGATGAAATGGTCCCGCGCCATGTCGACCTTCTTCATCATGTCGTGGCATTCATTTCCGTAGTGCTCCAGTTTTCTCTGAACCTGTTCCTCTGTAGGCCTTGCAGAGGCTCTCTCGACGAATGTCAGTTTCGCTTGTAGCTCGTGCCTCAGGCGTTCTTCCAAATCTTCCACCGTCATCTTGCTGAAAGAATAAAAGGTTGTCGTCCTATCGTGACGGCTTTTCTGGCATACTCTCGAAGCGGACATAGCGGCTAAGATGAACGTCATGCGAGATATGCAGGCGTGCTGACTCGTGCGGATAAAAGTCGTGTGAAACATGCAGACATGATGACTCGTGCGAATGAAAGTCATGCGAATGAAAGTCATGTGAAACATGCAGACATGCTGACTAGTGCGAATGGGTATGACCGAATTTACGTGACAAGTTGTAGTCAGCTTTGTGGTGACTCGGATCAAGTAGCAATATTCAGTTTGTGAAGGTGGTTGTAGACCTTCTTCATGCATTCTCGCAGTCTGGTCGTCGGCCTCTTCTGAGGTTGTATGGTCGACCGGGAGCTGGTTCTGTAGCTGCTGAATCTTCCGGGGTTGTTGTTGAGATGTCTTGAGCTGTCGGTGTTGTGCGTTCTGAGACTGGTTTCTCTTCGTGGCTGGTCTGTTGTTCGCTTATAGGTTATCTGCGCCGATTTCCAATGGAATGACCTTGTTGATTGGGCGTCGTATTTTCTTTTTGCTTGGCAGCTCGACTGTAACTTCCCGAATCGGGTTCTGACCTTCGTATCTTATGTCGCTGATTCTGCCAATATTCCACGTATTCCGCGGTTTGGATCGACCAGGATGACAATTGTGCCCTCCTTCGATGTTGCTCCTGTACCTCATCGAGAATCGATGATACGTTTGTGGTGTTCTCTGAGGCTAGTGAGGTATTGTGCACTCCAGATATTCCAGAAGTCTTCCGTAAGTCTGACGGATGATGTCAGGGCAGTTTCGACTTGTTTTTGTGTAACAAGACGTAGCTCTTCTTCCGGAGTGTGGTATGGCGGATCATCTTTAGTGGAGCCTATACTGTTTAGCGGGTAGTCGACGATCATGTCCCTTTGAATAAAGTCTATAGGCCGTATGATGGGCTGCTGGTCCCAACTTTCCTCTTGGTAGGTCAGGGGTCTCGTGTTCAGTGTTGCTTCGATTTCTGTGAGCATCGTTCGCAACACGTCGAATGACACCTTTCATCGGCCTAGTGTCTTGTAGAGCGATTCCTTAATGGAACGGATCAACCTTTCATAGAATCCGCCCTGCCACGGCGCATATGGTGTGATGTGGTTCCACGTGATCTCTCTTTGTGCAAGTGCTTCGGCCGAGTCTTCGTGTCCCATTATCTGGTGTAACGCTTCGTGTAGTATCTTTTCTCCTAGTAGGAATGTAGGTGCATTGTCGCAGGTGATTGTCTTCGGTATGTCTCTTCTGGCGAAGAATCGGCGTAGTGCGTTGAGGTACTTTTCCGTTGTCATGTCTTCAACAAGCTCTAAGTGAATGAGCCGTGTTGTGGCACATGTGAAGATGCATCCGTAGGCTTTGTTAGATGACTCTGCGATTGTCAACGGACCGAAGTAGTCCAGCCCAATGCGCTGGAATGGGCGCGCTCGTTGTACTCTTCGCTCTGGAAGATTTGTTGTCTCCGGGTAGCGGCAAGGCATGTTGTTGAACCTTTGGCAGGCAATGCATCTTCGTAGCAGCTGCGAGGTCTGCTGCCGTAACTTTGGTATCCAGTACGTTTGTCGTACGGTTGCCATTGTGTGAGCAATTCCTTGGTGATAATTTTTGTGTGCGTCAATTATGATAAGGTGGGCTAGTGTTGTTCGTGGTGCGATGAAGATTGGTGTCTTGGCCGTTTCGGGGATTGCTGCATGCTGCAATCGTCCGTAACATCGTAGGATTCCGTCATTATCGCGTTGTATGTTGAGGTTCTTCAGAGTTTTGATTGTACTATCGTTGACGAACGCTCTTTGGTGATCACGGATGATGGCTTTTTTCGCCTCCTGGAGTTCGAATCCTGACGGGATGGTGGAGAATTTAGTGAAGGTTGTGCTTTGTATAGATTGTGATGTGTTCTGTTTCGTTCGCTGTATGAATCGGAGTGCATACGCTACCACTCTTTGGGCCTTGTGGAGGTTGCTGTAACGAGTTAGGTCAAAGATGGTGCACTCGTCACTTTTGTCGTCTTTCTTTATCTCGAGTGATGCCACCATTGTGTGGAGTGTGGTGTCCTCGTCTTCACTGGACTCTCGTGGATGAATTGTGAACATTCGCTGGTATTTTAGCGTTCTTATAATATCTCCTTGGATGAGTTGTGGACCTTTCCACCACAATTCGCTTGACGTTATGTCGGATCCACGTGTGCCCAAGTCGGCTGGATTCTCGGCTGTTGGTATGTGGCCGAAGAGACATTGGACTCCTTGTGCGTGGAGATCTTCTACTATTCTTCTGATCTCCTCTAGACGATTTGTCACCAGGACTCCCGCTGCCTTGCGATCTGGAGGAGCTTTGATCCATCCTAGTGCAATTTCGGAGTCGGAGAAGAACAGGATCTGGTGCACGTTGGATGATGCACGTAGTGATGAGTAACTGAAGTGTGCCAGCCTCTCTCCGAGAGTAAGCGCATGCATTTCCAACTTTGGAATGGTCGTGACCGCTTTCAACGTTGGTAGTTTGGACTTTGCGATTATGAGGTTTGTCGATGATGGCGAGCCTATGTATACGCATGCGGCCATGGCGATTTTGCTGGCGTCCGTGAAGACGAACATTGTGTGAGGTTCGCTCCGCTGTAGTGTCTTTCGCTCTATCTCCTTGTAAAATATCGAAATTGATGAGGAAATTTCTCGCCATTGTTGTTGAAGTTGCGGCGGTAGAATTGTGTCCCATGCGTACGCTTCTCTCCAAAGAGATTGGACGAAGACCTTGGCCGGTAGAAGTACTGGAACCATAAGTCCTAGTGGATCTTATACTGACGCAAGTTGTCTGGTCACTGTTCGTTTCGTGACCCTGTCGACTGTACACATCGTGCCCTTGAGGAGCATCGTGTCATTCTTCGAGTTCCATTGGATGCCTAAGACTTTTGGTGAATTCGTCTTAGCGCGATCGGCGACGTGAATCTTGTCGTTGAGATCGTCGTTTTCGACAAGAACTCGAGAAGATTCATGTTGAGACTGTTAAAGATCGTCTTCGCCTTGCGATACTTGTCTAGTGCTTCCGTTTGCGTTTCAGCTCCAATTATAAAGTTGTCCACGTACAGGTTCTGTTTGACCTCTGTGGCCATGTCCTTGTCTTCCGTCGCGTTGTCGAGATAGAAGTCGATTGTGGCTGCTAACAAGAACGGTGATGTGTTGAGTCCGAAAGTTACTCTCGTGGATCGGTAGATGACTATGTTTTCGTGTGTGGGTGGACGTTTAATGCCTTTCACCCATATGCATCGCGTTGCATCTCGGTCACGTTCTTGCAGGCGTACTTGGAGAAACGCTTTTTCAATATCTGATATGATGGCGTTGTTGTGTGTCCTGAATCTCAGCAGGATGGATATCATGTCCGGAAGCATTGTTGGGCCTTGATGAAGTACGTCGTTTAGGCATGGTTTGTCCTTGTAGTGTGCGGAGGCATCGAACACTATTCGCATCTTTGTAGTTTCCTTATTGGGGGTGATTACTGCCTGGTGCGGTAGATAGTGTACGACTGTTTGTGATTGGTTGGTGTGATGTGGTACTTCCTCAATGATCCCTTTCTCCAGTTGTTCTTTGAAGATGCTGTCGTATTGTTGTAGCGTTGCGGGATCGTGTTCATACATGTTTAGGACTTTGTGAAGCCTTCTGACTGCGATGGATTTGTTGTCTGGTAGCGACATGTAGTTGTCCTTCCACGGTAGTCTGACGTAGTATCCATCGTCCTTGTGCTCGATAGTCTCTCTGAAGTTCTTCAGGACCGTTTCATTGAGCTTTTGCTGCTCAGTTTTGGTCGGTCCGGTGAATTCGCTTGTGCCAGAGGACTCGAGCGCCCAGTACTGATCCCACACCTCGTGTTCCTCCTTGGAACTTGTTATCGCTAGTGCCTTCGCTGGTTCTGTCGTTACCTGTGCTTGGCAGCCGCTAATTATGTAACCGAATTTTGTTGGTATCAGCTGCAGGCCTGAGGGGAGGATCAGCTTTCCTATGGGCAGAATGAAGTTCCACAGATAGTCACATCCGAGGAGTATCTGTGGTTGTAGCTTGGACGTCTTTTTCGGCAACGATAACGTGATAGTGTGCTGAGCGATAAAGGCTAGGTCGTCCGGACCTAGGTCGGCTTGCTCTATTGCATCCGTTATGTGTTCGGTCTTGTGAAGACGAAGGTTGTATTGACGCCCTTCAATGTCGTTCATCTTCAGTTCCGTAATATCACATTGCTTCACTGCCGGTAGTTGTGAACTGAATGTGCTTATGGATAGCGTCGTGCTTTCGACTGTGGGGATGGCTAGGTTGTCGGCAAGTTCGTTGCTGATGAACGATAGTTCTGATCCCGTGTCTAGGAGTACCACTGTGTCGTGCATCCTGTTTTGGGAGTCAAGAACTTATGCCGCGCCTGCCAATAGGACTACTTTGTTGCGCGTAGCTGTCTTGATGGGATCTTGCTTGCGCGCTTGTAGCACTACCGTGTCCTGCTGTAGTCCTTCTGTGGATGGTTCTGTTTCTTTTGTTTCTGTAGCGACCGCTATTTGCTTGGATGATCGTGTCGGCTTGCGTTCCGTTGGCGTCTGCTTTGCGTTTCTTGGTTGTTGTGGTGTTGTGGCTCTTCTAGGATCTGGCGTTTCTCTCATTTCCTTGTTTAGTAGTTGCTCAGATGTTCTCATGCACGTTGCAGTATGGTGGCGTCCATTGCAATGTCGGCAGTTACCACTGGAACATGCTCCAACTTGATGTGTGCTTGAGCCGCAGTTGAGACATCTGTGGGTATCTATGAGGAATGTCCGTTTCGCTGATGGTGTCGGGATGTCTTGACAGGAGTTCCATCTGTGTCCTTGCTGGGCACAATACTCACTGCCGTTCTGGATACGTTTGGATGGTGTTTTAGTGTTGGCTGGTTTTCGTGGGAAGACCTCCTGTGTGAGGTCTACTGACATCATCTTACACTTCTCTTCCTGTGAGATGATCTCATCTATCGTGTCAAGCCATGCACCTAGTGTCCATCTTGCAGAGCAGTTGTCGTTCCGTATGCTTTTATCCATGGCTTCCTTCTGGATTCTTGTGTGGGACTTCTGCACGACGGTGTTGACCGTGAGGTAATTGTCTATGTGTTCGCCATGATCCTTCAGCTGTGTTACTATTGCCGACAGTTGTTCGAATAGTTGGCGTTGGCTTTCAGTCCTTGCGCTGTTTGCGCTGCACGTCTTTAAGGATTTGTGCAAGTCCAATACTATGTCGTCGTTTTGGCCGTACCGCTTCTTCAAGTGTTCGAGTGCTTTCTTGTAATTTGCAGCTGTCACTTGAAATCGTGCGATTGATTGCTTCGCTTCACCGGCGAGAGAGGAGAGTAAGTAGTTGAATTTCTGTAATGGGCTGAGTTTCTGTTCGTGCACGTTTGCTTCGAACAGCGCCCAAAAGTTGTCCCATTCCCATCGCCTTCCGGTGAACGTCGGGATAGGGATGGGTGGGAGCTGGTTGAGTGGGAGTAGGCTCGTGCGGCCTTCCTCGCCAAGCTTGTCCTGATCCTCTGCGTTTGCCGCTGCTTCGTGGATGACACATGATAACCTCTCCCTGTGGTTGTGCAGTGCCATCACGACGTCCAGGGCATTGTCGATGTCCTTGCTGAACTCTGCTTCGTCTTTTGCGCTGGCCTCGACGTTGTCGTGTGCAGCTGCTAGTGCATTTAGCGACGATTCGAGTCATTCGATGTGGTCTTCGCACGTAGAAAGTATCATCCGATACTTGTGCACGCGTCTTCGTTGATCCTGGTCCGGTGGGAAATCCAGTAGCGGCGTGGTCTTCCGGATCCATTCCGAGATGACGTTGATGCGCTTGGTCATAAGCGCCTGTTGTGTGCGTAGGACTGTTGCCATTTTTGTGTTTACGATAAATGTCGATAATTAAATCGTAGCAGAAAGCCTCGTGTGTCGGTCACGGGAGAAAACACAAAAGGAAAACTTCAAGAATAAGTAAACCGAATGGAATAGTCGTCTCGTGCTGGACGGCTAACTCGTGCACAGAGAAAATAGAAATTCGTGCAATAAGAAGAAATAAAATCCGAGTCTGAAGTCGTACCTCTAGTGCTTGTGTGTCCGACTTGTGTCCGTTTGGCCGATGCACCAGTTGTGTTCGAGGTGCGGAAGAATATGAGTATAGTCGTAAACCGGCACCAAATATATTAGCGATCGCTCGTCACTGCCACGCGGGTCTTTGGCAACCTCAAACTTGGGTAATTAAACTTTATTTAATATTATTTACATCAATTTACATAATCGACGAAACTAACATTGTGATCCAAATCAACCGAACGTGTTAGTGAACCCGTTATGAGGCCAAATGAGGGTTAGTAACATAGTAGCTGTCTATAAAATTACCCAAAGGACGTTCCTATCCTACTAGTGCAAAATCGAATACAAACACCCTAAAATCATACTCAACATACTTGCGGGACCGGCACATGACAGTAAAGGTGGGTAATAGTTATTCTGATCGACATTCGTGTACTAGCGGAGTCCCTCAGGGTGGAGTGCTATCTCCCCTATTGTTTTTAGCCTATACTGCTGATGTACCGAAAACCCTAAAAGTTCATCCAAATTTGGAGGTTAAGATGTTTGCGGATGACATAAGAATTTACTATGCCTACCAGCCTTGTGACCAAAAGTTGGCTAACAACTATATTTCAGAATCTGTTCGGAAAATGATGGAATGGTCTGACAAGTGGGAAATTCCTGTTAACCTCAGTAAAACAGTTCATTTACATTTAGGTCCTCCTCCAATACCCAGATACAGTTTCAACAACTTTGTGCTAAGACAGGACGAATATGTTAGAGATCTGGGTATTATGGTTGACTCTTCCTTAAAGTTCGGCAAGCATATAGAAACCATTACCAGAAAGGCACTATCATCGCTTTTCCTAATTCTAAGGAATGTACAGTGCAACGACCCCCCTTTTCTGGTCAAATTTTATAAAATGTATGTATTACCACACTTAGAGTACGGCTCTACTATTTGGAATCCTTTCGTTAAGAAATACCTGCAGCAATTAGAAAAAGTTCAAAAAATTTTCACCAGAATAGTTTACTATAGAGCATTTCCCGATCCAAATTACCCGCGAACTTTACCATCCTACAGAGAACGGCTTCACTTTCTCGGCCTAAAAAGCCTGAAATACAGAAGGATTGTTAAAGATTTAGTATTTTCCTTTCGCATTTTTCGCATGGAAGTTAAATTGAGGGCCAGTAAATACTGGATATTTAGGCCAAGTCGTGGAAGAGCAACAGTTCTAGCAATACAGCACCGTAGATTTAACCGTCCTATCGGAAACATTGCATTTAATTCATTCTTTTTGCGAACTGCTAGATGGATTAATCAACTTCCACAGCATTTGATTTCATGTAGAAATTCTAAGGACTTCAGAAATAAGTTGCGCAAATTAAATGTTTTACAAATACTTCGGATTGAGGATGTGAACTAAATGGTCTGTTTTCACTTCTTCTGATCACTAACACTAGTTCAAGTGATGTTGCAGTTTTAGAAATTTTGTCAAATAAACCCTTAACTAAATAGAACAAACGTCACATTTTTTAGGATGTGTGATGGTTTCTGGTTCCGGACTATCCCGACAAATCTATCTGACGTGGCGACAACTTTTATCATATGTATAATACGTATAATATATGCACCTAAGATCAATGAAGTTCAGGAAGAAGAGATCTTGATTGTCCCGACATATGAAGCATGACGTTTGCTCTCTATTTATACTGCTACACGAAGAAAACAAGAAATCATTAAAAGAAGAAGACAGGCTACAATAATTATACCGTTCTAGCTCAATACCCGAGATGGACTACCTTATTATTATTACATAACTCTAGCATCCTATTATAAACAAATAATACTAATTCTTTAGACGTTCCCGGCGTTGCTCTATTACGCTCATGGGCTCCGATATTTATATTGACAGTGTTGTTCTCGCGGACTATAACGACGAACTATCTATCCATATTGCTCGACTGTTCTCGCAATTATAACGACTATACTGCCTATATATCTACATATCTATATCTATCTGCATATATATTATTTATGGCGCACAAATATGTGCATTGTAATAAATAATAATAATAAATAAATAAAAGGAACGTAGACTTGTGCGTAAAGACTGATGAAGACGAGACTGGTAAAGAGTCACTGCTTCTCGTGCGGGCGGGCGTCGCTGGCGAAATGATTGTGTGCCGGATCGTCGTGCAGGTTCGCGCGCCAGTCCCAAATCTGATACTCCGGAAGTACAGTGTGCAGTGGCGGAGATGTGGGCAGGAGCGTTGCGAAATAGTGTGTATATGTCTGAAGGAGCAGACAGTACGCAGCAAAATTCCGGCGGGTGATCGACGGTAGAGCAAAAGAATCCGATAACCGATCGCGATCAAGAATTCACTTACTGTAACAGCGAAACTACGACAGTCTAGTGAAGCGAGGTGCAAATCTAGTGCAATGAGGTGCGAATCGTGACTACGCTACTGTTCTGAAAGAACTGGATTGGTGATACTGAAAGTAGTTTCAGTATACCAGGAGTTCTTTCAAAGCCTTCCATTACCAGTGTAATGGGTGTAAAGAATATGAGATAGGTAAGGGTGGATTAAGGGATAAGGGGATAGAATCTTGTCCGATCTTCACTGCGCCTTGCCTGACATAACAGCCATGGTGTGTATAGCGCGATATCGTAGGGAATACAACGGCGGCCCAAGGTCAAGCGGGTTAGACTTTGCCGACAAGCTCCATCTGTTATCGGACCACCCGCGCGAGGCCGGATAGGAAAACACCGCCCACGGAACAGGACAGAGAGACACTACACCACCACCCTGGCCACTTGGTCTTCCTGACTTCTCTTCTTAGGTTACTCTGACTTGGGGTTCGGCCCTTCCTTTTCCCATTCCCCGTCTATGTCGCATTCTGCATAATTAATAAACTGTACATTACGCATCTGTTTTGTTATGTAATTGAAAGATAAAGTAAATTGATAGGGACGGGAAAAGCTTATATCCGGCTCCCTCAGGTGCCGCTACATGAAACCTCGGTACACTAAACCCTAAACGAACAGGATATAACATGGAGGTCCCGCTCGAACTTTTCATAATCTGTAACGCAATATCAAGTCACAACTACTTTACTTTTGCAGTTTACCACTATTGCATGTTAAACCGTAGAAACTAGTCATTTCGACGGTCGAACATTGCAATAAAATTTTTTCCCCACTTTTGCTTGCTAGGATTGTAGAAACTGACTATTTTTACAGATTAGCATTGCATTAGCTCTCGCAATGTTAATCGTTTTGGTAGAAACCGCTGTAAAATAAAAAAATTTATAGCAACTTTTTCTCTATCTACAACATTTTCATCTTTATCGTATTCACAACAGGAGGTTCTTAAATATGAAACCGCATGCACTTTATATTCATACCTCCTTTTCTTCTAGTAGATTAATGGTTAAAGGGATAGAATCTTGTCCGATCTTCACTGCGCCTTGCCTAACATAACAGCCATGATGTGTAAAGCGTGATATCGTAGGGAATACAACTGCGCCCAAGGTCAAGCGGGTTAGACATTGCCGATAAGCTCCATCTGTTATCGGACCACACGCGCGAGGCCGGATAGGAAAACACCGTGGTCTTCCTGACTTCTCTTCTTAGGTTACTCTGACTTGGGGTTCGGCCCTTCCTTTTCCCATTCCCGGTCTATGTCGCATTCTGCATAATTAATAAACTGTACATTACGCATCTGTTTTGTTATGTAATTGAAAGTAAAAGTAAATTGATAGGGACGGGAAAGTCTTATATCCGGCTCCCTCAGGTGCCGCTACACGAAACCTCGGTACACTAAACCCTGAGGGAACGAGGATATAACAACACCAGGAAGCAAAAAGTTTCTTTTCAACTCATTAAATCAGCATTTCTTTCTGGTTAAACCTCAACAGAGGAGCCAATAGAAGTCGCTGGAAAAGCTCGCTCATTGTGCGAATTCTCATCTGAGAAAGCCTGAGGAGCAAAGAAAAGACCCGCATGGCAGGAAAGGAGTTCTAATTCGAACCAAACGAAGTACATTCTAAGGTGAACTTGTGGAACCTTGCAAAATCAATAAAATGGCAGAAATACAGGTCTACAAGACAAAGATGACGAATGCTTGCGATTAAGATTAAGAAAAGCGAGCCAGAGGTCAACCGTCTCCACTAAGCGTTCGCGTTTCCGGAAGGAAGGAAGGAATACGAAGCGTACATTAGGGAGAAGACAGCACAGCGGAACCACCTGATGAGAACGGTAATGAGCAACAAGCGGTACCGCGACAACTGCTTAAAGGAAGCCATCGAAATTATTAATTCACGTCCCGATGGGAAAAAAATGTGAAAAGCTCATGACGGATTTAATTGACCACTTGCAAGCAGAATCAAATGAGCTTGACATCACGGTAATGCGTCGGCAGAATGAGGTAGACTTCAGAAAGGATTAACTGTCTCAGCAAGCAGTTTTAATTGCCAGCTGTCAGGAAGGTAGCAACGGGAACCGTACTGTCACTGGCAATAGTGGCAGCAATTGCACATCGAAAAATGGAGCCACACTTTCACAGGAACGCAATGTCGCGCTCATGCGACCACTCCTCGAGGTTCCAAGTTTCTCAGGAGATCTTAGAGAGTTCAACGCCTTCTGGTCGGTATTCGAGACACTCATACACAATGATGCCAGTCTAACTGACCAGGAAAAGTTTCTGTTCTTGAAGCAAGCTCTTAAAGGCGAAGCTGCAGCATCCATCACATACGCTCCTTTGATTGGAGAAAAGTACTGTGTAGCCGTCAACATCCTCAAGAAACAGTACGACAGATTGGCAAGCATGGCAGACATATACTTATAAACGAGATCGAAAAAATCCCGCGTGCTCACGATACACCCTAGAGCTGCCGAGATACCCTATCTGCGATCACGTCACAGATCACACGCCTGGGGCCGGATTCATCTACGACTTACGTAACTTTAGCGGAGAATTGTAAGCTTATCAAGCGATATGGTGAGCGATAAGCCGCGTTGAAAGCTTAGATAACGCGGCTTATCAAGCGATACGGTGAGCGATAAGCTTACAATTCTCCGTTAAGGTTACGTAAGTCGATGAATCCGGCCACTGGAGCAAACCTGTGTATAGTCATAGGAGGCCTTCCGCCTCTAAGTGCTTCTGCCGATAGTCGATAGAGAATACATGTTTATCTGCATATGTACAGGCAAGAAGCAATATGGATCAGATCGACGAAGGCGAAGTGGGGCGTGTGGAGAGGTGACGGGAGACGGAGTCGGCAGACGGTGGAAGTTGGGTTGAGGGTTCGGGCTCGTAGCGACGGCGCGCAGCCGTCCGCCGGTCAGACGTCCGTTCGATTGCCTCGTCCACGGAGCTCCTCCTATAAATACGAGCATCGGTTACGGTAGTATGGATGGAATGCATGAGTAATAGGAGATAGAAGCGTGAGATATAGGAGGCTTAGCTGGTGCTACAGTAGTCTAGCGTGGGAGAGTAATGTGCCGCTAAGGTGGGGTTACGGTAAGCTATCCTACCACTAGGAAGCGTGGGACACGATTCCTTACACCTCCCCTCATCAAAAACACGACCGTCCCGAGCGTGCCCATTATCACAACGATCCCGGGGGAAATGTAGGGAACCGATGGCTACGAGTATATGGAAAACGGACAAAACAAAGAAAAAAATGGGGCACTCACTGTCACCTGGTGTTGTGGTGGTTGTCGTCGATGGCGATTCTCACGGGTTGCAGTCGATCAGCTCGTAGGGCTTGATGATCGCATCGCGAGCTCGCGCCCAACGGATGAGTCGTCCCCAGTTCGGCAGGCGGGTCAGGGAACGCTCGTGGCCTAGAATGATAAGGCCATGCTTGCTGCGTGTGATGGCCACGTTCATCCGTCGAGGATCGTCCAGGAACTCTGCGCGGTCAGCCTCGAAGTGCGACCTCGTGGTGAGAAGGATCACTATGTCCTTCTCGCGGCCTTGTACGGAGTCGACCGTGTAAAGGTCAATTCCATGGTTCTGGGCGTAGCTCTCCATGCACCTGTACTGCTCTTTGTAGAAGGTGATGATCGCTATCGATTCCGGTCGGATCGCGGTGCCAAGCGGCAGGCGTATGGTGTCGAGGCATCTGGCCTCCGAAGTGCTGTAGTGGGACCCTGTCGCCGTTCGCTGAGAGTACCCAGTCACCTTCACAAACAGGAAGGGCAGCTTGCGGTTGCGGCACCTCGTGTTGTCGAGGAACAGGCGTCGGTTCTCTGCGGTCGTTCCGCTGATCAGGGTGTTCTCGTAGAACAGCCGGTTCGGCATGGCGTTCAACTCCGGGTGCGACCGGAACGTCGTGGTCAGCGGCGCCATCGGGATCCTTCTTTGGACTAGAAGATCCATCACTCCCAGTGCTCCGAATTTAGCCGGGGTGGACGTGCGGCTACAGCGGATGTGGGGTTCCAGCTGGTGTACATCGCCGATGTAGACATGGCGGGCGTCTGAAATCTGTGAGGCTTCATCGCCAATAATGGTCGTGAACTCGGACAACAGTCCATTAAAGATTCCTCCGCTGTTGGTGGCGTTGAGCAGAGCGGACGTCGTCAGGCAGATGATGGCGGGCGTCCGGACCCTGAACATGATGGTGATTACCTTCGTGGCGATGCGTGAAACCTCCTTTTCAGCCAGGCGGTACTCCTCGCGCTCGTCCTGACTGAGGAAAAGCGCGTCGTCGGGGTGAAGCAAGAGACGCTCGATCAGTTCTCGACCTGTGCTGAACGTCTCGCACAGTGCCATTTCCTCAGCAGTGAGCACGTGCGCGTAATCCGTCGGAAGGCGCTTCAGTATGGTGTGCATATCGTTGACGGTTGCCGGTGCTCCCTCTGTGAGGGCTGTATCAGACACGTAGCGAAGGAGGGTCAAGTCGCGAAAGTCGTCGAGCTTCATGATCGTGTCCGTGAACTGTGCGACTGCGGTGTTGGTCGTGGACGTGGCGATGACCCTGTGCGTTTTGTCGGCTCGAGCTACCCTTGCGGCGATGAGGGCGCCGACTACAGTCTTTCCTGTTCCATATGCAGCCTGAATGCCTACCACTGGATATCGTCCTTCGCCGAGACGAATTGCTGCAAGCTGTTCCGGGCGGAGTGTGATGGAAGTACCTGCAACAGACACGACTGCATTTTCGGGTAAGCGACCAGCAGGCCGGTAATTATGCTGGGCTCCTCCGTAGACCATGTCTAAAAGATCTGCTGCGACAGATCGGTCAGTCGGCGAGAAATCTTCGAACAGCTTCGACGACGAAATGATGTCGTATACTGGATCAGCTCCTGTCGGCGCACGTCCGAGCTTGACGCAGACCGTCACCTTCACGATGCCTTCCTCGGTCCTTTGGAACCTGCGCACCGCGCCGAGCGTGCCGCGATGGGCGTACGATGGGACAGCTACGCGGACGTGGATTCGCTGGCCTTCGAAGTCGAACTCGGCCTTCTGGATGATCGCTCGGCATAGCGATTGGGCGCCTACGATCCATAGGTAGACCGGCCTTTGGTTCGTCCAGCCGCACTCCGAAGACATGCCGTCGAGAGTGAACTCGAGGCGGAGTGGGTAGGCGGACATACTTGGAACGGTGGCATCTACCTCGTGTGTCCGTTTGTCGTCGTTGAGGAAGTTGATGGCGGACAGCGCTGAGCAGGCGACGTTGAACAGCTGAGCCATCTTGGGCCTGGCGTAGGCTGGGCTCCTGGCGTAGCTGCGGAAGCGGTCGCCACGATCGTCTAGCCACGTGAGGTCGTCGCGAGGCAAGCGTCTGACCTTGAGTGGGAGTAAGCCCTCGTCGGGACAAGCTGGAAGGAAGGACCTTGCCTGCAGGCACAGGAAGTTCTGGGCCTCGATCGACACTGGAGGCTCCGAGAACCGCATTGCGCATGAAACGTTCTCGCGCGAAAAGGCGAGGACGACCTCATCCACCTCGAACGGCCGGGTGCCGAAGTTGCACACGTTGACTGAGACGTTGACGGCCTCTGGAGCACTCTCAAAAGCGATTCGGAACGCGCGTACACCGTGTCCGCGGTCGATGGAAGAGAGGACGATGCCCAGGATTTGCCGTGGGAAGGATAACGGGGTCACAAAGACGAACTCCGAGACGCGGAAAAAGTAGGGGACGCGATTGTCCAGCGAAGTGGCCTTAGCGACTCGTGCCTTTTGTAACGTGCCTTGAGGATCGCTGAGCGCAGCCATTGTGGGTTCCACGGAATAGACCCAGATGAAGTCCTTGACCGAAACGACGTCTTTATCGAAACCGCGGGTGTTGAGCTTCACGTTGATGCTGTATTGGTCGAGCACCAAAAATTGGAGTTCGCGGCGGTCTGGCCCTGGAAAGAAAAAATCCTTGGCCTCCAGGATGACGCCTTGTCCGTGTCCGCGGTGGACGACCTGGTACAGTACTGGGAACGACGACCTGGGGAGCGGATAGACCACCGAAGGCATGGCACCTTCGGCTGAGCGCTTCCGGGTGTTCTCGACGTGTTGGTATCGTCCTGCAAGAAGGTCGTCGATCACGCTCTGTGAGGCTGCGCGGAAGGCGACGGCATGCTCCAAGCGCATCAGTTCGAAGATGGGCAGCTTCGACCTTTCGCTCGGTCGCTCCACGAACGAGCGCGGAAATAGTCCCTTGACGAAGCGCTGTGACAGGTAGCCGCCACCCTTGAACTGCTTGTAGATATCCAGGGGTAGCGCGCTGGTCACGAATGCGGATTGACCCGTGGCGGGCGACGCGGGCGAACGTACTGCCCCCATGGATGTGCGTCGACGAGCGGGTGGGTGAAATTCTCCGGCGTCGTCTGAGGCAAAGGCGGAGGCTGGCGAAGGGTCAGCTGGAGAGCTGGAGCTGGGGCCGGGGGTGCTGGAGGTCTGGGCGGCGGTGTTGCCTGACCATCCGACGTGCTGGAAGACGCCGTTGATGCGAGTCGTCGCGCTGTGCTTGCAAAAGAGAATGAATCAGATTTGTAAGCTTTTGGAACAACAGTTCCGGTAGCTGGAGACGAAGAACACGGCGCGTCGACGGCAACTGACGATGGACCCGGCTGGTCGGCTGGCTCCTGCGTGATTGATCCGTTGGTAGAGCCGGCAGCGGTCGGATTGGCGGAGGCGGGCGGCGATGACAGTGCCAATTGGCTGAGGCACGGCGGCTCGCTGTCGTCGGGCTCTGATTGGCTGTCGTCGGCCAGATCGACTGAATCGGCTCGCCCGGCAGGTTCATCGGCAGAACTTCCGCGATCGGACATGTTCGACTTCTGAAATGGATAGACTCATGTCCGATCCGCTGAAAAGGAGGAAAGGAACACACACACCACGAGGACGAACACAACACGCCGAGAAGAGGAGCCAATTGGCTGAACCAAGGAGATAGAGCCCAAAGCGGGTTAGGATGCAAACTGAGTGGGGGTGAGTGATGAAAAAGAAAAAAAAAGTATTAAAGAGAGGTGGTCCGTTTCCTGAATCGCGTGTTGTATTGGTGGGTCGGCAGTTGTCGAGGTGTATCTGATACAAAAGGAACTTTATGATTGTAACCGCCTCTGCATTGTGGTGGGCAAGAGCTTCCTTTTCCTCGTTGGTAGCCATGGCGAGGTGAATACCGGGCCGGTTAGCGTGAAACACTTCTTCACTTGATTCATATGTACCTGTTTTGGTGGTGACTGGGGCGATGAAATGCTGACTATGACCAGGTGGTCGACTGAAATGACCCGGAACTGACCAAGCCAGGGTAGCAGAGCTTGGGGGAGCGTTCAACCTTGGGAGCGAAGTCTCTAAGGTAGACTCGATCTCCAACACTTACCGATAGTGGGGCCAAACCTGACTTGTCGTGCTGCCTTTTGAATTCCTGACTCTGGCGTGCGTTGCATGCTGCTGCCGCGGTCCAAGCGGAGTGCAGGGCAGAGAGCAAGGATTCCTTGTAGATGCTGGCGTCGTCATCTGCTGGGATGTGTTCCATGACCTGACGTTTAATTATCAAGTCGATGCTGAACACCGGATCGCGTCCGAACATCAGGAAGAACGGCGAATTGTTCGTGCTGGAGTGGACCGTCGTATTGTAGCAGAAGGTGCACGCGGGTAAGAAACGGTCCCAATCGAGCTGGTTGTCCGTGATGTAGGTCCGAAGCATGGCCTGGAGGGTTGCGAAAATTCTCTCGCAGGCTCCGTTGCCTTCGTGGTGGTACGGGGTACAGAAATAGCGACCTACACGCAAAAGTTTCCCAAGTTCGGTCATTAGCTCTCCCTTGAGGTAAGAGGCGTTGTCTGAAACGAGCTCCGTCATGGTACCATACTTCAAGATGCACTCGGTCATGATTGCGTGAGCTACGGTAGGCGCTGTGCAATCCGGCAATGGGGCAGTGACCGCATACTTAGAGAAATGATCTATGAGACACAGGATATACTTGTTAGAGCTACCCGAGGTGTGATAGGGGCCGCTAAGGTCTAAGTATATTTTGTGGAACACTGCGTCGGCGTGGATCGGTATGAGGTTCTCGCGGGTTAGCGGATGTGACCGTTTCCTTTGACACTCGTCGCATGCTCGAGCGAATCGGTATACGTCATGCTTCATGGTGGGCCAGAAATACTTGCGCGCGATTTTAGCGAGCGTTTTCTTCCAATTGAAATGGCCACCTGCAACCGGACTAGAATGCAGAGCTATACAGACGGGTTCGCGAAGGTGTTCTGGAAGAAACAACGCTGAATGTGGGTTACCTGATTCTGCTGCTTTCGGAAGCAACTTGTAGAGGCAACCGTTTCCTCGCAAGATGCAGGTTTCGGACAGCTCCTCGATTTGCGCCTTGACTTCGTCCGAGATGTTGGAGGGCATCGTTCCCGTCTCTAAAAAGTGCATCAAAGGCTGACACAGCTTATCTTTCTTTTGCTCGATGAGAACATCGTAGGGACTTATCCTTACGGGCGCAGCTGGTTGCTGCAACACTAGACAGACCGGGAATTCGACGATGTCCTCAGTTTCAGGTTCTCCGTCGACGAATTGGTGATGCGGGTTCTCCATACGACTCAGACAGTCAGCAACGACGTTTGATGACCCTTTGAGATATTCGATACTGATGTTATAACTCTGTAATTCAACGGCCCATCGAGCTAGGTTATCGTGGGTCTTACCGTGACGTAGCAAGAAAGTCAAGGGCTTGTGGTCCGAGTGGATGCGGGTTAGGTTACCGTATATGGTGGTCCGAAAAAATCGAAGAGCGCTGATCATCGCGAACAGTTCGATGTGCGTGGGACTCCACTTCCGCTGGGAATCGGACAACGTCTTGCGGAAATACCCTACGGCTGCCAAGGTCTTATTGTCGTCCTGTCGCTGAAGTAGGGCTGCTCCTACGGCGATCATGCTGCCGTCCGTGTGGAGAATGAACTCCTGGTCCTTGGGAAATGCTAAACAGGGTCTAGAGACTAGGGCTGCCTTGTGGTTAGTGAAGGCATCCTCTTGTGCTTGGGTCCACTCGAACTTGGCCTTTCCCTTGCAAAAATCGTACAGCGGAGCTGCGATCAGGGCGAAACCCTTGATAAATTTCCGAAAGAAATTCGTCATACCTAGGAATCCTTTGACTTCCTTGATCGTCTTGGGTCGTGGCATGTCCCTGATTGGACGGGTGTTGCGCTCAGCCGGTTGGTAGGAGTCTCTTGAGATTTCGTGACCTAGAAAAGTGATCTTGGACTGCGCAATATCGGTCAATTTCTTACCTGAGGCCTTGATATTAAAAATTCTAAAACGTTCTAGGACTTTCCTCAAAGAAACCAAATGAGATTCGAAATCCTTATTGAAAATGATGATGTCGTCCAGATAAGCGAGACAGTTACCATCCAGTCCGGCTAGGATCTTAGCCATTGCTCGAGAGAAATACGCGCCAGCGTTGCGTAGGCCGAAAGGCAGGTAGACGAACTGGTACACTCCTCGATGCGTAGCCCAACCGCACTTGGCTTGTGCCTCAGGGGACAGCAAAAGCTGCATGTAGCCGGAGGCTAGGTCGAAAGAGGTGTAAAACCTGTTACCTGCGACCTTTTCCAAGAGGTCTTCGATCCTCGGAAGTGGGTAGTGGTCCGGGATGGTGATGTCGTTCAATGGCGAAAGTCCAAACAGACCCGTAGTGATCCGTCTTTTTTCTTGACAAGCACCGTATTGTGTACCCATGGGGTGTCGCTTTCTACGATTCTACCGGCCTGGAGTAGCTTGTTGATGTGGTCGTCCAATTCCTTCTGAAATCGGGTCGGAACTCTGGTCGGTCGATGCTTCGTAGGTGGAATTTCCGTCGTCGTCTTAATCGAAATGGGGTCCCATTCGTATGAGCCGAGGTCATACGAAGAGGTGGAGACACGATCGTGGAATTCTACAAAGAGGTCGTGTAACCGTGCCTTCTGCTCATCTGTCACGTCAGCATGAGAAAGATCGATCTGAAAAGGCACTGCTCTAGTGGTCAAGCCATCAGCTTGGGCAACCTGATGCGCGAGCACCTGGGCGCCGCTAAAAACACGGCTGGATCTCCACGAGAGACCCGTCTGGGGCGACCTGAAGCGTCTCGGCGGTCGCTAGTCGCTGGTCTTTGTAGACGACCTGGACGGCTGGAGACGGATTGGACAGGAGAAGGCGAGGTTCCACAGACCTGAAAACCGCTGGAGCGACGAAGACCGCTTCGCTGTTGAGCACGTTGCCCAATGACATCATCGGGCCGAGATTCCTGGAGACGTCGGCCACATAGCACGGAACCATGGTTTCTGAACCAGATTGAAGGATGACGGTTTCTGCAGCTCGTACGGCGATCTCCAGTGGGGGTTCTGGCGTTGGTGGGATCGGTAGGGGAAGTTGCTCTACCACGATCGTGAAGATCTGGACTTGGGTGTCTCCCATATGGAACGTCCGATTTTTATTAGGAATTGGCTGCCGTGGGGACGCATTGCGACTCCGTGAAGTGAACAGTCTGCTTCAGGTGTTGGTCTCCAATTTCCAAATCGATTGTGGCGCATCCTACGAAGCGGACTGGGATTCCGGCCATTCCTACGGCTGAGGGAACGTGGCTCGGCTCGAGTTGGAATACGCCAAGCAGCGGCAGGAGGGATTGGCTGGCTACCGTAATCCCTGCGCCGGTGTCGACCAAAGCGAGCATTCGGACGTGGTTGGCTGACACTGGAATCTGCGTCACGAAGAACTGCTGTCCCGTGGGTAAGGCCATGACCTGTGCCGATACCGTAGTTGCGCGGGGTGGCCATCCATTTTCGGTGTCGATCTTGACCTGAGAAAGCACTAAAGGTGCGGCAAAACGGGGTCTACTGATAGTCCTCAATGGCGTGTCCTCAGTGGGTGGCTCGGGTGCCGGCGGCATGGGTGATGCGGGGGGAGAAGAAGAAGATCTACAGAGATTATTCATCAGGGAGCCAGGCAGCAGCCTGGAGAAAGTCATGCCGAGGTACGTCACTACGGCTAAATGTAGGAGCCGTAGTGTGACCGTCATGCAACACAAGATGACCCAAAAATCAAAAAGGGAAGACAGAGACCATGGCCAATTAAATGATGTCATGCTTACCTGCGAAAGGGCGGTGTCTGTCCTGGTGCGTGGCGTGTCCATGTGCGTGACGTGGTCGATCAGTCTCTCGTGTTCCGTTGCAATCCACATTTCCTGTAGCTGGTTGTCCGCTGCGATCTCGCTGAAATTGGTCAGAATTAGGTTGTGGAATATCGTTAGCTTTGGGGCTACAGTGACCGAAGCGAACTGTGGGAGAGACGAAATCGTCTCGATCCCTTGCATCGAGACCGGTGTCACCTTACCGTCCAGAGCCGAGAACCTAATTAGGGATCCGTTGGCCAGCAGATAGAAAGGGCTGGTGCTGGCGCAATCCGCGGCCGCGGCTGCTGATGACCCCCGTTGCGGGATTAAGGAAAGCCTGCCATTTTGATCCACTGGGAAGTGACAGTTCCACGCGTGGGTACTCGAAGCACGACGAGTTGAACGGCAGGAGTCGTATGGCGGCCATTGGTAACGGGATACATCTGCGTATCTGGACAAAACCATTGCCCAAATGAGTCGCGTCGACATCCTTTCGTCCTAGCAGGTTCCGCATGGTGAGTGTCGGGTTGCTCCTCAAGGACGCGTGGAGAGAAATCGCCAGAATATTCGTCCGTTCGCAAAGGGCGCTGATGGCGTGCTGAAACGTCGCTGCAAGTGCCGTCTGGACGGATCCCTCTACGGCTAGAAGCCGAGCGGACAGCTGGTTGGATGTTACCAATCCAGCCTCTGGTGCCGCTGATCTGGGGATTCTACGGAGGAAAGACACGGCGTAACCCTGGTCGGTCACTACCAGCTCTTTGAGACAGTCTTGGACTGTCTGCAATCCCGTAGACCATGATAGAGCGAATTCCTTCGACTCGCTGATCCATACGTGACCCATGCGTAGGCCCTTCATCTTGGCGACGTAGACAAATCGGCACTCTTCTTCCTGATCAGGCTCCCAGATGATCGCTGAGCCGTCGGCTAAAACGCAGACTCCGTTCTTGTATTGGCATGAGGACAGGTCCCCGATCGCGGCTTGCGGAGCGTCAGTTCCGTGGCGAGCGTGAATGACGGTTTCGAGGAAATAGCAGTTGACCACATGTGCCTCATGGTCGGAACAACAGCCAAAGGGGGCCGACGGAAACTCGAACTCAAGTTGGTTTACAGTCTGCCAGATGCCGTCTTTGTGGACCATTTCGCCGAAGTCGCATCTTTTGTGCTGAAGCATGCGCTTACATTCCTCTGAAGAGACCGCCAGTTGGGAGTCTTTGTGAAGTTCGCGGTGCGCCCCAAAGAAGTTGACCGAGAAGTAGACCGATTGCCGAATGATCCTGCAGAGTGGGCCTGGTGTGTTATACTGCTTCGTGTTAGGCCTAAAAACCTGTAATGTAAGCTCTACTGGATTTGCCAGGTGGTCTGGCATCAGCCGGGAACAATTGTATGCGCTCGGCACGAAGAAAAGTTGCGACGGATTCTCACTGGGGCAAAGCCAAGCGTCAGCCTCAGCTGAGGCACCTCATAAGAGGCAGACTGCCATCGAGCAGACGATCAAAGCCTTGACGTCCGGATGAGAAGTCGGAGCTGAAATGGTTGACCTGAACGCTGAGCTGGAGAGCTCCTCGTTCCTCTGGCGAAGCGCTGCGATCTGGGCCTTCGACTGCTCCAACTCGCTCTTGGTCCGGTCAACGGCTAGTGAAAGCTCCTGTAGTCGTTCCGTGGCATCGTCGAATCGTACCTGCTTGGTTGGCGGAGCGGTCGGCACGCAGGGCATCATGCGTGCGTCTTGCCGAGGCCCGTAGGACTGCTGATTCGACCGCTCACGAAAATTAGGAGACCTACCTGTACTCCTGTTGTCGCGTCTTGGTCCTACTGGAGGTGACGGGCATTGGCGGCTGAAGTGTCCCGTTCCTCCGCAGTTGTAGCATTGGTCGGATCTCCTGGGCGCTTCCTGGCGAAAGGGTCGTCTCTGGTTACCACCCTGGCTCTGAAAAGTGACCCTCTGATTATTCGTCTGAGGACGGTAGCGACGTACCTGCTCCGGCCTTTGGTAGGCCTGGTCGAATTCTGGCCTCCTGGGTTGGTAGGCTTGGTCGAAGCCCGACCTCCTGGGCGAGTGTCCATGTCTAGCGCGTGAACCTCGACGATCGGTTGAGTCGGGTGAAGAAGACGATCAGCTGCGGCCTCTGTAAGAACTTGTTCAACTAACCTGGCTTTCTCTAGGGCTTCGTCCAGCGTCGTCGGATTGTGCATCCTGACGAATGAGCGGATGTCTCCACGGAGACGGGAGACGAATTCTGCCAGAGCCAGTTCGTTCTGCGTCTCGGTATCCAGTCCGGCCATAGCTGATCTTACCAAAATCTTGAGACGGTCCGCGAAAGCTGTAGTCGTCTCCGTGGGCTCCTGCTTACACGCGGTCAGTTTCTGACGGGCTAAGTACCTCTGCTGGGGTCCCTCAAAATAGGTCCGCAAAAATTCCGTAAGCGCCGCGTAATTGAGCCGCTTTTCTCGGGGAAGCTCCTCTACCTTCTCACGAGCCGTACCTGAAAGGTGCGCTATAAGAAAGTAGGCCTTCTGCTCGTCCGTTGGCGGGACCGGGCGGATGTGCAGTAGATCCTCGAGCTGACGGAGCCAGAACGAGAAGTGCATTCCTTGGTCGCCTGAGCCGCTAAACGGAGCCATTAGAAGGGATGGAGCTTGATCACTCAATACTGCGACTACCGGCGTACGTTGGCCCATCGTCTGGAACGTCTCATTGAGGCGCTGGGCGATTTCGGTGTTCCCTTCGTTGACGTGCTCGTTCAGCGTCCTCTGTCCCTTGAGTACCTGGTTGAAGTTGTCGTAAGTAGCGTCGCGAAACGGCCAGATGTCCTGAGCTTGGATGAGCGTGGTCGGTTCCATCCTCCTGAAAGCCTCTGCAATGGGAGCCAGAGAAGGCTCAGATGAGTCTGAAGGTGGAACATCAGTTCCGGTGGGCACTGGAGGCGAAGACGAAGCCGTCGGGGCCGTAGAAGACGAACTGGAGCTCGAAGAGGACTGCGCACCACTGCGCGTCGTCGGCATCGTCGAGTCGAATGGTAGGAGCTGAGGGTAGAGCTCTGCCGAGACCGTCGAAGGGGCGGCCCTTACAGTATGACGCGTTCCTGATTGGTCGATATCGTAACCTCACCTACGCTCGGCCGGCTCCGGCGCGTGAGGGGAAATGTTGACGCGGCCGACCTGGGAACCGATCAGATAAGGGGACAAAGGTTCCCTCCGCGGAATGCCCTTCGTGTGAAAGCATCTGGTGGGAAGAAACGAACCGAGCTTATCTGATTGCTCGGGCGGCTTGCAAAAACATGGGAGTCACATTTCACGCGACTCTCGCTGAGATGGACTCTGAGATAAGCGCAAGGGAATACCACGACTGCTTAAAATAAACAAATTTGAATATTTTCCATACCGTACACTAAATTCGAATTTTTACTATCCGACAAACCGAAAAAAATCCTCTGATAGGTAACTTCCTTACCGTTCACGAATCCTCGAACTGCCGCTCTCGGGCGACTGGCGGAGCGACCGCCTTCTCAACCTGGGAGTACTCCTTACCGTGACTTAGCCACCAAACGGGCTTTTACCTCATCTGCGCTCCTCTGCGCTATCTCGCGATTTCCTGCTCGAAACATTTCTCAAATAATCGGCCAGCAGGCCCCCGGGGGAAATTTCCATCTTCCTCTCGTCAAACCCTAGTGGTCGACCGTTTTAAACTGCGCTCACCGCTCGAACGGCTTCGCATGCGTTCGAGCGCACAAAGACAAATTGGACACAAAGAGTCCTCTGATTACCGGCTGGCGCGACTTGAGTTCGGAGCGCATGTGCTGGTCCATAGAATTTAGTTCAGAAGGCACAAAAGGAGGCTCGCCGCCTGGTCTGAGACCAGCTCGTGAGCTTTTGAAATTGCTGCACAAAGAGGACCTCATGAGAGAAGCGCTCTCCGAATTCAAACCGCGCGAAACCTAAACTGGGCATGACTACGCCACTAACTTCTAACTAGGTGCACCTATACAAAAAAAAACCGTCCCTAGGATCCCGAACTTACGTTGGAAAGCCTAACGTCGCTGACGATCTCCTGGCCAGGAAACAGATGTCTAGCGAGCGCTCAGCAGAGCGAAAACTTACAAAAATTTGACGGAAAAGAAACCCTTACAACCTACCGTACTGCCGCCGTTCTCCACGTCGAGCTCGCTGCTACCAGTCATAGGAGGCCTTCCGCCTCTAAGTGCTTCTGCCGATAGTCGATAGAGAATACATGTTTATCTGCATAAGTACAGGCATGAAGCAATATGGATCAGATCGACGAAGGCGCAGTGGGGCGTGTGGAGAGGTGACGGGAGACGGAGTCGGCAGACGGTGGAAGTCGGGTTGAGGGTTCGGGCTCGTAGCGACGGCGCGCAGCCATCCGCCGGTCAGACGTCCGTTCGATTGCCTCGTCCACGGAGCTCCTCCTATAAATACGAGCATCGGTTACGGTAGTATGGATGGAATGCATGAGTAATAGGAGATAGAAGCGTGAGATATAGGAGGCTTAGCTGGTGCTACAGTAGTCTAGCGTGGGAGAGTAATGTGCCGCTAAGGTGGGGTTACGGTAAGCTATCCTACCACTAGGAAGCGTGGGACACGATTCCTTACAGTATCAGTCAAGGCGGACCGAGTATAGCGCCGCCTAATTCTCTCGAAATTCACAGAATACGTCTGCGGCAGAGTAATAAGGAAGTAGAGCAAAACTGGCATACCGCTAGAAGTGAAGGATATAATTGAAGCTGTTGATGAGATTGTCACTCTACAGGAAACGACCGAGCTCACAACGGCAACCTTATTCGGAATCTATTCCCAAGAAACTGACGACGACCAGTTCTCAAGGCAAAATGAGCCACACCAGATCGAGCTTCGCTCCTCTCGGAACAAATTGCTGCCTCTTTGCCTTTGTGGCGATACACATCGACCACAGTACTTCACTACGCTCCCGATTCCTGAAGAACGCAGAAATGAAGCTAGGTACCGAAAGCTTTGCTCGAAATGCTTCAGGAAAGGACACACCTCGAAATCCTGCAAAATCCTTGGTCCTTGCACAAGATGTCGGGTGGATCATCATTCATCTCTCTGCACTTCAACCACAAGTGGAGAGAGACAGACAAACTGTACTAGCGGAGCGCAAAACTATTCGCCAACAGTAGTCCATCAAGGAGCAGTATCCGTTGCGGTATCATCGAAAAACAGCCGTTCCATGTGACACGCAAAAGGAAATATTGAGAATCACTTCGAAATATCAAACGATGTGAAGCAGCTCATTTCACCGACAGAGCCATCGGACCTAAACGATTGACTATCAGTCAGTGTGTGCCACAAATGGTCTCGGCATTGATATTCAACGAATCAGAGGTAGATTACCAACCGGTAACTATCCTGATTGACTCTGGCGCCCAAAGAAGTTTCATAAAAAGGAAACTTCAAGAGGAATTGAAGTTTCCAACTAGGGGTCAACTTCCTTCACAAGTACAGGAATGGGAGAGTTTCGAGAAACCTTCGAATCCACGGAAGTTAACATCAATCTGAAGAACACTCGCACCAGTATGAAGCTAAAATGGGTGGCACTCTTCACCAAGGAGAAGATGAACGCGTCATCGAGCACCGGAAACCTACTATCTGTAGACAAGAAATTCTTCAAGGAGAAAAAACGTGGTGTCCATTGCCGCATTTATTTGCCCACGTTTCTCTCCTTCAGCGAGTTATCGGTGGTCAGGCTCAAGCTTGGGGTTCGAGAATCCAGGGGGAGCGGTTGTACTGTGACGCCGTTTTTTTCTGTGGAGGGGTTGTGCCCTCTCGGGTTTGGCAGAGGATTCTCTCGTATTTTTCAGGTTTTTAGGAAATGTTTGTTTATCTATTTATTTATTCAATGCGAACGCGATAAGCGTGGCCTCTAGATACACAGACACATCAATAGAACAGTTACAACCGAAGCGCAACATCAAAAACATACTCAGTGAAAAACCGTAAAAACATAGCAACAAATCAAATGAAATGATGTCAGATCTCCAATCAAAATAGCACAACACAACTTAGTTAACGAGCAAGCCAGAGTTAAAGAAATAAGGAAGACACCTCAGTCCTAAACGTGTAACTCAGCAAAGATTTTTGAACTGACCGCTTAAGCTGTCCAAGAGAAAAGGAGGATTTCATGCATTTCGTCATCCTAAGATAGACGCTTGCTGCCCTGTGAGGGAAGAGGCCTACCTTAAACCTGCTCCTAGGGCAGGAGAGGAAAATCTTTTCATGCTCTCCCTTAGTGTGAGAAGCTCGCATTGTAAAGAACTTGGATTCCCTATAACGAAGTTGGTAAAGTAACTTATAGACCATGCAAATATCAAGATTATTCTACGAGATGCCAAGGAATGGAGATCTAGGTATTTATTCCTTATCGAGGCTTTAGGCACCATGGAGTACAGAAGGTACCCAATACGAATAAGCACTTTGCGAGTAAAGTTATTCTGTACCCTTTCCAGCGCATTAATCAGGGTTTTCCTACTGGGGAAAGGACCGCAGTGGAGGACTCAACTAAGGGACGCACATACGCTTGTAAGCCCTTATTAGAACAGCCTTGTTCCTGATAGTGGAACCTTTGAAAATCTGATAGATTCAATGCGGGCGCGCCTGCAACAATTGGACACGATGCTCAGAGAAATCCAGCTTAGCGTCATAGTGGAAATCAAGATCTTTGACGCTACCCATCGCTTCGATAGGAAAATTGTCAGTATGATACTCACGAGAGACAGAGGAACGGCCTGGTGAAGCGAGATGTACACAGTTTTACTCGGGACAGCGGAAGTTGCCAGCTTTTATTCACTGAACGAGCAGATCCACCTCCTTAAGCCTTCCAACATTCTACGAATCTACAATTACCTTGTACAACTTGATGTCGTCGGTGTACATCTTGACCTGGCTCTATGGTTGTAGGTAAATCAGCAGTGTAAAGATTGAATAAGATTGGTGATAAGACACCTCCTTGAGTCACCCCGCTAGAGACGGCTTTGACCCCAAACAGGGACTGCCCCAAACGCACTTGGAACGTTCTTTTGCTTAAAAACTCTCGAATCCACTTCACTATAATGGGATGAAAGTTAAGCGTAGCCAGTTCGTTTCAAATGACCGACCTTTCATAATTTTTTTCCATTTTAGCTTCATACTGGTGCGAGTGTTCTTCAGATTGATGTTAACTTCCGTGGATTCGAAGGTTTCTCGAAACTCTCCCATTCCTGTACTTGTGAAGGAAGTTGACCCCTAGT